>CM028754.1:46977195-47720641 GCA_016801395.1 Leptodermis oblonga
TACGGACTTTCTACGGCGGTTGGACAAAACCGCCGTTGGGAAAGAACTTTCCACGGCGGTTGGAGGGAAAACCGCCGTGGAAAATGGACTTCCCACGGCGGTTGAAGGTAACCGCCGTGGAAAGTATGGACTTTCCACGGCGGTTACCTTCAACCGCCGTGGAAAGTCCATTTTCCACGGCGGTTTCCCTCCAACCGCCGTGGAAAGTTCCCTTTCCACGGCGGTTAATTTTTAAACCGCCGTAGTATTACCGTATATATATATTAAAACCTAAATAACACCGTGTATTCCCATATCGCGCCCGAGAGTGTCTGTCTCCAAATTTCTACTACGGTTTTGCACTTTGAACCTAAGGAATCGTCATTTGGAGCTAAAATTTACCACCTAAAGGTTAGGAACTTGTAAAATTTTCCAGTAATTGCTTATGCTTGTACTTTAGATATGTCATCCTATAGCATTTATTTTTATTTATGGTAGCTGCATGGCTGAAAATTAAAGTTGCATATATTCCATGTATGTGGCGAACCTTAGTAGTGTGTGGAACCCTATTTAGTTATACTATGTAGTTTTCGGTGATGTAATTTGATTTATAGTGTTTGATTTTTAATGGATGATGTTCATATAATTAGCACTACTTAGAGTGTGTGTGTATATTTTTTATGCATTTTATGTGTTTGACGAAATGCATGAATGAAAAACTTAGAGTTTCTTCTTCATTCGATTATGTCTATTGCGCATGTGTTGTCATTGCATTATTTTTTCATTGAGGTATTATAGTAGTTTTGCACATATATGACTAACATAAGTATTATGACATGTGCTAAGACAAGCATGCAACTTGATACTTTGTACATTGTTTGTTGAATTATTATTTGGTATTTTTAATTATTTCAAGGTCTTAGTTACACATGGATCGAAATATCTTGTTCTGTGGTGATCGGACCTCCGATTCTTATGCGAGAGAAGTTGAGAATTTCATTCAATTCGCTTATAAGAATACAAAGTACGTTCATTGTCCGTGCAAATCTTGTAAAAATGGGGCGCGGTTTGATAACTCAGATACAATAAGATTCCATTTATATCGGCACGGGTTTGATCCTTCTTAAAACTGTGGATTTGGCATGGTGAAAGTATTGATGGTTTACCTGAGCAAAGAAAATCTCATGCAAAAGGAGATGATGCGATTACTAGAGATCGATTAGATGCCATGATTGAGGATGTCGCCGAGGATTTTGCTGATAAACCGGAAGTTCTTGCTTCGATTTTGGGTGACAATGAGAAGCCTCTATACAAGGGTTGCAGTAAATATACACGATTGTCTAGTGTTTTGAAGTTGTTTAGTTTGAAAGCGGCAAATGGGTGGTCAGATACTAGTTTTACAGCCTTATTGAGGGTATTGAAAGATATGCTCCCAGAAGATAATGAACTTCCAGATCGAATTTACGAGGCGAAAAAAATGTTGTGTCCAATGGGTATGGAGTATAAGAAGATCCACGCTTGCCCAAATGATTGCGTCCTCTACAGGAATGAGTATAAGGATTTATTGCGGTGTCCTAAGTGTAACACTCCCCGATACAAAAACAAGCAGCTGTGTGATGCTGTTGAAGACAGTTCTGATGCGCAAAAGAAGGGGTCGCCGGCTAAGGTTCTGTGGTATCTTCCTATAATACCGAGATTTAAACGGTTGTTCGCTAATGAAAAAGATGCACAACTATTGACATGGCATTCAGATCGGTGTATTCCCAGTGATGATGACAAGGTGATAATGCATACATCAGACTCAGATCAGTGGAAAAAGATTGATTCAATGTATCCTTCTTTCGGGGGAGAAGCAAGAAATTTGAGGCTTGGTCTGTGTACTGATGGAATGAACCCGTTTGGCAGTCTGAGTAGCACACATAGCTCATGGCCGGTGATGTTGGTTATTTACAATTTGCCGCCTTACTTGTGTATGAAGCGCAAGTACATACTTATGTCTCTAATGATTTCAGGCCCACGGCAACCAGGAAATGACATCGATGTGTATCTTGCTCCTCTTATTGAAGACTTGAAAAAGTTATGGGATGAAGGCGCACCTGTGTTTGATGCCTACCGTGAAGAAATGTTCACATTACGTGCCATGTTGTTCTGTACCATTAATGATTTTCCTGCTTATGGAAACTTGTCTGGGTACTCTGTTAAAGGGCATAAAGCATGTCCAATATGTGAGGAGAGTACAGATTTTTGTCAGCTTGCACATGGGAGGAAGACAGTATACCTTGGGCATCGCAGATTTCTTCCCGAGACTCATCCGTATCGCCGTATGAAAAGAGCATTCAATGGATTCCAAGAGTTCAGAAAAGCTCCAGAACCCTTGAGCGGGCCAGAGGTGAAAGCTCGTGTGACGGACATTAATGTTGAGTTTGGTAAAACTTCGGAGTCCAGCAACAATGATACAGGTTGTTGGAAGAAAAAATCCATATTTTTTGAACTTCCATACTGGGAGAACTTGGATGTCAGACATTGTCTCGATGTTATGCATATTGAGAAAAATATTTGCGAAAGCCTCTTAGGTACGCTCTTGAACATCCCTGGTAAAACTAAGGATGGTTATAACGCGAGACTTGATATGGTTGATATGAACATAAGAGCAAATTTAGCACCGGTAGCTCGAGGACAACGCACATATCTACCCCCTGCCTGTCACACTTTGTCCAGAAAGGAGAAAAAACAACTGTGTTCAAGTTTGCGTAGCATCAAAGTTCCATCTGGATATTCTTCAAATGTAAGCAGACTTGTTTCCTTGAAAGATTTAAAACTGGTTGGTTTGAAGTCTCATGATTGCCATGCCTTAATGCAGCAATTGTTGCCTGTAGCTATTCGATCGATATTGCCCAAGCATGTTAAGTCCAGTATAACAAGACTTTGTTTCTTCTTCAATGCTATATGTAGCAAGGTTATCGCGCGCGAAAGACTTGATCAGCTACAAGATGAAATAATTGTTGTCCTCTGTCAATTAGAAATGTATTTTCCACCGCCTTCTTTGATATTATGGTGCATTTGGTGATTCATTTGGTCAGAGAGATAAAAATCTGCGGGCCTGTTCATTTGCGATGGATGTACCCATTCGAGCGATATATGAAAGTATATAAGGGGTATGTGAAGAATCGTTGTCGTCCTGATGCTAGTATTGTTGAAGGTTACATAGCTGAGGAGGTAATTGAGTTTTGCACTGAGTACTTGGCCGGGACCGCATCCATTGGAATATCTAAGAATCGGCACGATGGGAGGATTACAGGTATGGGCAGAAGGGGGAGGAAAAATTTTTTGCCGTCTAATGTTGAATTAATGAAGGCGCATCTCTACATTCTGCGCAATTCTGAAGAAGTTGCGCCCTATGTGACAGACCACATACAGTCAATAAGAACATCTTATCCTGCTTGGACGGATCAACGTGTGCTCAATGAACATATTCGGACATTTGTCTATTGGTTTGGTAATGCTGTCCTGGGCAAAGACGTTTCGGAGACATTGAAATGGTTGGCATTTAGGCCCAGCCCTGCGGTACGAGCATTTTCATGCTATGACATAAATGGATATTCATTTGCTACTAAGAGACAAGATGAGAAGAGTACGGCACAAAACAGTGGTGTTACATTAATCTCAGAGGCTTTACATGTTTCTAGCAGGAAGGATAAAAATCCATTGTATGCAAGCATGGCTTATTACGGGGTGATCGAAGATATTTGGGAGATTGACTATGTTTGTTTCAAAGTAGTTGTATTTCGCTGCAAATGGGTTGATAACAATAGTGGGGTTCGAACTGATGATCCATTGGGTTTTACCTTGGTCAACCTAAATCGGGAGGGTTTCAAGGGGGAACCATTTATACTTGCATCGCAGGCGAAACAAGTTTTTTATATCGCCGATCCTTGCGACGAACATTGGTCTGTTGTTCTTCATGGTAAACAACATCACGGTGTGGAAGGGATAGATACAGAAGAAGGGCTTCATGAGGCTGGCCCTTTCTCTAGTGGGTTACCTGAACCGAGAGCAGATGAGGAAGATAGGGAACTTGATAAATACATACTTCGTGATGACCACAGCGAAGGATTATGGTTCGAGGATCAAGTGTCCCTTAAGAGAAAGAGAATAAGTTAAGAATCATTTTCAGGTATATTGTTTGTTTTTATTAAACTTCAATTCTCGTGGGTGTGTATGTGTGTTTGTATTTGTATATGTTTCTTTGATTTTAATGAAGAGAGGATTCAATAAATTTTTAACAACATTTATTTTTATCCTTCGTACTGTGGGATTGAAACAGGTCACACCTCGGATAAAGCCGCGCAATCAAGGGACAAAATTTCCAGGGGCTTCATATGTGGAACTGTTTGGAAATGAATATGTTATTTTTTGAAATTGTGTGAAACTTATGTGCTGATCTTAAATTGCACTTGTGTTTTGGTAAAAAACAAGCAGAGGAGATTCTGTCTGAAGTGATTTGAAACTGAATTCCGTATTATTCGAAATAGTTGGAATTTTAGTGAAGTATTGAAGTATATGTGCATCGAATTTACAGGGAGTACGTTACATTTATAGGGGAGACTTTGTCAAATTTTCCGGAAAATAGATTTCCTTGTTTTTCATTTATGAATAAATGTTTCTTGTATTATTATTATTATTTTCTTCCAATGAGTAGTACTTTGGTAAAATTTCCAGGGAAATCTATACGCAGTTCATTTTGTTTGTATTTTATATTTAAATCTTTATAAATTACTTGTTAGCTGGTTAGTGAAACAGGGGAAATGCAGGGGAAAAAATGGGATTGGAGAGGAAGAGAATGAGGGAGGAGAGATGAGAGAAGAGAATGAGTGAGGAAAAGAAAGTTCAAAAATTCGAACTTTAATTAACCGGGTCATCTATTCAACGGCGGTTCAACGTTCAACCGCCGTTGAAAGTTGTACTTCACCGCGGTCACGTTGACCGCCGTTGAAAGTGGTACTTCAACGCGGTTCAACGTTGAACCGCCGTTGAAAGTGGTACTTCAACGGCGGTTCAAAGTTGAACCGCGTTGAAAGTGGTACTTCAACGGCGGTTCAAAGTTGAACCGCCGTTGAAAGTGGTACTTCAACGGCGGTTCAGTCTTGAACCGCGGTGGATTCTTTTTTCCAATATTAATTTGTTTTTTCCATTTTTCAAATAACTAATCTCACAAATTTGTAAGTATAATAATAACTAATCTCACAAATTTACAAACATATATATATACATATCTGTTATACATACATATATATATATATATATATATATACATCTTTCGCTTTTCTCCTTTCCCCTCTTGATGCAATCATATATATCCAACTCTCTGATCCTATATGCTCTCGATATCTTGTAAATTTCCACTACATAAATAAAATATTTTCATCTGAATAATTGAATACTTTAAGACAACTTTTATAATTAATTCTTATATATATATATATATAATGATTTTGAATTTGGTACAAAAAATTAGAAAATCCATGCGTACGTACGTAGCGCGGGAATTGGCTCCAAAAATGCTTTTCTACGGCGGTTCAACTGTGAACCGCCGTAGAAATCAAACTTTCTACGGCGGTTCAAACATGAACCGCCGTAGAAAATACTTTCTACGGCGGGTTCTCGGTTGAACCGCCGTAGTAGAAACTTAGTTTTTGGAGCCAATTCCCGCGCTATTCATGAAATTGTTTTTTCATATCATTTTCTAAACCCTAAACCCTAACCCCTAAACCCTACTATCTATTAAGTTTTTTTCCCGATTTTCATAAATTACCCGCGGTGACTCTTAAGATGGAAATAGATATATAGTGAAGCGCCACCCTTTTCCTGGATTTTCGCTTTGACATTCAAAGGAATGAAACATTTCAAATCATGCATATGTGCAAAGTCAACCTATAGGTCAACGTTTTTCAAGCTTAATTATATTAAGCTTTGAATTTTGAAAGTTGCTAAATTCAAGTTTCTATCAAGCATTTATATATCATCCAAGCACCTTCAAAGGCTCAATTAGTTATGCATAAAGATTCAAACAATCCAAAGCATTCATATTTTCAAAGTCAACTACTTGGTCAAGTTTTTTCAATTGAAGCTTGCCATTTTGAAGCATATATCCTTAATTTTCTCATGTGAGCAACTTCAAATTATCAATAAGTTAATTCTTAAACTCTCAAATAAGCTAAAGCATGTATATTTAAAAAGTCAACCACTTGGTCAACCATTTTTATGTAATGCAAACATGCTTAATTCTTGCTATCTTGAAATGAAAATTTTCAACCGTTTTAACATGTGCAAGAATTTCAAGATACCAAACATGACATAGATCCTAATGCATCATTTTAACTCTAAAACATGGCATTCTAGGATTATATCACTCAAAGACTCATCAATCAAATGCAAATTTCAAATTTTCTCAAATTTTTCTCTATTTTGCCTAACTCATCTTTTCTTGAGTATTTTAACTTCAAAATTGGTCTTAGTATATTTAAAATATCATTCTAATTTTATTTGACCAATTTTCATCTTCTAAGTATTTAAAAGTCTAAAAGTCAAACTTCTAGCTAATTTCAAATAATGCTCATAAAGTCCTAATGACATCAGCAAAAAAAAATTTCGGCCACTTAAATTTTATTAATTAATTTTATATTACTATACGTACCTAATGCATTTCTGGATTTGATTTTTTTATCCTGTTCGCCAAGTCGAAAAAGTAGGAATTTTAGGGAACATAATGAATCTTATTACTTAATTATGAAATGGTTAATAAAAGTCGAGATTGTGTACATAATTAATATACAATATATGGGTATGTATTATTATATTACCAAATTGTGGGAATAGTTTTTTGAAAATGGAAATAAAAAATAAATTTTTATAAAATTAACCGCGCGGGAATTGGCTCCAATTTTTTCTACTTAACCGAGGAAAAGTGCGGACTTTAAACGCGCGTGTTCAACTGAACCGCAGTTGAAGTTACACTTTCAACGCGTAGAAAAAATCAACTTTCAACGGTTTTCAACCGCACCGCACAAAATGTACTTTCAACAACCTGTCAACCGAAGCGTTGAAAGTGTACACCTTCAACGTTCAACCTGGAACCGCCTTGAAAGGACTTTCAAAAGGTTCACAACCGCAGTTGAAAGGTACTTTCAACTGCGGTTCACGACCTGGTTGAAACCGGCCGCGGTTGAACGTTAACCAGCCGGTTATTAATTATAATTCAAATTTTCACCTTTTTCATTTCCTCCCTTCTTCTCTTCCTTTCTTCTTCCTTATTTTCCCCTTCACTTCCCTGTTTCCCGAATCTTCTTCCCGCGGCCGTTCGTCTTCTTCGCCGCTTCTCCCATCGCCGGCGACCTCCTCCACCTTCCGATCCTCCGTCCGTTGCCCAATCAATCACCGATTGTTCGGCTTCCCAAGTTTTCACCTTCGGTCGGCTCTCCATTTCCACCCTCCCATATAAACTTAAAGCTTGGATTTTTTTTTAGTTCATCCAAAAGGTTCCACCTTCTATGCTTTCATTTTAAACTTTTGTCTATTTAACTTTACATTTTGCAAATGCTTACCATTGCACTAGGATTTTGTTGGTTGATATTTATGGTAGATTTCGGTTTTAGCTCTTGTGATGAAAGCTTGGAAAGTTTTGGATTTATTGATTGTTTGTAGCATTTGGTTTGGTTGTTGAATGGAGTGTTTTGTCCTACATAAGTTGAGAACCTAGGGTTTGATCAATGTTCCATTAGGTACCCTTTGAAATTCGGGTTTTTTTTTTGAAAATGAGAAACTCAAATGATTATTTCGGTTTTGCTTGCTTAATTTTAGAACATTGGTGTTTGATTTCGGTTTTTATTCGATTTAGTGTTCCTCCTTTAGTGATAATGAGGAAAATGCTTTGTTGTTGATTCCACTTTGTGAAATGTTATGCCTTTAGTAGAAATGAATGAATGTTCTCATTAGTTGTTGGTTGTGAAATGTGAAGTACTTTATCAATGGTACCCTTGAGAAGTCCACTTTTTTTTGGCCCTCATTTGGTTTAATTTGGATAATGGTAATTGTGGATTTTAGGAGTGAATTTTGCGAATGTACATTGCCTTTTTTCCACATTAGTTGTTGGTTGTGAAATGTGAATTACTTTATCAATGGTCCCCTTTATAAACGGACTTTTTTTGGCCCTCAATTGGTTTAATTTGGTTAATGGTAATTGTGTATTTCTAGGAGCGAATTTTGCGAATGTACCACTTTTTTTTCAACATTACAAGCATTCTTGTATTTGACATTAAAGCTTTAATTTGTTGTCATTGCATATATGTTATATTGAATTCTCTTTCTATGTAAATGAAGTTTAAGGTACTTTCAATGGCCCGAAAAAGAAAAAGCAATACGGAGCATGGAGATGGTTCTTCTTCTAAATCTAGTAGAGTTAGAGGGCCCACAAATTGCAATGACCTATTGGAAATGCGAAAGAATGGGGAAACTCTGGACATTTCTTTCGATTCCGGGCTCGAGCCTAGAGTATATCATGTACAGTGGATTACCTTTGTGTCATATACGGCCCGGAGCAAAGTGGACTTAGTGGAATATGAATCATGGCCGAAAGTTCCCGCGGAGCTCAAGAAGAGAGTTTGGATGGAAATACGGGTATTTTCTTTAATTATAATGCACTATTTGATTCTTAATTCTTCCATACAATTTTACTCAAATTCCTCACTAAATTTTACTCCTAATTTTCACTGTAGGCATTATTTGTTTTCGAGTCCACCGAAGAACTCGAAGATAAGTGGATTAGTTATGCCGGTAAACGGTGGAAAGATTTCAAATCCTATCTAGGGAAATATGTACATGGTCCCATGAAGGGTAGGGACCCATGTTTGGAATATAAATTTATCCCTAGGGAGACATGGATTAAGTTCAAGGCTAGCCGCGAGACAGAAGAATGGCAGGTATATTTTTTAAATTTGATTTCCTTCTTCTTTTTGGATATTTGAAATTGCTCAGTTTAGGGATAATAATTTTTCATTATATTTCTTCTAGGCCATTCGAGGAAAAGCGCAAAAGAATGCCAATTTAAATGCTTTCTACCATAACTTATCTCGCGGTGGCTACCGACTGCTGAAGCAGCAGTTGCATGACGAGGAGGTCAGTGCATCTGGAAAGAAGCCTTCAGAGGAGGGTCAGTCGAAGAAGAAGGCGAGGATTCTTATTCAGGGCCAGGCCGTCATGACCTTTGGATACATGCCCATACGAACAAAAAAGGGGAATACTTCACGCCAGAGGCTGAGCGTGTAGCGAAGGAAATTGTAAGTTTTGCACCATACATTTTCTTATGTTTCAATTATTTTAATATTTAAAGTCTATGTGTATAGAATTTTTATTATAACTGATTATTTATTACTAGATATCTATGATGAAATGCTAATTAATAATTTGGTTGTCATTAAATGTTTATATGAAATTATTATTATCTAGTTGTCACTGTAAAGTAGATAAATGACTAATTTGTATATATGTGCATGTATTTATATTTATAATTATGGTTATCAATTTTATATTTAATATTTATATACATAAATGAATAATCTCTGTATATGTGTATTTATTTATATTTAATTGATCTATTTACATTTACTATATTTGGCAAACTGTGTAGGAAAATCTATGTTCCCGCGAGTCCCAAGGGGAGACCGTTGCAGAGGGTAGGAATGACATTCTTGTCATTGCAACGGGCAAGCGCGATCACCCCGGTCGTTATCGCGGCCATTCTACGCGGGCACGTATCACAGAGGTTTTCCCACAGAAAACAAAGCCGTCGCTGAAAGAGGAACTTGATTTAACTAAGCGACAGCTTCAGAAAACCACTGCCCAACTAGATGAATGTCAGACACATTTGAAGATGATGATGGGTTTTTATGTGGTAAGATGGGAACCGATTATGATACAGTAAAAGCCACCGTCCTCAATAATGCCCCGGATGAGAGCTTGCACCCAGGGACCTCCGGAGCGGTCCCTGTATCCCCTGTGAGCCCTGTTTCTCCTCTGGTACCTACAAGGTTGCCCGATTTGGAGATGATAAATGTTGCACCTGTGGACCCGATCACAGCCTCTGACGGCAGTGCTTTAGGCGAATACAAGGTAAATAAAATTAGACGGCTTCTTTTAATACTTCAATTTTTTTTTTCATTATTACAGTGCTTTGTTAAGTTAGACTTACTAGTTGACTAATGTTCATTCGCTTGCCTATTATCTTAGGACGGGTGTGAATGCCATCTTTTCATCCTTGAGGATTCGCAAACGCGGCGTAAGCTTGTGGCAAAGGGCAATATTTATAAGCAAAGCAAGCACCACGGGCGCGCCGTTAGGAAAGGTTGCGCGAGGGTCACAATTAAAATTTCCTATGATGACTGTGCCCCGCTACCATTTCCTGAGGAAGAGGCTGCGACAGTGGGAATGGCCAAGTCCTTTTTCGTGGAATGGCCTAAAGAGTTGATTGAAATTATTCAGCCGACTCCGGTAACAAAGGTATATTCTTTCATTTTTAATTTGTGTATTACTTAATACCGTTTTGTATATTTAATGTTATTTCAAATGATGTTAGGTTGATAAAAGTGCCCAAAAGAAAAAAGGCCGGATGAGTGCTATGGATGACAAGACATCTCCTTCGGCGACGGTTCCGACTGAGGAGTCAACCTCATCGACATCTGATCCATTGCAAGAGTTACAGCTCCGATGGGATAATGAGTCGGGCTTCGATGGCTTCTACTTTCAAATGACAAAAGAAGTCATAGGTTTGGAGCAGCCTAATTTCATGGATCGAGGGGATGTCAAAGAGTTATTGATCAGAGAAAGCCAGGTCTCAAACAGTTTGATGCAGTTGTTCACCCAGTGAGTTTCCACTTACTTAAATAACCTATTTCTGATTATTTATGTTATATATTATGCATTCTATATGCATAGGCTAACCAATGAAGCCCTTCTTGTAAATTCTTTAGAGCTTTACATGAGTTAGCTGAAAGGAATGGGAGAAAGGGGATAGGTTTCCTTTCGGCTGATCATGTCACACCCAGACAAAATACGCTTGAAGATAGGGTGAACTACATTGCGCGAATCTTGAAGGATAGGAATAAAGAAATGTATATGGTGCCTTATCTTCAGGGGTAAGTGACACAGCTGTAAGCGGTTATCTAATATTTAAGAAACACTGCTATAAAGATCTGACGTACGCCATTAAATTTTTTGTTGGCAGTGAACATTGGATGCTAATGGCCATTAGACCAGTAGATAAGGTTGTATACTGGTTTGATTCTTTACAAAATCCACAGAAGGATGAGGCGATGGAGCTTATGGACGAGTGAGTTATCTATATTAACAACTGTTAGAATGCATATATATCCATATATTGCTAATTATTTTCGTGCCGATTTCATTTTTATAGGGTGATGTTTAACTATCAAGCTTTCTTGGGATTGCCCAAAAATGTGCATATGCCACCTTCGTGGATAGTAGTTAAGGTAAATGAAATTGGTTCTTATAATTTTTTTAATTACATCCGTGGCTCTAGTAGCCTAAGCAATTAGTAGTGTTAGTTGTTTCAATTAAATCCGTGAGTCTAGTAGCCTAATTAAGTTAGTATAGTGATAGTCAATTAATTTATTAGTTAGTCAAGTTATTTATTGAGGTATTATATTTGATTAATTATGCATGCAATAATCTGTGAGTCCAGTACTGTAGGTTAGTTAATATAAGCATGCAAATTGCCTTTTCGATCAGTAGAAATTAGTGAGTCCTAGTTATTTAATTAATTAGATTAATACGAGTTTAGTTATGAATATTCGTAGAAATTTTTTACTCACAGTTGTGTTTGTATATATACAATTTATTGTATGATCTTCTAACTCGTATATATTAATTCATTAGCATAAAAAGCAAACGGATAATTGGGAGTGTGGGTACTATGTAATGCACTACATGTACCAAATAGCAATGAAATCATCCACATTTGCACTTGAAAAGGTAATATATATATTTCTCATTACTTACTTAATTGACTGTATTTCATTTTGCTTACTCGGGTAGTTTTTAATTTCAAAAAACTCTGTTGCAGCACTTCAAGATCGACCGCACTCCATTAAGCAATGTGGATATAGATGCAGTGCGAAAAATATGCGCTAGATATATTTTGGAGCATCCGTAGTAGTAGAAGGATACTAATTAAACTTGTTCATATTAGAGTTGTACAAATATTTTTGGATATGCTGTGTTATCAAAGCGAATTCAATTTGTATATTGGTGATATTTGTAATAAATTTGTATATTGGTGATATTTGTAATATTTGTATATTCGTGATATTTGTAATAAAAAGTAGCCACTTTTCACGGCGGTTCAAGTTTGAACCGCCGTGGAAAGTGTTTTGAACCACCGTGGAAAGTGTAAGTTTCCACGGCGGTTCAAGGTTGAACCGCCGTGGAAACCTTACACTTTCCACGGCGGTTTAAACTTGAACCGCCGTGGAAACTTACACTTTCCACGGCGGTTCAAACTTGAACCGCCGTGGAAACCTTACCCTTTCCACGGCGGTTCAACCTTGAACCGCCGTGGAAACCTTACACTTTCCACGGCGGTGCAACCTTGAACCGCCGTGGAAACCTTACACTGTCCACGGCGGTTCAACCTTGAACCGCCGTGGAAACCTCACACTTTCCACGGCGGGTCAAACCCGCAGTAGAAAGTCCGCTAACTTACAACGGCTGCCAGATAGATGGCGGTTCAAAAATGCTAAACACCGCCGTTAAAAGCCCTTTATAACCGCCATTAAAGCTCCGTTTTGTAGTAGTGTGGTACTAAACAAATTTAGACATCAGAAATTTGAACCTCAACTTCTGATCATTTCAAATGTTATCTGATGTTCTTCCTCTTGAGAAAACTGAACAATGGTCTCTCTGGAACAGGAATGCATTTCACAATCCATCCAATTGGCAGCTCCTATGCCTATACACACTCCCCACTGTCCCCAATTCAACCTCTCTGTATTGGCAAACCTCTTCAGAAACTCCACCATCACCACCTGAAGGATGATTGTTGCCCCAATGATTCCTATGAACAGCGTGTTCTTGTGTATCCCTTCAAACACATTCTTCTTCTCGAGTTTCCTCGCGTTGAACTCGTTGAATACTTGGCAGAGAACAAAAGTATTGAATATCAACGTGACGTTTACCTTCTTGCTAACACCAAAAATGGACTCACCTTTGAATTGCATTGTCAAGAGAATAGTTATTTGGTAAGGGCTTGAGCTAGTAAGTTCCTCCACATTATATTGGTGATGAGTGGCTGAGTTCGACCGACTGGTGGCTTGTCCATCAGCTCTTTTGTTGGCCTTTCTGTTGCCAATGCCAATGCACCAAGTGTGTCCATGATGAGATTCACCCACAGAAGTTGCACTGCTGTTAATGGCACTTCTCCAGCTGAAACTGCTGCTATAAAGCCCATTTCAACACTGTGGCAACAGATGCAAAATTATCATCCAGGAGCACAATATCTGAACTCTCTTTGGCTATATCCATATCCATATTCAATTTCAAGAGAGCCCAAGAAAGAATTGCTTTCTCAGTGTGGCTTCCTGAGAACTCAAGGCCATTTGCAGATCTATAAACACTACCAGTAGTGTTCAAACCAACTCCCTGGTAGAAAATTTTGAGAACATTGACAGCAATTCTATTGTAGTTAGTTTCCTCCATAGAATCTTTCCCCAGCCAAAATTTTGTTACTGTCATTTTGTTTAGAGTAAGAGTACCGGTTTTGTCTGTACAAATCGTCGTAGCAGAGCCCATAGTTTCACAAGCCGAAAGCTTTCTCACCATTGCTTGATCAGCCATCATTCTCTTCATTGAATAGGCAAGTGTGAGTGTGACAGCCAATGGCAATCCTTCTGGAATTGCAACAACTACAATTGTCACTGCAGCTGCAACAATTTTCACAACAGCATTCATCACATCGTCGAACTTTGTCTTGCTGCCATTGAACTCTTTGTTCCCATTTGCATCTTTTGTGTGCCCGGTGAAATAGCGCACCAAAAGCACCACAAGAACCAAGAAGGCAACTGCCAAGCCAACTTTACCAATGGCGGAAGTTAGCTTGTTGAGGCGCGATTGAAGCGGGGTTTTTTCATCAGAATCACTGCTGACTGAGCTCATCATCGCCCCCCAAGTTGTGTTCATCCCAACTGAAGTAACAAGCATTTGGCCATAGCCATCAGCAACTTTAGTACCTGAAATTAAGAAAGGATTGTTGCCGAGATTGACTTCAAGGTGATCGCTTTCGCCAGTCATACTTGATTCATCAACTCTAAGAATGTCCCTCCCGGAGTAATCCATCAGCAGGAACCTGATCACCAATCTTGAGGCAAACAACATCTCCAACAACAATTTCAAAGATTGAAACTTGTTGTCTCCTTCCATTTCTCAGTACTTCAAATGGGATATTGCTGGTGACCTTTGAAAGCCTCTCAAATTGCCTGCTTTGTCTGAAATTGCTGACAGCTGAGACAGAGATGACAAAGAAAACAGCAACAAAAATGCTACCCCCATCATACCATCCTTCCTTTGGTCCATCAACTTTCATGCCAAAACCAAGAGAAATTCCAGCACAAATCAAGAGAATAACAATAGTAAGATCTTGAAAAGCTTCCCAAACAAAATGGAAGAATCCCTTTGCAGGAGGCTTATGATAAGTATTACCACCAAACGCTTTGATTCTCCGCGAAATATCTTCATGATTGTCACCATTTATCCCCTGAATCACATTGACATTGAGAGAATTAGCTATAGATTGTACCCCACCAAGTTCATTCACCTGGTCAATGTTTTTCTCCTTGACAAGCTTCGAAAGGCTCCCCTGATCGACATCGAAAAAGCTTGAATAGTCGTTGACAATGTTGATTATTACTCTACCAGATGACGGAGGTGACACCTTTCTTCTCTTTCCATGGATAACATTTTCGAAGGCCCTAGAACAATACATGGTTGCAAAAGCAGAGCGCCACTTTCTTTCGTTTTTGTCAGCTGCGCTAAGACGGAAGACAAGATCCATGCAGAGGAAGTTTGCCTTAATTTCTGCAGACATATGGTTATGAAATCTTACTTGCCAAGCAAGAATTGAGATCTGAGCAGGAATTTTTCCCAGGTAAGTGGCTACGTTTTAGGGTGGTGATCTGCACGTTTTAGGTGTATTATTTTAGGACTTGTTATGGCAGTTCTCACGGGCTTTTGCCCAAGGTTTTAATGTTTATTTGCAGTTTTATATAGAATAGTTTCTTAGTTTACAAATAATTCTCGCACATGATACAGTTTCGCGTAGTGTAGTTTTCCTATGTTTTTCTCTGTTCTGTTCTGTTTTGCTCTGTTTCGATCGCAACTTTGGATTTTCCCAACCGGCAGTCTACCGTTTGGCCAAACCGGCGGTTGTCAGATCGCGACTTCTTAAATTCCAGAACAGTATTCTATTTTCTCTTTTAATGTCTTCTTTTATAATTATGTGTTTTTCGTGTATGTATGAAGCCCAAGAATTAATCTAAGGTCTAATTAATTATGTTTCTAAATTGCCTTTGTTTATATGTCTAATTACTAAGATTCTATTAAGCCTGATCAACTTAGTTTAATCTGGTAGAGTCAGTGAGTGGCACAACTACCAGCCGAGTAGTACATGATTAATTGGGTAATAATTTCTAATGCATCGTCAGTAGGAATTATTAGTTTCGGGTTCTTCTAGTTCTTAATGCTTATATTTGTTAATTAATAAGGTTTGCGGGGACTCGCGGTCTGTTAGTTAACGTAGTTAAAGAATAATTCCTTTGCGGGGACTCGCGGGGGATTATCGAGAATCTATGGGAGAATTGGGATTATTTGTGGGGACTCGCAGTAATACTATAACTGAAACGGCATAAGTAATTAGACAAGTTAAGAGGTTTATGATTACATGCATGAGATTAAGGTGGATTTACATAATACCGGAATTTCCTCTCATTAATTGATTTCTGTTTAAGTCTTTTATTTAATTAATAGTTTAATTATTATTTTGCTAAATTTAAGTGACAACTCTAAGGTCTCTTAAGAGACACAAAGGTGACTACTAGTCATAGTTTGATTTTATTTGCACGTTAATTGGAATTTGAATTAAATTGCCGTCTATTTGGATCGACCCTGTCTACTACTGTGCTATATTTTATTAGCATCTTAATTGCAGGTTTTAAGCAGTATTTTTACTGTATTTGATAGACCCACGACAAGTCCTATCAGGTGGTAATTGGTTGCGTGGTCGAGCAGCTGCCCTTGGCACGGATGGAAAGGTGTTCCATAGCATCTGGGGCCGAGGCCCTGTTCTGGTTACTACAATTAGTGTAGCACCTTTCTTTTTAGGGCTTACTTCGGAGAGTACCGCAGCTATTGTTTGAGTAGAATCCTGGTATCCTTCTACAATCGTCTTTGTGGCTCCTGTTACTGCAGAGGTTTGCAAGACGGGTGTTATCACAAACATGTAGCAGCTCAATAAGAAATGTTTTGAAATCTTTAAGGTAAGAAAGCAAAACTGAAGCTAACAAAACTGGGATGAAAGATTTATGGGAAAGGGAAATACGAAGCAGATTTGAAAGAGAGTAAACTGAAGAATGGATGATCAATCTCAATGTTTTATGATGAAAATCACACCAATATTTTGGGTTTGCAATTGCATCTTCCATTTTTGGCATGCATAGTATTTATATTGTCATCTGCAGGGGGCCAGCATGGAGTAGTGTGTAAATCACGGGTCAAGAATAGTAGACTAAAAGTTCTTGGGGAATTACAAAAACTCAAAAAGATACGAGTGGGGTTAAGAAATTAATTGGTAATGTTTGTTCGAGGAAATTGATGTTAAATATCTGGGAAATTCTTCCCCTGTTGTGTTAACCTTATCTTGAACATCTACTCAGAAGATTAAAATATACTCAGTAAAAGAACAGATCGAAGGTTTGCAAATGGACTGAAGAGGAGGTGGAGAAGCGGCGCCGGAGCCGTTGCAGAGAAGTTAACGGCGGGAGATGTGCGGAACCGTGAGATGTGCGGTACACGGTTCCGGAATTTTCATAGTTTTCATTTGCAACCTGGGTTCTAAGAATAGGGCAAATTATATAAATGGCCATTAAACTATTAGCTATGCCCACTTTTGGCCACTAAATTATTTTTGGTCAACTTTTAGCCACTAAACTATTACAAGTGACAACCAATAGCCATTTCGTTAGCAAGTCTGGTTAACTTGGACTGCTTTAAAGACTTTCTCTGACCAAATTAAAAACAATATGAAGATAGATTGATAGAACAATATACCAGCAGGTCCAGACAGCAGAATGGCTCGACTTGGCGGAGAAAGATTTCTGGTGTATTTAGACACATCTAAATGCTTTAGATGAACACAGGTTGCACTTGTGGGTAATACTCGTGCCCTCTCACTGCCAGCGAACAGTATCAACAGGAAAAAATAATCAAAACAATAAACAAGTAACACAACCAGAAGGGAGTCTCAACTCTCAATTACTGGAGGATTTATGAAGATCAGTGGACAGAGAAGACGAAATTCGTTCCGAAATGGTTATATATTGGCTGAAGAACCGCATTACAATTAGAAATAATCCCAAAATGCAGAGCAGGGAAAAGGTTTCAGGTTCAGCAAAAGAATAACAAACAAGCGAAAATTACACGAAAAGGAGAAGCTAGAAGAGACAAAGACAGGTCCCAAAGGTCCCCTGCTTTTACCATAACACAGAGACAGAGACAGAGAGTATTTCCAATCAGAAAACAAACAAAAACCCAGAAATAAAAACACGAGAAATCAAACAAAAACTCAGCAGATCAATTGCTTTGCCTTTTGTTTTCCCCCAAAGATAAATATCCCTAAGTCCTTTTAACTAATGTTAAAAAAACACGATGAATGTGATCTATGAGGAATCCTTATCTGGAAAGAGACCGATTCCGATAAGAATATGCAAAAGACAGATGCAGGGGAGGAGGAAGGAGAGAGAGAGGCGATGGGATTGGTGGATTTGGTTAAGTTGGGTTGTGACCTGGCGGAAGAGGAACAAGAAATATGATGATGGCTCAGGCTGGCAGGGATGAGGGGGAGAGATATTAATATGGCAGGGATATTAATGGTGCTGCTTGGAGAGAAAGTCTTTAAGGCCGTCCAAGTTAACCATACTTGCTATCGGAATGGCTATTGGTGGCCACTTGTAATAGTTTAGTGGCCAAAAGTTGACCAAAAATAATTTAGTGGCAAAAAATGGGCATAGCTATAATTTGCCCTAAAGAAAAACGGAATGACTAAAGAAAAAATCATAAAGAAATTTCCTTCGGATAGCTCGAACACTAGTTTACACTATCATAAGGCGAAATGCGAAACAAATCCCTCTCCGGCTTCTCTATATAAACTCCACCACAAACCGAAGTATTCCGTAGAGAGTTCACCCCTCCGTTTTAAATTTGATTTTGGTTTTGATTTGTTATTTTTCAATGTTTTCAATGAGCAATATTTGCTTTTCGGAAGAACCCATGAATCCAACCGCCAGATTGACATGGAGAAGAATTACGATCAAAATTCTTGGTGACATTCATGGAGTCGAGAACCCGGAGGAGGCCGAGCAGCGTTTGAACAACCTTTTGCAGCAGCCAAAACTCCTCCAACTCCAAGAGACGATTATCCATGTTCCACCACCCATTGAAGATCGCCTTTCCGATTTCGCCCGCCGCAGAAATGTTCAGGAGCTTCTTGATCTCGGAGGCATTGCCCAGGTTCTTTCTGCTTTGAAAACCGATGCTCAGAATGGTATTATCCCAGCGGACGACGGAGACCTTTCTTTTAGGCGCCAGAATTTTGGTTCAAACAGAATAATCTCTAGCAGGGAGCCTTCTCCGAGGATAATATTGCAGCAGGTTCTTCTTGCCTCCTTCAAAGATCCCATTGTTGTTATCCTGTTGCTATGGGGGATACTTGCTCTGGGTTTCGGGATAAAAAACCAGGGGAAACATGGATTATCTGATGGGCTCTGCATATGTTTAGCTGTTTTTACAATTTCCACGATCACCACTTTCAGTAACTTCTGGCCTAAAATCCAGCTGTTTCAGTTATCTAAAGCCAGAGAGAATTTCAGCATCTCTGTTCTCAGGAACGGCCACGAAAAGAGCATCTCTGTTTTCGAAGCGGTGGTCGGAGATGTTGTCATCTTGAAAACCGGCGATCAGGTCCCAGCTGATGGCTTGTGCTTGGAGGGAAACTCTTTACAGGTGGACGAGTCCAACGTGAGAGATCGCGAGGTCTCAGTAGCAATCGACAACATCCATAGCCCGTTCATGCTTTCCGGGACGAAGGTCATCAATGGCGATGGTCGTATGCTTGTCACTGCTGTTGGGAAGAATACAGACCCTGATCCGAGCACAAGCACTCCTTTACAAAAGAGCTTACACGAGCTCTCTAAACTGATCGCCAACATAGGTTTGGTGGTTGCTTTTGTCGTTCTCGTTGTGCTGATGATCCGTTATTTCACAGGAAATTTGAAGGATGGTGGCGGAAAGCCACACTTCGTTTCGGGGAAAACGAGACTTGGGAAAGTTTTTGATGATGTGATCGGTATTCTAGCAACTCCAGTTGCTATTGCATCGACTTCAATTCCAGAAGGCTTGCTTTTGGCCATCCTCATAAGCATTGCTCTCTCCACCAAAAGGATGATGTTTCAAAATGTACTAGTCATGAATCTCGCGGCCTTTGAAGCCATTGGTACCACTTCCGTGATTTGCACAGACGAGAGAGGAATCCTCACTTTAAATCGACCCTTCGGCGGTGAAGATATTCTGTTTTGGTGGCGGGCCTTCTTCTTCTTCTTCTTCGGCTATTCCCTGGAATGTTCGTGAACTTATCTTTCAAGCAGTTCATTCAAGCACTAGTGTCCTGGATAACCAAATCGAAAAAGCAATTCAAGAATGGAGTACTTCGCAACTAGGCCTGGATTTAGTTATCAGGCCAAATGATCAAGATAATGTGTACAGGAAAGGCGAAGCGGAAGACATTTTGCCCTTGTGTTCCCATTACTACGATGAAAACTGCAACATCAAAGACATGTCCAGCAGTTTTAGAGGAAATCTGGAGGAAATAATTCAGGAGATGAAAGATTCTAAGGGCCTCCGATGCATCGCATTTGCACACATAACAAATCTCTCGGAAGATGGGAATCGCCAGGCAGAGCATTTGATTTTCATGGGATTCGTGGGGATTCCTGATGTAAGAAAGGCAGTGGAGGATTACCAAAAATCAGGATTCGACATCAAAATCGTATCAAGAAATGACCTTTCTGCCGCAACGGCCGCAGCCATAGACTGTGGTATTCTTGACCCCAACTGGGACATCACGATGAACACAGGAGAAGTTGTCGAGGGGCAAGAGTTTCGAAGCTACGAAGAGAATGAGAAACTCGAAAAATGCGATAGAATCCGCGTGATGGCCCGAGCCTTCACTCTAGACAAGCTTTGCCTCCTGCGCAACTTGAAAACGAAGGGTCACAAGGTTACCGTCACCGGAGATTCAGCCGGGGATGTAATAGTACTCATGGAAGCCGATTTAGGCGTCTCCTTCAGAACCCACGGGACTCAGCAAGCAATAGCAAGCTCAGATGTCATCATCAAAGACGATAATATGGTATCTTTTCCCCGATTGATTACATGGGGCAGAGCCATGCTTCAAAGAATCCAGCTTTACGCACAGTTCATCCTCACCGTAAGCTTCTCCTCCCTCGTGATAGACTTTGTCACGGCCGTCTCGGCTTCAGAACCTCCCACTTTCAAGATCGTCACGGCTATTTCATCCGGGAAGGTCCCTTACGCAACACTTCAGGTCCTGTGGGTGAAGCTGATAGTGGGTACCCTGGCGGCATTGGCAATCACAGCCGAGAAGGCGCCGGGAGAACTCCGGCAGCTACCGAGAGTACTCGAACGCGGTCACCCATTCATAACCAGGACAATGTGGAAGAACATAGCCCTGCAAGCTTTCTATCCGATCCTGATTCTGCTGATGATACGCTTCCAAGGTGAATCGGCCTTCGGCCTGAATTCGAGAGCAAAAGACACCATGATCTTCAACATATTCGTTCTCTGGCAGCTCTGTGTTATACTTAATACCAAGGGAATTGAGAGAAATGTGTTTGAAGGAATGTGGAGGAGGAAATTGCTGTGGGGAATAATTGTTGTGATCATTCTTCTTCAGGTAGTGATGGTGGAATTGCTGCATGAGTTTGCAGATACAAAGCCGCTAACCTGGAAGCAGTGGATGATCTGTGTCGGAATTGCCGTCGGAGCTTGGCCGTTTGGGTGGCTCGTCGAGAAGATCGAGTGTTCTGCAGAAGCTTTTTTCCTGCATTGAGATCATGAGTAACCAACTACTCTCTCATTAGCTCTCTGCTATCTAAAGGATGTCCGCTTAAAGTAATTTAGAAGCCAAATGATTTAGAAACCATCAAATCTTTCTTAGAGTTAAGTAGTAGTTAACAGTTTGCTTCAGCTTTATGTTCCATAATACCTAGGCTATGTATGGGGTACGCAGTTTCACAATATTACTCTGACGGTGTCTTTTCCTGTCCACACGAAGAAAACTATATAATATTATTTTATCAGTTATTTATTGCCCAATTAGGAATGGGGCAAACTATTTGCAAGAATCAAATTAATATTTATAGAAATATTTATTTATGAATTTATTATAATACTTTTATTATTATTTAAAATAAAAAAAAGGGTCCCGGAGAATATCTCACTCTTCCTGGGTGAGATTCTACTAAAATCCCGCCCAGAACAGGCTAGATTTCAGTAGAATCCCACTCGGGATGGGATTTCAGGGTGAGATTTTTAAGCAAAATCTCGCCCATCCCGGGTGAGATTCTACTATATGCACGAACATTTTAAAAATCTCACCCTTTTTGGGTGGGATTTTGCTTAAAATCCCAAAATCTTGCCCATCTCAGGTGGGATTCTACTATTTGTAGGAACATTTTAAAAATTACACCCTTCCTATGGTGGGATTTTGCTGATGGGATTTTAAGAAAATCCCGCCCATCCCGGGTGGAATTTTTAAGCAAAATCTCGCCCATCTCGGGTGGAATGTTTATTGTTTGAATATGAATTTTTTTTTATATTTATAATTAAGAGGCATTATAAACTTTTTTAAAAAAAATATTATTATAAATAGTAATTTAATTCTTGCAAATAACAATTCTGTTACGAAGAAGGGGCAAAAGACAGAACAGATGGATGAACTGTTTCATGTTGGTTTGATCCTCTTAATCATCATCCACTCTTGAAATCTTTATTAGTGTCTCCTATAAATAAATAAATACGGAGTATTCGAGAAGTCTTTGTGCCTGTTCTTTTTGGGTGTTTTGAAAACGATTTTGAAAACAAGTTTTGAAAAATAATTTTATAATGTAAAAAGTGTATTGAAAATGTAAAAATTAGATGCTGAATAGTAAAAAGTTGTATTGAAAATGATGAAATATAATTAAAATATATTAAATTTACTGTTAAAACCAAAACCGTTTTCAAAACGAAACAAAAAGAACAGGCCCTTTATCAACATCAATCAATCTCCAACACCCTGTTGGTTAGAGAATTTTAAATTAATGGTGGTTTTGTAAATATGGTTTAGAAAGTTTTTTTTTTCTTTTTTTCTTCTAATGAAAAGAGTGATGAAATTGTAAAAAGATATAGGTTCAATTTAGGATTTTATAATAATTTTTTACCATTTTAAATAATTTCTTTTACATTTTTAATAATAAATTTTATTTTTGTAATACGCATTTTTACACTTTTAATGTCATTTTAATATTTTAAAATCACAATTCAAATTATAATTTGAATAGTAAAATTAAATATTAAAAATAACGATAAATTATTATAATATATAAAGTTACTATAAAAATCAAATCAAAATTACGATGATTTTCATCCATTACTTCTTTCGAGGTATCCGTGCGATGAAAAGCCATTGCTGTTCTAAAGGAACATAATAAGACATTAAGTTAATGATTACAACTAGGGGTGGCAATTGCTGACCCGATCCGACGACACGACCCGAGACCGACCCGAAATTTGAGGGTTAGGGTTGAGGGTTATCAGGTTATCGGGTAAAACGGGTTGACCCGTTTAACCCGTATAATAAACGGGTCAAAATCGGGTCAACCCGAAAAAACCATAAATGACCCGTATGACCTGTTTGTTATTTATTAGAAATTATTAGGGTATAATAGTAAAATTCCTAACTTTTGATTCACCCTAACCCTAGAGATAAAATCTCTTGCTAGGTTTCACTTTCACTCATTCACTCATAGTTGTTTGTTTGATGCTCTGCTCGCTCTCATAGATGATTGAAGTTATATTTGTTTACATTGAGATCTTTGTGCAAACATGTTATAGTTAATTAGTTATGACTTATGAGTTGAAAAGTGAGTATACAAGTTATTTGGGTTATTCAGGTTACCTATTAACCCATGTATATATAGGTTTAGAGATCAATTAAATAAATAGGTTATTTGGGTCGGTTTCGGGTTGGAATCTTCTGTAACAGGTCGTGTTAGGGTTTATTAGAAGTGACCCGTATAATAAACAGGTCGGGTTAGGGTTCATAGATTGTAACCCGCCAACCCGCCAATCCGAACCCGCCAACCCGAACCCGACCCGTCTGGCCACCCCTAATTTACAACGTTGGTGGCTTCTTTACTTTTACTTATATAGTTATATAATAAGTTATATTTGTTTTATCTTATCTTCGTCTGCGTGTGTGGTGGGTTATGAGCTGGACTGAAAATGCGTTGACCTCTCCTTGGTCTCCAATACAAATAAAACGCAAAAACTTATACTCGAAATGCTTTTCTTTTTAAGAAAAAATGATATTTTTAGTAATAAAAATTTAACTGTTTACAACCTGTGATATTAAATATTTACTCAGTCCTAAATTAATGTTTTATATTTATAGTTTGTTGTATTTTTAGTTTCAATACCTGCTATACCAGGTTTTACGTAGTCAAACCGAAATCAACGGCAACTTGAGGATATTTTACAATTTTATAATTTTGTAGGGGTTGAAAATATTTCTAATATAGTTTTCAAAATATTTTCGCGGTTTTCTTTCTCCTCAGTCAGAATAAAACTTGTATGTCGATTGGGGAGAAAAAAACCGCGAAATTTTTTTGGAAATAATATTTTAAAAAATTATATTTTCAGTCCCACAAATTTGTAAAGTACTCCTAAATTATCTTTGACTTCAGTTTGACTATGTAAAATCTGCTATAGTAGGTATTGATACTAAAAATATAACAACGTATAAACATAAATCACAAGTTTGGAACTGATAGTAAACTTTTAGTACGTACCAAAAATATCATTTTCCCTTCTTTTTAAACACGCGTATCAATTTAAGCCTTAAAAAGTATCACATGTATATTTTAGGTTTCGTGCCTCGCTGTTAATGTATCGTGTGCAGCTGTTGTTATTTTTGTAGTTATTAGTATAATTACTGAAATATCGTGTATAGCCTTATAGTGAATATAGTTGTTGATCTATCACCCATTTCTTATTATAAAAAACATAAAAAATAAAAAAAGAAGAAATCGCTTCCAGTGCATGAAAAATATAGATTTTAATGGTTAAAGTATCACCTTAATTTTCATGTTTGTTTAATCTCTTTTTCAGTCCCTTACCTTGGACTATTGTCTCCTTGATTTCATAACTAGAAAAAAATTCAATTTTGTTCCTCAAGTTGTGAAATTGTTTTGAAAAGTTCAAGAAAATGAAAAGATTAGCATTTTGTTCGCTCTTTAATTTAACATCAAACATATCATATGCATATCGGAAATAGTTTAGATTTTGTTAAGGACAAAAATAAAATATATTCAAACTAAGAGTCCAAAAAGAAACAACAATGCAAGTTAAAGGGAAAAACAAAACAAAACAAAACAAAACTGATTAACATTTCATATTATAGTATAATCAAATCACATCTGTCTTGCCATTGGAATGCAAGAAGAATGAAAACAATAAGAATAAACATCAGAAATTATGGTACTAAACAAATTTAGACATCAGAAATTTGAACCTCAACTTCTGATCATTTCAAATGTTGTCTGATGTTCTTCCTCTTGAGAAAACTGAACAATGGTCTCTCTGGAACAGGAATGCATTTCACAATCCATCCAATTGGCCAAGATGCAGCTCCTATGCCTATACACACTCCCCACTGTCCCCAATTCAACCTCTCTGTATTGGCAAACCTCTTCAGAAACTCCACCATCACCACCTGAAGGATGATTGTTGCCCCAATGATTCCTATGAACAGCGTGTTCTTGTGTATCCCTTCAAACACATTCTTCTTCTCGAGTTTCCTCGCGTTGAACTCGTTGAATACTTGGCAGAGAACAAAAGTATTGAATATCAACGTGTCGTTTACCTTCTTGCTAACACCAAAAATGGACTCACCTTTGAATTGCATTGTCAAGAGAATAGTTATTTGGTAAAGGGCTTGAGCTAGTAAGTTCCTCCACATGATATTGGTGATGAGTGGCTGAGTTCGACCGACTGGTGGCTTGTCCATCAGCTCTTTTGTTGGCCTTTCTGTTGCCAATGCCAATGCACCAAGTGTGTCCATGATGAGATTCACCCACAGAAGTTGCACTGCTGTTAATGGCACTTCTCCAGCTGAAACTGCTGCTACAAAGTTGGTCACAAGGGCTGCAACATTAACTGTTAGCTGAAACTGAATGAATTTTTGGATGTTGTTGTACACACATCTTCCCCATTTCAACACTGTGGCAACAGATGCAAAATTATCATCCAGGATCACAATATCTGAACTCTCTTTGGCTACTTCAGTGCCCTGAATTCCCATGGAAAGTCCAATATCTGCTTCTTTAAGGGCTGGTGCATCATTTGTGCCATCTCCTGTTACTGCCACAACCTGACCTTTCTCCCTTAAGCATTTCACCAGGAGAAGCTTGTCGAAAGGCGATGACCTTGCCATGACGACAATCTTATCAACTTTCGCCATTCTTTCCTCGTCTGTGTAGTTGCGAAATTCCACACCTTCCACAACTAATCCATCATCAACTCTGTCACCAGGCTGAAGGATTCCACATTCAGTGGCAATTGCTGTTGCAGTGAAGACATTGTCGCCGGTGATCATTTTGATTTTCACGCCGGCGTACTGACAGTCTTCCACTGCTTTCTTGACACCCTGGCGACATGGATCTTTTAGGCCTACAATCCCCAAAAGGATCAAGTTGTTGTCTTGGATTGTTTGCTCTATTTCTCCATTCTCATTGTTGGCTTCTGAAACTTTTCTGTGTGCGAATGCAATGCATCGCAGACTGCTCGCGGCCATCCCTTGAATAATTCCATCAAATTGCTTCCTCTGCACTTGATCAAGAACAGAAACTTCACCATCAACGTTATAGTAATGTGAGCACATTGCTAGTATCATTTCAGCAGCTCCTTTCCAATGGACATGGATTGAGTCATCAGAATTCTTCTTGATCAAGACACCACTTCTTTTCTTCTCTGAATTGAATGTTTCAACTTGAAGAATAGAGTAATGATCTTTTACTCTCTCCATATCCATATTCAATTTCAAGACAGCCCAAGAAAGAATTGCTTTCTCAGTGGGACTTCCTGAGAACTCAAGGCCATTTGCAGATCTATAAACACTACCAGTAGTGTTCAAACCAACACCCTGGTAGAAAAATTTAAGAACATTGACAGCAATTCTATTGTAGCTAGTTTCCTCCATAGAATCTTTCCCCAGCCAAAATTTTGTTACTGTCATTTTGTTTAGAGTAAGAGTACCTGTTTTGTCTGTACAAATCGTCGTAGCAGAGCCCATAGTTTCACAAGCCGAAAGCTTTCTCACCATTGCTTGATCAGCCATCATTCTCTTCATTGAATAAGCAAGTGTGAGTGTGACAGCCAATGGCAATCCTTCTGGAATTGCAACAACCACAATTGTTACTGCAGCTGCAACAATTTTGACAACAGCATTCATCACATCGTCGAACTTTGTCTTGCTGCCATTGAACTCTTTGTTCCCATTTGCATCTTTCGTGTGCCCTGTGAAATAGCGCACCAAAAGCACCACAAGAACCAAGAAGGCAACTGCCAAGCCAACTTTACCAATGGCTGAAGTTAGCTTGTTGAGGCGCGATTGAAGCGGGGTTTTTTCATCCGAATCACTGCTGACTGAGCTCATCATCTCCCCCCAAGTTGTGTTCATCCCAACAGAAGTAACAAGCATTTGGCCATAGCCATCAGCAACCTTAGTACCTGAAATCAAGAAGGGATTGTTCTTGTGATTGACTTCAAGGTGATCGCTTTCGCCAGTCATACTTGATTCATCAACTCTTAAAGAATGCCCCTCCAGGAGTAATCCATCAGCAGGAACTTGATCACCAATCTTGAGGCAAACAACATCTCCAACAACAATTTCAAAGATTGAAACTTGTTGTCTCCTTCCATTTCTCAGGACTTCAACAGGGATATTGCTGCTGACCTTGGAAAGCTTCTCAAATTGCCTGCTCTGCCTAAAATTGCTGATAGCAGAGACAGAGATGACAAGGAAAACAGCAACAAAAATGCTGCCCCCATCATACCATCCTTCCTTTGGTCCATCAACTTTCATGCCAAAACCAAGAGAAATTCCAGCACAAATCAACAGAATGACAATAGTAAGATCTTGAAAAGCTTCCCAAACAAAATGGAAGAATCCCTTTGCAGGAGGCTTATGATAAGTGTTACCACCAAACGCTTCGATTCTCCTCGAAATATCTTCATGATTGTCACCATTTATCCCCTGAATCACATTGACATTGAGAGAATTAGCTATAGATTGTACCCCACCAAGTTCATTCACCTGGTCAATGTTTTTCTCCTTGACAAGCATCGAAAGGCTCCCCTGATCGACGTCGAAAAAGCTTGAATAGTCGTTGACAATGTTGATTATTACTTTACCAGATGACGGAGGTGACACCTTTCTTCTCTTTCCATGGATAACATTTTCGAAGGCCCTAGAACAATAGATGGTTGCAAAAGCAGAGCGCCACTTTCTTTCGTTTTTGTCAGCTGCGCTAAGACGGAAGACAAGATCCATGCAGAGGAAGTTTGCCTTAATTTCTGCAGACATATGGTTATGAAATCTTACTTGCCAAGCAAGAATAAGAAATGTTTTGAAATCTTTAAGGTAAGAAAGCAAAACTGAAGCTAACAAAACTGGGATCAAAGATTTCTGGGAAAGGGAAATACGAAGCAGATTTGAAAGAGAGTAAACTGAAGAATGGATGATCAATCTCAATGTTTTATGATGAAAATCACACCAATATTTTGGGTTTGCAATTGCATCTTCCATTTTTGGCATGCATAGTATTTATATTGTCATCTGCAGGGGGCCAGCATGGAGTAGTGTGTAAATCACGGGTCAAGAATAGTAGACTAAAAGTTCTTGGGGAATTACAAAAACTCAAAAAGATACGAGTGGGGTTAAGAAATTAATTGGTAATGTTTGTCCGAGGAAATTGATGTTAAATATCTGGGAAATTCTTCCCCTGTTGTGTTAACCTTATCTTGAACATCTACTCAGACGATTAAAATATACTCAGTAAAAGAACAGATCGAAGGTTTGCCAATGGACTGAAGAGGAGGTGGAGAAGCGGCGGCGGGGAGCCGTTGCAGAGAAGTTAACGGCGGGAGATGTGCGGTACACGGTTCCGGAATTTTCATAGTTTTCATTTGGAACCTGGGTTCTAAGAATATTGAAAATTCAAAATCAAAAACATGAAAAAACTTTAGATATTCGTAGTGTGTTTTTAATAAGAGTAATGATACACTCTTCAACAAATTTTTTCAACTTTATTAACACAAATGAGATGTCATGCATTCATTAGTTACACTTTTATAAAATAATTATTAATTGATCAATAAATCTATGATACCTCATTTGAGTTAAGAAAGTTAAAGAGATTATTGCTATTAGCTCCTTTTAACTTTGAAAGTCAAGTTTCACGATTTAAGTGTGTGTTGATTTAAAATAGGGGTGGCAAAAAAACCCACTAACCCAAAAACCGCCCAAACCCATTGGGTATTAACCCAATAAAATCCATTTTAAAAAATAATGAGTTGGGTGGGCTTGGGCTAAATATGTAATGGGCGAATTTAGGGTAGCCCATTGGGTACCCTAAAACCCGCCCATCATGGGTATCAAAAATACCCATACACAATTACCCTTAAAAGTATAAAAAAAAAAAAAAAAAAACCAACAACTCACATACTTTAGTTTGCCCATTTTATTTTTTTCTTCAAACTTATTTTTTCTTTTTCTTTATTTTTCATGTCCTACAATTACTTTACGTTTTTTTTTTCATTTATTTTTTTATAATATTTTTAAATTACCTACTTATAATACTAATTCAAAATTCGTTCGGGTTTAGGGCCGGGTTTGGGTTCGGGCCGGGCCGGCCCAGTTCGGGCTCATTTTTTGACCGATTTCGGGACGGGCCCAGTTTTGGGCCTCGGGATCAGTTTTAGGCCTCGGGCCCAGTTTTGGCCCGGGCTCAGTTTCGGGCCTTGGGCCCAATTTCGGTGTCGGGGCATGCACGTGTTTATATAAATATAAAAAAATTAAAAATTGTGTTTCGACAAAAAAATTACATACAATTAAATATAAAAGTATATAAAATTTAATATTTCAAATTTTAGAATATATTCAAAGAATTAAAATTCACTTTAAAAAAATTAAAATGAAATTTTAAAAAAATTTTAAAATTTTTTTATTAATAAACTATTAAATAAGCATTACATTTTTGTATAATGGGTATTATGGATACCCATGGGTACCCATAGCTACCCATTACCCATTTGAGTTAAAATCATTAATTGAGTGGATAATGGGTACCCATTACCCATTAACTTAGTACCCATTTAATACTCGCCCAACCCGCCCGTTTGACACCTCTAATTTAAAAGCATCCCTCTCCATGAAGTTTGGAATATTATGTCGGGGCTGATGTGAAAACACATTGATCATAGGAAGACTTTACTTTTAAGTTTCGATTTGTTCTCCTTTTTTATCAAATGTGTTTTCACTAGGTGTAAATTAATTGGGCAATTTAAAGCGCTTTATAGACTTATTTAAAGGCGTTTTTTTTTTTGAGATTTCTTACTCACCTAAATACATGAGTCTTAACAAACTTTGATAAAATGTAACGAAAGTTGGGGAGTAGTTTACCGATCTCCCCACAAAGAATAATGGTAAATTTTTTAACCTAGAATGAATGTGATGCTAAGATTCAACCTAAACCTAAACCCTAAACCTTAAACCCTAAACCCTTTAATGTGAATGTGAATCTTTATCCAATTTTGCTTACCTAACTTTGATCACATATTCACAAACCAAAACAATGAAATATTTAGGACGTTGTTTACAACAGTAATTAATACTTTAGGGGTAAGTCATGCATCACCTTTAATTCTACTACTCTCTCCGTTCCATTAGAAGGGTCCAATTTGAGAAATATTTTTTGTTCCATTAGAAGGGTACAGTTTGAGTTTTTTTTACATCTCCTACCCTTACTAATATAATTATATGTGGTCTACAATTAATCCTTACTTTTTAAGTAAGGATATAAATGGAACAAATAGTGACAAATTAAGTATTTTAGGTATTGTACCTTGACATCCATAATAAGTTGTACTTAAGTAAAGATGGACCATTCTAATGGAATGGAGGGAGTATTATCGATGTTGTCACTCACAACGCAAAAACTTGTATCCAACTTACAAAACCTGGCCTCGCCTCTAACGCAAAAACTTGTATCCAACTTACCAAACCTTCTGATGATAGACATATCAATTTTAGCTTATGATGTATCGAGCATAGTTTAACATCTCATTGAGTTTAGCTCGATCTTGATGTATCGCGATTATGATCATAGCCAATGATGTATGACATCAAACTGCTCATATATCGCGCGATTATGTTAAAACAACAAATATCGAGTATATAGGTAGAAGTATCACCCGTAATGAAAAAGACGTGCATATCAAATTTTCAAATATGTTTTGTATTAAGAAAATCACACGTATCGAATTTAGCTGTTAAAATATCACCACTATAACTATCTGACCATCTAGCATGAGTCTTCCTGCCCCAATTTATAGGCGAATTAAATAGGTAAGGCGTTTAATTAGGTGTGTTTAGAGGAAATTTATAGGTATTTATATAATAAATAAAATAATTTTAGTTGCTTTTATTATATTTTACAAGTGTTTTGATTTTGATGAGATAAGTATTTCTGAGGTGGGTTGAGTTTTAGGGTTAAATATTTATTTTCAAAATTAAATTTTGGATACTAATTTTGATTATACTTGAGTCAGTTGAGTGGATAAGTATTGACACATGAACTCACCAACACAAATTAATATTCAAATGGATGAATTTTGACAAGCAAAATCACCAAGTTGTCAACCTAATACATTGTTCCATTGTATCACCGGTCGCTTGATCTATTTGGTCTGTGACACATTGGCACCCCTCATGAACCGCTATTATGTCATCATGACTCAGATGCATTACGTACAATTTCTCACCTCAGCAATGTTGGAAAGTTCAAATTTAACTTTTTCCATACGAAATAAATTATCAAAATGTTTGACTTGCTAAGGTTTATTAGTCTTAATTAGGATGTAGAAATTTTTATTTCTAATTCAAATAACATAAAATAATTGGTCAGTACATCTAACTGAGTCCTAGTTTAAGCCCTACTAGTTCTGAAAATTCAATAACAAAAGACTTGGGGTTGACTGACTATACTTGTTTCGATTTTCGAAGACAAACTCGAAACTACATGCAAGTTTACTAACATGCAATTCAAGTTTCATTGATAGTGACGAGACGAACCAGTGTAAATATATATATATATATATATATATATATATAATCTTATCTACACCAACTAATTAATTGATTACTTTGGTACTCAAGATTTGACCCGGTGATACATTTCATGACATTTAAGTCATTAGACCGTGGCGAAATTAGAAATGTTATTTAGTGAGGGCGCAATTACAATATATATTGTATGACAAAAAAAAAATCACATTAATTTATAATAGAGTTAAACTTAAAAAATATACAAAAATAATTTTAAAAAAAGAACTAAAAATAAATTTGTTTAGTTCCTTACATTTTACACTGATAATGCAATTTAATTTAGTAAGAAATGTGTAGCAAAAGAGATATATATATATATATACATAAAAAAATGTTATTTTGATAAATTTATAACTTATTTGTTTTATTTGAAAGAAATAGTGGGGCACATAATACATTAATTTATTAAATTTATAAAACAATTATACAGTATATAAGAGGGATAGCGGGGGCCCGTGCCCCAGTTGTAAATTCGCCTCTGACTGTGGGAAATTAGAGATCGAATTTTGTCAACTCTTAGGTGCAGTAACACTATTTCTATGCAAGCTGCATATGGTTCTTCTCAAATCAGTCTTCCGCCTCCAGTGGCTCCCCAAACTGTTGTACTATCTGAAGTCTCATCACGCATTATGTGAAGCGGATAGGATCAACCATTACGGCGAATTCCAGCACCTAATTTACTTCAAAAGAAAAACTTCGAATAATATAGAACATTAATCGGAAACTTTGTATATATTCTCCCCTTCCTTCAAAGCAGTTTAAGAAAGCAAGTAGTAATTTAGTAATTCTGAAGAAATTAAAGGAAAAAAAGGAACATATTTTGCATCAAATGATGCCACAATTTGATCATTTTTGTTAGCGTTGTCTTTACTCATAATCAGAAATTTCATCATCGAAATAATATAGTGTCGTAATTAACAACAAAAGAATGGCAGTTGTAAAGTGCTTATCTTCGGAAATTCCATGGAAATATATCAAAATCAAATGATTCCACCGTTTACCATAAAAGTTTGTGTGCGTTTAGTTTAATCCATCCGCTGAATATAATTCTAAACAGCTAAACAAGAACAGTAACGCGCTCATCATTGGTGGGTTTAATTTGGACAAAATATAAGATAAAAGATGAATAAAAAAAAAGCACATTTTATCAATTTGAAGGACTTTAATTAGTGATTTCGAGTTCCATAGAGACAAATTACACTTAAGGAATCAACAGAGTGATTTAATCTATATAATGTATATATAGTTCTTCATGTTCTCATAACTAATACTCTCTCCGTCCCACTCAAATAGTTTACTTTGAAATGTGTACAACTTATTATCGGTTGAAAATTATAAAACCTAACATAAGTAATTTACCACCATATTTTTCACTAATATCCTTATTTTAGAAGTAAGGGTTAATTGTGAATTACACGTTGTTATATTAGTTATAAGGGTATGTAATGTAAATAAATTCAAAGTGGACTCTTTAGATGAGACAAAATTTTTTTTTGAAAAGTGGACTCGTTCCACTCAAAGAGTATAATCAAATACCCTTAGTTACCTAATTTATATTCTTCCTACTGTTTGTAAATCCTAATTATTATATTTGTTTTCATTTTTCATCTTCTTTCATAATTAAAAATGAGATTGGTTATCATTTTCATTAACAGCGGGTAAAAATGAATCTAGCCAGCAGAGAGATTTCCATATATTTATATTTGTATAATCTAATTTTGGTTGTTGCCAAAAGCAATCTCCATAGTTGGTCTCGAATATACTTAATCTAAGATTTACTAGGTCGAAAGTGACATATATGGTCGTTGAAGATGCTCTAACGTATTCTTCTGAGGAAAGCATAGAATTCCAACAAAAAATAGACAATATATGATAAAGACCTTCACTCGTCAATATTAATTATCGTTTTAAGTCTCTCAGTCTCCTTCTGGGATTATTGTTTTTCATTCTTTGTTGATATATATATTCGCGGCATGACACAACGTTGTCACATATTGAGTTGACTTTAAAAAAAAAAACCATAACGACGAAGACTTTATCACACATACTGTGTGTAGTCCCAACAGAGACACATTGTTTTGAGTAAGCAACATTTTAGCCGATTTCTTATCAAATTCATGTATATCATTTATCCGGCATATTTCCTTCTTATTCCAACAAACCAAATAGTGAAGGTCAGCTATAATTGCGATCACTACATTGGGTTTAACCCAACTGGTACACCTCTCGTGCCTAAGTGCAAGGGGACCTAGAGAACTTCAAAATCAGGGGGGGGGAAAAAAAATCAAAATTGTGGGTTCAGTCTGGAAGGCATGGTTCATTTTTATTGTTTTGGTTTTGCTTTTTTATTTCTACTGTAAATTTAATATACTATACTCCTTCTGTCTCACTTAAAGAGTCTACTTAAAAAAATATACAACTTATTATGGGTTGTGAGTTACACACTTAAAATAAGTGATTTAGCACCATAAGTAGTGTAAAGTGTAAACAAATCCAAATTAAGTGCACTCTTTTAATGAGACAATAATTTATTTTTTAAATATAAACCCTTTAAATAGGACGGGGGAAATAATACTTTTCCATTATTTTTAATACAAACTTTTACTATATTCAACTACAATTTTACATTAGAAATTTATTTTCTCAAAATATGTATTCAAAACCATATCAAAGCGAACATGATTTCAGTATGTTTCGGAGAAGTTTGTAGTTTATACCACAAAAAATTGTCAAGTCATAGAAAATCAAGTAACTTCTCCTTCAATTAATTCCTCTAATTCAGACGGACATGATATTACTAATTAAATCGCAGATGGACGCATTCCAACACTTTAATTAATAATAGATCGAGTCTAGTTTTTTGGCTTTCAAAAAATAAATAGGAAACAATTTTAAAAAAATGTTGTGTTGATTTTTATCACTTGGCAATGGTGTCACTTTCTTGAATATTGATTGTATATTGTTGCCTAGTCAATTTCTATCAAATAACTCGCTCATGCTTCCCTTTCCTTAGAAAATAATTAATGGAAATAAATTGGATTTTGTCATGAAAAGCCAACATAATTATCTTTGGTAGAGAAAAAAAGAAATCCAATCAACAACAATTAATAAAAGTTGGTGCATAAGATTTGTATTTATATTTTGAATTTTAACATGAAAAATTACTGAAAGCATCTATGCATTTTTAAAATTAGTGCAACAAATCAATGATAAATCAATCATTCAAATTTATATTTCTTCCCATGTCAATCCCTATATGTACATGACTCTTCTTTTGAAATGGCGTTTCATTCCTTGAATGTGTATGATTACGTCATTTTACGTGATACAACAAATACATGAAATAATCTCTCTTCCAGCGTTGAGTTGGTAATGTGGGTATCCAACCAACCAACCTCTGGAATTGCTACAAAAGATGCTAACAGTTTCCAGTTTCGATCCTCATATTGCAACAGCCAGTCCACTACTTTTCCCAAGTCTTTCATTATTAGGTTTTTTTTTTTTTTTTTTTTACAAATTACAATTATACAAATACTAAAAGCTGACAAAAGATTATAGTATTTGACCAGTACAAGGGTAATTAAGGTGTTTTTTGAAAAAAAAATTTGTTACACTTTCCTTGTAATTCAAAGGGTAAATCGTATTTACCTAATCTAAGATTTGGTGACCAAATCCAATTTAAAACTGATATATACTTTCAAATTGATATTCTGATAAGCGATGATTCCTTGTCGCTTACTCGACCTGTGATTGATTTGAAATAGTAAATTTGTGTAGACATATATCAGTTGAGATCAAACTACACGTTAAAATTGTTGTTTTCTTCTTATATTTTGTTTATTCTATTGCGTATTAACCTTCGCAGGCGATAACAGTGTGACTTGACTATCAAATTTCTTATTCGAAGAATTGAGGTTTAACTGAGTTGTAGTTTCATTAGACACTATCCCGTAGTTGCAGGATCAACTCCCAGCAGAAGGAAAAAATATAATAGAGTGGGGCCCACGGGAAAAAAAAAAGCTTACTCGAGATGCCGGGACCCAATGTTTAATCTTTTCCCATGGTCGATTGCTGCACAAAAAAATGCTTTTCCTAACTTTAATGTTTTCCCATTATCGACATACTATATTATATAGGAAACCTTGTACCCAATCAAATATCTCTGCTAAAAAAAGGCTGTGTTTAATTATTTTCCTTTCTTCGACAGAATAAAAAAGAAATAAAATTTGTACGTTGAAGGGAAAAGAATATGTTCGTTGGAGAAATGAAAATTTCTTTTATGATTATCGCAAAAACTTATATTTGGCATTTCTGTCGTGCGGTCTGATGAGGGGCGTAGCTACACAGTGGCTCGGTGTGGCAACTGTCCCATCTCAATTTTTTCAAAATACCCTAATTGTTATATAAACATAATAAAATAACTCATTTTGCTCCACCAGAAATTAAGAAAAATATAGGCAAACTGCAAAAATAAATAATTTAGTATTTGAATAATTAAAAGTGTATTTGTTGTTAGAATGTATACATGTATTTTTAGTGAATTTTTAGTTTAGTAAAGCAAAATAGGAGTTTAAAAATTCACCTAACAATATTTAAATATATTTACTTTTGCATTTTTTCAAGCAAAAAATGTTACTATAGTATAACATTTCCCCTTATAACTTTTGCCTCACCTGATGTTGAGGGTCTAACTCCGCCACTGTGTCTGACACAATGTGTCTGCACGCAGTTTTGGATTTTTTTTTTCTTCAGAATTTAGTTTGAAAAGTATGACATGTACATATTATGATGTGGTGAGTTATGCTGCTTATGTATTGTTTGTTTCTAAAATTAAAGGAAAAATAACAATAATATCGCATATAACCTATAATGTATCGCATATTTATTTTATGATTGAGAAGAAGAAGTGTATACAAAATAAAAAGTATGGATAGTAATTATAAAAGTGGTGCTTGTAAAATAAAAATTAGTACCTACTATGAAAATGCATATATTATATAAATGCTACACGACGTAGAAGCTCGTAACTAACAGTACATCCATTTAACAAGATATTTCTTTTATTATTGTTACTATTAATATGCAACGAATGTAAAAAATAATTATTTTAAGGAACGAGAAACTTCATTTATTAATATTTTTAATATTAATAAAATAATTTTTTAAAAAATAAATATTAAAATAAAATAAATTTAAAACTAATTCGTCTCCTTTCTTCTCGGGATTACCTCTGCACTTGCGGTCGCTGGAATCCAACGAACTCTGATTAAGAGCTTTTAAGGACGCGTTTCCTAAGCAGCAAAGCTTATAATATGAACTAACAATGTTGGTTGATTCAAAGCATGATCATCCACGTAAATTAACTCTATATAAACAACTATCTTTCCATTCTTATTCTCCATTAGTCTTACATTGCAAGTTCTGTGTTTTGTTCTGAACCAAAGATCTTATCAAAATTCTTTAGAATCACAGATACTATATTGTTTTTTCTTTTCAACTTGAGGGATTTCCAGAAAAATTATGTCTTCTGTAATTGAGGCTTTCAGCAGCAAGAAAAGCACTTCTTACAAGAGTTTTGTTGTGAAGGACGGTAGCGCACTGGACAGGAGCAAGAAGAAGTGATTGTCAGCTGTTGTGAAAATCTATTGTTCTAGAGCTTTCCAGAATGTTCTCAGCCTGGAGAGGAGGAAGATTTCTCCTTCATCTTCTGAGAATGTTATCATTGACATTGTTAAAGATAGTTCCAGCTTTTTCCATGTTGATGAAGGGAGCCTTACGAAGCTTGTCAAGGAGAAAAAGATTGACCAGGTGAATGACCTTGGTGGGGTTCAAGGTATAGCTAATTCTCTATATGTCAATGTGATTCAGGGGATAAATGGTGACAATGGTGATGATCTTTCACGGAGGATTCAAGCCTTTGGTAGCAATACCTATCATAAGCCCCCTGCAAAGGGATTCTTCCATTTTGTTTGGGAAGCTTTTCAGGATCTTACTATTGTCATTCTCTTGTTTTGTGCTGGACTTTCTCTTGGTTTTGGCATGAAAGTTGATGGACCAACGGAAGGATGGTATGATGGAGGCAGCATTTTCGTTGCGGTTTTCCTTGTCATCTCTGTCTCAGCTGTCAGCAATTTCAGACAAAGCAGGCAATTTGAGAAGCTTTCAAAGGTCAGCAGCAATATCCCAGTTGAAGCCCTGAGAAATGGAAGGAGACAACAAGTTTCAATCTCTGAAATTGTTGTTGGAGATGTGGTTTGCCTCAAGATTGGTGATCAAGTTCCTGCTGATGGATTACTCCTGGAGGGGCATTCTTTACGAGTTGATGAATCAAGTATGACTGGCGAAAGCGATCATCTTGAAGTCAACCACAAGAAGAATCCTTTCTTAATTTCAGGTACTAAGGTTGCTGATGGCTATGGCCAAATGCTTGTCACTTCTGTTGGGATGAACACAACTTGGGGGGAGATGATGAGCTCAGTTAGCAGTGATTCTGATGAGAAAACTCCGCTTCAAGCTCGCCTCAACAAGCTAACTTCAGCCATTGGTAAAGTTGGCTTAGCAGTTGCTTTCTTGGTTCTTGTGGTGCTTTTGGTGCGCTATTTCACAGGGCACACGAAAGATGCAAATGGAAACAAAGAGTTCAATGGCAGCAAGACAAAGTTCGATGACGTGATGAATGCCGTTGTGAAAATTGTTGCAGCTGCAGTAACAATTGTTGTTGTTGCAATTCCAGAAGGATTGCCATTGGCGGTTACACTCACACTTGCTTATTCAATGAAGAGAATGATGGCTGATCAAGCCATGGTGAGAAAGCTCTCGGCTTGTGAAACAATGGGCTCTGCTACGACAATCTGTACAGACAAAACAGGTACGCTTACTCTAAACAAAATGACAGTAACAAAATTTTGGCTGGGGAAAGATTCTATGGAGGAAACTAGCTAAAATAGCATTGCTCTCAATGTTCTTAAATTTCTCTACCAGGGAGTTGGTTTGAACACTACAGGTAGTGTTTATAGGTCTGCAAATGGCCTTGAGTTCTCAGGAAGCCCCACTGAGAAAGCAATTCTTTCTTGGGCTGTCTTGAAATTGAATATGGATGTGGAGAGAGTAAAAGATCATTACTCTATTCTTCAAGTTGAAACATTCAATTCAGAGAAGAAAAGAAGTGGTGTCTTGATAAAGAAGAATGCTGACAATTCAATCCATGTCCATTGGAAAGGAGCTGCTGAAATGATACTAGCAATGTGCTCACATTACTATAATGTTGATGGTGAAGTTTCTGTTATTGATCAATTCCAGAGGAAGCAATTTCATGAAATTATTCAAGGGATGGCTGCCAGCAGTCTGCGATGCATTGCATTCGCACACAGAAATGTTTCACAAGCCAACAATGAGAACGGAGAAATAGAGCAAACAATCCAAGACAACTTGATCCTTTTGGGGATTGTGGGGCTGAAAGATCCATGTCGCCCTGGTGTTAAGAAAGCCGTGGAGGACTGTCAGTATGCTGGTGTGAAAATTAAAATGATCACCGGCGACAATGTCTTCACTGCAACAGCAATTGCCACTGAATGTGGAATCCTGCGGCCTGGTGACAGTTTTGATGATGGATTAGTTGTGGAGGGAGTGGAATTTCGCAACTACACAGATGAGGAAAAGATGGCGAAAGTTGACAAAATTGTCGTCATGGCAAGGTCATCGCCTTTCGACAAGCTTCTCATGGTGAAATGCTTAAAGGAGAAAGGTCAGGTTGTGGCAGTAACAGGAGATGGCACAAATGATGCACCAGCCCTTAAAGAAGCAGATATTGGACTTTCCATGGGAATTCAGGGCACTGAAGTTGCCAAGGAGAGTTCAGATACTGTGATCCTGGATGATAATTTTGCATCTGTTGCCACAGTGTTGAAATGGGGAAGATATGTAGACAACAACATCCAAAAATTCATTCAGTTTCAGCTCACAGTTAATGTTGCAGCCCTTGTGATCAACTTTGTAGCAGCAATTTCAGCTGGGGAAGTGCCACTAACAGCAGTGCAACTTCTGTGGGTGAATCTCATCAAGGACACACTAGGTGCATTGGCATTGGCAACAGAAAGACCAACAAAAGAGCTCATGGATAAGCCTCCAGTCGGTCGAACTCAGCCACTCATAACCAATATCATGTGGAGGAACTTACTAGCTCAAGCCCTTTACCAGATAACCATTCTCTTGACAATGCAGTTCAAAGGTGAGTCCATTTTTGGTGTTAGCAAGAAGGTAAACGACACGTTGATATTCAATACTTTTGTTCTCTGCCAAGTATTCAACGAGCTCAACGCGAGGAAGCTTGAGAAGAAGAATGTGTTTGAAGGGATACAAAAGAACAAGTTGTTCATAGGAATCATTGGGGCAACTATCATCCTTCAGGTGGTGATGGTGGAGTTTCTGAAGAGGTTTGCCCAATAGAGAGGCTGAATTGGGGACAGTGGGGATTGTGTATAGGCATAGGAGCTGCATCTTGGCCAATTGGATGGATCGTGAAATGCATTCCTGTTCCTGAGAAACCAATTTTCAGTTATCTCAAGTGGAGGAACATCAGAAGATTTTGAATTTCTCATGTCTAAATTTGTTAATTAGTATAGCAATTTCTCTAATGTGTGTTCTATTTGTAAATATGTTTCTTGTCAATGTAAGAGATTTTGAATTATAATTCAATCTTTATTTTCAGATATAATTCTTATTGTTTTCATTCTTCTTGCTTACTAAAAGGGATTTACATGTACTGTTGGCATGGTAAGAGTGTTATGAAATATAATGTGAAAGGTTAAATATATATTTTCTTTTGGACTAATATTTCTCTTTGGTTTCTCAATTTGGAAAAGTTTTGTTTTCTGCTTTTAATTTCATAAATTGTTAAAAAGTGGTTTTAAACTCAAATTTCAGTAAAATCTAAACTATTTTGAATAGCACATCGGATGTTCTATGCTAAATTAAGGAGCGAAAGAATGAATTTAAAATTTTCCCTTTTTCTTTTATTTGTTATCCCTAATAATTCATGTAAATCTTACGTGCTAATCAAATATAATTCATACGTTATCGAAATTTGAGTTTAGAATCATTTCATAATTATTTTACAAGTTGATAAATGAAAATGAAAATTTTTCAAATTAACAAACTAAAGAGACAATAGTTCACGTTAAGGGACCTAGGTGATTTAACCAATATGAAAATTATGAAACGTTCACATACTATATTGTGCCTTGTTGTATCTGCAAACTCATGCAGCAATTCCACCATCACTACCTGAAGAAGAATCATAACGACTATTATGCCCCACAGCAATTTCCTCCTCCACATTCCTTCAAACACATTTCTCTCAATTCCCTTGGTATTCAATATAACACAGAGCTGCCGGAGGACGAAAATGTCGAAGATCATGGTGTCTTTTGCTCTGGAATTCAGGCCGAAGGCCGATTCACCATGGAAGTGTATCATCAGGAGAATCAGGATCGGATAGAAAGCTTGCAGGGCTATGTTCTTCCACATTGTCCTGGTTATGAATGGGTGACCGCGTTTGAGTACTCTCGGCAGCTGCCGCATTTGCGCATAAAAAGAATCCCTCAGAAGATGGGAATTCCGAGGCAGAGCATTTGATTTTCATGGGATTCGTGGGGATTCCTGATGTAAGAAAGGCGGTGGAGGATTACCAAAAATCAGGATTTGACATCAAAATCGTATCAAGAAATGACCTTTCCGCCGCAACAGCCGCAGCCATAGCCTGTGGTATTCTTGACCCCAGCCGGACATCACGATGAACACAGGAGAAGTTGTCGAGGGGCAAGAGTTTCAAAGCTACGAAGAGAATGAGAAACTCGAAAAATGTAATAGAATCCGCGTGATGGCCCGAGCCTCCACTCCAGACAAGCGTTGCATGGTGCACTGCTTGAAAATGAAAGGTCACAAGGTCGCTGTCACCGGAGATTCAGCCGGGTATGCAATAGTACTCAGGGAAGCCGATTTAGGCGTCTCCTTCAGAACCCACGGGACTCAGCAAGCAATAGCAAGCTCAGATGTCATCATCAAAGACGATAATATGGTATCTTTTCCCCGATTGATTACATGGGGCAGAGCCATGCTTCAAAGAATCCAGCTTTACGCACAGTTCATCCTCACCGTAAGCTTCTCCTCCCTCGTGATAGACTTTGTCACGGCCGTCTCGGCTTCAGAGCCTCCAACTTTCAAGATCGTCACGGCTATTTCCTCCGGGAAGGTCCCTTACGCAACGCTTCAGGTCCTGTGGGTGAAGCTGATAGTGGGGACCCTGGCGGCATTGGCAATCACAGCCGAGAAGGCGCCAGAAGAACACCGGCAGCTGCCGAGGGTACTCGAACGCGGCCACCCATTCATAACCAGGACAATGTGGAAGAACATAGCCCTGCAAGCTTTCTATCCGATCCTGACTCTCCTGATGATACACTTCCAAGGTGAATTGGCCTTCGGCCTGAATTTGAGAGCAAAAGACACCTTGATCTTCCACATATTTGTTCTCTGGCAGCTCTGTGTTATATTGAATACCAAGAGAATTGAGAGAAAATTGTCTGAAGGAATGTGGAGGAGGAAATTGCTGTGGGGAATAATTGTTGTGATCATTCTTCTTCAGGTAGTGATGGTGGAATTGCTGCATGAGTTTGCAGATACAAAGCCGCTAACCTGGAAGCAGTGGATGATCTGTGTCGGAATTGCCGTCGGAGCTTGGCCGTTTCGGTGGCTCGTCGAGAAGATCGAGTGTTCTGCAGATGCTTTTTTCCAGCATTGTGATCATGAGTAACCTACCTACTGTCTCTTTAGCTCTAAAGGATGTCCGCTTAAAGTAATTTAGAAAGCCAAATGATTTAGAAACATCAAATCTTTCTTAAGAGTTAAGTAGTAGTTAACAGTTCAGCCAGCTTTTTGTTCCATAATACCTATTCTTTGGCTAAAAAAGAATAATACCTATTATTATTAAGCCATAATACCTATTCTATATGTATGGGTACGTAGTTTTACGATATTACTCATACGGTGTCTTTTCCTAGACCATCTGTCTAATTTTACGCAAAGAATATACTCTCTCCGTCTATTCAAAGAATTCATTTTGAAATGTGTACAACTTATTATGAGTTGTGAAGTACCACAGCTAAAATAAATAATTTATCACTATATTTTTCACTTATATCCTTACTTTAGAAGTAATGGTTAATTGTGAACCACACATTATTATATTAGTAAGGGTATGTACCGTAAATAAATTCAAAGTGATCTCTTTAAATAAGACAAGTTTTTTTTGAAAGTGGACTCTTTGAATGGGACGGAAGAAGTATAATATTACTTTATCAGTTATTTATTGCCCAATTCTTACAAATAAGGGACAAAAGACAGAACAAATGGATGAACTGTTTCATGTTCACTCTAGGAAAGCATGTTGGCTTCATCCTCTTAATCATCATCCACTCTTGAAATCTTAATTAGTGTCTCCTATAAATAAATATTCAAAGAGATTGAATCCGAACATGAACATTTACGACCAACTTGGTTGAAGCTCAATTCAAGCTTGCTTATTTAATAAATAAATGAATTTAAAATTCGATTAACTATATATAAATAAACAATCTCGATTACAATAATAATATAATATGAATAAAAATCTTAAATAATAGAAATATATAGGTTTTCACTGAACTTAAACATTTACAAACAAAAAGCTAAAGCAAAGGGTTAATTGTTCAATGTAACATAAGGAAGATTGATGGTTTCTAAATCATCTGGCTTCTATAGCACCAAATTAAAACCCTTTTATACAAACTAACCTTAGGCAGCGTTGTTTTGCTGATTTTTCGTGCTTCTTTCTCAATCTTGAGAGCTATAGTTGTTTATTGATACAGAAAAGAATTAACTACATATGCACACAAATTAGTGAGTACAACGGTGGTGGCTTCTTTACTTTACATTTGTGTTATCTTATCTTCGTCTCGTCTGCGTGTGTGTGGTGGGGAATGAGCAGGACTGAAAATACGTTGACCTCTGCTTTTCAATGTTGTTTGACCCGGCGAGGCCAGAGGGTCGCGTGACCCGGGGGTCGACCCGGGTCAACCCGAGGGTCGACCCGTGACGTCATAAATGTATTTTAAATAATATATATTAATAATTCACATAAATATAAATATATATATATATTATATTTTTCATATTTCAACATTTAAAAACATATTTTTAAGTTAATTACATATATTTGTCATATTTAACAACTAACTTAAATATCAAAGTTATATCAAAATTTATAACAAAAAATAAATATAAAAGATTTCAACAAATTTGTTTAAAAAAATATAAAGTAGCCAAGGGCAGCAAAGCAAACAAGTGAAAGCACTGAAAGGGCAGCACACTGGCAAAGCAAACGGGAAGCATTATATGGGATGGAGTGAAAATTTTGTCAAACAATTTTATCCCACAAAGGAAGAAAACCCATGATTCAAATTAAAATATGAGTTAAAATACTATTTTGCACAAAAATAATCAAATAAGTCATTGTGGTCTAGTGGTAAGTCTTCTTATTGTTTACATTGGAGACCAAGGTTCAATCCCCACTAAAAACAAAAATTTTTAAAAAGTCTTTTAAAAAAAAAACAAACTTTGTGGGTCGACCCGGTTCACGGTTCACCCCGGGTCTTGACCGGGTTTGACCGGATTTGACCGGGTTTGACCGGGTCACCCCACTTCCGGGTCGCCCCTGTTGTTTGGCCCGGCAAGGCCTGCGGGTCGCGGGTCGCCTGGGTCGACCCGCCGGGCCGGGTCGGGCCAAACAACACTGCTGCTTTTTCCATTTGGTCATTCCATACAAACAAAACGCAAAAACTTATACTCGGAAAAGTTTTTCTTTTTAAGATAAAATGACATTTTTAGTACTAAGAGTTTGGTTTGTTTGCAACCTTGATACTAAATATTTACTCAGGTCCAAACTAGTGTTATATGTTTATATTTTGTTGTATTTTTAGTACCAATACCTGCTATAGCAGGTTTTATGTAGTCAAACCGAAATCAACGGTAATTTAGGAGTATTTTACAATTCTAAAATTTTACGGGGGTGAAAATATATTTTTTCTAATATAATTTTCAAAACATTTTCGCAGTTTTCTTTCTCCTCGGTCGGAAGAAAAATTGTACATCGACTGAGGACAAAAAAAACCGCGAATTTTTTTTTGGAAATAATATTTTAAAAAACTATATTTTTAGCCCTCACAAATTTGTAAAATTTGTAAAGTACTCCCAAATTACCTTTGACTTCAGTTTGACTATGTAAATCCTGCTATAGCTGGTATTGGTACTAAAAACGCAACAAAGTATAAACATATAACATTAGTTTGGAACTGAGTAAACATTTAGTACCAAAGTTGCAAACAACCAAACTTTTAGTACCAAAAATATCATTTTTCACTCTTTTTAAACACGCGTATCAATTTCAGCCTTAAAAAGCATCACATGTATATTTTAGAAATATGTGTCTCGTAGATCGCTTTTAATGTATCGTGTGTAGCTGTTGCTATTTTTGCAGTTATTAGTATAAATACTAAAATATCGTGTATAGCCTTGTAGTGAATAAAGTTGTTGACCTATCACACATTTCTTTAAAAAAATTAAAAAAAGAAGAAATCGCTTCCAATGCATGAAAAATATAGATTTTAATGGTTAAAGTATCACATTAATTTTCATGTTGGTTTAATCACTTTTTCAGTCCCTTAAATTGGACTATTGTGTCTCCTTGATTTCTTAACTAGAAAAAATTTCATTTTTGTTCCTCAAGCTGTAAAATTGTTTCGAAATAGTTCCAAAAAATGAAAATATTAATATAAATCACTTTGTTCGCTTTTTAATTTAACATCAAACATCTCATATGCATATCAGAAATAGTTTTAGATTTTGTTAAAATTTGAATTTGAAATAAATAATTTATGAAGTTTCGGACAAAAATAAAATAAATTCAAATTAAGAGTCCAAAAAGAAACAATAGTGTAAGTTAAAGGGAAAAACAAAACAAAACAAAACAAAAGTGATTAACATGTCATATTATAGTATAATCAAATCACATCTGTTTTGCCATTGGAATGCAAGAAGAATGAAAACAACAAGAATAAACATCAGAAATTATGGTACTAAACAAATTTAAACATCAGAAATTTGAACCTCAACTTCTGATCATTTCAAATGTTGTCTGATGTTCTTCCTCTTCAGAGAACTGAACAATGGTCTCTCTGGAACAGGAATGCATTTCACAATCCATCCAATTGGCCAAGATGCAGCTCCTATGCCTATACACACTCCCCACTGTCCCCAGTTCAACCTCTCTGTATTGGCAAACCTCTTCAGAAACTCCACCATCACCACCTGAAGGATGATTGTTGCCCAATGATTCCTATGAACAGCTTGTTCTTGTGTATCCCTTCAAACACATTCTTCTTCCCGAGTTTCCTCGCGTTGAACTCGTTGAAAACTTGGCAGAGAACAAAAGTATTGAATATCAACGTGTCGTTTACCTTCTTGCTGACACCAAAAATGGACTCACCTTTGAATTGCATTGTCAAGATCGAGAATAGTTATTTGGTAAAGCTTGAGCTAGTAAGTTCCTCCACATGATATTGGTGATGAGTGGCTGAGTTCGACCGACTGGAGGCTTGTCCATCAGCTCTTTTGTTGGCCTTTCTGTTGCCAATGCCAACGCACCAAGTGTGTCCATGATGAAATTCACCCACAGAAGTTGCACAGCTGTTAATGGCACTGCTCCAGCTGAAACTGCTGCTACAAAGTTGATCAAAAGGGTTGCAACATTAACTGTGAGCTGAAACTGAACGAATTTTTGGATGTTGTTGTACACACATCTTCCCCATTTCAACACTCTGGCAAAAGATGCAAAGTTATCATCCAGGATCACAATATCTGAACTCTCTTTGGCTACTTCAGTGCCCTGAATTCCCATGGAAAGTCCAATATCTGCTTCTTTAAGGGCTGGTGCATCATTTATGCCATCTCCTGTTACTGCCACAACCTGACCTTTCTCCCTTAAGCATTTCACCATGAGAAGCTTGTCGAAAGGGGATGATCTTGCCATGACGACAATCTTATCAACTTTCGCCATTCTTTCCTCATCTGTGTAGTTGCGAAATTCCACACCTTCCACTACTAATCCATCATCAACTCTGTCACCAGGCTGAAGTATTCCACATTCAGTGGCAATTGCTGTTGCAGTGAAGACATAGTCGCCGGTGATCATTTTAATTTTCACGCCGGCATACTGACAGTCTTCCACGTCTTTCTTGACACCCGGGCGACAAGGATCTTTTAGGCCTACAATCCCCAAAAGGATCAAGCTGTTGTCTTGGATTGTTTGCTCTATTTCTCCATTCTCATTGTTGGATTCTGAAACTCTTCTGTGCGCAAATGCAATGCATCCCAGACTGCTCGTGGCCATCCCTTGAATAATTCCATGAAACTGCTTCCTCTGGAATTGATCAAGAACAGAAACTTCACCATCAACGTTATAGTGATGTGCACACATTGCTATATCATTTCTGCAGCTCCTTTCCAATGGACATGGATTGAGTTATCAGAATTCTTCTTGATCAAAACACCACTTCTTTTCTTCTCTGAATTGAATATTTCAACTTGAAGAATTGAGTAATGATCTGTCGCTCTCTCCATATCCATATTCAACTTCAAGACAGCCCAAGAAAGAATTGCTTTCTCAGTGGGACTTCCTGAGAACTCAAGGGCATTTTCAGATCTATAAACACTACTAGTAGTGTTCAAACCAACTCCCTGGTAGAAAAATTTAAGAACATTGACAGCAATTCTATTGTAGCTAGTTTCCTCCATAGAATCTTTCCCCAGCCAAAATTTTGTTACTGTCATTTTGTTTAGAGTAAGAGTACCTGTTTTGTCTGTACAAATCGTTGTAGCAGAGCCCATAGTTTCACAAGCAGAAAGCTTTCTCACCATGGCTTGATCAGCCATCATTCTCTTCATTGAATAAGCAAGTGTGAGAGTGACAGCCAATGGCAATCCTTCTGGAATTGCAACAACTACAATTGTTACTGCAGCTGCAACAATTTTCACAACAGCATTCATCACATCTTCGAACTTTGTCTTGCTTCCATTGAACTCTTTGTTTCCATTTGCATCTTTTATGTGCCCTGTGAAATAGCGCACCAAAAGCACCACAAGAACCAAGAAGGCAACTGCCAAGCCAACTTTACCAGTGGCTGAGGTTAGCTTGTTGAGGAGTGATTGAAGCGGGGTTTTTTCATCTGAATCAGTGCTGACTGAGCTCATCATCTCCCCAAAGTTGCGTTCAACCCAACAGAAGTAACAAGCATTTGGCCATAGCCATCCGCAACCTTAGTACCTGAAATCAAGAAGGGATTGTTCTTGTGATTGACTTCAAGGTGATCGCTTTCGCCAGTCATACTTGATTCATCAACTCTTAAAGAATGTCCCACCAGGAGTAATCCATCAGCAGGAACTTGATCACCAATCTTGAGGCAAACAACATCTCCAACAACAATTTCAAAGATTGAAACTTGTTGTCTCCTTCCATTTCTAAGGACTTCAACAGGGATATTGCTGCTGACCTTGGAAAGCTTCTCAAATTGCCTGCTCTGCCTGAAATTGCTGACAGCTGAGACAGAGATGACAAGGAAAACAGCAACAAAAAATGCTGCCCCCATCATACCATCCTTCCTTTGGTCCATCAACTTTCATGCCAAAACCAAGAGAAATTCCAGCACTAATCAAGAGAATAACAACAGTAAGATCCTGATAGGCTTCCCAAACAAAATGGAAGAATCCCTTTGCAGGGGGCTTATGATAAGTATTACTACCAAACGCTTTGATTCGCAGCGAAATATCTTCATGATTTCCACCATTTATTCCCTGAATCACATTGACAATGAGAGAATTAGCAATAGCTTGAACTCGACCAAGTTCATCAACCTCGTTGTTGTTTTCTCCTTAACAAGCTTCGAAAGGCTCCCCTGATCCACATCGAAAAAGCTTGAATAGTCCGGGGCAATGTCGATTATTACTCTACCAGATGCTGATGACACCTTTTTCTTCTTTTCGTGGAGAACATTTTCGAATGCCCTTGAACAATAGATGGTTGCAAAAGCAGATGGAAGACAAGATCCATGCAGAGGAAGCTAGTCTTAATTTCTGCAGACATGGGTATGAAAAATTCTTACTTGGAAAGCAAGAAAGAAAAACAAAGAAATAAGAAATATTTAAGGGAAGAAAACAAAACTGAAGCAAGCTAACCAATGGGACACAACGCAATGTTGAACACGAAGCAGAGTTGGGACAGAGTAAAACAGGAGGAATCGGGATTTTTGGGAAGAAGATATGCAGAATAGAACTGAAGAACGAATCTTGAATCTCAATGGTTTTTGATGAAAATTAATCACACCGATTTGAGGTTGCAATTGCATATTCCATTTTTGGCATGCATGATTATTTATAGTGTGTAAATCACCGGTCAAGAATAGTAGACTAAAAGTTCTCTGGGAGCTAACTAAAATTCAAAAAGATATGGAAGTACCAAATATCTTTAAGGGCTTTCCTTCCCCTTTTATTCCCTTTCGATAATAATTTGTTGCAATCTACAGTTTCTTTGCTCCTGTTATTCCTAACAAATGGATTTCAGATTGACTTACCAAATATATCTGCTGCCCTGAATGTTATCCCCACTCCACCCCACATCTCCACACACACACACACACAAAGATTTGACATTCAGTTGTTACTCTAATTTCTGAGTCATTATATGTAGGAAGAATTTTTTTTGATTTTCTATTTGGCCTACCTGATTATGGTGCTGGGCAACTTGATATAAGAAGGTAAGGTGAGCAATATACCCGTAAAGGAGAAGATGGTGATCGGGCGACCTGAGTCCTTTCCATAAAAATTTAGTATTTAGGGTACATCTTTTTTGTGAAATGCATTTCTACTTTTTGTTCTGAATAACCATAATTGACTCATTATATTGAGTCTCCAGGAGAAAGAGTTGTGGTTGATTGCAAACTTGTATGGTATTCTTTATGTTTGTTACTTTTTTATTAATGATTGGAATGTTTTTGGCCTGTATTTTACAAATTTTTAGTAGAGATTAGGATTAATTTTTCTATGTCAATAACGTGTTTGATTATTTGCAAACTAGATATTGAAGGTCCAGAGATAGTTTAGCTTGCCATTTTCTCCCTCGACTCAACGCCAAGTCCTTTGCTTGATCCTTTATGAGATCTGGTTGAGTCTTTACAATAAATTTGCCTTTATAATTGTGTTGATTTTACTGGAAAGCGTCATTCTTAATCGGTCAAACATCAAAGATCCCAGGTTATTGGGTGTTTATTCTTGTACGCTAAGTGGCTTTTTGGTGTTCTCTCCGCAGAGCCTTGGTTTTTGGGTTTTTTTTTGTTCCTCTATTCTGTGGCGAGAGGATGCTTATAACCACCAAATGATTGAGTTAGGTGGATTTTTGTTGAATGTTAGTAAGGGATTTTGTTATTAGCTTTCCTTTTTTTCCCCGTTTCTATTCAGGAATTTTGTTACAAATGCAGTGACAGACAGTGCTACATTTTGGATATTGGTTGATAGTCTATCAGCTAATGCACTCCTCACTAATGTTGCATCTATAGCTAACTTCAATGTCACTGATCCGTATTTTATCTCACCAAAAGCTCTCAGATATTGGATCCGGTGGAAAAAGAGCTTTCGGGGTTCATAAAGATGTGCCAGAACCAGCTGAAAGGAGAGGAATGGAAAAAAGGAGGAGATGAAAAGGTTGGTTTAGGATCTGGAATTGGGTTGAACCAACCTTCACTTGGTGCTACCCATGACCTGCTACTTCTAACTTCAATTCTTCTTTTGTGTCATTTGTTGAAAACTTCTGAAATCCCTACAAGAAAGCTCTATCATACTCAGCTGTCTGCTTAGGGGCTTTTCCACAGCTTCAAAATTATATTAATTCCTATTCTTCCATAATAACCACAATACTACCACTGCTTATTCCAAATTCTTTTCTGTTTTAAAAATTCTGTTCCATTAAACAACTCAGTCCAATCTTTCATGCTTGCTGCCTTATTGTAGATTCCATTGAGTTCATCAAAGCATCTTCAAGCTTTTTTCATGGCAAAACTCCAAGAAAAAAGGACATGTTTCTCTGTTTGTAGGAATTTTAATGGAGAGATTTAACCTCTTTCGTTAGAGAAAGTGAAGGATGCGGTATATGCCAAAACTTGGGGATAATCCACTGTATCATTGAATGTGATGCCCTGATTGTAGTTCAGAAGATCAAGAAGGAACTTATCAAGAATTGGACACATGGTCCAACTCATCAAGGAAGTAACAAAGGAGATACCAATGGTAAGTTTCTGTTATGCCAATAAATAATGCAATAAAGTTGTCCACTTAGCTTCTAAGTTAGCTTTAAATGTAGATGAGAAGAAAGTTTACTTTGACTACCCAGATGTTGTATTAAAACTTGTTGAAGATGATTTGCAGTTGCAGTGGAATCTACATTTTTACCTCAAAAAAAAAAACTAAATAAATAAAATTGACGTAGTAATTGGCTTATGGTGCTTTCTAATTGTTCAATTCGCTTTTTAAGAGTTTAGTAATTGTATGCTTAAAAATATAGCCGCGCAAGAATACTAGTGTGTGTGTATATATAGATTGTCCGCACCAACTAATTAATTGACTACTTCAGTGCCCCGGTGGTTTATTTATACAAACTTTCGGTGCAAGCATCATGCATGCATGCAACGTCCGCACATCTCACATACATATCGAAGAAAACCGCCTACCCCTAACATAAGGGAAAGACCGGGCATCTAGACTAACTAGACCTCTTGTCAGTGCTGACAAAGAAGAGTAGCTGAAAGTGCGCGTGCCAAGCCCGCTTCTGCCTCTTTGGGCCAAGAAATCTGCTACCGCATTCGCCTCTCTATATATGTGAGTGAAAGTGAATAAATCAAAAAAAGGCCGGAGTTTCGCTGCCCTCCGAAGCACCGGCGAAGCACTCCATGACCAGACCCCCCGCTAAAATATAAAACTGAACAAATCTTGTAACGACAGTTACGGATCTGCCACTAACTACTGATGAAAGATTCAAAACTGAAACTTCATACACCATGGTCAGGGACTCATACACAGTAGCAATGATGAATACAATCCCCATTGTCAGAGAGAAAATCATTATATATAGTCAGAGAGAAAATCTCAATAGCCAAGAAAGAAAACACCATAAATACGGAGAAAAACACAATAAATAACGATAAATTGAAGAAAAATGCTCAATCAAGAGAAAATTAACTAAAAGATAACAAGAAACGGAAGTAAAAATGCAGTGGCGGATATAGAAATTTTATTTTAGATGGGCTGCGGTAAAATTTAAAAAAAAAAAACGTTAAATAAACATATTTAATGACTAAATTGTAAGCTCGCAACTATAAAATGATAAAAGACATAAATATTCAAAATTACAATATTCGTTGACACTTGATAACGCGTCTATATTCGTTGAAAACATTGTAAGATTTGATCATTCTCAATTGTTGAAGATATATCATTCCCAATATAAATATTTAGACTGTCATTAACTAATTCTCTTGTCTCCAATCCTATTCCGCTAATCAGTTTTGACAAATGAGTGGGTAACTGATGAGTGTCTTTTAGTTGTTTTATTTTAGCGTCTCTTAGGTGCTTTTCACGGGTATATTTATTGTTTTATGAAGCCAAGAGCAGGTGTTTAGAGACTGAGTCAAGAAGGAAAGGAGTGAGCCAAAAGAAGGAAAAAAGGGGTCCGTTTGAGCAAAAGGAAGGTAGCAGCAGGAAATGGGCAGCCATGGAGAAATTCCAGTTGTTACCGTAGTGAATCAAGAGGCAAAATTCCAGTAGCAGTAAAATTGGAGAATTATCTTGGATGGAAGTAATTGCTGGAAATAAGGGAAGAGAGAAGTAAATATTCAGTTTCCTTACTTGAAGAAACTTGTGATAAGGAAGGAAAATCAAAGGGATAAGGAAGGAATTCAAAATGCTGATTTGTAGGGATATAATTGATGAAGATATTATGCTGATTGAAGGAAGTTAATTGCTGGAAATATTCTTGGGAGATTTGGAGGATTACACTACTTCCTATTTTAGAGCCATTGTCATCTAGTATAAATAGGGGAGCCTTTGAGGCATTTAGCATTCACCATTAAGCTTTTAGCTTTTAGTTTCTAGCTTTTAGTTTCATACATTAGTTCAGTTTTTTTCCAGCAAGAATTCTCTTTAGTTCTTAGTTCTCTTTTGTTCAACTTATCTCCTTTGAAACTTTTGATACAATCTTTAGTTTTATTTAGTTCTTCTTCAAGTTCTTCAAATAGTTTTATATCATTTTTTCCTTCGTTTCTCGTTCTGAGATTAAGGAAAAACCGGTACAATAAAGTTTGGAATTGTTTTTTTTTGCTGAATTGTTCTCGTTCAGGCCTCTATTTGCCCAAACGGAGGGTTGGTTCAGACCTGCAATTATTAATAAGTATTCCATTTCTTTTCCTTCTTCTTTGTTGCTTCATCCTATGGCTTTTACATTAAATATGTGTGTATTTGCCATGACTATGAGTAACTAAACTCTTTTATTCCGGCATTATGTGATGAAGTAGATCTATGCATGTATGAAACATAGGATTAATATTGGTTCAAGTTCTTGTATTCTTATTTATCTTGTGCACATAAGTCTAAATGCTAGATTTAATTAAAGTCTGATCAACTTTTGTTTAATCCGGTAAAGTCAACTAGCGACAAACCTACCGTCGGGTAGTACAAGATAAATAGGTAACAACTTCTAAAGTTAACTCGATAGAAGTGTTAGTGTTGGGTCCTCCTGGTAATTAATGCTGCTAATTATATTAATAGGTGTCGTAGGGAACCCACGGCCTGTTAGTTTGGTTAGTTAGAGAGGTAGTCGTGTCGTAGGGAGCCCACGGCGATTACCGACACACTAAGGGGGGATTTGGTTATGTCGTAGGGAACCCACGGTAACCTATAACCAACCGATACATTGTTCTTGGATTTATTTGTGACGTTAATGATTGCATGCATAGATTGATCCGATTCATATAATGTTGGAATATTCTTTTAAGTGATAAATTATTTGTTCTTGTGAAGTTTTAGTTTTTTTTATAAGTGACAAATTTTAAAGGTCTCTCTGAGACACAAAGGTGATTGCAAATCAAACCATTTTCAAATCAATAGGAATATGAGAGTTTAAGTCAGCTGTTCCCTGCGGATCGACCCTGCTTTCTATACTTTTGTAGTAATTTCTTGCAGGTTTAAGCACTAATTTTTGTGCATTTTGGTAGCCTCACGACGGGCTCTACCAATAACCGGTGTTGCGCTCGATTTTGTTACAGGTTCAATTTTCTTTAATTCTTTTTTATTTTTGGGTTTTATGTAAGTGGATCAATCCACTTACAATTTAGAAGGGATTGACCATCTCTTATGTTGGCCTTAGTTATGTTGGGCTTAATACTTAGTAGTTAATAGTTTTATTTTAAAAAATAGATGGACTGAAGTTGACTCGCTATATATATTATACTTCTATTTTAAAAAATTACATATATTGAGGTGGGCTCGAGTCCTACATCTGCCACTGCTGACAACACTCTGTAAGAGGCTCCTTACTTCCTTCTTCCTCTCCCCACTATTTGTGCACTCGATGTAATAGGTAATAGGACAATAAAATATAATGACTCATTATATATATATATATATATATATATATGAACCCGGTGAATAATTGATGAACGTGCTACACTGTTTTGTTTTGTTTCCTCGATTTGGCTTCTTTTTTTCTACAAAAAATATTCAATTAACTTCTTAACTTTAAATTTATTTTAAAATCTTTGAAAAGTAAACTTTGAAATGAAAGTTTATTTTAGTAAATATCACTAAACCTTAAAGTGTTACTTTTAAGAAATTAAACTTATACTTTGAAATGAATAGTTACACTAAAATTATACTTTTAAAATGAAGAGTTTATATGGAGAATAGCACTTTATTTTGGAACATAAAAGTGTTAATTTTAAGAAATTAAACTTATATTTCTCAGAAGGAAAATTTTATTTTCAAAAGTACTTTATTTATTACAAAGTAAACTTTTTTCTAATGAAACATATGAAGTTATATTACAAAGTAAACTCTGATCTAACCAAACTTATACTTTTTCAAATCAAAGTGCTGGTGAAATTAAAGTATGTAAAAAAAGTAAATATAATTTCCAAGTTACCTTAGGGGAAAAAATAAAAATATAAAATATAAAAAGAAAGAAAGAAAAAATGCGAGAAGGCATGTGGAGTTTTTCAAAAGGTAGAAGTTTTTCAATCTCCAAAAGTTGCCCTGAAATACCGAGAAAATATTAGATTCCTATAAGTAAAACTTTTTTTTCCCCCTTCTAAATTCGGGAATAGTTACTTTTTTTTATTGAAGATAAAATAATGAAAATTAAAGAAAAGAAAAAGAAAAAGATTAAAGTAAAATAAAAGACTATATAGAAAGATTAAAAGAAATAATGAGTCTTATTGGATTCTTTTGTCTAAGACTTTTAGGGCATGTTCTTTTAAGTTTTGATTTTGGTTTCAATTTTGGTTTTAACAATAAATTTAATATACTATAATCAGTTTTTATTATTTTTAATATAACTTTTTATTATTCAGCTATACTTTTTTATATTATAACACTATTTTTTCAAAACCAAAACTCAGACCTTCCTAAAAGAACATGCCCTAAAGTCCAGTCACCGTAATTTGCATGTTTGCACATGGTCGAAATAAGTTTGAAACCTGCACACTTTTTTTTGGAACTTGTATTAGATGTTCTTCCTCTTCTTCGATCCAAAAACCCTTTTTCTCAAGAGGCATACTCCGTCTCTTGGTCAATCTGATCGCTCATGCTCTTGTTCATTATCTGATTTCTTATCAGCAACCTTTGATAATCCATTAATCAATGAGATGAGAAATGAGTTGTGTTCCAAATAGACATTTGTTTTTTGACCCACCAAACCAAAATGAGCCCAAAAACACATTTGAAAAGGTTTTCCAATCGGACTTTCCAATCAGCATCCATTCGCTAACCCATGATTTGGACAGAATTATCACTGGACAGATTTCTACCTCAGTATCCAATCGTTCATTATGTTTACCAAATCAGGGCAAGTACTTTAATGGCCGTTGTTTCAGCTCCATTTCCTGAGAAAACACGAAAAGAACCATCATGTGTGAAAATGGATATGAAATATTCTGTTTCCAGAACCGAGGGTCTCGAAAGGGATTTGTTCATTTCTGTTCCTTTCTTTTTTTTTTCTTCTCTCCTGTCCTATTTTCTGTTCAAAATCAAGTTGGCTCTTGCGTTTTTTTCTGAGTTTGTGTGGTTGAGGCAGAAATTCTGAACTATAGTTATCCACATAGAAAACACGAAAAGAACCATCTGTCAATTTGGGCTCGCCGACCATCATATCTGAAAATGTATACCTAATAAATAGACAGACACAAGAAGAATTTTGCATTCTGGTATGGAGGAAAAAATTGACAGCTGATGGAAACAACAGCCTTTTCTATGTGGATAATTATAGTTCACAATTTCTGCCTCAACCACACAAATCAGATTTCACAAACAAAAAATGACTTGCAACAACTGTTCCAAAAAAGAAACAGTAATTCCAAGACTTACTTATATTCACATGTAAAGGCTTTGTTTTGGAAGAGCTTAATTAAGAACCTGAGAGGATCCATTAGTAATTCTACCAACAAAAAAAAACACGTGAAAGGAATAAGGACAAAGAGCTTTACTTAAATAAGGAAAAGAAAAGAAGCTGAGCCAATAAATCATATGCTCTCTGTATTGTCCGGCATATTCTATATATCATACAAATCAGTCTCCAAATACTCCTCAAGTTGCGATGGTGGTAGTCTAGAGTTGCTTTTTGCCTTTTCTTTCACCTTTTGTCTACATTAGTTTTTCATTTTCCAACTTTTGTCTATCTCTTCTCTTCTTTCACGCAACTTAACTTGTTTCTTCTTTCAATTTCTACCTTTTGTCTATTCCACAGTTTGCACTTGTAGAATTCCAATTCACTATGATTCTATTATCATAATATACCAGATCGATTTCCTTCTGATTATATCCATTTTATAAAGAATTTGTTCAAATAATTTAAATAAGAGTAATTTTTATTTAAAAAATATTACGATCATACTATTCGATTATATCAATTTTGATCTTACGATTCAATCATATCAATTTTGATCCTACACCCAAATCGATCACACGTGAAATTCCGATCTTACAAAATATTATATATTCTATCAAAAATGAGATGCCTTCTAGTTTTTTTTTTTTTTTCTTTTTCTTTTTTCTATTTTATTTTGTAGCCATAACCGTGGGAACTGGGAAGCATGTAAGGCGTAGTGCTGAAAAGTGAAAATCCAATTATATTATGGATGTGGATTACCGTTAAATTGTGTCTAAAATTTTTCGAAACTGGGCCCATCAGTTCATTTATGTTAATTAATACTTATTATGTTCTATTAAAATAGTTCATTTTAGTTTATTGTTTAAATAAAAAAATTAGATTATTTTAATAAAACAAAGAGTAGGAATATTTTACTTCTAAGGATTTATTTTAGTATTTGGAATATTCAACGGACAAAGGACAAACAAGGGTACAATAGTGTCGCAAAAAGGCAATGCAAAATGGAAAAAAAAAAAAAAAAAAAGTTAGGATGGCCAGGATGGCCAAGGCCAGTATGAGATGATTTCTGAAACAACAATTGGATCGCGATTAACAAGCCCACCATGAGACCCAAGTAAACTAAACCAAACCTTCTAGAGTAGACGCGTCTCTCAAACACTTGTAGCTCGTCGACTGGTTTCAGTACAGTAATCGAGAAAGCAATTGGACCTGGATAAGGGAGAATTTTCTCTAGATCTCACAGTCGAGGTCAGGAGATGACGTATCCGATCTCGTGTTCTACAAGCTAATGTAGATATCTCTGTCTACATATATATTCGATTGCCACACTATGTAAAGATAACGTGCAGTTACTTGTTTTGTATTATACTATGATATTTGTTAAAGAACTAACTTATGTATCGAAGTGGAATCGGAGAGTTAGTCCCAAATATAGGTATTACGGCGTAAGACGAATCCAGGAGTCTATGCAGAGAAGGCCCCGTATGGTAACACATTTTGAAAGGTGTTTTGAAAGGTATTTTGAAATGTGTTTTAAAAGATATTTTGAAATATTGTTTGGTATCATATCTTAAGATATATTTTGAAATGTGTTTTAAAATGTGATTTGAAATGTTGTTTGGTATTATATTGTTGTATTTTTTCTTTTAATTTTAAATAATCATTTCTAAATCCACCACCACCCTTTAGATTCTCCACCACCCATTACCAAATCCCAGCCACCGCTCCTATCTTCAGATCCGCCGCTCCCATCTTCAGATTTACCATCACCGCCGGCCATTTCTAGATCCATCACCGCCGGCCCTTTCTGGATCCATCACGGTCGCCCATTTCTAAATCTATCACCGTTGCATATTTCTAATCCACCACCACCACCACCACCCATTTGCTGACGGAAAAAGAAGAGAGGGGTAGAAGGAAATAGAGGTCATGGGTGAGACTAAGGAAAGAAAGAAAAAGAAATAAAAAAGAAGAAGAGAAAAGAGAGGAAAATAGATCTAGGTTCGGATGAGTGCAGGGAGAAAGGAAATAAAGAGAGAAAAGAAAGAAAAAAAAAAAAAAAAAAAAGGAGAGAAAGGAGGGAGTAGTCGGTCATGGAAATGAGGAAGGGAAGAAGAAGTAGTGCAGGGAGAAAGGAAAGAAAGAGAAAAATAAGAGGGAGGGGCTGTTCTGCCGTGGAAATGAGGAAGGGAGAAAAAGCTGAAATTTGGGGGCTGTTTTGAAAACAACTTTCAAAATGCCAAACAAGCTTTTCAAATGCATATATTTTCTTTTTTTTTTCTACATTAAAATTTTTCTTTAAAACTATAATAATATTATATATAAAAAAAACATTATCATTAATTATTTCTTAAAAAATTTCCTTATGATAAAAAGAAAACTTTCATATTTAAATCACTATTCGTGAAGGAAAAAAAAAAAAAAAAAAGCCAACTCTGATGATTTCACAAAAAAACCCAATATGGTGTCGTATAGTTGTGAGACATGAATGGGATAGCTTTTACTGTACCAGAAGATCATATTCCACTATTGATTGAACCTATAGTTGTGCTGATGACATAGATTTCTTACGTAAATAGCCACAACAACTGAATCTCAGACAAGTTTCCTTCCGATAGCTCGAACACTATAAATATTCCCAGGTAATTTCTTAGATCAAAACACAACGCAAATGCGCAACAAATCCCTCTCCGGCGTCTCTATCTAAACTCCCCCAGAAACTGAAGTATTTCGTACAGAGTTCACCCCTCCGTTTTAAATTTGATTTGTTATTTTTGGGTGTTTTCAATGAGCAATATTTGCATTTCGGAAGAATCCATGAATCCAACCGCGAGATTGACATGGAGGAGAATTACGATCAAAATTCTTGGTGACATTCATGGAGTCGAGAACCCGGAGGAGGCCGAGGAGCTTTTGAACAACCTTTTGCAGCAGCCAAAACTCATCCAACTCCAAGACACGATTGTCCATGTTCCACCACCCATTGAAGATCGCCTTTCCGATCTCGCCCGCCGCAGAAATGCTCAGGAGCTTCTTGATCTCGGAGGCATTGCCGAGGTTCTTTCCGCTTTGAAAACCGATGCTCAGAATGGTATTATCCCTGCGGACGACGGAGACCTTTCTTTTAGGCGCCAGAATTTTGGTTCAAACAGAATAATCCCTAGCAGGGAGCCTTCTCCGAGGATAATATTGCAGCAGGTTCTTCTTGCCTCCTTCAAAGATCCCATTGTTGTTATCCTGTTGCTATGGGGGATACTTGCTCTGGGTTTCGGGATAAAAAACCAGGGGAAACATGGATTATCTGATGGGCTCTGCATATGTTTAGCTGTTTTTACTATTTCCACGATCACCACTTTCAGTAACTTCTAGCCTAAAATCCAGCTGTTTCAGTTATCTAAAGCCAGAGAGAATTTCAGCATCTCTGTTCTCAGGAACGGCCACGAACAGAGCATCTCTGTTTTCGAAGCGGTGGTCGGAGATGTTGTCATCTTGAAAACCGGCGATCAGGTCCCGGCTGATGGCTTGTGCTTGGAGGGAAACTCTTTACAGGTGGACGAGTCCAACGTGCGAGATCGCGAGGTCTCAGTAGCAGTCGACAACATCCGTAACCCGTTCTTGCTTTCCGGGACAAAGGTCATCAATGGCGATGGTCGTATGCTTGTCACTGCTGTTGGGAAGAATACAGACACTGATCCGAGCACAATCACTCCTTTACAAAAGAGCTTACACGAGCTCTCTAAACTGATCTCCAACATAGGTTTGGCGGTTGCTTTCGTCGTTCTGGTGGTGCTGATGACCCGTTATTTCACAGGGAATTTGAAGGATGGTGACGGAAAGCCACACTTCGTTTCGGGGAAAACGAGGCTTAAGAAAGTTTTTGATGATGTGATCGGTATTCTAGCAACTCCAGTTGCTATTGCATCGACTTCAATTCCAGAAGGCTTGCTTTTGGCTATCCTCATAAGCATTGCTCTCTCTACCAAAAGGATGATGTTTCAAAATGTACTAGTCACGAATCTTGCGGCCTTTGAAGCCATTGGTAACACTTCCGTTATTTGCACAGACGAGAGAGGAATCCTCACTTTAATCGACCCTTCCGAGGTGAAGATCTTCTGTTTTGGTGGCGGGCCTTCTTCTTCGGCTATTCCCCGGAATGTTCGTGAACATGTCTTTCAAGCAGTTCATTCAAACACTAGGGTCCTGGATAACCAAATCGAAAAAGCAATTCAAGAATGGAGTACTTCTCAACTAGGCCTGGATTTAGTTATCAGGCCAAATGATCATGATAATGTGTACCAGAAAGGCGAAGCAGAAGACATATTGTCCGAATGTTCCCATTACTACGATGAAACCGGGAACATCAAAGAAATACCCGACAGTTTCCAGGGCGATCTGAGGCGAATCATTCAGGAGATGAAAGATTCTAAAGGGCTCCGCTGCATCGCATTTGCGCATAAAAAGAATCCCTCAGAAGATGGGAATTCCGAGGCAGAGCATTTGATTTTCATTGGATTCGTGGGGATTCCTGATGTAAGAAAGGCGGTGGAGGATTACCAAAAATCAGGATTTGACATCAAAATCGTATCAAGAAATGACCTTTCCGCCGCAACAGCCGCAGCCATAGCCTGTGGTATTCTTGACCCCAACTGGGACATCACGATGAACACAGGAGAAGTTGTCGAGGGGCAAGAGTTTCAAAGCTACGAAGAGAATGAGAAACTCGAAAAATGTAATAGAATCCGCGTGATGGCCCGAGCCTCCACTCCAGACAAGCGTTGCATGGTGCACTACTTGAAAATGAAAGGTCACAAGGTCACTGTCACCGGAGATTCAGCCGGGGATGCAATAGTACTCAGGGAAGCCGATTTAGGCGTCTCCTTCAGAACCCACGGGACTCAGCAAGCAATAGCAAGCTCAGATGTCATCATCAAAGACGATAATATGGTATCTTTTCCCCGATTGATTACATGGGGCAGAGCCATGCTTCAAAGAATCCAGCTTTACGCACAGTTCATCCTCACCGTAAGCTTCTCCTCCCTCGTGATAGACTTTGTCACGGCCGTCTCGGCTCCAGAGCCTCCAACTTTCAAGATCGTCACGGCTATTTCCTCCGGGAAGGTCCCTTACGCAACTCTTCAGGTCCTGTGGGTGAAGCTGATAGTGGGTACCCTGGCGGCATTGGCAATCACAGCCGAGAAGGCGCCGGGAGAACTCCGGCAGCTACCGAGAGTACTCGAACGCGGTCACCCATTCATAACCAGGACAATTTGGAAGAACATAGCCCTGCAAGCTTTCTATCCGATCCTGATTCTGCTGATGATACACTTCCAAGGTGAACCGGCCTTCGGATTGAATTCGAGAGCAAAAGACACCATGATCTTCAACATATTCGTTCTCTGGCAGCTCTGTGTTATATTGAATACCAAGGGAATTGAGAGAAATGTGTTTGAAGGAATGTGGAGGAGGAAATTGCTGTGGGGAATAATTGTTGTGATCATTCTTCTTCAGGTAGTGATGGTGGAATTGCTTCATGAGTTTGCAGATACAAAGCCGCTAACCTGGAAGCAGTGGATGATCTGTGTCGGAATTGCCGTCGGAGCTTGGCCGTTTGGGTTGCTCGTAGAGAAGATCGAGTGTTCCGCAGAAGCTTTTTTCCAGCATTGTGATCATGAGTAACTCCACTCTCTGTTCTCTAGAAAGTGTCGGTTTAAGTAGTTTAGAAGCCAATGATTTAGAAACCATCAAATCTTTCTTGGAGTTAATTAGTCAACTGTTTAGCTTCAGCTTTTTGTTCCATAATTCCTAGTCTATGTATGGGTACGGAGGTACACGAAATTACTCTTACGGTGTTTTTTCCTGGACATCTGTCTAATTTTACTGTCTTTTTTTGTCCACAAAAAATATATAATATTACTTTATCAGTTATTTATTGGCCAATTCCGTTACGAAGAAGGGACAAAAGACAGAACAGATGGATGAACGGTTTCATGTTCACTCTAGGAAAGCATGTTGGCTTCATCCTCTTAATCATCAGCCCCTCTTGAAATCTTTATCAGTGTCTCCTATAAATAAATATTCAAAGAAGTCTTTATCAACATCAATCAATCTCCAAGACCCTATTGGTTAGATAATTTTAAATTAATGGTGGTTTTGTAAATATGGTTTAGAAAGTTTTTTTTTTTTTTCTCCCTAATGAAAAGAGCGATGAAATTGTAAAAAGATATAGGCTCAATTTAGTATTTTATAATAATTTTTTTATTATTTAAAATAAATTTTTTTATATTTTCAATAAAAAAAATTTATTTTTGCAATACACATTTTTACACTATCAATATTATTTTAATATTTTAAAATTACAATTTAAACCATGATTTAAATAGTTATTAAAAATAATGATAAATTATTATAATATATAAAGCTACTATAAAAATCAAATCAAAATTACGATGATTTTCATCCATTACTTCTTTCGAGGTATGTGTGCGATGAAAAGCCATTGCTGTTCTAAATTAACAGAATAAGACATTAAAAAAAACTATGCACGCAAATTAATGATTGAGTAATGATAGGTTATTCAACTAATTATTTTAAATTATCTGTCTCAACTCATATAGTATATATTTATTAGTTATATTTTTATAAAATAATTATTAATATCACATAAGTAGTCAATGAATATATATCACATAAGTTAAGATCCATAATTTAAAATAAATTAGTTGAGTAGTCTATTATTACTTTTAATTATTACAACGTTGGTAGCTTCTTTACTTATATTTGTGTTATCTTATCTTCGTCTGCTTGTGTGTGGTGGGGAATGAGCAGGACTGAAAATGCGTTGACCTCTCCTTAGAATGGAAAAAACTTTTGGTCATCCCATACAAACAAAACGCAATTCTCGAAATGTTTTTCTTTGTAAGATAAAATGACATTTTTAGTATTAAGAGTTTGGTTTGTTTGCAATTTTGATACTAAATATTTACTTAGTTACAAACTAATATTATTTGTTTATATTTTGTTATATTTTTAGTACAAATACCTGCTGTGGCAGGTTTTATATAATCAAACCGAAATCAAGGTAATTTAGGGGTATTTTACAATTCTAAAATTTTGTGGGGGGTGAAAATATATTTTTTCTAATATAATTTTTAAAACATTTTCGCTGTTTTCTTTCTCCTCAGTCGGAAGAAAACTTGTACATCGACTGAGGACAAAAAAAAAAATCGCGATTTTTTTTTTGAAATAATATTTTAAAAAATTATATTTTCAGCCCCTACAAATTTGTAAAATTTGTAAAGTACTCCCAAATTACCTTTGACTTCAATTTGACTGTGTAAATCCTGCTATAGCTGGTATTGGTACTAAAAATGCAACAAAGTATAAAAATAAAACACTAGTTTGAAACTGAGTAAACATTTAATACCAAAGTTGCAAACAACTAAACTTTTAGTACTAAAAATATCATTTTTCATTCTTTTTAAACATGCGTATCAATAAGTCTTAAAAAGTATCACATGTATATTTTAGAAATATGTGTTTCGTGTATCGCTTTTAATATATCGTGTGTAGCAGTTGCTATTTTTGCAGTTATTAGTATAATTACCGAAATATTGTGTATAGCCTTGTAGTGAATATAGTTGTTGACCTATCACACATTTCTTATTATAAAAAAAAATTTTAAAAAAGAAGAAGAAATCGGTTCCAGTGCATGAAAAATATCGATTTTAATGGTTAAAGTATCACCTTAATTTTCATGTTGGTTTAATTGTAACAGCCCGACCTTCGACCTCCCTGTTTAGGCGGGAGACGCGGCTGAACTGTCTGCCTGGTTCGCACCAGGACTCATTCAGGATACAAGAGCACTAATTAATTATACACTCAAATAAAATACATTTTATTTTACTAATACAAACTATATAAGAGTATTTCTATAACCATTACAATATTCTTGCCTTACTTTCTTAATACGAGAGTTTGTCCTATAATTCCGACACTTTTCATAACGCTGTTCTTAATTCCTGTTACATGCAAAAGGTCTAGGGGGTGAGCTTCCATAAGCTCAGTAAAGTCACATTATTAAAACATTACCGAATAAACAATTACCAGTACGTAGCAAATATTTCCTAGGCAAGCAAAGGGGGGAACATGTAAAAGATAGAAAGAACATAACTAGTAAACTATAACGAGGATCTATGTGATCTTTCGTTAAGCATTACTAATTATACTTTACCTGTGTTGGAATGGACGGCAGACACAATACACGGTGTGTCGCCTCGTCAACTACGCCAAAACACTAGTGCACATACACGGGTGCACGGAACACTGTGGCATACCTCGAGATAATACCGGAACTCGACCTCTTTAGCCATTGAGTTAAACGTTCAAGCCTGACGCTGACACGCTTGATTTCAACGAACTAAATAGACTTTGGGGACCCCAAATATGACACTCACGTAACACGTAATAGGAAACACGCAAATAGCACGTAACACGGTGCACAAATACGGGTGCACTGGAACATTTCATGCTTGACACTTAACTCAGAAATACACGATAACTTGTATTCACACGACAACTTTTAACAAGTATTTCAATTATTCACGTAACTCAACATTTAAGACCATTTACATACATATAACATATTTAGAAATATTGTACACTTCGAAGTACATAATCACATATAAGCATATATTTCACTAAACATATCAATGAAATCGGTAAAACATGCTAACTCATTTATTTACTCAATTAAAATATTTAACCCCTTTAGTGAGAATACTCACCGTGAGTCTCTAATACTTTTGGAGCAAATCTGCATTAAATTAAGTTTGTTTTAATAAAGTAATTTCAATAGTAATTAATACTATAGAAATGACAACTTAATTTTAAATAATTATTTTCTTTAAATTACTAATGCTATTCAATTAATAATACATGCATGTATGTACATAAAAATATATATACACGTGGGTGTATTTATATTTTATATATATATATATATATTTCCAAATTTCCATTAATATTTAGTTTTATCTTTTCTTTATTATTTTTCCTTTAACCTACCGGTGTCCTTTTTCTTCATTCTTAGCCCAGGATCTATTTTTCTTGTTTTGTTTATTCTCTATTCTTCTTACAAGAACATGCATACAATAACTATATTTTCCTTTTTTCAATAAAGCATGTATTTGGCCAAAACTTCTATTTCCTCTTTATTTCATATTATCATTAATTAAATAAAATTAATTCTAACTAAACATATTTTTCTTTAATTCATTTTAATTAAAATCATTCCTATAAAATATATACATTTCTAATAATTCATAACATCTATATAACATCTAAAATCATATATTCAAATTAAAATTTAAGGAAACTCATAATTTTATAGTTTAAACTTATAGGCACTAAAAGCTGAATTCCAAAATCAATATAATTATTATTATGTAATTCAAAGATATGAAAATTATTTACTCATAATCAAATTTATTAATTTCATATTATATAAAAGCTTGTTAGATACATAACTATTATAAATAATTCCTCAAATTTTACAAGAAAAGCTAAAGAAATAATACCTTCTTGAAAGCTTTGTATTTCCCTTCTTTTCCTACTTCTTCACTCTTTCCTCTCTATTTCCCTTCTTTCTTTCTCTCTTCTCCTCTTCTCACGGTTTTGCTGTGTTGTTGTTCTCTTTTCTCTCTTTTCATTTGATTCAATATAGTTATATGTATACATAGGAATGGTGGCTAGGTGGAGAAACCTCCACCGCCTCTTCCTTTTCTTTTATTTTATTTAATTAATTAGTCAATCAATTAGTTAATCAATTAGTTTAAAGATAAGCTAGCCCCTTTTTTTGACTACTCTTTTTTTTATTATTATTAATTCTTCTCTTTTTCTTTTTTTTTTCCAGCCTAACAATTGTCATTCTTCCCGTTATTCTACGTTTTTCTAACATGGTGAGTCATGTTTATTTTATTTTATTTTTTATCTTATTTAATCATTATGTTTATCTTCTTCTTTTGTCTTTTCTTAGATATTTAATTGCAATTCTATATATTTAAATTTCTAACATTTTGTCGTATCGAATCTTACACGACAATAAGAGTCATTTTATTTTCTCTTACTACACATTTAACTAGTTTTCTATATTTACAAATCTTAAAATCCCGAAATTACTCCTAATAGTTCAAAACTTAATTTTAAATTTAATATCTCAACTTTATTCGATTATCCAAAATCATAATTTTACGTAGTGTTAAGTTCGGTTAAGTAGATAACTTAAGGATTAAATCTAGGGTTAAAAGTACGGGGTCTTACATTAATCACTTTTTCAGTCCCTTAACTTGGACTATTGTGTCTCCTTGATTTCTTAACTAGAAAAAATCTCATTTTTGTTCCTCAAACTGTAAAATTGTTTCGAAATAGTTCCAAAAAATGAAAATATTAATATAAATCACTTTGTTCGCTCTTTAATTTAACATCAAACATCTCATATGCATATCTGAAATAGTTTTAGATTTTGTTAAAATTTGAATTTGAAATAAATAATTTATGAAGTTTCGGACAAAAATAAAATAAATTCAAATTAAGAGTCCAAAAAGAAACAATAGTGCAATTTAAAGGGAAAAACAAAACAAAACAAAACTGATTAACATTTCAATCAATCACATCTGTCTTGCCATTGGAATGCAAGAAGAATGAAAACAATAAGAATAGACATCAGAAAATTGTGGTACTAAACAAATTTAGACATCAGAAATTTGAACCCCAACTTCTGATCATTTCAAATGTTGTCTGATGTTCTTCCACTTGAGAAAACTGAACAATGGTCTCTCTGGAACAGGAATGCATTTCACAATCCATCCAATTGGCCAAGATGCAGCTCCTATGCCTATACACACTCCCCATTGTCCCCAATTCAACCTCTCTGTATTGGCAAACCTCTTCAGAAACTCCACCATCACCACCTGAAGGATGATTGTTGCCCCACTGATTCCTATGAACAGCTTGTTCTTGTGTATCTCTTCAAACACATTCTTCTTCTCAAGCTTCCTCGCGTTGAACTCGTTGAATACTTGGCACAGAACAAAAGTATTGAATATCAACGTGTCGTTTACCTTCTTGCTAACACCAAAAATCGACTCCCCTTTGAACTGCATTGTCAAGAGAATGGTTATCTGGTAAAGGGCCTGAGCTAGTAAGTTCCTCCACATGATATTGGTGATAAGTGGCTGAGTTCGGCCGACTGGAGGCTTGTCCATGAGCTCTTTTGTTGGCCTTTCTGTTGCCAATGCCAATACACCTAGTGTGTCCATGATGAGATTCACCTACAGAAGTTGCACTGCTGTTAATGGCACTTCTCCGGCTGAAATTGCCGCGACAAAGTTGATCACGAGGGCTGCAACATTGACTGTGAGCTGAAATTGTATGAATTTTTGGATGTTGTTGTATACACATCTTCGCCATTTCAAAACTGTGGCAACAGATGCAAAATTGTCATCCAGGATCACAATATCTGAACTCTCTTTGCCTACTTCAGTGCCTTGAATTCCCATGGAAAGTCCAATATCTGCTTCTTTAACGGCTGGTGCATCATTTGTGCCATCTCCTGTTACTGCCACAACCTGACCTTTCTCCCTCAAGCATTTCACCATGAGAAGCTTGTCGAATGGCGATATCCTTGCCATGACGACAATCTTGTCAACTTTCGCCATTCTTTCCTGATCTGTGTAGTTGCGAAACTCCACACCTTCCACTCCTAATCCATCATCAACTCTGTCACCAGGCTGAAGGATTCCACATTCCGTGGCAATTGCTGTTGCAGTGAAGACATTGTTGCCGGTGATCATTTTGATTTTCACGCCGGCGTACTGACAGTCTTCCACGGCTTTCTTGACACCCTGGCGACATGGATCTTTTAGGCCTACAATCCCCAAAAGGATCAAGTTGTTGTCTTGGATTGTTTGCTCTATTTCTCCATTCTCATTGTTGGCTTCTGAAACTTTTTTGTGTGCGAATGCAATGCATCGCAGACTGCTCGCGGCCATCCCTGGAATAATTCCATCAAATTGCTTCCTCTGCACTTGATCAAGAACAGAAACTTCACCATCAACGTTACAGTAATGTGAGCACATTGCTAGTATCATTTCAGCAGCTCCTTTCCAATGGACATGGATTGAGTCATCAGAATTCTTCTTGATCAAGACACCACTTCTTTTCTTCTCTGAATTGAATGTTTCAACTTGAAGAATAGAGTAATGATCTTTTACTCTCTCCATATCCATATTCAATTTCAAGACAGCCCAAGAAAGAATTGCTTTCTCAGTGGGACTTCCTGAGAACTCAAGGCCATTTGCAGATCTATAAACACTACCAGTAGTGTTCAAACCAAGAGAAATTCCAGCACAAATCAAGAGAATAACAATAGTAAGATCCTGAAAGGCTTCCCAAACAAAATGGAAGAATCCCTTTGCAGGGGGCTTATGATAAGTATTACTACCAAACGCTTTGATTCGCAGCGAAATATCTTCATGATTTCCACCATTTATTCCCTGAATCACATTGACAATGAGAGAATTAGCAATAGCTTGAACTCGACCAAGTTCATCAACCTCGTTGTTGTTGTCTCCTTAACAAGCTTCGAAAGGCTCCCCTGATCCACATCGAAAAAGCTTGAATAGTCCGGGGCAATGTCGATTATTACTCTACCAGATGCCGATGATACCTTTTTCTTCTTTTCGTGGAGAAAATTTTCGAATGCCCTTGAACAATAGATGGTTGCAAAAGCAGATGGAAGGCAAGATCCATGCAGAGGAAGCTAGTCTTAATTTCTGCAGACATGGGTATGAAAAATTCTTACTTGGAAAGCAAGAAAGAAAAACAAAGAAATAAGAAATATTTAACGGAAGAAAACAAAACTGAAGCAAGCTAACCAATGGGACACAACACAATGTTGAACACGAAGCAGAGTTGGGACATAGTAAAACAGGAGGAATCAGGATTTTTGGGAAGAAGCTATGCAGAATAGAACTGAAGAACGAATCATGAACCTCAATGGTTTTTAATGAAAATTAATCACACCGATTTGAGGTTGCAATTGCATATTCCATTTTTGGCATGCATGATTATTTATAGTGTGTAAATCACCGGTCAAGAATAGTAGACTAAAAGTTCTCTGGGAGTTAACTAAAATTCAAAAAGATATGGAAGTACCAAATATCTTTAAGGGCTTTCCGTCCCCTTTTATTCCCTTTCGATAATAATTTGTTGCAATCTACAGTTTCTTTGCTCCTGTTATTCCTAACAAATGGATTTCAGATTGACTTACCAAATATATCTGCTGCCCTGAATGTTATCCCCACTCCACCCCACATCTCCACACACACACACACACAGATTTGACATTCAGTTGTTACTCTAATTTCTGAGTCATTATATGTAGGAAGAGTTTTTTGATTTTCTATTTGGCCTACCTGATTACGGTGCTGGGCAACTTGATATAAGAAGGTAAGGTGAGCAATATACCCGTAAAGGAGAAGATGGTGATCGGGCTTTACTCCCAGACCTGAGTCCTTTCCATAAAAATTTAGTATTTAGGGTACATCTTTTTTGTGAAATGCATTTCTACTGTTTGTTCTGAATAACCATAATTGACTCATTATATTGAGTCTCCAGGAGAAAGAGTTGTGGTTGATTGCAAACTTGTATGGTATTCTTTATGTTTGTTACTTTTTTATTAATGATTGGAATGTTTTTGGCCTGTAATTTACAAATTTTTAGTAGAGATTAGGATTAATTTTTCTATGTCAATAACGTGTTTGATTATTTGAAAACTAGATATTGAAGGTCCAGAGATAGTTTAGCTTGCCTTTTTCTCCCTTGACTCAACGCCAAGCCCTTTGCTTGATCCTTTATGAGATCTGGTTCAGTCTTTACAATAAATTTGCCTTTATAATTGTGTTGATTTTACTGGAAAGCGTCATTCTTAATCGGTCAAACATCAAAGATCCCAGGTTATTGGGTGTTTATCCTTGTACGCTAAGTGGCTTTTTGGTGTTCTCTCCGCAGAGCCATGGTTTTTGGGTTTTTTTTTGTTCCTCTATTCTGTGGCGAGATGATGCTTATAACCACCAAATGATTGAGTTAGGTGGATTTTTGTTGAATGTTAGTGAGGGATTTTGTTATTAGCTTTCTTTTTTTTTTCCCCGTTTCTATTCAGGAATTTTGTTACAAATGCAGTGACAGACAGTGCTACATTTTGGATATTGGTTGATAGTCTATCAGCTAATGCACTCCTCACTAATGTTGCATCTATAGCTAACTTCAATGTCACTGATCCGTATTTTATCTCACCAAAAGCTCTCAGATATTGGATCCGGTGGAAAAAGAGCTTTTGGGGTTCATAAAGATGTGCCAGAACCAGCTGAAAGGAGAGGAATGGAAAAAAGGAGGAGATGAAAAGGTTGGTTTAGGATCTGGAATTGGGTTGGTGCTACCCATGACCTGCTACTTCTAACTTCAATTCTTCTTTTGTGTCATTTGTTGAAAACTTGCTGAAATCCCTACAAGAAAGCTCTAGCATACTCAGCTGTCTGCTTAGGGGCATTTCCACAGCTTCAAAATTATATTAATTCCTATTCATCCATACTAACCACAATACTACCACTGCTTATTCCAAATTCTTTTCTGTTTTAAAACTTCTGTTCCATTAAACAACTCAGTCCAATCTTTCATGCTTGCTGCCTTATTGTAGATTCCATTGAGTTCATCAAAGCATCTCCAAGCTTTTTTCATGGCAAAACTCCAAGAAAAAAGGACATGTTTCTCTGTTTGTAGGAATTTTAATGGAGAGATTTAACCTCTTTCGTTAGAGAAAGTGAAGGATGCGGTAAACACATAGCACACTCAATGTCTACTTATATGCCAAAACTTGGGGATAATCCACTGTATCATTGAAGGTGATGCCCTGATTGTAGTTCAGAAGATCAAGAAGGAACTTATCAAGAATTGGACACATGGTCCAACTCATCAAGGAAGTAACAAAGGAGATACCAATGGTAAGTTTCTGTTATGCCAATAAATAATGCAATAAAGTTGTCCACTTAGCTTCTAACTTAGCTTTAAATGTAGATGAGAAGAAAGTTTACTTTGACTACCCAGATGTTGTATTAAAACTTGTTGAAGATGATTTGCAGTTGCAGCAATGGAATCTACATTTTTACCTCAAAAAAAGTAAATAAATAACTAAATAAATAAAACTGATGTAGTAATTGGCTTACGGTGCTTTCTAATTGTTCAATTCGCTTTTTAAGAGTTTAGAAATTGTATGCTTAAAAATATAGCCGCGCAAGAATACTAGTGTGTGTGTGTATATATATTGTCCGCACCAACTAATTAATTGACTACTTCAGTGCCCCGGTGGTTTATTTATACAAACTTTCGGTGCAAGCATCATGCATGCATGCAACGTACGCACATCTCACATACATATAGAAGAAAACCGCCTACCCCTAACATAAGGGAAAGACCGGGCATCTAGACTAACTAGACCTCTTGTCAGTGCTGACAAAGAAGAGTAGCTGAAAGTGCGCGTGCCAAGCCCGCTACTGCTCTTTGGGCCAAGAAATCTGTACCGCATTCGCCTCTCTATATATGTGAGTGAAAGTGAATAAATCAAAAAAAGGCCGGAGTTTCGCCGCCCTCCGAAGCACCGGCGAAGCTCTCCATGAACAGACCCCCCGCTAAAATATAAAACTAAACAAATCTTGTAACGACAGTTACGGATCTGCCACTAACTACTGATGAAAGTTTCAAAACTGAATCTTCATACACCATGGCCAGGGACTCATACACAGTAGCAATGATGAATACAATCCCCATGGTCAGAGAGAAAATCATTATATATAGTCAGAGAGAAAATCTCAATAGCCAAGAAAGAAAACACCATAAATACGGAGAAAAACACAATAAATAACAATAAATTGAAGAAAAATGCTCAATCAAGAGAAAATTAACTAAAAGATAACAAGAAACGGAAGTAAAAATGCAATGGCGGATATAGAAATTTTATTTTAGATGGGCTGCGGTAAAATTTAAAAAAAAAAAACGTTAAATAAACATATTTAATGACTAAATTGTAAGCTCGCAACTATAAAATGATAAAAGACATAAATATTCAAAATTACAATATTCGTTGACACTTGATAACGCGTCTATATTTGTTGAAAACATTGTAAGATTTGATCATTCTCAATTGTTGAAGATATATCATTCCCAATATAAATATTTAGACTGTCATTAACTAATTCTCTCGTCTCCAATCCTATTCCGCTAATCAGTTTTGACAAATGAGTGGGTAACCGGTGTTGCGCTCGATTTTGTTACAGGTTCAATTTTTTTTAATTCTTTTTTATTTTTGGGTTTTATGTAAGTGGATCGATCCACTTACAATTTAGAAGGGATTGACCATCTCTTATGTTGGCCTTAGTTATGTTGGGCTTAATACTTAGTAGTTAATAGTTTTATTTTAAAAAATAGATGGACTGAAGTTGACTCGCTTTATATATTATACTTCTATTTTAAAAAATTACATATATTGAGATGGGCTAGAGTCCTACATCTGCTACTGATGACAGCACTCTGTAAGAGGCTCCTTACTTCCTTCTTCCTCTCCCCACTATTTGTGCACTCAATGTAATAAGTAATAGGACAATAAAATATAATGACTCATTATATATATATATTGTCCTGCATATTCTATATATCAGACAAATCAGTCTCCAAATACTCCTCAGGTCGCGATGGTGGTAGTCTAGAGTTGCTTGTTTCCTTTTCGATCTTTCACCTTTTGTCTCCATTAGTTTTTCATTTTCCAACTTTTGTCTATCTCTTCTCTTCTTTCACGCAACTTAATTTGTTTCTTCTTTCAATTTCTACCTTTTGTCTATTCCACAGTTTGCACTTGTAGAATTCCAATTCATTATGATTCTATTATCATAATATACCAGATCGATTTCCTTCTGATTCTATCCATTTTATAAAGAATTTCTTCAAATAATTTAAATAAGAGTAATTTTTATTTAAAAAATATTACGATCATACTATTCGATTATATCGATTTTGATCTTACGATTCGATCATATCAATTTTGATCCTACACCCAAATCGATCACACGTGAAATTCTGATCTCGCAAACTATTATATATTCTATCAAAAATGAGATGCCTTCTAGTTTTTTTTTTTTCTTTCTTTTTCTTTTTCTCTATTTTATTTTGTAGCCATAACCGTGGGAACTGGGAAGCATGTAAGGCGTAGTGCTGAAAAGTGAAAATCCAATTATATTATGGATGTGGATTACCGTTAAATTGTGTCTAAAATTTTTCGAAACTGGGCCCATCAGTTCATTTATGTTAATTAATACTTATTATGTTCTATTAAAATAGTTCATTTTAGTTTATTGTTTAAGTACAAAAATTAGATTATTCTAATAAAACAGAGAGAGTAGGAATATTTTACTTCTAAGGATTTATTTTAGTATTTGGAATATTGAACGGACAAAGGACAAACAAGGGTACAATAGTGTCACAGGCAATGCAAAATGGAAAAAAAAAAGAAAAAGTTAGGATTTATTTATTTTCATTCATTATTAAGCAGAAAAAAAATATTTTTTCAAAGATAAAATATCTATAACTGTTAGATATATAAATATCGGCGAGGCCAGGATGGCCAAGGCCAGTATGAGATGGTTTCCGAAACAACAATTGGATCGCAATTAACAAGCCCACTATGAGACCCAAGTAAACTAAACCAAACCTTCTAGAGTAGACGCGTCTCTCAAAGACTTGTAGCTCGTCGACTGGTTTCAGCACAGTAATCGAGGAAGCAATTGGACCTGGATAAGGGAGAATCTTCTCTAGATCTCACAGTCGAGGTCAGGAGATGACGTATCCGGTCTCGTGTTCTACAAGCTAATGTAGATATCTCTGCCTACATATATATTCGATTGCCACACTATGTAAAGATAACGTGCAGTTACTTGTCTTGTATTATACTATGATATTTGTTAAAGAACTAACTTATGTATCGAAGTGGAATCGGAGAGTTAGTCCCGAATGTAGGTATTACAGCGTAAGACGAATCCAGGAGTCTTGGCGGAGACAAAGGCTTCAAAAATAAGCATATATTTTCTACATTAAAATTTTTCTTTAAAACTATAATAATATTATATATAAAAAAAACATTATCATTAATTATTTCTTAAAAAATTTCCTTATGATAAAATGAAAACTTTCATATTTAATCACTATCCGTGAAGAAATCAAAGTTTCCTTCCGATAGCTCGAACACTATAAATATTCCCAGGTAATTTCTTAGAACAAAACACAACGCAAATGGGCAACAAATCCCTCTCCGGCGATCTCTATCTAACCTCCCCCAGAAACCGAAGTATTCCGTAGAGAGTTGACCCCTCCGTTTTAAATTTGATTTGTTATTTTCAGTGTTTTCAATCAGCAATATTTGCATTTCCGAAGAATCCATGAATCCAACCGCGAGATTGACATGGAGAAGAATTACGATCAAAATTCTTGGTGACAGTCATGGAGTCGAGAACCCGGAGGAGGCCGAGGAGCTTTTGAACAACCTTTTGCGGCAGCCAAAACTCTTCCAACTCCAAGAGACGATTGTCCACATGCTTGCTTCCTTTTTTATGTTTACCAAATCAGGATAAGTACTTTAATTGCCGTTGTTTCATCTCCATTTCCTAAGAAAGCACGAAAAGAGCCATCTGATGGTGATTGGGGTCGCTGACCCCAATCACCATCAGGTGTGAAAATGGATATGAAATAGATTCCGAGATGGTCCAGAACCGAGCTAGGGTCTCGAAAGGGATTTGTTCATTTCTGTTCCTTTCTTTTTTTTCTTCTCTCCTCTCCTATTTTTTCTCTCTTGCTCAATTTCTTATCTTTTTCTCTTCAATTTTTTTTTTCTTCTATTCTTCTCTTTTATTATTCTTTCAGTAGGTGATTTTATTTTTTTTCTTTTTGTTTTTTGTCCAGATTTTTGGAAAACAATGTCCCCACTGCACTGTTCATCGGTCGGAACTGTTCATCGGCAAATTTTTTTTTCTTCTTCTTCTTCTTCCGATTATAATTATAATCGGAAGCTAAGGATGCTAGGTTTCATCCTTCAATCCTCCATTTGAATTAGCTGAAATCAACACCCCATTTATACTCCCTTATTTTGAAACTGAGACCCATCAAATATCAAAAGAAAAGAAAAAAAAAAAAAAAAATCAAGAAGTGAACTTGAGAAAAAGGAAGGGGAGTAGAAATCAGTCGAACCGATTTAATGATGATGAAGAAGAAGAAGAAGAAGAAGTCGCGAAAATAGTCAAAAAAAAAAAAATTGGCGATGAACAGTACCAGAAAATTTTTGGGGAAGACGATAAACAGTGCCGCAACATGTGAAATGACGATTTTGCCCCTGTCTTTTTTTTACTGTTAGTCACTTAACAGAATTGACTAACAGAGTGGTACCAGATGCACGTTTTGAAAGTAGTTGCAGTTTTTAAAGGAAAATGGTGTTTTTTGCAAAAGCCGATAGTTAAATGGTATTTGGTGCATTTCATCCAAACTATAATAATATTATATAAAAAAAATAAACAATATCATTAATTATTTCTTAAAAAATTTCCTTATGATAAAAAGATGAGTCTCCGAAGAAGTTTCCTTCCGATAGCTCGAACACTAGTTTACACTATAAATATCCCAGGTAATTTCTTAGATCAAAACACAGCGCAAATGCGAAACAAATCCCTCTCCGGCTTCTCTATATAAACTCCACCACAAACCGAAGTATTCCGTAGAGAGTTCACCCCTCCGTTTTAAATTTGATTTTGGTTTTGATTTGTTATTTTTCAATGTTTTCAATGAGCAATATTTGCTTTTCGGAAGAACCCATGAATCCAACCGCCAGATTGACATGGAGAAGAATTACGATCAAAATTCTTGGTGACATTCATGGAGTCGAGAACCCGGAGGAGGCCGAGCAGCTTTTGAACAACCTTTTGCAGCAGCCAAAACTCATCCAACTCCAAGAGACGATTGTCCATGTTCCACCACCCATTGAAGATCGCCTTTCCGATTTCGCCCGCCGCAGAAATGTTCAGGAGCTTCTTGATCTCGGAGGCATTGCCCAGGTTCTTTCTGCTTTGAAAACCGATGCTCAGAATGGTATTATCCCAGCGGACGACGGAGACCTTTCTTTTAGGCGCCAGAATTTTGGTTCAAACAGAATAATCCCTAGCAGGGAGCCTTCTCCGAGGATAATATTGCAGCAGGTTCTTCTTGCCTCCTTCAAAGATCCCATTGTTGTTATCCTGTTGCTATGGGGGATACTTGCTCTGAGTTTCGGGATAAAAAACCAGGGGAAACATGGATTATCTGATAGGCTCTGCATATGTTTAGCTGTTTTTACTATTTCCACCATCACCACTTTCAGTAACTTCTGGCCTAAAATCCAGCTGTTTCAGTTATCTAAAGCCAGAGAGAATTTCAGCATCTCTGTTCTCAGGAACGGCCACGAAAAGAGCATCTCTGTTTTCGAAGCGGTGGTCGGAGATGTTGTCATCTTGAAAACCGGCGATCAGGTCCCGGCTGATGGCTTGTGCTTGGAGGGAAACTCTTTACAGGTGGACGAGTCCAACGTGCGAGATCGCGAGGTCTCAGTAGCAGTCGACAACATCCGTAACCCGTTCTTGCTTTCCGGGACGAAGGTCATCAATGGCGATGGTCGTATGCTTGTCACTGCTGTTGGGAAGAATACAGACACTGATCCGAGCACAATCACTCCTTTACAAAAGAGCTTACACGAGCTCTCTAAACTGATCTCCAACATAGGTTTGGCGGTTGCTTTCGTCGTTCTGGTGGTGCTGATGACCCGTTATTTCACAGGGAATTTGAAGGATGGTGACGGAAAGCCACACTTCGTTTCGGGGAAAACGAGGCTTTGGAAAGTTTTTGATGATGTGATCGGTATTCTAGCAACTCCAGGTTCTATTGCATCGACTTCAATTCCAGAAGGCTTGCTTTTGGCTATCCTCATAAGCATTGCTCTCTCTACCAAAAGGATGATGTTTCAAAATGTACTAGTCAAGAATCTTGCGGCCTTTGAAGCCATTGGTAACACTTCCGTTATTTGCACAGACGAGAGAGGAATCCTCACTTTAATCGACCCTTCCGAGGTGAAGATCTTCTGTTTTGGTGGCGGGCCTTCTTCTTCTGCGATTCCCCGGAATGTTCGTGAACTTGTCTTTCAAGCAGTTCATTCAAACACTAGGGTCCTGGATAACCAAATCGAAAAAGCAATTCAAGAATGGAGTACTTCTCAACTAGGCCTGGATTTAGTTATCAGGCCAAATGATCATGATAATGTGTACCAGAAAGGCGAAGCAGAAGACATATTGTCCGAATGTTCCCATTACTACGATCAAACCGGGAACATCAAAGAAATACCCGACAGTTTCCAGGGCGATCTGAGGCGAATCATTCAGGAGATGAAAGATTCTAAAGGGCTCCGCTGCATCGCATTTGCGCATAAAAAGAATCCCTCAGAAGATGGGAATTCCGAGGCAGAGCATTTGATTTTCATGGGATTCGTGGGGATTCCTGATGTAAGAAAGGCGGTGGAGGATTACCAAAAATCAGGATTTGACATCAAAATCGTATCAAGAAATGACCTTTCCGCCGCAACAGCCGCAGCCATAGCCTGTGGTATTCTTGACCCCAACTGGGACATCACGATGAACACAGGAGAAGTTGTCGAGGGGCAAGAGTTTCGAAGCTACGAAGAGAATGAGAAACTCGAAAAATGCGATAGAATCCGCGTGATGGCCCGAGCCTCCTCTCTAGACAAGCTTTGCCTCCTGCGCAACTTGAAAAAGAAAGGTCACAAGGTTACCGTCACCGGAGATTCAGCCGGGGATGCAATAGTACTCATGGAAGCCGATTTAGGCGTCTCCTTCACAACCCACGGGACTCAGCAAGCAATAGCAAGCTCAGATGTCATCATAAAAGACGATAATAAGGTATCTTTTCCCCGATTGATTACATGGGGCAGAGCTATGCTTCAAAGAATCCAGCTTTACGCACAGTTCATCCTCACCGTAAGCTTCTCCTCCCTCGTTATAGACTTTGTCACGGCCGTCTCGGCTCCAGAGCCTCCAACTTTCAAGATCGTCACGGCTATTTCCTCCGGGAAGGTCCCTTACGCAACTCTTCAGGTCCTGTGGGTGAAGCTGATAGTGGGTACCCTGGCGGCATTGGCAATCACAGCCGAGAAGGCGCCGGGAGAACTCCGGCAGCTACCGAGAGTACTCGAACGCGGTCACCCATTCATAACCAGGACAATGTGGAAGAACATAGCCCTGCAAGCTTTCTATCCGATCCTGATTCTGCTGATGATACACTTCCAAGGTGAATCGACCTTCGGATTGAATTCGAGAGCAAAAGACACCATGATCTTCAACATATTCGTTCTCTGGCAGCTCTGTGTTATATTGAATACCAAGGGAATTGAGAGAAATGTGTTTGAAGGAATGTGGAGGAGGAAATTGCTGTGGGGAATAATCGTTGTGATCATTCTTCTTCAGGTAGTGATGGTGGAATTGCTGCATGAGTTTGCAGATACAAATCCATTAACCTGGAAGCAGTGGATGGTTTGTGTCGGAATTGCTGTCGGAGCTTGGCCGTTTGGGTGGCTCGTTGAGAAGATCGAGTGTTCCGCAGAAGCTTTTCTTCATCATTGTGATCATGAGTTAATAATGAAATAAAATCAAAATTCCGAAAACGAACATGGCCTAAATATGCATCAACATTGTAGGATATAAAAATATCCCTAGCGCCCAAAGAGATTAATGCGCAACAGAATAATCAAAACGAACAATGAAATAACACACAATTTAATGTGGTTCGATACTTAAAAGACCTACATCCACTAAGCCAATCAAAGGCGGGGCAAGCTGAAACTGCTTTACCTACACATCTATTACATCAACAACCTAACATAGCCGAAAGTCTCTCAAAATCCCCCTGAAGACAGAGAGCCGAAATGCTCTGACATTAACCTTTCGAACTCTCAACTCAACTGAAAACAATACCCTATGAATTTTGTATATAGACCCATAGTTATCCAAATTCTTCTCAAAACTAACTACATCCGAATTGAAAACAAACTAAACAAGTAGTAATTATTAAATCCTACTGAAATTAGAATTTTCTAATTTAAACTTGATTTAATTTTCCCAACAAAATTCCTGCACATCGTGATGATTTTCATCCATCACTTCTTTGAAGGTATGTTTTTGCTATTCTAAATGAACAGACTAAGACATTATAAAGATTCACGGATAATCCGAATCTAATATAAGAGTAATATCATAGCATACCTAATTATGCTTACATAGTAAAATGGAACAAAAAGCTGAAGCAAACTGTTAATTGTTCAATGTAACATAAGGAAGAGATTTGATGGTTTCTAAATCATCTGGCTTCTATAGCACCAAAAATTAACCTTTTGATACAGAAAGTTATAATATAACTAACCTTAGGCAGCATTATTTTGCTGATTTTTCGTGCTTCTTTGTCAATCTTGATAGAGAAAATACAAACCCCAGGCAGCTGTAGTTGTTTTCTTATATTTGTGTTATCTTATCTTCGTCTGCCTGTGTGTGTGGCGGGGAATGAGCAGGACTGAAGATGCATTGACCTGTCCTTAGAATGGAAAAAACTTTTGGTCGTCCCATACAAACAAAACGCAAAAACTTCTACTCCACGTTAGGAGTGGAAAAAGAATTATTAACCCAAAAATCGCTCAAATCTATTTAATTTTAACTCAATAAAACTCACCTAAAAAAATAATGGACTGAGCGGGTTTGGGCTAAATATGTAATGGGCGGGTTTAGAGTAGCCCATTGGGTATCCTAAAACCCGCCTATCATAGGAACCAAAAATACCCATCCAAAACTACCCTTAAAAGTATAAACAAAAATCCAACAATTCACCCATTTTAATAGGCCCATTTTATTATTTTCTTCAAACTTATTTTTTCTTTTTCTTTATTTTTCGTGTCCTACAATTACTTTGCATTTTTTTTCCCATTTATTCTTTTATAATATTTTTAAATTACCCACTTATAAATACTAATTCGAAATTCGTTTGGGTTTTAAGTCGAGTTCAGGCTTAGGTTTCGGGCTGGTGGGTTCGGGCAGGGCCAGTTCAGTGCAGGCACATTGTTCAGGTCAAGTTTCCAGCCGGGCCTAGTTTCAGGCCTCGGGTTGGGGCCGGGGCATGCACAGGGTTTATATAAATATAAAAAAATTAAAAATTGTGTTTGGAAAAAAAAACCTACATACGATTAAATATAAAAGTATACAATATATAATATTTCAAATTTTAGTATAGATTCAAAAAATTAAAATCCGCTTCAAAAAAAAAAGAATTAAAATGAAATTAAAAAATTTATTAATAAACCATTAAAAAAGCCTTAAATTTTTGTATAATGAGGGTACCCATAGCTACCCATTAATTACCCATTTGAATTAATACCATTAATTGAATGGGTAATGGGCATCTATTACCCAATAACTTAATACTCATTTAATACCTGCTCAATACCAGACCAACCCGTCCGTTTGACACCCCTACTCGACGTGTCAGGCAGTTCCACGTGGATGTTTTTCTTTTTAAACACGCGCGTATCGATTTTAGCCTAAAAAAGTATCACATGTATGTTTTAGAAACACGTGTTTCGCGTATTATCGTGTGTAGCTGCTGATATTTTTGCAGTTATGAGTGTAATTGTTGCAATATCGTGTATAGCCTGTAGTGATTATAGATGTTGATCTATAGTATCGCCCATTTATTGTAAAGAAAAAAAATCGCCAACAATGCATGAAAAATATGATTTTAATGGTTAAAGTATAGCCTTAATCACTTTTTCAGTCCCTTACCTTGGACTATTGTGTCTCCTTGGTTTTATAATTAGAAAAAAATTTCATTTTTGTTCCTCAAGTTGTAGATTGTTTCAAAATAGTTCCAAAAAATGAAAATATTAACATAAATCACTTTGTTCGCTCTTTAATTTAACGTCAAACATCTCATATGCATATCAAAAATAGTTTAGATTTTGTTAAAATTTGAATTTGAAATAAACTATTTAAGAAGTTTAGGACAAAAATAAAATAAATTCAAATTAAGAGTCCAAAAAGAAACAATAGTGCAAGTTAAAGGGAAAAACAAAACAAAACAAAACTGATTAACATTTCATATTATAGTATAATCAATCACATCTGTCTTGCCATTGGAATGCAAGAAGAATGAAAACAATAAGAATAGACATCAGAAAATTATGGTACTAAACAAATTTAGACATCAGAAATTTGAACCCCAACTTCTGATCATTTCAAATGTTGTCTGATGTTCTTCCACTTTAGAAAACTGAACAATGGTCTCTCTGGAACAGGAATGCATTTCACAATCCATCCAATTGGCCAAGATGCAGCTCCTATGCCTATACACACTCCCCACTGTCCCCAATTCAACCTCTCTGTATTGGCAAACCTCTTCAGAAACTCCACCATCACCACCTGAAGGATGATTGTTGCCCCACTGATTCCTATGAACAGCTTGTTCTTGTGTATCCCTTCAAACACATTCTTCTTCTCGAGCTTCCTCGCGTTGAACTCGTTGAATACTTGGCAGAGAACAAAAGTATTGAATATCAACGTGTCGTTTACCTTCTTGCTAACACCAAAAATGGACTCACCTTTGAACTGCATTGTCAAGAGAATGGTTATCTGGTAAAGGGCCTGAGCTAGTAAGTTCCTCCACATGATATTGGTGATAAGTGGCTGAGTTCGGCCGACTGGAGGCTTGTCCATGAGCTCTTTTGTTGGCCTTTCTGTTGCCAATGCCAATGCACCTAGTGTGTCCATGATGAGATTCACCCACAGAAGTTGCACTGCTGTTAATGGCACTTCTCCGGCTGAAGTTGCCGCGACAAAGTTGATCACGAGGGCTGCAACATTGACTGTGAGCTGAAATTGTATGAATTTTTGGATGTTGTTGTATACACATCTTCCCCATTTCAAAACTGTGGCAACAGATGCAAAATTGTCATCCAGGATCACAATATCTGAACTCTCTTTGGCTACTTCAGTGCCTTGAATTCCCATGGAAAGTCCAATATCTGCTTCCTTAAGGGCTGGTGCATCATTTGTGCCATCTCCTGTTACTGCCACAACCTGACCTTTCTCCCTCAAGTATTTCACCATGAGAAGCTTGTCGAATGGCGATGACCTTGCCATGACGACAATCTTGTCAACTTTCGCCATTCTTTCCTCATCTGTGTAGTTGCGAAACTCCACACCTTCCACTACTAATCCATCATCAACTCTGTCACCAGGCTGAAGGATTCCACATTCAGTGGCAATTGCTGTTGCAGTGAAGACATTGTCGCCGGTGATCATTTTGATTTTCACGCCGGCGTACTGACAGTCTTCCACGGCTTTCTTGACACCCTGGCGACATGGATCTTTTAGGCCTACAATCCCCAAAAGGATCAAGTTGTTGTCTTGGATTGTTTGCTCTATTTCTCCATTCTCATTGTTGGCTTCTGAAACTTTTCTGTGTGCGAATGCAATGCATCGCAGACTGCTCGCGGCCATCCCTTGAATAATTCCATCAAATTGCTTCCTCTGCACTTGATCAAGAACAGAAACTTCACCATCAACGTTATAGTAATGTGAGCACATTGCTAGTATCATTTCAGCAGCTCCTTTCCAATGGACATGGATTGAGTCATCAGAATTCTTCTTGATCAAGACACCACTTCTTTTCTTCTCTGAATTGAATGTTTCAACTTGAAGAATAGAGTAATGATCTTTTACTCTCTCCATATCCATATTCAATTTCAAGACAGCCCAAGAAAGAATTGCTTTCTCAGTGGGACTTCCTGTGAACTCAAGGCCATTTGCAGATCTATAAACACTACCAGTAGTGTTCAAACCAACACCCTGGTAGAAAAATTTAAGAACATTGACAGCAATTCTATTGTAGCTAGTTTCCTCCATAGAATCTTTCCCCAGCCAAAATTTTGTTACTGTCATTTTGTTTAGAGTAAGAGTACCTGTTTTGTCTGTACAAATCGTCGTAGCAGAGCCCATAGTTTCACAAGCAGAAAGCTTTCTCACCATTGCTTGATCAGCCATCATTCTCTTCATTGAATAAGCAAGTGTGAGTGTGACAGCCAATGGCAATCCTTCTGGAATTGCAACAACCACAATTGTTACTGCAGCTGCAACAATTTTCACAACAGCATTCATCACATCGTCGAACTTTGTCTTGCTGCCATTGAACTCTTTGTTCCCATTTGCATCTTTCGTGTGCCCTGTGAAATAGCGCACCAAAAGCACCACAAGAACCAAGAAGGCAACTGCCAAGCCAACTTTACCAATGGCTGAAGTTAGCTTGTTGAGGCGCGATTGAAGCGGGGTTTTTTCATCCGAATCACTGCTGACTGAGCTCATCATCTCCCCCCAAGTTGTGTTCATCCCAACAGAAGTAACAAGCATTTGGCCATAGCCATCAGCAACCTTAGTACCTGAAATCAAGAAGGGATTGTTCTTGTGATTGACTTCAAGGTGATCGCTTTCGCCAGTCATACTTGATTCATCAACTCTTAAAGAATGCCCCTCCAGGAGTAATCCATCAGCAGGAACTTGATCACCAATCTTGAGGCAAACCATATCTCCAACAACAATTTCAAAGATTGAAACTTGTTGTCTCCTTCCATTTCTCAGGACTTCAACAGGGATATTGCTGCTGACCTTGGAAAGCTTCTCAAATTGCCTGCTCTGCCTGAAATTGCTGATAGCAGAGACAGAGATGACAAGGAAAACAGCAACAAAAATGCTGCCCCCATCATACCATCCTTCCTTTGGTCCATCAACTTTCATGCCAAAACCAAGAGAAATTCCAGCACAAATCAACAGAATGACAATAGTAACATCTTGAAAAGCTTCCCAAACAAAATGGAAGAATCCCTTTGCAGGGGGCTTATGATAAGTATTACTACCAAACACTTCGATTCTCCGAGAAATATCTTCATGATTTCCACCATTTATTCCCTGAATTTCATTGACATTGAGAGAATTAGCTATAGATTGCACCCCACCAAGTTCATTCACCTGGTCAATGTTTTTCTCCTTGACAAGCTTCGAAAGGCTCCCCTGATTGACATCGAAAAAGCTTGAATATTCCGGGACAATGTCGATTATTACTCTACCAGATGACGCCGGGGACGCCTTTTTCTTCTTTCTGTGGAGAACATTTTCGAAGGCCCTAGAACAATAGATGGTTGCAAAAGTAGAGCGCCACTTTCTTTCGTTTTTGTCAGCTGCGCTAAGACGGAAGACAAGATCCATGCAGAGGAAGTTTGCCTTAATTTCTGCAGACATATGGTTATGAAATCTTACTTGCCAAGCAAGAAAGAAACAAAAAAAAAAAAGAAAGAAATATTTTGAAATCTAGGAAAACGAAATTGAAGCAGAGTTGAAACAGAGTGAAACAGGAGGAATCTAGATTGGGAAGAAGATATAAAGAACTGAAGAATGAATGATGAATCAATGTTTTTTTGATGAAAATCACACCAATATTTTGAGTTTGCAATTAATTGCATCTTCCATTTTTGACATGCATGATTATTTATAGTGTCATCTGCAGGGGGCCAGCATGGAGTAGTGTGTAAATCACCGGTCAAGAATTGTAGATTAAAAATTCTTGAAAGATATGAGTGGTTTAGAAATTAATTAGTAATGTTTGTTCGAGGAAATTGATGTTAAATATCTGGGAAATTCTTGTTCTTTTATTTAACCTTATCTTAAAAATCTCTTCTCAGACGATAAAAAAATATAGTAAAAGAACAGATCGAAGGCTTGCAAATGGACGGCGGCGGGGAGCCGTTGCAGAGAAGTTAACGGCGGGAGATGTGCGGCACACGGTTCCGGAAGTTTCATAGTTTTCATTTGGAACCTGGGTTCTAAGGATATTGAAAATTCAAAATCAAAAACAAGAAAAACTTTAGATAATCATCGTGTATTTTTAATAATATACAGATTAAAAAAGTATTTTCTTTTCTTGTTAAATGATATCTCAAGTCGTATATCTCTTTTGTTGAGAGGATAAATTAGAAATATATAAGTAGAACTGATAGAAAATTTTGGTTAAGATTGTATTTCGTACCATTTAGTTATTAAAATTTAGCTTATGTAATCGAGTATGTAATTGTATAGTTAATTTATACAATACCAAATTTAATGATTGAATAATTTATTGAAGCGACTATAGTTTTTTTCGAAGATTTCATGGGTGTTAATGAAGCAAATAGCCGAGTCTTAGAATATATGGAAACAAATTTTCTGGGAAGTAATTAACAGCTACTCTAATAATTAATTATAAATGTGCAATTAATTAATCATATTTTAAGCGCAGTGGCGGACGATCTGGAGGACTATCATATATAGGCTAAACTCTTACAAGATTTTTTTTTTATTTTTTTTTTACTAGTAAATATTTTTATTTTAATTTCAAAAACATAGTATAAATATTTAGCCCTACAAAAGAAATTTATTGCTATTAGCTCCTTTAATTTTGAAAGTCAAGTTTCACTTTAAAAGCATCCCTCTCCATGAAGTTTGGAATATTAGGTCAAGGATGATGTGAAAAGTGAAAACACATTGATCATAGGAAGATCTTACTTTTTAAGTTTCGATTTTTTCTCCATTTTTATCAAACGTGTTTTCACTAGGTATAAATTGGGTGATTTAAAGCGCTTTTTAGACTTATTTAAAGGCTTTTTCTCTGAGATTTCTTAGTCACCTAAATACATGAGTCTTAACAAACTTTGATCAAATGTAAAGAAAGTTGGGGAGTAGTTTACCAATCTCCCCACAAAGAATAATGGTAAATTTTTTAACCTAGAATGTGAATGTGATACCAAGATTATATCTTATAATAAAGTTTCTAAAGCAATTCAAGTATGGAGTCTTTATCCAATTTTGCTTACCTAACTTTGATCACAATATTCACAAACCAAAACGATGAAATATTACAGAGATTTACATAGAGAGAAATTGAAGAGTCTTGCGGTCGTTATTCGACCAAGCTTTAAAAAAAAAAACAATGAAATATTTAGGACGTCGTTTACAACAGTAATAAATACTTAGGGGAAAATCATGCATCACCTTTAATTCTACTATTATCAATGTTGTCACTCACAAAGTCAGTAAAAAATTGTAAATTTGCGCAACTTAATTAGCTGTTACGAACACAAAAAAAAAAAAAAAAAAAAATTCCCTCCTCCATGGTCATTGGTCATCTCGTTTAATGGGTAAATTAGTAGGCGATTTTTTAATATTTTTTTTATACTCTTGCAATTCACATGATTTAAACAATGACCTCAAAATTACAAACATTTTCTTTAGCACCACCCTGGCCTCACCTCCAACGCAAAAACTTGTATCCAACTTATCAAACCGTCTGATGATAAGCATATCAATTTTAGCATTTGATGTATCGAGCATAGTTTGACATCTGATGCATTGAGTTTAGCTCGATCTTGATGTATTTCGATTATGTATGGCATTAAACTGTTGATATATCGCGATTCTGTTAAAACAACAAATATCGAGTTTATGTATCACCCGTAATGAAAAAAAAAAAAAAAACGTGCATATCAAATTTTCAAATATATTGTGTATTAAGGAAAATACACGTATCGAATTTAGCTATTAAAATATCACCACCATAACTATCCGACCATCTAGCCTTAGTCTTCCTCCCCCAATTTATAGGCGAATTAAACAGGTAAGGCGTTTACTCAGGTGTATTTAGAGGAAATTTATAGGTATTTGTATTATAAATCAAACTATTTTAGTTGCTTTTATCATATTTTACAAGTGTTTTGATTTTGATGAGATATTATTTCTGAGGTGGGTTGAGTTTTAGGGTTAAATATTTATTTTCAAAATTAAATGGATACTAATTATTTTGATTATACTTGGGTGGATAAGTATTGGCACGTGAACTCACCAACACAAATTAATGTTCAAATGGATGAATTTTGACAAGCAAAATCACTAACTCGTCAACCTAATACATTGTTTCATTGTGTCACAAGTCGCTCGATCTGTTTGGTCCGTGACACATTGGCACCCCTAGTGAATTACTATTATGTCATCATGACTCTGATGCATTACGTAAATTTCTCTCCTCAGCAATGTTTGAAAGCCCAAATTTAACTTTTTCCATACGAAATAAATTATCAAAATGCTTGACTTGCTAAGGTTTATTAGTCTCAGAAATTTGTATTCTAATTCTAATTCTAATAACATAAAATAATAGGTGAGTACATCTAACTGAGTCCTAGTTTAAGAAGTGAGGATCCCTACTAGTTCTGAAAATTAAGTAACAAAAGACTTGGGGTTGACTGACTGTACTTGTTTCGATTTTCTTAGGCAAACTCAGAAACTGCATGCAAGTTTACTAACATGCGATTCAAGTTTCATTGATAGGAACGTATTAGTGTTCGAACAGTTGTGACGCATCGTAAGCTATTCAGAGGCCGCGGGTTCGATTTTTAACTCTATCAGTTCTACCTATTTAGAGTACAGATTTATAGGACTCTGTAGGCGAGACCAACTCTGTTATTCCTCTCTCCACAATCCCTGCCTTCAATGTAATAGATTATAAAACTATGAAATAGTGTTGATTTCAAAAAAAAAAAAAAAAATTCATAGCAAAAATGAGAATATATATATATATATATAATCTTATCTACACCAACTAATTAATTAATTAACTACTTTGCTACTCAAGACTTGGTCCGGTGATACATTTCATGACATTTAAGTCATTAGACTGTGGGTTGTGGGCAAAGGCAAAATTAGAAATGTTATTTAGTGAGGGCGCAATTACAATATATATTGTATGACCAAAAAAATCACATTCATCAAATCAGTCTTTCTCCTCCCCAGTGGCTCCCAAAAGTCTCACACAATGACCGAATCAGTCTTTCCCCCTCCTCATCCCCAACCATTGTACTGTCGAAAGTCTTACCCCGCATTGTGTGAGGCGGATCAATCATTACTGAACGAATTCCAGCACCTAATTTGCTTCAAAAGAAAATAATAATAATTGACTAGTTCGAATAATATAGAACATTAATCGGAAACTTTGTATATATGCTCCCCTTCCTTCAAAGACGTTTAAGAAAGCAAGTTCTGAAGCATTTTGAAGGAAAAAAAGGAACATATTTTGCATCAAATGATACCACAATTTGACCATTTTTGTTAGCGTTGTCTTTACTCATCATCAGAAATTTCATCATCGAAGTAATATAGTGTCGTAATTAACAACAAAAGAATGAGTTGTAAAGTGCTTATCTTCGGAAATTCCATGGAAATTTATCAAAATCAAATGATTCCACCGTTTACCATAAAAGTTTGTTTGTGTATTGCGTTAATTAGTTTAATCCATCCGCTGAATATAATTCTAAACCGCTACACAAGAACAGTAACGTGCTCATCATTGGTGGGTTTAATTTGGACAAAATATAAGATAAAAGATCAATACAAAAAAAGAAAAAGAGAGAGAGCATATTTTATCAATTTTAAGGACTTTAATTAGTGATTTCATAGAGACAAATTTACAGTTTAGGGATCAACGGACACTAGTACACAAATGATCAAAGAGGCCGGCAAAGCCTTTGGAGGTTGTACCCGCCTCCAATAACCCCTTGTGGAGGGCGGCGGGTGCGGGCCCCTCCTTTTGGAGGCGCCGGCACTGGAAGGGAGTGCACACACCCGGCACCCGCCTCCCTTTTCTCTTTCTGTAGTTGTGGGAGTGATTTAATCTATATAACGTATATATATATATATATATATATATATAGTTCTTCACGTTCTCATAACTAATACTCCCTCCGTCCCACTCAAATAGTCTATTTTGAAATATGTACAACTAATTATGGGTTGTGTGATACAACACTTAAAATAAGTAATTTATCACTATAATTTCTACTTATATCCTTACTTTAGAAGTAAGGATTAATTGTGAACCATACATTGTTATATTAATAAGGGTATGTAATGTAAATAAATTCAAAGTAGATTTTTTTTTTTTAAAGTGGATTCGTCCCACTCAAAGAGTGTAATTAAATACCCGTGGTTACCTAATGTATATTCTTCATATTGTTTATAAATCCTAATTATTATATTTGTTTTCATTTTTCATCTTCTTTTATAACTAAATATGAGATTGGTTATCATTTTCATTAAAAGCGTGTAAAAATAAAAATAGCCTGCAGAGAAATTTACATATATTTATATTTTTTATAATCTAATTTTGGTTGTTGCCGAAAGCGATCTTCATAGTTCGTCTCGAATATACTTAATTTAAGATTTACCAGGTCTTAACATGCATTAATAATCACTACGTACGTATACATGCATGCGTCATCTTTGTAATCGAAAGTGACGTGGTCGTTGAAGATGCTCTTACGTTAATATTCTTCTGAGGAAAAGCATAGAATTTCAACAAAAAATAGACAATATATGATAAAGACTCTCACTCGTCAATATTAATTATCTTTTAAGTCTCTCGGTCTCCTTGTGGGATTATTGGTTTTCATTCTTTGTTGATATATACTCGTGGATTTACAACATGACACAACGTTGTCACATATTGAGTTTAGTTTCAAAAAACACGATGACGACGAAGACTTTATCAGCAGACGAAGACTTTATCACACATGCTGTGTATAGTCCTAACAGGCTAACACATTGTTTTAAGTATGCAACTTTATAGGCGATTTCTTATATATCATTTATCCGGTATATTTCCTTCTTATTCCAACAAACCAAATAGTGAAGGTCAGCTATAATGGCGATTAAATTATAACATGCATGCATGTGAGTATCCATTCCAGAGAACTTCAAACTAAATATGAGGAAGAGGAGTGGTTTGTACTGAAATTCATTTTATTCTTCCACAAATTTAATTGGGCAATGAAATGGAATTTTCTATTTTTGAATTCGGCAAAATCACCATTACTATTACTAAAACCATACCCAAAAAAAAAAAAAAAAAACCATGGACGTAGAATCTCGTAAGGCACGGTTCATTTTCAATGATTTGGTTTTGTTTTTTTTATTTCTACTATAAATTTAATATACTATATTCCTTCTGTCTCACTTAAAAGTCTACTTTGAAAAATGTACAACTTATTTTGTGTTGTGAGATATACACTTAAAATAAGTAATTTAGCACCATATGTAGTGCAAACAAATCCAAATTAAGTGCATTCCTTTAATGAGACAATAATTATATTTTTTAAATATGAACTCTTTAAATGGGACGGGGGGAATAATACTTTTTCATCATTTTTTATACAAACTTTTACTATATTCAACTACGATTAATTTTTACATTAGAAATTTATTTTCTCGAAACATGTATTCAAAACCATATCAAAGTGGACATGGTTTTAGTATGTTTCGGAGAAGTTTATACACACAAAAAATTGTCAAGTCATAGAAAATCAAGTAACTTCTCCTTCGATTAATTCCTCTAATTCAGACGGACATGATATTACTAATTAAATCGCAGATGGACGCATTCCAACACTTTAATTAATAATAGATCGAGTCTATGTTTTTGGCTTTAAAAAAATAAAATAGAAAACAATTTTATTTAAAAAAAAATCTGTTGTGGTGATTTTTATCACTTGGCAGTCTTCCTCCCCCAATTTATAGGCGAATTAAATAGGTAAGGCGTTTAATTCTTTAGAGGAAATTTATAGGTATTTGTATAATAAATAAAATTATTTTAATTGCTTTTATTATATTTTACAAGTGTTTAGATTTTGATGAGATAAGTATTTCTGAGGTGGGTTGAGTTTTAGGGTTAAATATTTATTTTCAAAATTAAATTTTGGATACAAATTTTTTATTATACTTGGGTGGATAAGTATTGGCACATGAACTCACCAACACAAATTAATATTCAAATGGATGAATTTTGACAAGCGAAGTCGCTAACTCGTCAACCTAGTACATTGTTCCATTGTGTCACAGGTCGCTCGATCTATTTGGTCCGTGACACATTGGCACCCCTAGTGAATCGCTATTATGTCATCATGACTCGGATGCATTACGTAAAATTTCTCTCCTCAGCAATGTTTGAAAGTTGAAATTTAACTTTTTCCATACGAAATAAATTATTTGTTTGACTTGCTAAGGTTTATTAGTCTTAATTTGGATGTAGAAATTTGTATTCTAATTCAAATAACATAAAATAATTGGTCAGTACATCTAACTGAGTCCTAGTTTACGAATTGAGGAAAGACTTGGGGTTGACTGACTATACTTGCTTCGATTTTCTTAGACAAACTCAGAAACTGCATGCAAGTTTACTAACATGCGATTCAAGTTTCATTGATAGGAACGTATCAATATTCGAGCTGTTGTGACGTATAGTAAGCTATTCAGAGGTCGGGGGTTCGATTTTTAACTCTATTAGTTCTTCTTATTTAGAGTACAGATTTATAAGACTAGGACTCTGTAGGCGAGATGGCTCCCCAACTCTGTTATTCCTCTCTCTGTGATCTCTGCCTTCAATGCAATAGATTATAAGACTATGAAATAGTGTTGATTTCAAAAATAAATAAATAAATTTCATTGCAAAAATGAGAATATATATTCTTATCTACACCAACTAATTAATTAACTACTTTGCTACTCAAGACTTGATTCGGTGATACATTTCATGACATTTAAGTCATTAGACTGTGGGTTGTGGGCAAAGGCAAAATCAGAAATATTATTTAGTGAGGGCACAATTACAATATATATTGAATGACCAAAAAAATCACATTCATCAAATCAGTCTTTCTCCTCCCCAGTGGCTACTAGAAGTCTCACACAATGACAAAATCAGTCTTTCCCCCTCCTCATCCCCAACCATTGTACTGTCGGAAGTTTTATATATCCCGCATTGCGTGAGGCGGATCAATCATTACTGAACTAATTCCAGCACCTATTTTGCTTCAAAAGAAAATAATAATAATTGACTAGTTCGAATAATATAGAACATTAATCGGAAACTTTGTATACATTCTCCCCTTCCTTCAAAGAAGTTTAAGAAAGCAAGTAGTAATTCTGAAGAAATTAAAGGAAAAAAGGAACATATTTTGCATCAAATGATACCACAATTTGACCATTTTTGTTAGCGTTGTCTTTACTCATTTCATCATCGAAGTACTATAGCGTCGTAATTAACAACAAAAGTATGGTAGTTGTAAAGCGCTTATCTTCGGAAATTCCATGGAAATATATCAAAATCAAAATGATTCCACTGTTTACCATAAAAGTTTGTTTGTGTACTGCGTTAATTAGTTTAATCCATCCGCTGAATATAATTCTAAACAGCTAAACAAAAACAGTAACGCGCTCATCATTGGTGGGTTTAATTTGGACAAAATATAAGATAAAAGATCAATAAAAAATTAAAAAACAAGAAGCATATTTTATCAATTTTAAGGTTAGTGATTTCTAGTTCCATATAGACAAATTACTTAATTACAGTTAAGGGATCAACATATGTAGTGATTTAATTAATCTATATAATGTATATATAGTTTTTCACGTTCTCATAACTAATTAGGGGTGGTCAAAAACCCCCGGGTCGGATTGGGTTGGTTCCCTCTCTTTTTTTTTTTTTTTCCTTTCCATAACTGCGGGTCGGGTTTTTCCCGGGTCGGTTCCGGGTCAAACCCATGGGTCCGGTTTAGTTCCCTCTCAAATCCTTTCTTTTTTTTTTTTTTTTTCTTTCCATAATTGCGGGTCGGGTTTTTTTCCTGGTCTGTTCCTGGTCAAACCCGCAGGTCGGTTCGGTTCTCTCTCAAATTTGTTTTTTTTCATAGTTGCGGGTCCGATTCTGGCTCGAACCGGTGGGTCCGGTTCAGTTCTCCATCCAATTTTGGGTTTTCTAAACTTAAAACATGTAAAATTATAATGCTTATTGGCATAAGTCATGATTCAAACACACAACCTAAGGTTGACAAACCAATCTTAAGGAAAGCTAATTAACCACTCTAGCAACTCTTTGTTTTGTTATTTTTTCTTCTTATTATTATATTATACAACATTAAACTATAAATTATTTAATATCTTTTTCAATTATATTAATTATTTAAATTACATCACACATGTATTTCACAATCTAAACAAAATTAATTTTTATATACAAAAATAAATAATATTTTATTTCGTAAATTTATATATTATTTCAAATTTAAATACTATGCTTATCAATTGAAAATTGATATATTAAATAAGTAAAATTATACTCTATTATTTTTTATTACAATTTTTTTAAAAATAGTAATATAAATGTACAAGCAGTAAAGAGAAAAAACACAAAATGTAAATTTTTTACCATTAGTTTATATAGTATTATAATGTATACTGTTTTAAAATTTTTTTATTATAATATATGTAGTATAAAGAATTGATATATGAAATTAATATATAAATAAACATATAATATAATAAAGATAATAAGATAATATAACAAAACAAAAAATAGAAGTAGCTAATCTGCTTACCTTAAAGGCAATTGTTGAACTTAGGTCATGTGTTCAAATCTCATTTTAAGCAAAAATAATATAATTTTGAACTTTTTCATTAAGGGCAAAAAAAAAAAAAAAAAAAAACCCGGCCCAGAACCAGACCCGGCCCGGCCGGGGCTCTACCCGACCCGAAACCGACGGGTTGGGTCGGTTCCGGGTCGGGTCGGGCCGTGTATCACATTTGCTCACCCCTATAACTAATATAATTAAATACCCTTACCTAATTTATATTCTTCATATTGTTTGTAAATCCTAATTATTATATTTGTTTTCATTTTTCATCTTCTTTCATAATCAAAAATGAGATTGGTATTTCAAAAAAAAAAAAAATGAGATTGGTATTAAAAGCGGGTAAAAATAAATCTAGCCAGCAGAGAGATTTACATCTATTTATACTTTATATAATCTATTTTTGATTGTTGTTGATAATACGAGCGAGTTCTCTTCGAATATATAATTTTAACATGCATTAATAATCAGTACGTACGTATACGTATACATGCATGCGTCATCATCTTTGTAATCGAAAGTGACATATGGTCGTTGAAGATGCTCTAAAGTTAATATTCTTCTAAGGAAAAGCATAGAATTCCAACAAAAAGATAGACAATATATGATACAGACTCCCACTCGTCAATACTTAAGGGCTGTTCTTTTTGTTTCGTTTTGAAAACGATTTTTGTTTTAACGTAAATTTAATATATTTTAATCATATTTCATCATTTTTAATATAATTTTTACTATTTAGCATCTACTTTTTACATTTTCAATACACTTTTTACATTATAAAATTATTTTTCAAAACTTATTTTCAAAATCGTTTTCAAAACGCCCAAAAAGAACAGGCCCTAAGTCTCTCAGTCTCCTCGTGGGATTATTGTTTTTCAGTCTTAGTTGATATATATACTCGTGGATTTACCCCATGACACAACGTTGTCACATATTGAGTTCAGGTCTTTTTTTTAGGGTAAAACGAAATATATTAAATTAACGACGCTGGAAATCGTCCAACAGCTATTGAGGGACAAACTGAGGGGTCGTAGGCCAGAAAGACTCGCCCTAGGGGGCTGGTCGCCCCATGCTAGGCCAAGGAGTGTGCTACAGTGTTCCTATATCTACTGACCCAAAAAATTCCCCAATGGCCGTAAGCTGCAATTGTCACATATTGAGTTGAGTTTAAAAGACTTTTTTATCACGGATACTGTTTATGATCCTAACACATTGTTTTGAGTACGCAACTTTTTTACGCGATTTCTTATCAGATTCATATATATCATTTATGCGGTATATTTCCTTCTTATTCCAACAAACCAAATAGTGAAGGTCACCTATTATGGCGATTAAATTAACATGCATGTGTTTATTAATTAATTCCAGAGAACTTCAAACTAAAAATGAGGAAGAGGCGTAGTTTCTATTTCTTTGGTTGAATATATATTGGAATTTGCAACGCAATGGAATGGAATTTTCTATTTTTTAATTGGGCAAAATCACTATCACTATTACTAGAACCACACACACAAAACAAAAATTGAAAAAAACTATGGACGTAGGGGTAAATTTAATATAATATACTCTCTCTGTCTCATTTAAAGAATTATACACTTTTAAAAAATGTACAACTTATTATAGGTTGTGAGGTACAACACTTAAAATAAGTAAGTTAACATCCTATATAGTACAAACAAATCCAAATTAAGTGGACTCTTTTAATAAGACAATATAAAATTTAAAAAAATTTTAAAAATGAACTCTTTAAATAGGACGGAGAAAGCAATATTTTTCATCATTTTTAATACAAATTTCTACTATAATCAACTACATTTTTTACATTAAAATTTATTTTCTCAAAACATATATTCAAAACCATATCAAAGCGAATATAGTTTCAAGTAGATTTCGGAGAATGTTTCTAGGAATGAAGGTGCATGCACAAGAAAATTGTAAGGTCATAGAAAAACCAAGTAACTTCTCCTTCGATTAATACCTCTAATTCTAACACTTCAATTAATAATAGATTGAATCTAGTATTTTGACTTCCAAAAAAATAAAAAATAATAGTTAAAAAAACTATTGTGGTGAATTTTACTTGGCAATGGTGTCACTTTCTTAATTGTATATTGTTGCCTATTCAATTTCTATCAAGTCACTCGCTCATGCTTCCCTTTCCCAAGAAATTAATTAATGGAAATCAATTGGATTTTTGTCATGAAAATCCAGCATAATTATCTTTGGTAGAGAAAAAAGGAATTCAATAAACAACAATTAATAAAAGTTGGTGGATAAGATTTTTATTTATATTACGAATTTCAACATAAAAAATTATTAAATTTGAATGCATCCGCTACATATTTAAAATTAGTGCATGTAAATAACCATAAATCAATTATTCAAATTTATATTTCTTCCTACGATCCTTATATGTGTATCACTCTTCTTATAAAATAACATTTCATTCCTTAAATGTATATGACTACATTATTCTATGTGATACAACAGATACACGGACTAATATCTTTTTCAACGTTGAGTTGGTAGCGTGGGTATCCAACCAACCAACCTCCGGAATTGCTACAAAACATGCGAACAGTTTCCAGTTTCGATCCTATATTGCAACAGCTAGTCCACTCCTTTTCCCAAGTCTTTCATTATTAGTTTTTTCTTTTCTTTTCTTTTTACAAAAGCTTCATCACTATTTGCCTCTATCTTATATTGGCTTTTGACTATTTGCCTTCCTCCCCTTCCTCATATTTTTAAAACTAACTGGTTGTCCCTCCGTATTTACAAACTTAACTGTTTGCTCTCTCTCTTACCAGTCAAACCATAAAATTCTCTGAAAAGACAAAAATATACATCTAAAATGCTGACATCACACGCTCATGTTTAAATAAAAACTTTCAGATGAATATACCTCAAGTATTAACTTCATATTACTTAAGAAAGAAAGAAAAAATGGCTGAAGGTTCTCCGATACACAATTGCCATTTTCCCGCTGCCGCTGCCATCACTAAAACAAAAGATGCCACTAGTGGCATGTTTTTGGGCATACTGTGACATTTTTAAATGTCACTAAAAAAAATTGTGACATTTGGTGAGGGTGTAGCTATTATGCGTGTCACAAAATTTTTTGTGATATATAAATGTGTCATTATTATTATGACATTGGAAGGTGTATCATTATTATTATGACATTAAAATGTGTCATTATTATTATGACATTGGAAGGTGTCATTATTTATTTTTTTTTAAGGAAAAATAAATGATTTATTCCACCAAGATTTCTGCCAAAAACTAGAAAGATCAGCAATACAAAGTCACTCATACATGATTTCATAACGTTTACATAAAAATTGGGGCATACCTAATGTCACTCAAGCTAAATACATCAATAATAACTCCAACTTAATTTATAGTTATTACATTTTTACAACATATCAGTAACACACTTATATATCGAAAAAGGAAACCCAAAATACTTCAACATATCAGAAAGCAACTTTCATCTTATTAAAGATGGAGTAGAAGAATCTACCTCATCCGTTTCAGTATCCACCCATCTCTTACGGCTCCGACTCTTTTTTCGATTCCTACCGGTCACATCACCTACCTCATCACTGTCATCATCCACTGGGCCATTTTTAGACGATTGCACCGACTTCTTAGAAGAGTGACATAATTCTTGAATTTCTTGAACAGAAGGCAAAAGGTGTCGTTTCTCTTCCTCCGTTCCAGCCTCCAATGATTGTTCCTCTCTCTGGCAGTACTGTTTTGGACTCCATCCCTATCACCACCTTTTTTACCAAGTTCTTTGAGCTTTCTCTCATTCTCTGCCACCAATTTGGAGAAAGGCATCAATCCCCTAGCAGGTGGCTTGGTGTAAGCTTCAGAGTCACCCTCAATAACAATGGCCACATTAGATTGTAATGGAGGCTTTCGGGCAGCAGTCTTCTTTTTCGTTTCAGCCCCTCTTGGTTTACCGGATTGTGCAGATTGCTTATCAGCCTTCTTCACACTCTTACCACTCGGTGGTTGTTTTTCTTTAAGAGGCTCTAGTGCCGGCCAATCACCCTCCTCCATCCTCATTATATTGTCTTGTACAGGGACTGAGACATCATCTTCTCGGACAATAATAGCAAATGTAGGAACAGCCATCTGTTTTGTCACTACATTTTCAGCCATAGGTTTTGCAACACCATTCGTTTTCATTGGACATGTAGCTTCATAATGGCCAAACTTATGGCAACAAACACAATACTTTGGCATTTCCTCATATCTAAGATGAAATGTGACTGGAGTTCCTTCAGGTAGAGTACCTTGTATGTACTCCGGTGATGGTTTCACCACATTTATCTCTATAAGGACACGGGCATACTCCAATCTTTGATGGTTAAGAGTAACCTGATCAGTACAGATAGGTCTCCCTAACTGTGAAGCTAATTTCCCCAACGCAGTAGGCGTCCAACATTCCAATGGGAGGTTGTGAAATTGCACCCAAATTGGAACCATGGTGAAAACATACTTATTAAACAAGAAGTCTTCAGGGACATCCTGTAAGTGCAATCTTCTCCCATAGAAAGAGTACGGCCCCTTTGAAAGTACATTGCACATATCCTCCAAAGAGTTAAACATAGTCCAACTATTTTGGCATGGGAGTTAAGTTCCTGGATTGCCTTCACTCTTGGGAATCTTCCCGTAAAGCATCCAAGCAAAGAAGTGCTCCAAGCAGATTTGACATCCGCTACGTCTTCAGCTAAAAACTGAATTGGCCCATCATCCGGAGGATAATAATTAATCTTGACATACTCAGTAAATTTTCTATTATCCTTGAACAAATTTGCCCAAGGAGTTTTATCTCCTTCACCTTTATCTACTTCCATGTTGGTTTCCTTCTGTTGTGAGGCCTTATTCCGTTTATTTTTTGGCCCTGAAGTAGATGCCATATCTATCTTAAAAAACCGGAAATCCACCAATTCCAGCGAAATAGAAGGCCATTCAGGCAATTTTAAGCCATCTCACGTACAAACCAGCAGCAACAATTACTCCCAAACAGTCCCAAAATTAGATATTAAATCATAGGATTTATCTAAAAATTGAAAAACAATTGGGAGCACACAGCAGCAACAGAACAATCCATTTCAGAAATCCAGCAATCAAACAGCATGTATCCAAATTTGAACTAAGTCCAGAACATAGGCACTAACATCAGCGGCCTTAATTTGGAGTTAGTATGCAAATTACCTATTCCATCCACAGCAACGAATCCTCCAAGCCCAGACTTTCACCAAACTGAATAAGCAACAACTTAAGTCCAGCAAGCGACAATGAAGAAGTCCCGATGTATTGAACAGTAAAGTCGTAGCCTCGGTCAACCGTACCCAACAATTTGCAGATTCGAGAAAAATCGGGAGTTTCCAGCCGGCAAAACAGAGCACCCAGCAATTTTCCACACAAATTCAGTAAGCATGAAGACCAGAAGTTTCCGTCCGACTGTACAAACAGCCCCAAAACTCACAAAACCCACTCCAAATTTTGAATGCTTAATTCTTGCAGAAGATCAGTATGGAAGGCTCAAAACGGGGCACTAGAGAAAATCCATGAGAGGATTTTTTCTAGAGAGAGACTTTCTCAAAACCCTAGTGACATCATTTTTTTAAAAGTGTCATTATTATTGTTAAAACGGCGCACAAGAGAAAATCCGTGAAGGTGTCATTATTATTATAATATTGGAAGGTGCAATTATATTTGTTACAAGTATAAATGTCATAATATTTTTGTAACATTTGAAGGTATCACTGTTACTGTACATTAGTTTGCATGTACAACGTAACTAATATTTGTGTAATCACATTTTTTTTCCCACTAATATAATAGTATAACCACTTTTTTTCTTTTTTTTTTTTTTACTAATATAATATCATCTATTCAAAAACAAATTTATAAAAATTATAATATGAAATGATAATAATATTAAAAATATATGAAGTATTAAATACAAGTAATTCCTAAAACTAATAATACAATATTCACTCATAGGAGTTTACAAAATTTTATCTATATAACTACACTTTCCAGAAAATAGCTCTACCAAGTATGACGACTTCACAAACATGAATGTGATTAGCCAATATTTTTCGGCTCGGCTGCCTCTTCATCAAGTCTTCTTGAAGCCTGCCCAACAAGAAAGCAAGAAGCCCCTCAAAAATTTGAAAACTCACAGTAGCGGGTATATTAGAAGATCCACATTGACAAAGTAACCTAATTCATTGCAGAAAAGTAAATAAAGAAAATTGGCACCTGCCTAAACCAAAAATGGTTGTCCTCAAGCTCTTGATCAACAATCTACACAGTAAAACAATTGCAGGTGCAAGGTACTCTGTCAAAAATGGGTAATCAAAATAGAATTTAGTTATTTGTCGTACCAACAGCACAAGATTGTTCGAAGTCTACCTTCAATGACTCAGAAGCAGTGCCACTTAGGAATGAAAATGCAACTTCTAACTGTGCAGGGGTTTTAATCTATAGCACACAAGATAGCACGATAAGGAGATCATCTCACGGTTCTCTAATTATGCATTACGAGCACCAAGATCATTAAATCAAGAACTGAGAAGCTAAAATTTCCTATGTCTTGAAAATTTTAAATTTTCATCTCATGTTTCTCTATAAATACGTAGCTTTTGGAAGAGTTTTAACAAAAGCTTAACTAAAGCAACCAACTTTATTCAAAAAATAAGAAGAGAACAGATTCTAATTCAGATGGAAAGATGATACACACAGAAGTTTAAATACTTCTCTAGATCTAACATACCATTGATTCTCCCTTCAACTCAACCAAGTCAAACAAAACAATCAACAAGAAACATATGCAGAATCAACTGCAAGTTGGATGTACCACTGCCCAAAGCAACATAAGTTATCCAACTATGAAACATATGCAGTTATCCAACTACAATACTAGTTAGATAATGGAAACAAGATAGACAATAAACATGAGTTTTAAGACCACAAACATAATGAGTGCTGAAAATATTAGTGAACGTATTTCAAAAACAAGTGAAGATATCCCACGTTCCGGTATATATACGGCAATTGGCTGGCTACACAGCTTCGATAGCACCTAATGCAAAAAATAAAAAATAAAATGTGAGTTAAGACTTGACAGCAAATTGTGAAAATACATAATTATGATAAACAGCTGGGAATGCAACCATTATGGCAAATGGTTAGTCTTTGAAAAGAAAATTAGAAAGAAAATAACTAATATAAGATACATTATACTATTAATCTAAGAAAATGAAAATCATGCCCAGCGAAACAACATCTAACATCTCTTCACGTCTTTAAACTTCTCAATGCTTATGTGTATTCAAGCATGGATGGGTGAGGAATGGCCTTACTTTTTAGATTATTTGCACTAAATTGAACCAATCATACAAAGAAAAAGAAGAGCAAGAAACGAAAAAGTTGGTAAAGTAACCAAATTGACTGCATAGGATTCGGAAGTGGTCATGGTCTAGTTAGTTTACAAAGGCACTGACAAAACTCCAGCTTTACAAACAAGATTCTGACCATTGAACTACTTGCTTGGTGTCTGGATGGATAGCTGAACCATAGAAAGCCCCTCATTGCACAAAAACCTCCAGTATCCAACCAGAAACATACTCTCTAAAATGCAGAAATCATACTGCACAGTTAATCATCTGCTAGTACAACTCACACTTCTATTGTCTTTTACTCAACACATATTATTGCTTAATATATCTATTAAATATTTTTAGTGCTCTAGTACCAAACGATGTTAGCTAGAAATGATTGAATAAATCTTTGAAACCTATAAAACATATCACAAAACAACCGCTATTGCAGAGGGTTGGGTTCAAAAGATAGCCTAGCTAAAGGATAGAAGGGTGCTAAGTAAAAGCCACAGTTTGAAGAAGAAATTTTGGTTGAAGCTAGCAAAAGTAGAGGACAAGAAGAGTGAAAGGTACTGATGTGAACCCTTGATTCCAACTTGTGAAAACAAGAACTCAATGTGAAAAATTGCCAAGGAAAGTCTGTATACAAGACGCAGCTCTCAAAACTCTAGAATCCTTACCATTGGATTCGGCAGACTACTAATTTAACAAGTTAAATTAAATACGCAATTCGAACCAAGTGAAGAATAATAGAGGCGAAACAAAACATGCAATTAGAGAGAGCAATTATCTAATTAGCCTATAGTTCCTGTACTTTAGCAATTAACAAAGCATGCAAATTACTTAAGCCAAAATAAAGAAGAGTGAATAATAAAGTATAAACTTTCATTCAATTAATCACTGTCGAATTATGAAGTGCAGCACCCCTATTTATAGATATAGGGAGCACGAAATTTACACAAGAAAATAAGGAAAGAAGACACAAAATTAGAACTTAATCAAGAGATTAAGTAACACACAAAAATCAGTAAGAAAAAGAAACTTACTTGCTGAAAAAGTAAAAGAAAAGAAGGGAAAATTCCGTCTTCCATAAGGAAAGGTTATGAACGAAATTCTCAAGGAAAAAGGAAGGAAAAATTCAGATTTTACCTTTAAAGAAAAGAGAAAACCAAAAAATAAATGAGAAAAGAAAAAAAGGAAACTATGAAGAGAATTAGGTAACATGCACAAAACCTTAATTCTCCTCCTAACCCTAACCCTAATTGTGAATTCCTTCTCCTTGGGCTTGGGCTTGGCCGAATGTGGGTTCATGGAGTGGACTTGATGGATTCGGCCCAATTGATGTAGCATGATGTAGATGTAGGAAGCTTCTGGAATCTTCTGGAAGCTTCCAGAATCATTTCAGAAGCTCAAAAAATATTTCACTTCTAAAATTCTTCAAACTTCATGAAATCTCCTTCAAACTTTATGAAATCTCTATTTCTTCACTAGAAAGACTTGTAATTACCATTTCCACCATTTCCTTAGCTCGTAAATACCATTTCCACCATTTCCACAGCTTGGAAATACCATTTCCACCATTTCCTTAGATGGGATGATTAGTATTCACCATTTCCACTTTGATGGCGAGTAGGGTATCTCTTGTAATCTTCATTTCCTTCTCATTAAGGTCATTGGAGCTTTCCTTTGTCTTCGTGGATTCTGACTCATAACTTGTGTTATTTTAGCTTTGGATTTCCTTATCAGGTACTAACCAGTAACTCTGACTCTCCTCCCTAAAAATTCGGTCGTCCAAGCGTTGCATAACTAAAAACAGTGTATTCCAATTAATTACATCAACCCCAAACAATAAAGCAAACAAACAAAAGAAAAGTTGCAGAAATATCACCAAATCAATGTTCTCACCGCCTCAAAGGCTCCTCAAGAGTAATTGCAATTAAAGAATCTCCATATTTCAGGCGTTCATCACCGCTTTCACAAATTACCTCCTTGACAGCCATTCAAAATCATTTGTTACAATAACTAGAGGCAATGCCAACCACATTTTGCTAAGAAATCCCCAACATCAAATCAAACCTACCTGCATCGTCTCTCCCGCGCTAGACCTTTGTTCAAAGCCATTCCTTTGAAGTGATCACAAATGAAGGAAGTTCAATAAGAATCAAGATCATTATTAAGGAGGATTTCCACTAGTATCGAGTTCAAAAAACAGGAGACAATATATGCTCAAAAAATGGCAAAGACAACATGCTCCCTCATAACACTTATATTCTGCATAACAACACAACTTTACAAAGCCTTTACTTGCGTGGAGAAATATAGCAGAAGGGAGAATTTAGTTTTTAACTTTCCCCACCAAAAGTTAAAAAAGCTTGCATAATTTAGATCCTTTTATAATAGATTTCTACCTTTGAAATAGAAGGGAACAGTTTTCACTTACCAGAGAACGAAACAAACAATGTCCATCACCTGTGACCTTCTGAATTGAACAGTGCTGTGTTTTCTTCAACGCTGGGGATCCTTCACCTCTGGTTAAACGTTGAGAAAATATAGAATTTTGTGAGTTCTTGCATGCCATCTGGCTAACAGTCCCAACATCCTTGATTCACATTCTAGTATTCAAAATCTAGTACCATATGAAAATTTGAAAATTAAGGAACCAATTGTGAAATAAATAGAAGCGGCCTACAACCATGCCATTTCTTTAAGATGACAGGATGTCCCTTAGTACAAAAAGCTTGCTAAGAAATTTTAGAAATGGTAGATTAAAGAACTATTTTTGCTGTCCAAATTCTTGATTTCTGGACTAAAAAGGATACATAAAGAGACCATTTCGGGACGAATCATGGTTGAAGAAGAATGTAAGTACAATCAAGTGTGCTCACGCATTGCCACCTTGTATCCACATTAGATGAAATCTTAAACTTTTCCAAGGAATAGTACCAAATTTGGTCAATACACATATTTAGTTCAACTACAAAGATGAGTATTTAAATAGCTAAATATTTCAGAGATGGAACTATAGAATCTCTCTGTTCCACCTTCATAACAATTTTCTTAAAACTCAAAGAAGATTCATTGCTGAAAGAATAAAGTTAATCAATGAGCTTCTCGTATCTATCTTAACAAATGGCAGGCGAACTATCCATAACACATAAGTTAGTAGAGAAATGATGATCAGATTGAGATCAAACTCACCGCTAAAATGCTATCAGTGTCACTTTCTATCCTCCAGTTTCAACAATCAGTCAGCCGCAAACAACAGAATTGTGAGAAGGGATGACAAATCAATTATCCTGTATAACATAATCATGTGTATCCCAATTCTGGTTGATATGAATCTGACCATTTTGTGAGCTTTGGTGAAATGCCCATCCCTTGATTTGAGAGACCTCACAAGAGTCTCAGTTGGCTATCCTTGATGAACATTCTGCATATTAAAGTAATAAGATAACATCACCATATTTCTTTCTGCAGAAAGACTTAATCCAAAATACTGATGGCTATATATATGAAACTGATAGACAATGGTACCATCATGTCAGTATTCTTAGATAACCTCCAACTTTTATTTCCAAATCCATGTCCCGATGCACAGTTTGTTAAACTATTTTCTCATTCAGACAAAATACGATCTAGGATTCTTTTCCAAATTTACATTCTAGTACAATATGAAATGTTGAGTTATGAAAATTAAGGAACCAGTTGAGAAATTAATAGAAGCGGCCTACAACCAAGCCATTTCTTTAAGGTGACAGGACGTCACTGAGTACAAAAAGCTTGCCAAAAAAGTATGCTTCACTGCGACCTTGTTTCTACATTATTTGAAATCTTAAACTTTTCGAAGGAAAAGTACCAAATTTAGTCTATACAAATAATGAGATCAGCTACAAAGATGCATGAGAATCCAAATAGCTAAATATTTTAGAAACAAAATTATAGAATATCTCTGTTCCACCTTCATAACAATTTTCTTAAAACTCAAAGAAGATGCACTGCTAAACAATAATGTTAATCAATGAGGTTTTATTTTTCCAGAAGTAATTGATAAGGGTAAGACAGTACCAAAACAATACAATGAGGCTAAAGCCTAAACACAAAATGCAACAGTTGAAACTCTAATGGCAAGTTAAACCCTAACAAGTACAACATCATATGAAACGCTTTGATTGGCACAATCACACTGTTGAAACCACATCATTTTGCACAAAAGAAGAGACGAACAATGGGAGTAAATAATTCCATATACTCCTGAATATGGAAACAAATTGTATCTCAGAATTGAGATTTAGTAAAGGGGCAAATTAACATAGGCGAATTGAATACGTGAATGTAGAAATTTCAAAAATAATAATACCTAGAAGGATTCCCTGAAAATCGCCGGAAACTTGATGAAAAAACCGCACCCACGGCGGGAGGCCACGATAGAACGGTGGAGTTTCGGAGCTGTGGCGATCGGAGTGGTGGTGATGGTTTTGAGAGCGACTGAGAATTAAGAAACACTAGTACAGAAATACTTAAAGGAGGCGCCCCTTTGGAGGAACATGCACCCGCCTCCAATAGTTAAATATTGGAGGCGGGTGCCACCTCCAAAGAGCTTTGGAGGCCGGTGCATGTTGCACTCGCCTCCAATAGCTAACTAATTGGAGGCGGGTCATGTTGCACCCGCCTCCAAAGTTCTAATTGGAGGCGGGTACAACATGACCCGCCTCCAATTAGTTAGCTATTGGAGGCGGGTGCAATCCAAATCTCCTTCAAGAAGAAAAAATTTTCCAATACTAGATCAAAAATTCATTTTGTTTTGCACTGTTGAAAATTTGTCGAGATTCTAGCGAGACAAAAAATTAATAGGTAATAAAAATCACAAGTTTTAGAAGGAAATATAGAAATATATACTTTCGATTTTAATATTGAATACATAAGTATATGTAGCCTAGTGGTAAATTTAATGTGCAAGAGTCAAGTAAATATGCAGGTACGAGTTTGATTCCTACCAAAGCCATAAAGTGAAAAAAAAAAGGTTTTAAATTTTTTTTTACGCGGGGTTATTTTTGCACCCGCCTCGAATAACAATTACTGGAAGCGGGTGAAACATGCACCCACCTCCAATGACCATTATGTTAATGGTTATTGGAGGCGGGTGCAGCATGCACTCGCCTCCAATAACCCCATAAGGGGAGGCGGGTGCAGGCACATCCAAAGGGAAGCGCCTGCATATGGCAGCACCCTCCTCCATTGTCCCTTAGGACCCGTCTCCCTTAGGAGGTTTTGGGGTAGTGAAATGACTATGGCTTCTGTTTGGACCCGCCTCCCTTAGGACCCGCCTTGTTTGGATTCCGACTTCAGAAAAATTAATTAATTAGTAATAAATTATTTGTATAGTAGTTTACTATTAATTATAGGAGTAATAAATTTAAAGTGACATGTATAAGTGTAATACAATTTAGTGATATTTTTTAATGTGGCACTTTTAATTAATGACATCTCTAGGTGTAATAAAATTTAATGACATTTTCTTATGTAGCAATTTTAGATAATGACACCTCCAAGTGTATCAAAAATTAGTGACACCATGAAATGTAATACATTTAGTTACATTTTTTAGTGTAATAAATTTTGATGACATTTATTTATGCAATAATTTTAGATAATGACACCTTTAAGTGTAATAAAATTTAATGACACCATTCAATGTAACAAATTTAGTAACATCTGTAAGTGTAATAAATTTTAATGACATTTTCTTATGTAATAATTTTAAATAATGACATATATAAGTGTAATAAAATTTAATGACATCTCTAAATGTAGCAAAATTTGTGACATATTCAAAGATGTCACAAAAATAGTGTCACTAGTGGCAACTTTTCTTGTAGTGCGTTTCTCCAAAGTCAAGCTGCGAACTCCAATCGCTATTCTCACAAAAAACCCGCTGCTATTGCCGTTTCTCCGGAGTCGAGCGTTTTTCTTAAGGAAAAAATTATCGCCGGCCATTTTTCCCAATGCTTGAGGGTATATTCGTTTGAAATTTTTTACTTAAACCTGAGAATGTGATGTCAGCATTTTAGAGAGATATTTTTGCATTTTCAACGATCTTAATGGTTTGACAAGTAAGAGGGGACAAACAGTTAGTTTTAGAAACATGATGGGACAACCAGTTAGTTTTAAAAATATCGAGGGGGCAAATAGTCAAAAGTCAATAACACATGGATAAATAGTGATTAAGACTTTTACAAATTAAGGTGTAAATAGTGATTAAGCCTTTTACACAAATACTAAAGTTGACAAAAGATTATAGGATTTGACCAATATAAGGGTTAGTTAAGGTGTTTTTTGACAAAGAAAAAACTGTTACACTTTCCCTGTAATTTAAAGGGTAAATCACATTTACCTAATCTAAGATTTGGTCAAAATAACAAATTGATACTTAAAAATTACTGTTATTTTTGTAATTTAAAACTGATATGTACTTTCAAATTGATATTCAAATAAGTGATGCTTCCTTGTCAGCTTACTCCACCTGTGATCGATTTGAAATAGTAAATTTGTGTAGACATAGATCAGTTGAGATCAAACTATACGTTAAAATTTTTGTTTTTTTTTCTTATATTTTGTTTATTCTATTGCGTGTTAATCTCTGTGGACAATAAAAACGAGACTTGACTATCAAATTGCTTATTCGAAGAGTTGAGACTTAGCCCAGTGATAGTTTTACTGGACACTATCCCATAAATTGCGGGATCAACTCCCCTCGAATGGGAAAATGTAACAGAGTGGAGCCATAAAAATAAAAATAAAAATAAAAAGCTTACTGGAGATGCCAGGACCCATTGTTTAATCTCTTACCATGGTCGACTTGCCCAACTGCACAAAAATGCTTTATCGACATACTATATTAGTATTCCTTTCGGATGGGAAACCTTTTCTCAATCGAATATGATGGGTCAGTTATGCTGTTTATGTATTATCTATTTCTATAATTAAAGAAATAATAATAATATAAGAATTTGTATCATGTTTTAATTTAAGATCGAGTAAAATTAGTGTATGTAAAATAAAAAAGATATATATGGATAGTAATTATAAAAGTGGTGCTTATAAAATAAAAATTAATACATATTTATACTATATAAAAGAATATATATATCCAGAATTTTGATTTAAAAAAGTATCACATATAATATAAAAAATATAAATATTGTATGTTTCTAAGGAAAAAAAAAAAGAAGTTTAACAAGATATTCCTTTTATTATTATTATGCAACGAATGTAAAAAATAATTTTGTGTTTTTGGTATATATTGTATGTAACGAATATATTGTACCAAAAAAAAAAAAACTACTTTCAGTCGTTACCTCGTTGGGCGCGTGCACGTTTCCCTAATAATCATAATTAATTCATGACAAGGCAGCATTTCTTCGATACTTCGGAAAATATCCCTCGAATTTAAAACTACTTTTGTTTCCTTTCTTCTCCGGATTATCTCTGCAATTGCGTTGGCTGGAATCCAAAGAGCTTTGATCACGACGCGTTGCTTAAGAAGCTAAGCTTATAATATGAACTAACAATGTCGATTGATTCAAAGCAAGATCATCTACATAAATTAACTACATATAATTAGCAACTATCTTTCCATTCTGAAATATTCTCCATTAGTCTTGCATTGCAAGTTCTGTGTTTGTGTTTTGTTCTCAACCAAAGATCATATCAAAATTCTTTATAATCAGAGATACTATATTGTTTTTTCTTTTCAACTTGAGGGATTTCCAGAAAAAAAAAATCATGTCTTTTGTAATTGGGGCTTTCAGCAGCAAGAAAAGCCTCTTACAAGAGTTTAAAGGATGGTAGCTCACTGGATAGGAGCAAGAAGAAGTGGCTGTCAGCTGTTGTGAGTTCTAGAGCTTTCCAGAATGTTCTCAGCCGGGAGAAGAGGAAGGTTTCTCCTTCATCGTCTGAGAATGTTAACATTGACATTGTTAAAGATAGTTCCAGCTTTTTCCATGTTGATGAGGGGAGCCTTACGAAGCTTGTCAAGGAGAAAAATTAAAGATTGACCAGGTGAATGACCTTGGTGGGGTTCAAGGTATAGCTAATTCTCTCAATGTCAATGTGATTCAGGGAATAAATGGTGGAAATCATGAATCGGCGAATCGAAGCTTTTGGTAGCAATACCTATATATCATAAGCCCCCTGCCTGCAAAGGGATTCTTCCATTTTGTTTGGGAAGCTTTTCAGGATCTTACTATTTGTCATTCTCTTGTTTTGTGCTGGACTTTCTCTTGGAAAGTTGATGGACCAAAGGAAGGATGGTATGATGGGGGCTAAGCATTTTCGTTGCTGTTTTCCTCGTCATCTCTGTCTCAGCTGTCAGTAATTCCAAAAAAAAATCCACCTTAAAACCAAAATAAAAAGGAAGATTAACGCACTGTGAAAGTTGATTGTACAAATCATATAAGAAATCACGTAAAAAAATCAAACACTCAAAACAATGTTATATATAGACTGCGTGTGAACGAGATGTGATCAATACTTCAATCAATGCAAATAATAACATCAGCATTGAGAGAAAATAAATAACTGAAACCAGCACCACAACACGCGTCAATAAGTCATCAAACAACCACACAATTCTGCAGCATTTACATCTTTGCACCGCCTAATAGTAGAACTACCCGGCTAAGTAAAGATGTGAAATCACACACAAATCAAAAACAAGAAACGAAGGAGTTACCTTTGTCGTTGGTGGAGCGTCTTTAACCTCCTGCAAATAAAAATAAAAAAAAAAAAAAAAAGCACATCGCCAATTATAATCAGTAATAACTAAAACAAAATAAGCGATTTCATAGCAACTGATTTGCTTGCCGATATATACATAGTTGAAAACACAAACAATTAAAGTAAACTACGACACCAGATAGGTCAAATTCGGCTTAGAACTGAGAAAATCGGTAATAATACTTGTATGAAAAGGTGAAAAATTAGGAGGAAAATCAATCAATAATTCGGAACCTGAGGAGAAAAATCCCAAAGTGTGATGGAAATAGGAAAGGTGGAAAAAAATGGGATGGTTTTTGGTCTGTGGAAAAAAATAGGGTAGTTGCATTCATGAAATGCAACTCTACAGATAAAGTTGCATTTAACAAATGCAACTTCATATTTGCACTCGTCAATTTTGTAAATGGTAGATATTAATTTAAAATGTAGTAGTTGCATTCTTCAAATGCAACGTTTAAATTTTTTTTTGCTGTTATTTTTTTCCCGTTTAGTTGACGGAAATATTGAACTTCACGGAAGGAAGATGAAAGTTGCATTCGTCAAATGCAATTTTGTAGAATATATATATCTAAAGGGTCTTCGTCGTAAAATTGGGGAAAAAAAAAAAAAAACCCGCAGAGGGAGTACCGCGAAAACCACAAGTGCAGCTCCGGCGACCGATTCTCGCATTCAGCACCGCCGTCTCCAAGCCTAAACCGTGGAAGACAAAGCCTGGTGTCGCCAACCGACCCATCTGATTGACTGCCTCCATTGTATGTCAAATGAAGCATGGCCCGACGGAACCCTAGTTCCCAAAATAGTCGTGTTCCAGCAACAAGAGTATGCTTTTAATCTGTTCCAGCAACATTGTCTTTACTATGATTCTTCTCTATATCTAGAAGCAGGTCAATGCCTATTCTCCTATGAAATACTCTGTTCCAGCAACAAGAGTATGCTTTTAATTAACACTCATTAAAAGGGTATTTCAGGTTCTGAACCAATGCTTTGCAGCCTTAGGAGAGCTTCTAAAGTTTATATGTTACAGGGGTGCCTCCATTTATTTTAATACTGTGAGTGATTTAAGTTCTAAGTCCAATTATCTAACTTTAAATGAATCATTTACTGTGCTTTGGTTGGATAATGCAAGACTGTACAGTTTAAGGAGTAAGCAATCTATGATTGTTCCATAACTTAGTTTTCAGGTTGATTGCCTATAAGCTGTTTGTGAAATTGTCTTAATGAAGTATAGTTTATGCTCTCATTTTCAGTTTTCAATTCTGTTTCTCCAAAAGGGTTTGGGAGCTGAAATGTTGTTCTGCTGTCATGTTTTGTCGAAATGAAACTTGGAAATTCTACCATTTGAATGAAAAATACTGCAGCTATCATTTCTGATTTCTTCAAAATGTAAGGGGTTTAAAATGCAGTTTTGCTTAGTCATTGGTTTGGCTGAATCTATGTGAAGTACTTGATAGTTTTCCTTAAGTAAAATATAAATGTAGACTCTAAAGGAACTGGACCACAGTTACAATCACATGAGAGTTTGGAGGGTCAAAGTTTGTGGTTCAGTTTTCATTGATGCTAAGCTTTTCGACACTTTACTGATCAAGACATGCTTCAGATTTGTTGGCTTTAACTAAATGCTTTCTACTACTGTCGGAATAAATTTGGTGCCTAAGAGTTTAAATTGAGAGGAGTAAATGATCTTGAAATCCTATCTAAAATAGGAACATGGGACAGTAGTTCTGAGCATAAACTTCTAATACTACTAAGGTTGATAAGGGAAAGTTAATGGGTATAAGTATAGGGAAGTTGAGAACTGCTTTAATTTCAAACATTTTAATACTGATTAATAGGATCAATTGAACGTCTAGGAATGCAAGGAGTAAAACATTTCAGGTTTGCTAGTATCCTTTACAAGTTTCAAAACTTAGAAATTATCCATTGTTGCACAAAATGGTTCACAGAAACCTTAACCAAGAGGGAAGCTTAGAAACTTTGTTGCTGAAATGTGATTCTGCAGAACAGTAGCCTTTTGAAAATTCACCATAAAATGTATACTTTAAGAAAAATTATGAAATTTTGTAGGTACTGTTCAGACAGTTGGTTTTAGCTACCTGCAAGTTTTCGTGCCCATTGGACCTGTAATTTTCGAGTTATAAATTTTTAAAGGTGACAGTTCTGTACAGGGATTTTTCAGGAAATCAGTGAATTACGAAAGCGATATTTGAATAACCCTATTTTGGAATATTCTGAAACTTATACAGTATGTTAACGGGACATAGTTCTACCTTTTTGTCAAATTTCGTCTAAAGGCGATCTGTATTTTGAGAGATATAGGCATTTAAAGCTGGCTGCTCTGCATAGTGTTTTCAGGAAAACACGGGAGTGCGATTTTGATAATTAATCATTCATTCATCCAAAAATTCTGAAATTTTTACATTATCTGGAAGAATATTCCCTTTAGCTACTGCTAAAATTTTGGGCTAATCGGACTAACCAATTGAGAGGAACATCCACTTAAACATGTTTCTGAAGTTGCTCCTGTTTCATGTTTTCATACTGCCTCAGACAGAGCTGTCTTTAACATTTTTCTTGCTTTCTTATGATGTTTGCTTTTTCATACTGCCTCAGACAGAGCTGTCTTTAACATTTTTCTTGCTTTCTTATGATGTTTGCCTTTGTTTTGCTAGTTTTGCAGCCTGTTGTACATAGTTAACTAGGCTAGTTAGCCAGGCCATGATGTTGCTGCTGTAGATGGAATGTTCACTTCAGAATTTCAAAAGTCGCTATGCATGTCTTACCAGCATATCGGGATCAGTTTGAGAGTCTACATTTTGATCAGGTTTATTAGTTCCTTCTGTTAGTACTTTGAGAATACATTTTCCAGTATTAAATGTTCTTTATTCAATTATCTAAATAGATTTATAAACAATCTTTTACTGTAGTTTATATGGCAACCTTATTCTGAGGAAATCCTTCGTGCACTTCCTGCTTCATGCACTGCTGGTCGGGAAATATGGCGATCGGTGGTATATCTCATATGTTGGAATGTTATTGAGCCTCATTTGCCTAATCGTGTTTTAAGGCAATTTGGGTTGAATCAGCCCATTCCTGTGCATAGCTTAATAGATAGATTTAAGGAATGGCATCAATTAGGTCGTCAAGGAAATTGTAACAAGGATTGGGCTTTGAAACACCGACAATATGTTAGTATGTGGGAAAATCGGCATAATTTAGTTGAGACGGGGGATGTCATAGATGATACAATTCATCCATCTTTAGAGTACATCACTTGGTTTAAGACTCGCACAGTAATCCATATTTCCAATCCTAGAAGGGAGGAAACACCTACTGATGGCTTTCAGGGTAGTGGCTCAACGGCTGAGTATTTGGTATTATTCTCGATCATCGGCATGCACGCATTTTAATTTAATTCTTTTGATAATGTTCGTCTAATTTACAGCTATCTTTGTAATGCTTACAGATGGATGTGGTGTCACGAATTTATCACTTGTCTTTAAATCATTTGGCACATATTGGGCCAGAAGATGCGACTCGAATTGTTGAGATACGAGATTTGGCAAGAAGTTCCTTGCAAGTTGTTCTAGAAGCACACCGTTTAGATATTCAAACTACCCCTCGGCCACAAAACATTGCATCACCGATTGTCGATTACAGTAGGATTCAGCAAGCGCCAGGTATTTTCAGAGGTCGTCATGGTGGAAGACGGACCAAGCATCGTTCTACATGTACAGAGCATACAGGTGATCAAGATATGCATTCTCCGCCTTTGACAGCACATGATAATGATGTGGGAACCGGGCACTGCAGTGATTTGGAGATAGAAGCATCTCAACAGTTTAACACCCCCTTGGAGCTTGTGTCGACATCACATACAGTTCCAAGCTCGCAACCACAAGACACGGTAGTTTTTACTACGTCTACCACATCAAATCAGCGGAATGACTTTCGGAGTCCAATTCAAATGCATACTAGCCCAATGCATGAAGGGGAAGCTGAAGATGAAGATGAAGATGAAGATGTTGAGTGTGATGCTGCTTCTCCCCCTCTAGCTGCCTCTCCTCCTCGAGCTATTGCTGCTGGATTGCGTAGATTGAAACGGATGATTAAACCAAAATACATTGGTGTTGGTTTTCTGGCGCATGTGTCGACATCACATACAGTTCCAAGCTCGCAACCACAAGAGACGGTAGTTTTGCCTACGTCTACCACATCAAATCCGCTGAATGACTTTCAGAGTCCAATTCATATGGATACTGGAACAATGCATGAAGGGGAAGCTGAACATGAAGATGAAGATATTCAGTGTGGTGCTGCGTCTCCACCTCTAGCTACTTCTACCCCTCGAGCTGCCTCTCCTCCTCGAGCTGTTGCTGCTGGAGTGCGTAGATCGAAACGGATGATTAAATCAGTCCTATGCGGAACACATGGAAAACTTGGTCGTCATAAGTAATTGAGGTATGTAGTGCCATAACTGAAAACTATAACTGAAAACTACTTCTTCTCCTATGAAATAAACAGAATGTGTACTTATTGGTTCACTTGATACAAGATCTATGAAATGTTTCTGAAGTTGCTCCTGTTGTTTCATGTTTTCATACTGCCTCAGACAGAGCTGTCTTTAACATTTTTCTTGCTTTCTTATGATGTTTGCCTTTGTTTTGCTAGTTTTGCAGCCTGTTGTACATAGTTAACTAGGCTAGTTAGCCAGGCCATGATGTTGCTGCTCTGTTTTCTGGAAACGGGACTGTGTGATTCGTTTTCATTATTTCTGGAATTCTGGCTACTGGATTGCAGTTTTGAAGGCTGAACTTGTGGAATTTGGGCTGATTATTGCTGGCTCGGACCAGTTTGGGCTTCCCTGGAAATCTGTGACACTTGATTTTTGCATATTGTTTGCTGCGAGGGAGTTTGGACTGCAATTCGAATGTTGCAATTTGTTTTTGTGCTATTTACTGCTGAATTGTGGGGGAGTAGATTTCTCGATTTTCAGAATATGTGCTGCAATTTGGGATAATTCGAAGCTGTTCTGTGAAAAGAGTTAATATCTTCTACCTTTTCTGTTTTCTGGAAATGGATTAAATGATTCTGCATTTGGGTCGTTTTGGGGCTTCTCTGGACTGCTGAATTGTGAATTGTGAATTAGGGATGGGACTTTTGGTCGTCGGTTAACATTCGTCTAACGGGTACAATCTTGAAGATTCTATAGGTGCTGAAGTATCTCAGTTCAGTCTTTGTTTTAGTGTATTTGCAAAGGCTATTCATGTTTCCTCTTCATGGGTTGTACTTTCCTGTACATAGCAAATGCTCCTTTAGTTTTAAAATAGAGTAAATTACATTTCTGTTTTGTAATTTTTGGTCCTCTTATATGTAAATGCTAGGAATTGTTTTGTTCAATTAAATTAGAAATTTATACTTCTCCTTAATCCCCTTTCATACATTTATCTCGCAGACATAAGGTATCATTTCTGTGTTCTTTCTGACATAAGGGATTATTACACGTTATGACACGCATGGATGAGTAGAAGGAACTGTTCGCATATCAAAGATTCTACTTGACACAAGTGAGGAGTAATGTGACCAAGAAATTTAGAGATGCAAAACTGAATAAATTGGTTTAGTCCCTAGGTTGTACTACCCAGATTAACTAGTAACTATTGTAATAGAAGTAGTAAATTGCTTAATCGATGACTTTATGAGACTTCAATATTAACTTTTTTTTTTTTTACACCAACTGTCTATATTGATAGGTATAAAAAATTTATCGGGGACAATGGATATATTGAGCTTTTATATATATATATATATATATATATATATGACCCTACTTAAAAATCCTAAACCCATCTAATACTTTAATGGGATGGTAAAAAGTAACATAAAGAATTTCTTATGCAACAATAATATTTTTAATTTGAGAAATGAGAAATGAGAAGGAAAAAAAATTTAGATACATCTTTTTTCATTTCTTAGTACAATATTTTATATTTATAATAATAAAATTAGATATGTATAAATTTTAATCAATTTTTAAAAATAATGTTAAAATATAAACTATAAAACTTTAATTTGACAAATCCAAGCACAGGTCCACAGAATACCCCCCCTTCATTTCTGTAAACTCCCCTCAATTTTGAGGGAATATTTTAATTTAAATTATGATAATTTCCACAGTTGCATTTGCCAAATGCAACTCCCATCTCTTAAGAATGCATCTAACATTCTGTAAACTTCCGTCAATTTTGACGGCACCCCTCAATTATTTAATTTTTTTAAATTTTTTTTAAAGTTGCATTTACATAATGCAATTCTAGTATTTTAAATCAATATCTAGTAAATAAGTAATTAAGAAGTGAAAATATAAAATTGCATTTGACAAATGCAATTTCATTTATAAAGTTGCATTCTACAAATGCAATAACCCTACTTTTTTCCATAGAACAAAAAGCATCCCATTTTTTACCACCTTTTCCATTTCCATCACATTTCGGGAATACCCTCGAACCTGAGACATGGCTGCGGAGTAGAGGAATGGAATGGAGAAGTTCCTTGCTTGCTGAAGATGACGAAATAGCAGACGGGATTTGCGTAGAGAATGGAATTACAGAATGAAAGACACAATTGGGATTTTGGAGGTTTCAGAGTGCCATCCCATCTCGATTGCGCTGATTTCATTTTGTGATCATCCGCTATTTCAGGTGCTTAAAAAACAATATTGGGCTTTTGGGCTCCCATTTTGCAATTTCTATGGCCACGTTTAGTATCGAGGTAAAAAATTGTGTAAAAAATTATATTTGAAATATAAAATACAAATTTTGGTTTGAACCATGTTTCCAATTATACCCTAGAAACTTGAGCTCTTTTGGGTTTCAGTTGACAATTGACAAAAAAAAATATTGTTTAGCATATTATTTATGTCGACCTATTTGACCTACGAATATTTTGGGTTCGGATTGACGAGTTCACGTGTCGATATTCTCAGCCTTTCTTGCATAATTATTCGTGTTATTCGAATTGACCCATATAACTCGCTAAAACTCAACTCTAACTTGTTTATATCGTATTGTACATATTTGCATATCGTGTCATAAATTATTAACCCTATATTTAAGTGACAATTCACATTTTATCTTTAAAATGTGCCAAAATATTTTTGAAAATTTATTCTAAACATTTGTTAGATTGTTACCTTCATATTTGTAGTGTAGATGAGAATAATTAAATATGACACTCTTCCCTATTTTTTTGGGTTTAGAAATGTAAAAATTCCATAAATAGGAACGTTTTCATGTGTAAAAACTCCGAAAATGACACTTTCTTCCAACTCAAGAAACTTGAATTGGATTCATTTTCCTATCCTCCTTGGAGTTGGACCTTAGTTTCTGCTCCTCAAAGATACAAAAGGGACAAAAAGACTTTCATCATTCAACACCCCAATTATAAGGATTTTCCATTAGGATTTAAGGATTTTAAATATTGATGATTACTCCTTTAATTTAAATTTTGAATGTAGTAAAATTAATATTGTTTTCCAGAGAAAAAAATAATGATTTTTCTGAAATGGAACGTAAAATAACAGAGCCTCAGTCCTGCTTTATGATGTTTAATGATTTCATTTCTTGTGCCTTGCATTTGGGTCCACTGACATGCATTGTAATGGCGCAGGTGATACATAATTAACTAGGGATTCAAAGCCCAAATATAGAGGCAAGTATGGTTAATTGAGATAACAACAATGACAACTAAGCTCTTGTCCAATTACATGGGTTTAAGATCCTTGCAGCTTCATAGAAAAAATTCTCTAAATGATCAAAGATTAATAGAAGCTTAATTTGATTAATGCGTTTAGGCCAACTGAAATTTCGGACTCTTTGGGCCGTGTGAGATGACCGTTTAGTTGGTTGCAATCTAAACTTTCCACTCCTGCTCCTGGTTGGTTGCATTCTACAGGTAGATGCCTGCATGTAGGGTTTCCTCTAACTTCCTCCAGTGTTGGAAAGTCGAATTGGGAAGCTATATTAAAGGACATCTAGGAAAAACAAGAAGGAATACTATCAATATAATTATATATGAGATAATATATTGTACTGAAAGTTGGGACTGAAAATTTACCTGGCTACTAGAGCCACCTGTCGAGGTAGATTCTTTGTGTTCCATGTGAGCAGGCTATATATATAAAGGAGCTGAGTTGAGCCCGAGCTGGGGTCTAGTCGAGCTGAGCTTCATAAATATCTGTCAGGCTGGAGCTCAATCGAGATTAAATATTTGGGCTCGAGCTCGGCTCGCCAAAATTGTAATAGGCTCTGGCTCGAGCTTGGAGTAGAGGAAGCTTTTGAGCTCGAGCTCGAGCTCAAAATAATTTTTTTAATTTATAATAAAAAATTTAAAAATATTATAAAAAATACATATAACCTAGCTCGATAGGCTCGAGAGCCATCGAGGTAGTAATAATTGGTGAAGATGACATGCAATGGACAACTATCTTCCGCGACCCATCGTAACTCGCCGCACAAAGGATCCGAAAGCAAGGCCCATCGCGGCTTGCGATCCACGCAAGTCCAGCTTGCGAAAATCGCAAGTCCGAACCCTAATCCGAGAAGGATTTGGAAATTGCATGTTTTCCTTTTCCTTTTCTATTTTGTATTGTATTTTAAGTCAAGTTCCAAAACTATTACAACTTGATTTAATTATTAGTTTCTTATTCGGTTTTAGTAGTTTATTTCTTTTACAACTTAAATTTGGATTTTCTCTTCAAGATACCAAATTCAAGCTTTCTTTTCCTTTAATTATTCAAGTGTATTTTCGGATCTCTACTTCTTGAGATAACTGAATTTCACTTACCAAATTCATGCTTCTTCTGAGTTTGGTTTGTAAAGGTTTACCAACTCTTGTTGGTTTCTAATTCTAGTTTTATTCCTTTTCTATTTTCTTACTATTTTTGAATTACCTATTCTTATAAATAGGCCAATTCATCAATAATAATATTCAGAATTCTTTGGTTTAAAAATTGTGAGGTTTATCTTTACTTTTTGAATTCTCAACTTTTTTACTTTTTGAGCTTGTGTATTTTCATATATTGATAATTCTGCAAGTTACGAACTTAGAAGAATTTAGGTTACTTGCTGTGACTAGATTTTTGTTTGTTCATCTCTTAATTCACTTGTTAGTTTAAGAATAAAAGTAGCTTAGTCTCACTTTAATTAACTAAGGGTTTCGAGCTTTAACAAAGTAAGTTTGTGACCTTCAAGTTTCGACTTTCCTTAGCAAAGTCTTCCGCAACACGGGGCATTTCGCGAAAACTCACATCAGGAGGTCTGCTGCAGAATTGAAAAGGGGAAAATGAGTTTCTTGTTCAGAACCTGGAGAGGTTTGCAGAGAGAGAGTGAAGCTTTTCTTTTTTCTTCTCCCAAAATTACTATAACTTTACACCTTGCCCATGACATGCATTTATATCCATTTTTTAAGCCCCTTTAATTATTTCTATTATTGACAAAGTTCTAAGAAATTACTATTTAATTTTGTTAACTTACACCATTTGTTCATTTAAGTCTTTTTTTCCCCTCACTGTTCTAGATTATATATATGTGTGTTTTTTTCCTTCCTTTTCTTTCTATATTGTTATCATCCTGATTATGATTAATTTCTTTCCTCAAACTAAATCTATTTAAAATCAATTTTATTAAGTGAATGTCCTAATTTTAAATTAAAATTTTCATGTCAATTTCCTACAAAATTCTAGCAAATAATATTTTATTACTTACAACTAGTACAACTATAGGCTGTTTGGAGATGGGGTGTTACACTTTGAACAATTTTCAAAGGCATACTTGAGGACAAATATATAAGCTTTTGATTTCTAACTTATGATAATATGATTTTATTATAGTTTTTGGTAGGAAATATGACAAGTTCTTATTAATGTAGGAAATTTAAATACTGGATGATTTATATTAGAGGACTATAGTCTCACATCTATATACATTATTTCGTGCATTTCTTTAAGAATACGTCAATAATCTGATGCGATAAGAATTTTGGGAGAGAACAAAGTTGAAGAAGATTAGGGTAAGAGAGTAATTTTACCATATTTTCATTCATATCTCATCATCATACACACACGTGAACCAACGTTTTCGAAAAATTTATTTCCTCCCTTAATAAGAACTTGTTATATTTCTGGTTTCTTTGTTTGATCATTGGATAGTGACCAACATTCAATGCGCTCATTTGAGAAAAGTTGACTCCTAATTAACCATCATATCATTTCAAATTAATGTGTGATGTGAAATGGGAAAGGAGATTTAAGTATCTGCACGACACTAAAATCTAATACAAATCTTACACGTTATAAGTAAAGATAACCTAATTGTTGTGCTAAGAGATCATTTTTGTTATTCTTTGACATGACTCAAGTCCTTAGTGGTTCAGATGTTCTAAGAGGATTACTTCCTTCAACTGAAGACATTGATGATGATGCAGCTGATGATGATGCAGATGATGATAATGCGGATGATGATGGTGAAGATGATGATGATGTGGATGATGAGGATGTGGATGATGATGATGCGGATGTTGTTACTAATGTAAGGGACATTGTCCTCGATACTCTTATATCTAATCTTTGGGAGATCCTACTACTTGATACTTGTGTGGTTTTTGTGAAGGATCAATTGAGAGAGTTATATGGAGGACTTAGATCCTTGAGAAACATTCTCTACCAGCACCCAGATAAGTTCGATTGTAATATTAGAGCTGTGTTATGTGATGCTGGAGTCTTCATCTGGTCATTTTACCAAACAAACCCAGAGGTTGGCCTTGTGCTTCAAGATTTGTTACAAACAATCAAGAATATTCTGGCAGAGGTTGCTCAACAAGATTCACATACCAAAATTCGACTTCCCAGGGACTGATGAGTTGGGTTTTCTAGATCTTTTACTAGAAAAACTGATGGCATTCACAACTTCCAAAGCTAAACCAATTGCCAAGAGTCATGTTGAAATTATCCAACAAGAACATGTTTTCTTAAGACCTTTCGCTGGGGAAATTGTGGATCCGCGCAGTGGACAGTGGAAACTTCAAGCTCTTTGGGATCGTGTTTTGGCAGTGGCGAACAAAATAGAGAGCCTCATTGAACCCCCCGGTGGTTGGTGACCTTCCAGATTCCCTTTCAACATCATTTGGTTCTGTCATAAAAGACATTGTGGAAATCAAGGCGGATGTGTTGAATACTTTTTATGGAAAGAGTCAGGAAATTGTAGTCGAGGAAGAAACCAGCACTAGCAATCAGATGCCATCACAAAGAACTCCATCAACAGTAAATGAAGTAGTAGGTTTTGATGATGAGGCAAGATCAACTATGGAGATGCTCACAAGAGGGTCACGGAGTTTGCGTAATATTATTGTCATTGTGGGTATGGCAGGATGGGCAAGACCATTTTTGCAACGGAAGTTTTCAATGATCCTTCTGTTGTCCACCGTTATCAAGTTCGAGCATGGTGTCCTATTTCACAAACATTGAACAAAAAGAAAGCGTTACTTGATCTTCTAAATCAAATTGATCCGAAGAGCCGTCCTGATCATGAAACGACTGAACAAGAGTTAGAAGTGAAGCTATGGCTCAGTTTGAAGGGAATAAGATATCTCATCTTTTTGGATGATGTATGGGAAATTGATGCATGGAATAGATTGACCATGGATGGTCGCTTATTCCCTAATGATGATGTTGGAAGTAGAATTATTTTGACAAGTCCTCGTCATAATGCTGCTCCTCGTCATATGCTTGATCGTGATCCTCATTTTCTTCATCAACTTGGAAAATAAGAGAGTCTTGAGTAACTGCAGAAGTTGTTACCTCAAAATGGTTGGCCTCTTGATTTACATGATGATATTTTGGTGCAAATTGCTGAAATTTGTCAAGGATTACCTCTGTCAATAGTCATTGTTGCTGGAATTCTAGCCACTATAGAGCCAGGGCGTTGGAAGGAAATTCTGGATGATTTAAGATTGGGCCTTGGATCGGTTACAGAACGTTGCAAAAACACATTGGAGCTGAGTTACAAAATTTACCGAAAGATCTTAGGCCATGCCTCTTCTATTTTGGGGCGTTTCAAGAAGATCAAGAGGTTTCAGTTAGAAAGTTGATTCACTTATGGATTGCTGAAGGTTTTGTTCAGAAAACTCATGAGGTGAAAAGCCTTGAAGGTGCAGCTGAAGATTACGTGAAGGATTTAATTATGGTTGCGAAACACAAATCAGATGGTGGAGTCAAAACATGTTGCATTCATGATTTGCTTCATGATTTCTGCCTAGAAAGCCATAAATGAACACTTTTTCCATTTCCTGAAAGGGCGATGAGCTATTAGCATTTAGTGAGCCAAACAATCTTTGAAGGTTATGCATTCGCTCTGAGGCAGAGGATTTCAAGCGATCACAGTTGTTTTGTCCTGGTGCACAATCTCTGCTTTTCAACTGCTCTCCAGTGGCATGGGAATAGGATGGAGTAGGATCAAGCGTACAGTTTCAAAATATCTAATTTGTTATTCTCGTCTTTAAGCTTCTAAAAGTGTTGGATTTGCAGAGTATTGATTAAGTTAATGTCTTTCCAGATGAAATAGTATCCCGCGTCACATACGTTCCAAAGTCTTAGTCGTTGTGGTTGCTGTTTTCGAGTACTCAAATCTATAACGACGTTTCTGGGATGCTCAAGCGTGACATCATTCGTCCCATGTCTTAAGGATCCATGCATGCAAGCATGTATATTGGAAATCCACAAGTATATTAACAAAAAGAAAATTAAACATTAATAATCCCAAAAAGTACTTCTGTTATCTGCGGGAATCTGAGCAAAGAGACGTACAGAGAGTTAAAACATAAAATATTGACGAGTAAGCGTCTTTCTTATCTATTTTTCGGTTGGAATTCCATGCTTTCTTTGCAAGAATTAATGTTAAAGTTAGAGCATCTTCATCTATGTAATTTTTTTTTTCTTCTAGGAAATATATTGAAATTTATCTTGCAACGATTAACAATGCCTTACATAAATCGGGGTAAAGCTCCCGACAATACACAATAAATGGGGGGCGGGGAGTTATCGGTTCAAAGCCTCAAATGTTTTGGGATGTCCACTAAACCAAGTCATTGTGATAGCTAGTTATATGTATTGATATTAATGCATGTTAAAACCTAGTAAATTTTAAAATACTTATTTGAATATGAAAAATGAAAATAAAGAAAATCTAGTTCAACACATATTTTATAAACATTTTTCATTTTAAGTTCCATTTTGTTAATTTCATAATACGCAAATATATATATATATATATATAGCAACCCTACGTGCAAATATATATATTTTTAAAAATTTATATAAAAAAAAAATCATCCTATCACAAAGCAAATTATTCATGGTTTATTTATCGTCTCACTTGTGTATTAAAAGAATATCGACACGTGAATCCGCCAACTCGAATCCAATACGAGCAATTTGTACTACAACACGAAAATATGACATGAACCCAAATCATGGGGTTAATGGATAAATACGAATAATTAAACCGGTAAGATCAAAATTGAGGGGTGTCAACACGGGAATACATAAACCCGATAACTCTGACACGCCACAAATTGTCACTTTCCAAATGAAAACAATGAAACTTCCAGTAACCGTGTACGGTGTAGATCTCCCACGGTAGCTAAGCTAGCTATTACCTTAGCGGCAACGGTTCCCACCGCCTCGTTTTCCACCTCAGCCCATTTGCAAGCCATCTGTTTTTGTTTTAGTTTTTTTAAAATTTTTCCCCCTATACGTCGGGTGCTATCTATTTTAGATAAGGGCAAATTACATTTAACTCCCCAGGCATTTGTAATAATTACAAATGCCCTAAGAGTCATTAATTTATTCAAAGTTTTCCAAAATGACAAATAAATTCACAAAAGTAAAAGTGTGTGTCAGTAATTATGAGAAATTAAGAGAAGGTATAATTATTTGAAATTTTCATCAAAATTCAAATAAGGTAAATATAATTCGACCTTAGGAGAAGGATTTGAAAATGTTCTCCTTGGAAAGAAGAAAAAGGCGTCATCTGATAGAGTAATAATCAACATTGTCAACGACTATTCAAGATTTTTCGATGTCGATCAGGTGAGCCTTTCGAAGCTTGTCAAGGAGAAAAACATCAACCAGGTTGATGAACTTGGTGGAGTTCAATCTATTGCTAATTCTCTAAATGTCAATGTATTTCAGGGAATAAATGGTGAAAATCATGAAGATGTTCGAGGAGAATCGAAGCGTTTGGTCGTAATACTTATCATAAGCCCCCTGCAAAGGGATTCTTCCTTTTTGTATGGGAAGCTTTTCATGATCTTACTATTGTTATTCTCTTGATTTGTGCTGGAATTTCTCTTGGTTTTGGAATGAAAGTTGATGGACCAAAGGAAGGATGGTATGATGGGGCCAGCATTTTTGTTGCTGTTTTCCTTGTCGTCTCTCTGTCTCGGCTGTCAGTAATTTCGGGCAGAGCAGGCAATTTGAGAAGCTTTCCAAGGACCAAGGTTAGCAGCAATATCCCAGTTGAAGTCCTGAGAAAGGGAAGGAGACAACAAGTCTCAATCTTTGAAATTGTTGTTGGAGCTGTTGTTTGCCTCAAGATTGGTGATCAAGTTCCTGCTGATGGATTACTCTTGGAGGGACATTCTTTAAGAGTTGATGAATCAAGTATGACTGGTGAAAGCGATCATCTTGAAGTCAATCACAAGAAGAATCCTTTCTTAATTTCAGGTACTAAGGTTGCTGATGGCTATGGCCAAATGCTTGTTACTTCTGTTGGGATGAACACAACTTGGGGGGAGATGATGAGCTCAGTCAGCAGTGATTCGGATGAAAAAACCCCGCTTCAATCGCGCCTCAACAAGCTAACTTCAGCCATTGGTAAAGTTGGCTTGTGCGCTATTTCACAGGGCACCCAAAAGACGCAAATGGAAACAAAGAGTTCAATGGCAGCAAGACAAAGTTCGATGATGTGATGAATGCTGTTGTCAAAATTGTTGCAGCTGCAGTAACAATTGTAGTTGTTGCAATTCCAGAAGGATTGCCATTGGCTGTCACACTCACACTTGCTTATTCAATGAAGAGAATGATGGCTGATCAAGCCATGGTGAGAAAGCTATCAGCTTGTGAAACAATGGGCTCTGCAACAACAATCTGTACAGACAAAACAGGTACGCTTACTGTAAACAAAATGACAGTTACAAAATTTTGGCTGGGCAAAGATTCTGTGGAGGAAACTAGCTACAACAGCATCGCGGTCAATGTTCTTAAATATCTATATCCCGTATAAAGATTAACGCGTAGCGGAACAAATTAAATAGAAGAATAAAACACAGAAGAATCTTAACGTGATTCAAAATCAATTACAGACCGAAGAAACTGAAAAAGGGAAACATCACTCTTTTTCTTTTTTAAGAATATCAATTTGAAAGTACCACTTTTAAACTAGAAAATATCCCTTTTTTATATCAATGTCATCATAGAGTAGGTAAATGTGATTTACCCTTTAAATTACAGGGAAAGTGTAACAATTTTTTCTTTTATTTATCAAAAAAGAACCTTAACCTTTGTACTGGAAATTTGGAAGAAGAATTTATTCTTCTATAATCTTTTAATTTGTCAACTTTTAAAAAGAAAAAAAAAACTAATAATGAAAGACTTGACGTTGACTTGTTAAAATTCCAACAGATTCTTGCTTCTTGGCCGTTGCAATATGAGGAAACTGGAAATTGCTCGCATGTTTTGTACCAATTTCGGAGGTTGGAAACCCACATTACCAACTCAATGTTGGAAAATGGATTATTCTGTACATCTGTTACATCACATACGATATTGCAATTATATACATTTAGGGGATGATCTGCTATCTTAGTGGGAGAGTGATATTGCGATAAACATATAAGGGTCTAGAAATAAATATAAATTTGAATAATTGATTTATCGCAGGTTTGATGTACTAATTTTAATAATATAGCGAATGCATGTTGGAAAATCAGAATATTAAAATCCATTCACATTCCGATTAACTCCTCAATCAAATCCATTCCTATTCCGATTGACAGATTCGAACCAAACGGCCCCTCAATATCTAATTTTCCCCAAAATCTAATTTAAGGAATCATGAACCCCAAACTATATATACACACCTAAAACTTGTATGTTTCTCAAGATATATAGGGCATGCTCGTTTTCATTATTTTTGTTTGGATTTTTATTTTATTTTAATTTCTATATCAAAATTTAATATGTTGTAATATTTTTATTTTTACTTCTTTTTAAATAATTTTTTTCTTCTGAAAATATGTTTTAAAAAATCACTCATACCGAACATGCTATAGTCTTTCGTCTTGAAATGTGAATGCCTAGTAAGGGGCGTTGCTGTTAATGCCAGAACAGTTTTTAGCATCCAGAGCAATAATTTGATTTTCTACCTAAATTACCCTTAATGACTCAAACCTAGAAAATTAATATTATCGGCATATCGGCAGAAAATTAATTTAATTTACAAAAAACTTTCCCTGTGTACCTAGTTTCTTTTTGTTTACACCGTCTGTTCGAAAAATTGAATTCCCAAATTCTCAAAACTTTGCAGAAGAACCATATTTTGATTTCACTGACTGAACTTTATCGGTCGTGACCATGCTGCATCTAGACAAGAAGAATCATTAATCAATAGAAAAACTCTCCCTGCGTAGAGCTGCCTGCCGCCTCTGAAATCCCAGAATAAAAGAATTTTATTTTTGATTTCTCCAAATTTAATAGCTTATCCAACACTATTAGATGATGATAATCATCTACGATAAAAGGTTTCAGAGTGGAGAAATGAGTAATCAAATCCCAAACTTCTTCAAAGAATTCCAACAAGAATCTGATCCAACGATGCTCCCCCACTTCCATTCTGGTTCCGCCGTTGTCAACAGCGGCAGCCACCAGCCCCGCTCTTTCATTCTTCCAACGATCAATCCGTTTCCACCAACACTGGCTTTGGATCCACCTTCAAGATTCAATCCCGTCCTTCATCGATCATTGCTTCCCCAACCGCAATCTTTTTCCACCAATTCCACCGGCAACTTCGATGTCCATGGCTTCACGAAACTTTCACTTTCATCCGCTTCCTCATCTGGAACATCCCCTGTTCTTCGCCTCCCGGACCCAAGAATCTCACGGTTGATCAATCGTCAGTTGATATTGTGGGAAATTTCTTAAGCCAACTGTTTCCGCCTAACTTCTGTGGTCAATTCCGTGGCCACCTCTCCATCTGCTCCCCTAAATTCCAGTTCAAATCTTCAAAATGTATTGAATATTTTAAATCATATATTTAGTCTAAAGTTTTACGACGCCAAAGATCTTTCTCTGGTGGAAAAAAAAATTATACAGAGCTCCGAGAGATTAATTGCACAATTATTGGTTTAAGAGTAATCGATAGACGTAAGGAGAGAAGGGAAAGAGAGAACAACTAGAACTTATCGGAACAAAGAAAAGATAAGAATAGACATATTGTTTAATAAGGGTAGCTTAGGTAAAAAGTTTTTATTTTGCTCTGTGTGCTAAAAACTGCTCTGGCAATATTCGGATCCGGATCCCCATGTTTTTGCTTTCTTCCAAAATGTCATCGCTCATTGATTGATTTTCCAAAATATCTGTGCTTTTCTCAAGCTGAAAGGAAACTCTCCGACCTTCAAAACGGGCTACCCTACTTTTGCTACCTTCCTTCACATGATCTCTCAAGGGGCCACCATATCTTTCAGCACTTTAGATAACATGTAGTCCTATATCCACAATCCTATAACTTTAAAATTTTTAATGTTTGGAGAACAAAATAATAAATTAATATTAAAACACGAGTTTTTTGAATCTGTGTGATATAAAGTATGATACATAATAAGTGACACATGGTATCCGAACGCTTTCTTTAGGATCCCCAACATAATATGCGAACGTTTCATAATTTTCACATTGGTTAAATCAACTATCAATCCCTTAACGTGATTTATTGTCTTTTCAGTAATTTGAGAAATTTTTATTTTTATTTCTGAACTTGTAAAACAATTATGAAATGATTCCAAACTCAAATTTCGATAACATCTAAATCAAATTTGATAAGCACGTGAGATTACATCTAAATTATTAGGAACAACAAATAAAAGAAAGAAAAACGGAAAAATTTAAATTCATTTGTTCGCTCCTTAATTTAGCATAGAACATCTGATGTGCTATTCAAAAATAGTTTAGATTTTACTGAAATTTGGGTTTAAAACCACTTTTTAACATTTTCTGAAATTAAAAGTAGAAAACAAATTTTTTCCAAATTGAGAAACCAAAGAGAAATATTAGTCCAAAAGAATACATATATATATATATATATATATATATATATAAAATGAAATCCTCTTCAACTCGGCCAACTCCATAGCAACTGGGCCACAGCCAATTCGGGACAACCAACTCGGCCACGACCAATTGGTCATGGTCAACTCGGCCATGACCAACTCGGCACAACCCACTCGACACAACCAACTCGGCACAACCAACTCGGCCATAACCAACTCGGCACGGCCAACTCGGCACAGCCAACTCAGCCACCGCCATAGCAACTCAGATACACCTACCAAGAATGCCTATAAATATAAGGTTGTCTCATACATGAAAGGAGAAGATTTTTACATAGTCAATTACACTCTCTACTCTATACTTGTGCTTTTGAACTAGATCCAACTTGGGCATCGGAGTTGATTCCGGGAGTTAGTCCCAATCGCAGGTCACACGAAGAATGGCAGATCTCATGAAGAAGAAGGTCCAAGGCATTCCATGGTGAAAAGGAGTCGCAACAATATATTTAACCTTTCACATTATATTTCATATCTCTCTTACCATGTCGGTACATGTAAATCCCTTTTAGTAAGCAAGAAGAATGAAAACAATAAGAATTATATCTGAAAATAAAGATTGCTTTATAATTCAAAATCTCTTACATTGACAAGAAACATATTTACAAATAGAACACACATTAGAGAAATTCTGTAATAATTAACAAATTTAGACATGAGGAATTCAAAATCTGATCATTTTAAATGCTTCTTATGTTCCTCCACTTGCGATAACTGAGAAATGGTTTCTCAGGAACCGGAATGCATTTCACAATCCATCCAATTGGCCAAGATGCAGCTCCTATGCCTATGCATGCTCCCCACTGTCCCCAATTCAACCTCTCTGTATTGGCAAACCTCTTCAGAAATTCCACCATCACTACCTGAAGGATGATTGTTGCCCCAATGATGCCTATAAACAACTTGTTCTTGTGTATCCCTTCAAACACATTCTTCTTCTCGAGCTTCCTCGCATTGAACTCGTTGAATACTTGGCACAGAACGAAAGTATTGAATATCAACGTGTCGTTTACCTTCTTGCTAACACCAAAAATGGACTCACCTTTGAATTGCATTGTCAAGAGAATGGTTATCTGGTAAAGGGCTTGAGCTAGTAAGTTCCTCCACATGATATTAGTGATGAGTGGCTGAGTTCTACCCACTGGAGGCTTGTCCATGAGCTCTTTTGTTGGCCTTTCTGTTGCCAATGCCAATGCACCAAGTGTGTCCATGATGAGATTCACCCACAGAAGTTGCACTGCTGTTAGTGGCACTTCTCCAGCTGAAATTGCTGCTACAAAGTTGATCACAAGGGCTGCAACATTAACTGTGAGCTGAAACTGAATGAATTTTTGGATGTTGTTGTATACACATCTTCCCCATTTCAACACTGTGGCAACAGATGCAAAATTATCATCCAGGATCACAATATCTGAACTCTCCTTGGCAACTTCAGTGCCCTGAATTCCCATGGAAAGTCCAATATCTGCTTCTTTAAGGGCTGGTGCATCATTTGTACCATCTCCTGTTACTGCCACAACCTGACCTTTCTCCCTTAAGCATTTCACCATGAGAAGCTTGTCGAAAGGTGATGACCTTGCCATGACGACAATCTTGTCAACTTTCGCCATCCTTTCCTCATCTGTGTAGTTGCGAAATTCCACTCCCTCCACAACTAATCCATCATCAAAACTGTCACCGGGCCGCAGGATTCCACATTCAGTGGCAATTGCTGTTGCAGTGAAGACATTGTCGCCGGTGATCATTTTAATTTTCACACCAGCATACTGACAGTCCTCCACAGCTTTCTTAACACCAGGGCGACATGGATCTTTCAGCCCCACAATCCCCAAAAGGATCAAGTTGTTGTCTTGGATTTTTTGCTCTATTTCTCCGTTCTCATTGTTGGCTTGTGAAACATTTCTGTGTGCGAATGCAATGCATCGCAGACTGCTCGCAGCCATCCCTTGAATAATTTCATGAAATTGCTTCTTCCGGAATTGATCAAGAACTGAAACTTCACCATCAACATTATAGTAATGTGAGCACATTGCTAGTATCATTTCAGCAGCTCCTTTCCAATGGACATGGATTGAATTGTCAGCATTCTTCTTGATCATGACACCACTTCTTTTCTTCTCTGAATTGAATGTTTCAACTTGAAGAATAGAGTACTGCTCTTTTACTCTCTCCATATCCATATTCAATTTCAAGACAGCCCAAGAAAGAATTGCTTTCTCAGTGGGGCTTCCTGAGAACCCAAGGCCATTTGCAGACCTATAAACACTACCTGTAGTGTTCAAACCAACTCCCTGGTAGAGAAATTTAAGAACATTGACAGCAATGCTATTGTAGCTAGTTTCCTCCATAGAATCATTCCCCAGCCAAACTTTTGTTACTGTCATTTTGTTTAGAGTAAGCGTACCTGTTTTGTCTGTACAGATTGTCGTAGCAGATCCCATTGTTTCACAAGCCGAGAGCTTTCTCACCATGGCTTGATCAGCCATCATTCTCTTCATTGAATAAGCAAGTGTGAGTGTAACCGCCAATGGCAATCCTTCTGGAATCGCGACAACTACAATTGTTACTGCAGCTGCAACAATTTTCACAACAGCATTCATCACATCATCGAACTTTGACTTGCTGCCATTGAACTCTTTGTTTCCATTTGCATCTTTTGTGTGCCCTGTGAAGTACCGCACCAAAAGCACAACAAGAACCAAGACAGCAACTGCCAAGCCAACTTTACCAATGGCGGAAGTTAGCTTGTTGAGGCGCAATTGAAGCGGGGTTTTTTCATCAGAATCACTGCTAACTGAGCTCATCATCTCCCCCCAAGTTGTGTTCATCCCAACAGAAGTGACAAGCATTTGGCCATAGCCATCAGCAACCTTAGTACCTGAAATTAAGAAAGGATTCTTCTTGTGATTGACTTCAAGATGATCACTTTCTCCAGTCATACTTGATTCATCAACTCTTAAAGAATGTCCCTCCAGGAGCAATCCATCAGCAGGAACTTGATCTCCAATCTTGAGGCAAACAACATCTCCAACAACAATTTCAAAGATTGAAACTTGTTGTCTCCTTCCATTTCTCAGGACTTCAATCGGGATATTGCTGCTGACCTTGGAAAGCTTCTCAAATTGCCTGCTCTGCCTGAAATTGCTGACAGCTGAGACAGAGATGACAAGGAAAACAGCTACAAAAATGCTGCCCCCATCATACCATCCTTCCTTTGGTCCATCAACTTTCATGCCAAAACCAAGAGAAATTCCAGCACAAATCAACAGAATTACAATAGTAAGATCTTGAAAAGTTTCCCAAACAAAATGGAAGAATCCCTTCGCCGGGGGCTTATGATAAGTATTACTACCAAACACTTCGATTCTCCGAGAAATATCTTCATGATTTCCACCATTTATTCCCTGAATTACATTGACATTGAGAGAATTAGCTATAGATTGCACCCCACCAAGTTCATTCACCTGGTCAATGTTTTTCTCCTTGACAAGCTTCGAAACGCTCCCTTGATCGACATTGAAAAAGCTTGAATAGGCCGGGACAATGTCGATTATTACTCTACCAGATGACGCCGGTGACACCTTTTTCTGCTTGAGAACATTTTCGAATGCCCTTGAACAATAGATGGTTGCAAAAGCAGAGCGCCACTTTCTTTCGTTTTTGTCAGCTTTCCTAAGATGGAAGACAAGATCCATGCAGAGGAAGCTAGTCTTAATTTCTGCAGACATGGGTATGAAAAATTCTTACTTGGAAAGCAAGAAAGAAAAACACAGAAATAAGAAATCTTTAAGGGAAGAAAACAAAACTGAAGCAAGCCAATGGGACACAACACAATGTTGAACACGAAGCAGAGTTGGAACAGAGTAAAACAAGAGGAATCTGGATTATTGGGAAGAAGATATACAGAATAGAACTGAAGAATGAATGATGAATCTCAATGGTTTTTGATGGAAATTAATCACGCCGATTTGAGGTTGCAATTGCGTATTCCATTTTTCGCATGCATGATTATTTATAGTTCTCAGGAAAATACTTAAATTCAAAAAGATATGAAAGTGGTTAAGATCAAAATGAATCAGTAATGTTTTTTCGAGGAAATTGAGGTAAAGCATCTGAGAAGTTCTTATCCTTGGGAACCTTGGGTTCTAAGAATATTGAAAATTCAAAAAATAAAAAACAAAAAAAACTTTAGATATTCGTCGTATACTTTTAATGATATTTACAGACAAAAAAAAGGTATTTTCTTTTGTTATTAAGAAAGCAAATAGCTGAGTCTTAGCATGGAAACAAATTTTCTGGGAAGTAAGGAATGCATTTAAGAGAAAATTAAGAGCTAATTAATTATAAATACGCTTTTAATCATATTTTAAGCGCGTTGTCATGACAATGGTATCAGAGACGGTCTCATGCTTCGTCCATGTTGCGGAAGGGGCAGCCTAGGGGTAGTGGCAGAGCCAAAAAAATACATTTTAAAAATTTTAAGAGGTTCAATAGATGAATAAAATTCTTTTTGATAGTTAAATACATTATAAAAATAAATTTTAATAATTAAATATACAAGGTTAATAAGGGTGGAGGAGGGGGTTGGAGGAGTTCGAGGACTCCTTGATCTGCCCCTGCTTAGGAGTGAGCTGTCGTAGACGTTGGATCGGAAGCGTTGGTGGTTTGTCATGACTAACGAAGTATATATATATATATATATATATATATGAATAGTATGAGACTTACATTGTGGTGTGATATGAATTTGGGGTCTTTCCCTCGTTAACTAACTTTTAAGGTGGTTTCATGACAAGTTTCTTAATATCAAAGCTTCCCTCTCCATGAAGTTTGGAATATGAATGTGGAGGAAGACCTAACTCATAAGTTTCGATCTGCTTTACCTTTTACTTTTATGAAACGTGTTTGCTTAACAAACTTTCGTAAAATGTAAAGAAAGTTGGGGAGTAGTTTTACCAATCTCCCCACAAAGAACAATGGTAAATTTTTTAACATAGAACGAATGTGAATGTGATACCATTCTATCTTATAGTCTTTAAAGCAATTCAAGTGTGGAATCTTTATCCAAATTCACTTACCTAACTTAATTGATCTTGATCACAATCACAATCACAAACCAAAATAATTAATTTTGGACGTTGTTTTTATAACTGCATATGATGATATATCGTGTATTGAATATAGCCTCTAATATGAAACATAGTGAATTTAGTTTCTGATATATCGCGTTTAACTACCTATGAATCGCGACTACCTATAGGAGCTCCCCTAATTGGTAGGAAATTGCAAAAATTTAAATAAGCAGTGCATTTAGGCGTATTTACATGTGTTTATTTAAGGACAAATGACACCAGTGGTCACTCAACTATTCGCAATATTTAGTTTTGGCCACTAATCTTTTCTTTGGTGTGTATTTGCCCACTCAACTATTTACAATGTTCAGTTTTGACCACTAATTTATTTCCGTGCGCGTTTGCCCACTGAACTTTCTAAGGTGTCACTTTAACCCCATTCCATGAGACTAAAAAATTTGTCTAACTTAACTGTCAATTCTTACAGAATGGGTTTAAAATAACATTTGAGAAAGTTGAGTGAGCAAGCGCACACGAAAAATAGATTAATCGCCAAAACTGAACATTGCAAATAGTTGAGTGGGTAAACACGCACATAAAAAAGATTAGTGACCAGAACTAAACATTGCGAATAATTGAGTGACCACTACTGTCATTTACCCTTCATTTAATTAAATTCTTTTAGTTGCTTTTGTTAGATTTTATAGGTTTTTCTGGATTGTGTCTCAAACCTCTAATCTTTCAACAAAGATAAAAGGACGAATGTCGTCACCATGACTAGGATGCATTACGTACGTAAAATTTTCTCTGTTTAAAAGTACAAGTTTAACTTTCGATACGAAATAAACGGAATTGATATTCGCAGTAACCGTTTCGATATTTGCAGTAACATTCCCCTGTAAAAAGATAAAAATACCCCTAAGCAAAAAAAATTACAAACCAACTATGCAGCCCGTGAGGGCTGGAAAAAAAATTGAAAAAGCAACTCACGGGCTCTGTTCCGTTTAATAATTCCTGCAAAGCAGAGCCGGGTGGAATCACAAAATCGGATAAAAATCGAGACGACTCGGATCGGAAAAAGATTAGTGGCTAAAGTTAAAATGTTTTGCGGTATTATTTTAGATAGTTGGTTTGATTGTTTTAGTTGTATTATGTCCGGATGTGTTTGTATTTTTGTCGAAAATGTGAATTTTTTACCGGATTGGCGAAGATCCGGCCGGTGGTTACTGCAAATATCAAATTGAAGGGGGGGGGGGGGGGGGGGGGGGGGGAAATGTCGCCGGATTTTGGATTTTTTTTTTTAAATGTTAGGGGTATTTTAGACTTTTCACAAAAAATGTTACTACAAATATCATGCCCCGAAATAAATTATCAAAATGTTTCACTAGCTTGCTGACGTTTATTAATCAGTCTTTGGATGTAGAATTTTTTATTCTAATTCAAATAACATAAAATAATTGGTCAGTACATCTAACAATTAATTTAGATGAAATTAATTAGAGTCATTGTTATAATTAAAAGAAACTTTAAACTTATTGGGACAGTTACATGGATTATTCAATATTCCAGGTTTTTTTTTTTTTTCCAAAGGTGTTGGAATTTTTTCACTCACTTTGGGCACCTACATACAATTCACATAGAACATCTGCTCAATATACTCTTATCCTATTATCGGAGACTTGCACTTGCACATCAACGTTACACTACGTCAGGGACGGGGAATTGAAACAACCCGCTATCGCTATTGAGTCCTAGTTTTGGAAATGAGGAGCCCCAGAGCAAGCAAACCCTAGCTCTGAAAATTATAAATAACAAAAGACTTGGGTTGACTTGATGGTAGAGATATCGCTCGCCCTAACAAAAGATAATAAATTACTACCAGACCTGCAAAACAGCTAAGATTAGCACAGTGGAAAGCAGGGTCGAATCCACTGGGAACGAAGTGATTATTATTCTTAATCCTATTGATTTCAAGCAATTGTTTGGTTAGCAACCACCTTTGTGCACCGGAGTGCCTTGTAAAGTCACTTGTGATTACTAAGTAAAAACACTAATGAAGGAGATCAAATTTATAAAAGCAATCCAGCAACATGTAAATGTACAATAATCTCATGCATGTCAATCACAAACTAAAAAATATATTAATTAGCATGTATCAAGCAGTTATAGATTACCATGAATAAGCACAGACATAACCCAATTCCCCCTTATTTATCGACAACTACCGTGAATAAGCACAGACATAATTGTACTCTAATTAATATAGAATAGGCTGGAAAAGCCGACGCCCATTAACTATACCAACAGCATTAATAATTAGGAGAACCTGATTCTAGTTATTCCTACCTGCGTCACCAGTTTAGAATTACTAACCCCTTACCCTGCATTACTTGGCGGTAAATTCACCACTAATTAACCTGTCCACTAAATGACATGAAGTAGTGAACGGATTAATTGGTTCTACTAAATCTACACAAGTTGATCAGGCTCATTTAAATTCAAGTAATGAGATATAGACACCCAGAGTAAAAGGGAACACATGCATATTAATTAAAAGCAATTCGGTTTCATAACATGCATCGATTAATTGCTATTTACATTATGCTGGATCTGAGAATTTAACTACTCATATTAATTAAGCTAATTAAATAATAACTATAACAGTAATTCATATTAATCTAATTAATTAAAACAACTAAATACTAATTTAATTAACTACTACGTAACTACTGGTTCAACCAATTAACTAATTAACTAACTTCGCACGTATGGATCAATAACAAACTAACGCTATCAACTAATTATTCAATCACATATCCATTAACCAAACAGCACCGAAAGCAAAGCAATTAAGGATATCACATGCATGCATTAACGGCCATTGGACTACTGGAATAATTAATAAATTGAGAACTAAAAGACAACCAGCACCGAATAGCAAATATCAAGCTTTAAAATAAGTAACATGCATCTACTGATCTAATAGAACCGAAAAGCAAACTGATTAAAGGAAGAAGAAAACTACTAGATTATTGATGAATCCAATTTCACCGTCGGAAGAATGAATCAAAACGCCGGCAATTGCTTCAAATCGGTAAAAACTTCTGCTACTCTACTGCTGCCGCTTCTTTACGGGAATAGAACTAAAAACTGATATGAATCGGAATGAATAATTCTATACTAACTCTGTCCATTTATAATGTGCAAAGTTAGTTTAACATAAGGAAATTAAAATATTCTCCTAAGAGATAGAATTAAACTTATAAATAAACAACGTAAAGACACACATCACTTTACTCTACTTGTTTCGATTTTCGAAAACAAACTCGAAACTGCATGCGAGTTTACGTACATGCGATTCAAGTTTCATTGCAAAAATCAGAATATATATAAAAGTAACGATCTTATCTGCACCAACTGACTACTTCGCTTCGCTGTTTGCCGTGTTTGACGATATAACGAGGCGCGTATTAAAACATTTGAAATATCGTAATTATATTATGAAAACACTTATATCAAGTTTAGCATTTAATATATCATATATTAAGCTTAACATCTTCTATATTGAGAGTAGTTGCGCTAGTATATCGCGGTTATGAGTTTAGTTTTTCAGATCATGCATATTGAGTTAGTCTATAATGTATCACAAATATGAGTTTAGCTAGTAAAATATTGTGCATCAAGTTTCACATTTGATGTATCACGTATTGAGTTTGGCCTCTAGTGTATCGAGTTTCGCATTTTGTGTATCGCGGTTATGAGTATACATGTTGAATTATCACTTATTGAGTTTAGCTTTCTTATGTACGACGTATTGAGTTCATCTCGTGATGTATAGTAATTAAGGGCTCAGGATCCTTTGTTGCACTTTCATGTTACACTCGCTATTACACATCTTCATAACTCATCGTAAATATTATTTTTTATTTTAATTTTTTACCAATGATATTCATTGGCATTCTACCTAATTTTAATATATTTATTTTATTTTTTACATTAATTTTTGTATTTTAATATAATTTTATGGTATTTTTTATTTTTTAATCTCAATAAATTAAAATAAATATACCCTACACAAAAATGGATAAACCCTTAGTCAAAAAATTTACTATAATGCCAATGAGTATCATTGGTAAAAAAAATTAAAATAAAAAATAATATTTACGATGAGTTATTAAGATGTGTAACAAGAAAGTATAACAAAGGATCCTGAGCCGTAACTGTGTTAAAATAAAAAGTATTACATGTAAGGTAAAAAAACACACGTATCAATTTTAACGGCTAAAGTATCACGTGGAACCATCAAAACAGTTAGACAAGAGAGCTACCGGCATCGATAATATCCGTCAAACTAGCGTTAAAAAGGACATATATAGTTGTAAAGAATCATAACTAAGCATCAACACGTTTTCAAACAGAGTTCACGAGGGTAATATATAAAAAAAATATATTGTGTCAGAACTCAGTTAATCCTTGGCTGCAAAAGGCGATATCTCTCGCCCGCAGGGCCCACACCGCCCAGCCCCATGAGCCTCGTGTGAGGGGTAAATCAGGGTGACTCAGCGGTAACCTCAGTTAATCCTAACGTAGTGTGTGTAATATAACATGACATATATATATAATATATATATATATATAGTTTGATTAGTATTAATTAGTTTGATTATTATTTTTTTTAAATTAAAAATCGGTACTGTATTAATGGTGTTGAGTTTGATTATTGCACATGAATCGCCACATCAGTGATACATTAATCAAAATCAAGTATATTGGTATGAATGTGTGTATTAAATTTATATCTAATGTTTGTGAAAATGATATCATTAATTTTATTAAATTTATGCCTATATAAACTTTAAATTTTCATTTATAACTTCCTAATCTATACTAGTAGATTATATACAAATGTCGTCTATCTATATTGATCTTGAATTCTCGTCGTATCAAATTTTGTATCACAAAGTATATGAGACGGAAGGAGTAATAGAAAACTTCGAGGCAATGACGATGCCCCTTCCTCCGAAAAAATTTCAATTGAGAAAGCAAGTTCTGAAGGAAAGTAAGGGAAAAAAAAAGGAACATATTTTGCATCAAATGATACCACGATTGACCATTTTTGTTGGCGTTGTCTTCACTCATCAGCAGAAATTTCATTTTCAAAATAATATATTGGTAACAACAAAAGAAAGGTAGTCGTAAAGTGATTATCTTTAATTGGAAATTCCATGGAAATATATTAATATATCAAAATCAAATGATTCAACCGTTTACCATAAAAGTTTGTGTGCGTTAATTAGTTTAATTCATCAGATGAATATAATATTAAACAGCTAAACAAGAACATGGAATTTAATACAAATTAAACTAATCACAATTTCCTTTATATATATGGACAAAATATAAGATAATGATCAATAAAAAAAGACATTTTATCAATTTTAAGGAATTTACTGAGTGATTTTTAATTCCGGAGAGACGAATTAGAGTTTAGGGATCAACGGAGTGATTTAATCTATATCTACCTTATATAATAGAAAGTAAGATAGACTTGATTTTAGAGTGCCATGTGGCTGCCACATATATTAAACATTTAATAATGTTAAGGCTGTCATATAATCACATAAGGTCCATTTGTATGTTTCATATAACCGTAAATGCCACGTGGCTGCCACATAAGTTTAGAATTTAATAAGTTAAACTAACCTAAAACTTATCTCTATATGACCCTTGGTCTGAATTTTATTTTCTGTCATATAATTAAATTACATTTCTTCTTCCCTTTGTCTTTTTACCTTCTTTAATTAGTTTTCAAATTTTTTATATCATATTAAGTTTCATAATTTAAGAGCATTAAACTCTTCTTCCTTCACTTTTATATATATAGTGTTTACTGAGTGTATGAATTTTATTTTTACATATTAATTAATTAAATAACATTTTTCTCACCTGTATGAATTTAAATTAAACTTTATATTTTAAAAGCATTGAACCCTTCCTATTTCACTTTTATTTATATATAGAAACATATATATACATAAAAATATATATATATAATATTTATATAAAGTACGCGCACATCATGCATGTGTGTGTGTGTATATATATATATAACTAACGTATATATACCTATTTATATATATACAATAAACATAATAATATAAAGTTGTAATTTAAGTTCACAAGTCTAAAGTGCATTTGTAAAATATTAAATATTTATTCTAAACAAATAAATTTATCTTTTACTAATACATGTATTATTATTAATAAAAATTTAATGTGATGCATGCATATGTTTATATATATATATGTATATATACATATATATATATATCTACCCTATATAATAGAAACTAACATAGGCTTGATTTTAGGGTGTCACATGGCTGCCACATAAGATTAGTATTTAATATCTACCCTATATTATGTGCCACATGGATGCCACGTTGGCAACATAATTATTACCCTATAACTTCATAATTTAAGACGACTTATCATCTTCTCCACTAGATAACTTTCTCAATTTTTGTTTCACTTTATTATTTATTATCCAATTTAACTTATAATTAAATAGCAGGTAAACCGAATAGCCACCTAATAATTATGGGAAATTATGGAAATGTGAGGTAGCCATTGGCCAATGCCATTCAGGATTTCAATTGTTGTTCCTTTGTTATGTGCTCTACAAATATTCGTACTTCTTTGGCTTCTTCTTGCATTGTTTATCGCACCCCAGAAAATATTTGTTAATATTATTCTATCACACAATTATTCTAAATTTTGACCCAAAAAATGGCAACCGAAGACTATCCATATACATTGAACGGGTGATTTTATATTAAGATAACCTTACAACTGTACATATCTCATCTCTTAAAATTAATTATTTTTACTCATATCTCTTCTTGTGTGTGTTGAAAAAATGTAAGCTTATATGATGGAACAATATTTCTAACTCCTATACTTTTCTTGAATCTAACCTAATGCACACACGTACATTATATGTATTTATAACATGTGTGATATACATAACATAAGTATAACCAATTAAATTCTAAACTATTTCATATTCTCTTAAAACTTAAGTCAAAGAAAAATTATAACCAAATAATACTATTGGGAAAATGCGGGGCAATGCACGGCATACAACTTCTAGTATATCTACCCTATATAATAGAAAGTAATATAGGCTTCATATAAATCTGCCACATGGCTTCCACATAAGCTTAAAATTTAATAAACAATGTGGCTACATAGCTGCCACATAAGCAATTATCTCTTTTTCAAATACTGCCATGTGTCATCCTAATCAGCAATTTTCCTTCTTTAGCTTTTCATCTTCAGACGTTCAATTGTTTATTTCCTAATCAACAACTTCCTTCTTTAGCTTTTCATCTTCTTACGTTTCATTCTTTCATTATTTATCACCACTTTTATCTTACCAACATCATGGAATGGTAAAAGATTAAGGAAAAAAAAAAAAAAACAGTGGCGAAGCTGATCCACTTCCACAACATGCATGTTCCTTAATTTTCCTTCCTTTAGTTTATCTTACCGTCGGCTGCCGCCCATCAGCAGAACCAATACTGCACGGTCACCATCCATCATCTAAATTTAAAAGTACTCTCAGATTTTTCCCTTCTTTATGCAAGTGTTACCAGGTTTTGATTGTTTTTTCCTTCTCTTATTCTTGATTTTGTTGATGCGGATATAACTTTGGTTTCCATCTCGATCCCTGCTTGTTCCTGAAATTCGCATTGCCACCATCAATTTAATTTCTCTCTTTTTGCTTCCTTAAAATTTGTCTTTTTGCTTCACACAAGGAAGGGATAAAAGTGGAAGAGAGACGAAAGGAGGGAGGGTCCATGGGTAATTTGGGCATTAAATCTGGTAAACTCGTGACTTTTTATTTTTTTTTCCTCGATTTTCCATCTTTACGAATTGTGTTACCAGGTTTAATTTGCCTTTTTCCCTTATTTTGGATTTTCTTGATTCGAACATAACACTGTTCATTAAGTCAGCCCAATGTTAGTATTTTTTCCTTTTCAGGGATTCCTAATAGCGGCTGGCTCATAGATTTTCTTTTATTTATATTAGTTTCAGTTTTTCTGTAGCAAAGCCTTTTAGTAATGAATTACATGCTTGATTGTTGTTTGCATTTTTAGTAATGAATCAAGTTTTTATATTTCTTTTTCACATTAGTGATAGTCTGCAACTTCTATGCAATGGTTTTGGTAAAGGTGTTTCCTAGAAATGCTTATTTACTATAATCTTTATGTACGATTATTGAAATTCACTCTGTTTGATTCCGTAGCTCAACTTATTACTATATTTACTCTTGATTTATGTTAAAGCAATACATTCATTTGTTTCCATTAAACTCCTAAATTTACCCAAAAATTGAAAACTGGTTGAAATACTTTTAATTAGAAAACTGATTGAAATACTACATTTTAACAATTATGATGGGCAATTGTCGGGCATTGCACGGCAAACACCGTCTAGTATATATATATATATATATATATATATAACAATGAGTGAAATAAATGTGTATTAGTTTACTTCATTTCTTTACATATACTTTTTATTATTTTCATTCACTAATTAATTTTTTTTAATCTTGTGACTTTTCCTCTACTATAACTTTCAAATATTAATAACACTATTGATTATACTATGTTATTTAAATTATTCACATCAATTTTACTTCATTTAGTATACCATTAGTAAATGATTATTTATTTGAAATTTCTTGGGAATTTACACTAAGAAAATGAATAGACACTTTGTTGATCACTTTCCAACATGTATATAACTTCCATTTATAAACAAAAAAATAAGCTCTATTCATGTCTGTTAAGTGCACCTTTATACACAATGCAAATAAAAGTAGTTCTAAATGGATGTATAGAGATTATTGAGAGAAAATTTTTAAAATGCATATCTTTCCTAATTTCCCTCGATTTCTTCTTCAAATTTGCAAGTGCCTACATGTTCAATGGAAAACGAGCTATAAATTTCTTTGATATTGTTTTTCTTATTCCAACATCAGTGATGGATCCGCTAATTAGCAAAACTTTGTGTTTATATGTTCTTATGATTTATTTTCTATTAAAATGATTATGGATGTAAACTATGAATAAATGATGCCTATAATTATATATAATTCAATTTATTCAAAATTGTGTACCTAGATTACCCAATTGCTATTGATTTTAATATGTTTATTCATGGGAAGTTCTTTCAAACAATTTCTTATCAATAAGTTAGCTACCAATAAGTTGATAGTTTGGAAAAATAATGCTTACAGGGAAATGTGGTTTGAACTATATACTTAATAAACTTTTAGAATGAGTTTGAGAATTATAAGAATGTTTTTAACTCTAATGAGGCGCAAAATGGTACGGATAAATCAATATGACTTTTATATATAAATATTATTAGTTTTAACACTGACATTAATAAGATGCGAAAATAATATAATTTTTAAGGTGTTTTTTTTTTAAAGTTTTATTATATTAGATATCGTCTCATAACAAATATTTATGTTCTTTTATTTAACACGTTATTGAGGCATAAGTATACACATATATTCAATTGGTTGAAATATTATGAATATACAAACTCCATATTCTTGGACATTTACGTGCATATTGGGCATTCACCGTGCAAATACACGGTGCTCGCATCTAGTAATGTATATATAGTTATATAATTAAATACCCTTATTAGTTACCTCATTTATATTCTTCATATTGTTCGTAAATCCTAATTATTATTCGGTTTTCTGTTTTTATTTTTCATCTTTATATATATATATATATATATATATAAAATTAAAAGTACGATTGGCTACCCTTTCCATTAAAAGCATGTAAAAGCCGGAGAAACTTATATCTATTTATAATTTGTATAATTTACTTTTGGTTGTTGCTGAAAGCGTCAAGGCGATGTTCATAATACGTACAAGTTTATCTTCGGATATATTATTTTAAGATTTACTAGGTTTTAACGTGCATTAATATCAGTACTTAAAGAGCTAGCCATTGTGTGCGTTACATGCATGCGTCATCTTTGTGCACGACACATAGACATATAATCGATAGTGACATATGGTCGTTCAAGTTGCTCTAACGTTAATATTCATACGAGGAAACCATAGAATTCCAACAAAGAAAAACAAAGACAATAATAAAGACTCACTCGTCAATATTTATCTTTCAAGTCTCTTATGGTCTCCTTGTGGAATTATTGTTTTTCAGTCTTTGTTGATAAATACTTGTGGATTTCCAATGTACATGCGTCTGCATGGATTCTTGACGTGAGGTGAATGATGTCACACAACGTTGTCACATAATGACATAATGAGTTCAGTCTAAAAAATAACCGCAATCACTGAGACTTTTATCGCGCATACAATGTACTGATTATCAATATATATGATCACTGTTTATAGTCTGCATTTTGTTATTCTATTTCTTAGGTTGAATATATATTGCAATTTAATTGCAACGCAATGGAATGGAATTTTCTGCTTATGAATTGGGAAAATGGCTTGGAGTAGTCTTTTAATTAAGTTCCTTTTATTAAAATTTTGAATGGAAACGACTCAACTTCATAACTTCTGAAGTAGTATAATTCATACATAATTCAGTACGTATACAACATAAATAAAACTCAACACGTACCACTTATGAAAATCATATAATGATTTGCTAAAAAGAGTGATCATATACGATAGGGAGAATGAAAGTGTAATGGGAATAATATGGCACGGGTTAAACGACAAAATCACTATATCATTATTGTTAGAATCACACAACAACAATAACTTTTGCACGCAATAAGCGAAGCATTAGGGAAGAGGGTTCGTGGTGACAATGTAAAAACTGGAAAAAAAAAAAATCGAAAGTGTGGATTTTGTCTCCTAAGGTCTTCTTCTTTTTCATCGTTTTGGTTTTGTTTTTTGTTTTTACTGTAAATTTAATATATTATAACACTTTTCCTTTTTTTTATCATTTTTAATAAAATTTTTTACTATTCAATTGCAATTGTTTTAATATATTTTCAATAATTTTTTAGATTAAAAAATTCTTTTCTCAAAACATATTTTTAAAATCATGTAAAAACAACAGGGCCTAAATATGTTTCCAATGTTTATGAGAATGTTTCTAGCACCTTAATTAAATTAGTCCAAACGATACATAGCATATGCTTCCCTTTCCCTAGAAAATAAATGGGAATAAATTGGATTTTGTCATGAAAAGCCAACATAATTATCTTTGGTAGAAAAAACAAATCTTAAAAACAACAAATTTTTAAAAAAAAGGTTGGTGGATAGGATTTTCATTTTTATTATGATTTTTTTTTTTAACATGAAAAATTGTTATTGCATGCTTTGGCTACATATTTAAAATTAGTGCAGTAAACCAATAATAAATCAATCATTCAAATTTATATTTCTTCCTTCGATCCCCATATGTACGTACATCACTCTTCTTTTGAAATGTCGTTTCGTTCCTTGAATGTATATGACTACACCTTCCTACGTGATACAATAGATATACGAAATAATCTCTCCCACAACGTTGAGTTGGTAATGTGGGTATCCAACCAACCAACCTCCGGAATTGCTACAAAACATGCGAACAATTTCCAGTTTCGATCCTCATATAGCAACAGCCAGTCCACTACTTTTCCCAAGTCTTTCATTATTAGTTTTTTTTTCTTTTTTCTTTTTACAAATTACAATTACACAAATACTAAAAGTTGACAAAAGATTATAGTATTTGACCAGTACTACAAGGGTTAATTAAGGTGTTTTTTGACAAAGAAAAAATTGTTACACTTTCCCTGTAATTCAAAGGGTAAATCACATTTACCTAAGCTAAGATTTGGTCCAAATATCAAATTGATACTTAAAAGTTACTACTATTTTTGTAATTTAAAACTAATATATACTTTCAAATTGATATTTAGATAATGATGCTTCCTTTTCGACTTACTCCACCTATGATCGATTTGAAATAGTAAATTTGTGTAGACATAAATCAGTTGGGATATTTAAACTCTACGTTAAAATTGTTGTTTTCTTCTTATATTTTGTTTAGGGACATATTATTTGCAAGTACCAATTTACTAAATGTAGGTACATTTAAAAAATTGTAGTGTCAAAATGATAAAATTAACCTTTATTTCAAAGAAAAAAGTTATGCCCAGTCACTGGAAAATTTACACCTGACTTAGGCGTAAATTTCTAAAACTTACGCTTGAGTGAGGCAAAAGTTTCTAAAACTTTCGCCACAGACCGGCGCCTATGGTGGAAGTTTCCTACTTATATTTTTTTCTTCTTCTTCTTCTTCTTCGGTGTTCCTTTTTTGTTCATCACCACATACCTCCAATTTTAGTTGCAAGCGTCGGAGACCGCATTCTCTTCTTTTATACCGCATAATCGTTATCGTTTAAAAAAAATACTCCCAAGCATATGTTTGGAATTGTGCAGAAGAAAGAAAGAAAAGAAGAAAAAAACAAAAAACAATTCCCTACCTTAAGACACGCGCTTAAGGTAGGCGAATCTCTTATTTGCAGGGACTTTGTTTGTTTGTGAGATGTTTGGATGTAGATGTTAGTTATGTTTTTTCACTCTTAAAATTTTTCCAGTGTTACTTGTATTTAGTAAAATAAAACTTGCAAATAATAATTTTCTTTGTTTATTCTATTGTGTGTTAACTTAGGAGGTAAACACACACGTGACGCAGCTATCAAATTGTTTACTTGAGGAGTTGAGGCTTAGCCTAGTGGTAATTTTGCTGGACCCTCTCTCGTAGGTCACGGCATCAACTCCCACCCGGTTAGAAAAAAAATGTATAAAGTGGGGCCCACTAAATTCCAAAAAACAGAAAGAGAAAAAAAAAAAAAAAAAAAAGTTGCTCGAGATGCCGGGACCCAATGTTTAATTCTTTTCCCATGGTCGACTTGCCCAAAATCACAAAAATGCTTTCTCAACTTTAATGTTTTCCCATTATCGACATACTATTATTCCTTTCGGATAGGAAACCTTTTACTCAATCGAATATCTCTGCTAAAACACAGGCTGTGTTTAATTATTTTTCTTTCTTCTACGGAATAAAAAATAAAGAAAATTTGTACTTTGAAGGGAAAAGAATATGTTCGTTGAAGAAATGAAACTTTCTTTTCTGATTATCGCAAAAACTTGTATTCGACCTGTCTATCATGCTATCTGACACAACGTATATATATGCATGCAGTTTGGATTTTTTTTTTTTTCCTTCAGAATTTAATCTCAAAAGTATGACATGACATGTATATTATGATGGCAGTGAGTTATGCTGCTAATAAATGGTCTATTTCTAAAGTTTTAAAAAAATTAACAATAACATCGCATAGACCCTTTAGTGTATTGCGTATTCATTTTAAGATCGAGTAGAAGTAGTGTATGTCAAATAAAATGTATGGGTAGTAATTATAAAAGTGGTGCTTGTAAATTAAAAATTAGTAAAGGAAGAAAAAAGAAGCAAGTGCTACACGACGTAGAAGCTCAAAACTGACGGTACATCCGTTTAAAAAGATATTCCTTTTACTATTGTTATTATTAATATGCAACGAATGTAAAAAAAAATTTTTTTAAAGAAACGAGAAACTTCATTTAATTTTAAAATTATAAAAATTATTACAAAAACAAAATTTAAATAAATAAATAAAATAAAATAAACTTCATTGCCTACCGCGTTGGGCGCGTGCAAATGGATCGATCGACAAAAAGTATTGGGCTTGACGGAAGCCCACCCCCACGTTTCACTCATTATTAATTCATGACAGTTGAAAAAAAGGCGGCATTTCTTCGATATTTCACATAATTATCCCTCGAATTTAAAACTAATTCGTCTCCTTTCTTCTCGGGATTACCTCTGCACTTGCGGTCGCTGGAATCCAACGAACTCTGATTAAGAGCTTTTAAGGACGCGTTTCTTAAGCAGCAAAGCTTATAATATGAACTAACAATGTTTGGTTGATTCAAAGCATGATCATCCACGTAAATTAACTCTATATAAACAACTATCTTTCCATTCTTATTCTCCATTAGTCTTGCATTGCAAGTTCTGTGTTTGTGTTTTGTTCTGAACCAAAGATCTTATCAAAATTCTTTAGAATCACAGATACTATATTGTTTTTTCTTTTCAACTTGAGGGATTTCCAGAAAAGTTATGTCTTCTGTAATTGAGGCTTTCAGCAGCAAGAAAAGCACGTCTTACAAGAGTTTTGTTGTGAAGGACGGTAGCGCACTGGACAGGAGCAAGAAGAAGTGGCTGTCAGCTGTTGTGAAAATCTATTGTTCTAGAGCTTTCCAGAATGTTCTCAGCCTGGAGAAGAGGAAGATTTCTCCTTCATCTTCTGAGAATGTTATCATTGACATTGTTAAAGATAGTTCCAGCTTTTTCCATGTTGATGAGGGGAGCCTTACGAAGCTTGTCAAGGAGAAAAAGATTGACCAGGTGAATGACCTTGGTGGGGTTCAAGGTATAGCTAATTCTCTATATGTCAATGTGATTCAGGGGATAAATGGTGACAATGGTGATGATCTTTCACGGAGGATTCAAGCCTTTGGTAGCAATACCTATCATAAGCCCCCTGCAAAGGGATTCTTCCATTTTGTTTGGGAAGCCTTTCAGGATCTTACTATTGTCATTCTCTTGTTTTGTGCTGGACTTTCTCTTGGTTTTGGCATGAAAGTTGATGGACCAAAGGAAGGATGGTATGACGGGGGCAGCATTTTCGTTGCTGTTTTCCTTGTCATCTCTGTCTCAGCTGTCAGCAATTTCAGACAAAGCAGGCAATTTGAGAAGCTTTCAAAGTTCAGCAGCAATATCCCAGTTGAAGTCCTGAGAAATGGAAGGAGACAACAAGTTTCAATCTTTGAAATTGTTGTTGGAGATGTTGTTTGCCTCAAGATTGGTGATCAAGTTCCTGCTGATGGATTACTCCTGGAGGGGCATTCTTTACGAGTTGATGAATCAAGTATGACTGGCGAAAGCGATCATCTTGAAGTCAACCACAAGAAGAATCCTTTCTTAATTTCAGGTACTAAGGTTGCTGATGGCTATGGCCAAATGCTTGTCACTTCTGTTGGGATGAACACAACTTGGGGGGAGATGATGAGCTCAGTTAGCAGTGATTCTGATGAGAAAACTCCACTTCAAGCTCGCCTCAACAAGCTAACTTCAGCCATTGGTAAAGTTGGCTTAGCAGTTGCTTTCTTGGTTCTTGTGGTGCTTTTGGTGCGCTATTTCACAGGGCACACGAAAGATGCAAATGGAAACAGAGAGTTCAATGGCAGCAAGACAAAGTTCGATGATGTGATGAATGCTGTTGTGAAAATTGTTGCAGCTGCAGTAACAATTGTTGTTGTTGCAATTCCAGAAGGATTGCCATTGGCGGTTACACTCACACTTGCTTATTCAATGAAGAGAATGATGGCTGATCAAGCCATGGTGAGAAAGCTCTCGGCTTGTGAAACAATGGGCTCTGCTACAACAATCTGTACAGACAAAACAGGTACGCTTACTCTAAACAAAATGACAGTAACAAAATTTTGGCTGGGGAAAGATTCTATGGAGGAAACTAGCTACGATAGCATTGCTGTCAATGTTCTTAAATTTCTCTACCAGGGAGTTGGTTTGAACACTACAGGTAGTGTTTATAGGTCTGCAAATGGCCTTGAGTTCTCAGGAAGCCCCACAGAGAAAGCAATTCTTTCTTGGGCTGTCTTGAAATTGAATATGGATATGGAGAGAGTAAAAGATCATTACTCTATTCTTCAAGTTGAAACATTCAATTCAGAGAAGAAAAGAACTGGTGTCTTGATCAAGAAGAATGCTGACAATTCAATCCATGTCCATTGGAAAGGAGCTGCTGAAATGATACTAGCAATGTGCTCACATTACTATAATGTTGATGGTGAAGTTTCAGTTCTTGATCAATTCCAGAAGAAGCAATTTCATGAAATTATTCAAGGGATGGCTGCGAGCAGTCTGCGATGCATTGCATTCGCACACAGAAATGTTTCACAAGCCAACAATGAGAATGGAGAAATAGAGCAAACAATCCAAGACAACAACTTGATCCTTTTGGGGATTGTGGGGCTGAAAGATCCATGTCGCCCTGGTGTTAAGAAAGCCGTGGAGGACTGTCAGTACGCTGGCGTGAAAATCAAAATGATCACCGGCGACAATGTCTTCACTGCAACAGCAATTGCCACTGAATGTGGAATCCTGCAGCCTGGTGACAGAGTTGATGATGGATTAGTTGTGGAGGGAGTGGAATTTCGCAACTACACAGATGAGGAAAGGATGGCGAAAGTTGACAAGATTGTCGTCATGGCAAGGTCATCACCTTTCGACAAGCTTCTCATGGTGAAATGCTTAAGGCAGAGAGGTCAGGTTGTAGCAGTAACTGGAGATGGCACAAATGATGCACCAGCCCTTAAAGAAGCAGATATTGGACTTTCCATGGGAATTCAGGGCACTGAAGTAGCCAAGGAGAGTTCAGATATTGTGATCCTGGATGATAATTTTGCATCTGTTGCCACAGTGTTGAAATGGGGAAGATGTGTGTACAACAACATCCAAAAATTCATTCAGTTTCAGCTCACAGTTAATGTTGCTGCCCTTGTGATCAACTTTGTAGCAGCAATTTCAGCTGGGGAAGTGCCACTAACAGCAGTGCAACTTCTGTGGGTGAATCTCATCATGGACACACTAGGTGCATTGGCATTGGCAACAGAAAGACCAACAAAAGAGCTCATGGATAAGCCTCCAGTCGGTCGAACTCAGCCACTCATAACCAATGTCATGTGGAGGAACTTACTAGCTCAAGCCCTTTACCAGATAACCATTCTCTTGACAATGCAGTTCAAAGGTGAGTCCATTTTTGGTGTTAGCAAGAAGGTAAACGACACGTTGATATTCAATACTTTTGTTCTCTGCCAAGTATTCAACGAGTTCAACGCGAGGAAGCTTGAGAAGAAGAATGTGTTTGAAGGGATACAAAAGAACAAGTTGTTCATAGGAATCATTGGGGCAACAATCATCCTTCAGGTGGTGATGGTGGAGTTTCTGAAGAGGTTTGCCAATACAGAGAGGCTGAATTGGGGACAGTGGGGAGTGTGTATAGGCATAGGAGCTGCATCTTGGCCAATTGGATGGATCGTGAAATGCATTCCTGTTCCTGAGAAACCAATTTTCAGTTATCTGAAGTGGAGGAACATCAGAAGAAGCATTTAAAATTATCAGATTTTGAATTTCTCATGTCTAAATTTGTTAATTAGTATAGGAATTTCTCTAATGTGTGTTCTATTTGTAAATATGTTTCTTGTCAATGTAGGAGATTTTGAATTATAAAGCAATCTTTATTTTCAGATATAATTCTTATTGTTTTCATTCTTCTTGCTTACTAAAAGGGATTTACATGTGAAAGGTTAAATATATTTTTTCTTTTGGACTAATATTTCTCTTTGGTTTCTCAATTTGGAAAAGTTTTGTTTTCGGCTTTTAATTTCATAAATTGTTAAAAGTGGTTTTAAACTCAAATTTCAGTAAAATCTAAACTATTTTGAATAGCACATCAGATGTTCTATGCTAAATTAAGGAGCGAAAGAATGAATTTAAATTTTTCCCTTTTTCTTTTATTTGTTATCCCTAATAATTCATGTAAATCTCACGTGCTAATCGAATATAATTCATACGTTATCGAAGTTTGAGTTTAGAATCATTTCATAATTATTTTACAAGTTGATAAATGAAAATGAAATTTTTTCAAATTAACAAACTAAAGAGACAATAGTTCACCTTAAGGGACCTAGGTGATTTAACCAATATGAAAATTATGAAACGTTCACATACTATATTGTCCCTGGTTGAATCTGGAATGAATTCCCGAAATGTGATGAAAATGAAAAAGGTGGTAAAAAATGGGATGCTTTTTGTTCTATGGAAAAAAATAGGGTTATTGCATTTGCAGAATGCAACTTTATAAATGAAATTGCATTTCTCAAATGCAATTTTATATTTTCACTTCTTAATTACTTATTTACTAGATATTGATTTAAAATACTAGAATTGCATTATGTAAATGCAACTTTTAAAAAAAAAATTTTAAAAAATTAAATAATTGAGTGATGCCGTCAAAATTGACGGAAGTTTACAGAATGTTAGATGCATTCTTAAGAGATGGGAGTTGCATTTGGCAAATGCAACTGTGGAAATTATCATAATTTAAATTAAAATTTTCCCTCAAAATTGAGGGGAGTTTACAGAAATGAAGGGGGGGTATTCTGTGGACGTGTGCTTGGATTTGTCAAATTAAAGTTTTATAGTTTATATTTTAACATTATTTTTAAAAATTGATTAAAATTTATACATATCTAATTTTATTATTATAAATATAAAATATTGTACTAAGAAATGAAAAAGGATGTATCTAAATTTTTTTTCCTTCTTATTTCTCATTTCTCAAATTAAAAATATTATTGTTGCATAAGAAATTCTTTATGTTACTTTTTACCATCCAATTAAAGTATTAGATGGGTTTAGGATTTTTAAGTAGGGTCATATATGTATATATATATATATATATATATATATATATAAAAGCTCAATATATCCATTGTCCCCGATAATTTTTTTATACCTATCAATATAGACAGTTGGTGTAAAAAAAAAAAAAAGTTAATCTTGAAGATAATATACTGTTACATTAATAAGACGAATATACTGTTACATTAAGAGGTACATAAACTCAAAAGAGACATCCACATCATTCATATATAATCACAAGTGGAAATTTAATAATATTCAAAGATGCAAAAAGTCTATAACTGCAGAACTCCAAAGACCATAAATTTAAAGCGAAAGTCTAAATAATCTATTTCAACCAAATGCATAAATTAGGTTGTTGGCTAAGAATTGAGACAATTCCTCCGATTGTGTCCAACTTGATGACAATTTCTACACCTAAGAGGATCACCCGGTAGTCTATCATCCATCTCATTGTGTATTCGAGAGGCACGTAATCGACCATGTCTATGTGACTTGAACATGTTCATATATGGTTCAAGAGTCCATCCTGGATCAGTCCAGTAGTCAGGATGGGCAATAGGGACAAATTTCCCTGCATATTGAGCCTTAAAAGTACTAACAGTGTAAACATTATCCACAAGAGATATAGGATCGCCTCGCCTTACTCGACAAACAGCCAACGCATGTGAGCATGGTAGTCTATACATTTGCCACTTTCCACATGTACAAGAATGTCTAAGGTATTTCACCGTATGAACATGTCCACCTGAACCATCTATATGCCGTCGAGTTGTGACTTTATACACTACGGAATTGTGGTCAAATTCCATAACCTCATGTCCCTGTGCCGCAATGTCATTTTTCTTGAACTTGTTCCAAATCTTTCTTGGCAAATCATAATTACAGTGGTTGGCCTCATCAGATCTATCAGTGAACATTTTTACTGTTCGATGAAAAGTGACATCAATACAAGACTTAATCGGTAAGTCCCTCGCCCCCCCGTAATACATTGTTGTAACTCTCAGACACATTCGTAGTCAAAATACCCCATCTATAATTACCATCATATGCAAGGCACCATTGCTTTCGATCAATTTGAGATAAGTAATTCCAACCTTCTGCACTAAAGCATCTTACTTCATTTCGCAGCAATTTCCATTTCCGTTTCTGGGTAGCACAACCTAGGGACCAAACCAATTTCTTCAGTTTTGCATCTCTAAATTTCTTGGTCACATTACTCCGCACATGTCTCAAGCAGAATCTATGATATGCGAACGGTTCCTTCCACTCATCATTGTGTGTCATAACGTTTACTAAGCCCTTATGCCTGTCAGACAGAAGACACAAAGGAGACCTATCGATGGCAACATATAATCTAAATTGCTCCATGAACCAACCCCAACTATCGGTTGTCTCTTCATCGACGATTGCAAAAGCCACAGGCAACACATATTCATTTGCATCATGTGTGACTGCAACAAGCATTTTCCCCTTGTAAGAGCCTCGCAAATGGGTGCCATCAACACTTATCACAGGTCTACATTTCTTAAATGATTCTATTGCTGGACCAAATGACCAAAACACATATTTAAATGTTTTCAATGTCTGATTGCTGCTTGGGTGATGATGCCACTTAACCACCGTACTAGGATTACCACGAGTTAAGGCTTCCAAATACTTTGGCAATTCTGCAAAAGACTCCTCCCAGGTACCGTACACAAGCTCGATGGCTCGTCGACATCCATGCCAAGCCTTTTTATATGATATATCAACACCAAAATCATGCTTAATATCCCGCTGAATACTTTTAACCGCATATGACGGATTTCCATCGATGACGTGCCTGATATGCGTAGCAATTACAACAGATGTCATGTTTGAATGATGACTTGCTTGATTGACCCCAAGACAATTATGTTCTGTGACCCATTTTGTAATTTCCCACATTCCATGTGTACTCTTCTGAACGACACGAACCACCTACAAACAACTTGATCTACCTAGGCAAATGTCCTCCCCTTCCCCCCTTTCAAACTGTAGCTTACATTTCGCAACCCACGTATTCGACTTGCTTTCCACAACTTTGAATTCCCGATTTTGACGAACCGACCATAGGCCTATCGCATTTTTCAGCTGCTTCTTATCCATAAAACACATGCCCAAGCAAATTCTATTATTGTCTGCACCCCAGATATAGGCCTGTTCTACATCACAAGAGTCAGTTGGGTCACTGTCATTGCAATTTCCTATGTCATTCAAAAAGCTTAACATTCTTGTACTGTACGTATGGGTTATCCTCTCATCGGAGTTTACCATCATAGTTTCATCCCCACTGTCACCCTTACTGTCGGAATCACCATCAAGTTCATCAGTGGCAATCCTATTACTATCATCTTCAGTAGTTGGCAAACTACGTGATGTATCATCATAAGAATCATGCCCAGGGATGTCAAATAAATCATCATTTCCAACATTGATGTCCTCAACAGTTATTGGGTTTGGATTTTCAGTATCCTTAACTTCAAAGGTAACTCTGGTAGGTTCACTCATTAACCCTAGCTGACAGGTTGTTGACGCAACACATGGATTAGTAGCGTACGTATGCACACCCTCTGAAAAAATATTAGGATTCACCCTCGGAATATTCTGCAGTAATGACATAAATGAACCATGACCTGTGCCACGTAACATAGTAGTCGATTCTACTGCTGAATATATCATTTCCATGTGTACATACATTTCAACACAATAAACCCCAGTCTTTTGAACAGCTACCATATCATAGATCAATTCCAATTGGGAATCATCCACAATTGCCATGGTAATGTACAAAACTTTGTCAGCAACGGAGTTGGGGTGACGATACATGATTTGCAATCTGAACAAATTTCGATCAACACCAACCGCTCTATAAATCATCTCTAGTAACTCACGGTATGTTAGCTTCTCCCTGATAACTAGAGTATAATTTGGAAGGGGAGATGAATATGAGGCACCTACATCTGGAATCACAATAATTTGGCCACCCCAATACAAGTTAACAGCGAAAGAACGTTGCAATGTCATGCTTCTTGTGGACCCTATTTTAACAATTTCATAAACTCATTAATCTATCTAACTATTTAAAAAGTCCAAAAAACAGAAAAAACACACCAAATGTAAGAATTCCAATTTAAAAAGTCCACAAAACAGAAAAAAAAAAAATAGAACAGATGTAAGAATTCCAGCCAAAAAATTGCACAGAAAACCAAAAAACAGAGCAAAAACAAATAACAGTAACACCAGTTCAAAAACAAACCAGGAAAAAAAAAACAGAACACAAACATACTTCCAATTCAAAAAACAGTCCAGAAAAAAATATAGAACAGCATGGAACAAATGTGGTCCCATCATTATTTGTGATTCCCTTGTTTCTGAAAAAAATGCAAAATCTCCAGACAAACCTTCCATGCAGGAATAGATCACATCTCTAAATTCAAGCATTTATCCTTTTTTAGTGATTTCGAGGCGTTAAAAGTATAGCTTTTCCAACACAGATTTAGCTGGATAATCTGACATTCCCACAAGAACAATTGTATGTAATCATCAGCATGCATTTCCCTTTCCATTTGACTGTCCCAACTAGTTACTAGTTATACTACTCCCGACATCATCCCGAGTCTGTTCTTCTAAGCAAAAATACAGGCTCCCGATTCTACCATCTGCAGATTATAAGCTCTAGGCTATACATCATCACCAAAGTCATCCATGCTAAACCTGAAGAAGAAGAAGAAAAAGACTTCTATCAATGGTTGGATCGATTTTCTCATTTCGTACTTTACTTGTCTTGTACATCACATCATTACTTATGTGTCAAACAAGCATGCAGTGAACATGTCTCCATACTTTCAGCTCAGAACATGTCTCTAGACACTTCTACCAGTGCACATTTCTCTGTATCTATTATTAGTTATTGAGAGAATCCTTGTTGTTCTGTTTCTGTACAGTTCATTCAACATCGAAACTCTAATTCAACAGTCACTATAGTAATGTATGGATCTATGAATCAGAAATAATTCCTTTAAGCATAAGATGGAGGCAGTGAACAAACAACAATTTGCCAGAAAGGACAAATGAGACTTTTCAAAGGAAAAGATCACTGTACAAAGTGCAAGTGAAAACTAATATGCTAATGTAATAGATTCAAAACTCCTCAGCATAGCTACATTACAAAGAGAGGAACTGATATTCCACTATTTTGTAGTTTGTACAAGTCACCACATTTCCAATACATGGTTTTTACCAATAGTGTCACTAGTTTCCAGTTTCAACACTTCCTCCAGTACATATATGATCACACAAAAGCAATGGTTGAAATAACATTTGCAGTCCAATGTTTCAGCCACAATTCCAGTCCAGAATTTTAGTCAAATACCGACATGCAAACCAATTTCAGTCCATAAATCTAGAATTTCAGACCAGAAATGCAGCAAGGAAATTCTAAAAATGCAGAACAGTTCTAAAAATTTCAGTCACGATTCCAGCAACCAAAACCAGAAATGTAGTTCAGCAACTGAAGCTCAGTAAGCAGCAAGAGCATTTTTTGTAACAATTCAATAGCAAGAGCATTACCGACAAGAAAGCAATTCAAGCAGCAGCTAAATTTTGTAACAAATTACTGCAGAAACCAACTCCAGAAATTACATAAAACAGCAAGAACATTATCAAAATTTCAGTCCATCTCTACTGTGTAATTCTTAACAAATGCAGAAATGAAACCCAGGGCATGAACACCGGCAGCCCAAAAACAGACAAACCAGCAATTATTACTAACCTGCGCCGGCAACCCAATACGGGAAGTTTAATTCAGCCACCAAAAGTTCCTAATTCCGGCACTGGGTTGGATGGTTTTCATAGCCCAGTATATCCTCCAATTTTCGTGCACCAATTTGCCTCAGCAGTGGCCAATTTCCACCATCCAAAACTCGGAGAACAGTAGATCCCGCAACCTAGATATTGGAATATCCCGATTTCAATTTTTGCTTTCCTTCCAAGCACGAATTTCTCCCAATCGATTGGAGATATCATAATCTCCTCAAAATATGCATCAAAATGGGATGGGCAGTCCAAATTCCCGCCAAGACCGAAGCCACTATGCCGCACCACCAAAAACCAAATTTGGCCAGGAGCTAGAAGAACTTCAATTTGAATGGGTAATCTTCAGCTTGAATTTGTGGGAACTAGAATTTCCCTTTGGGAGAAAATTTTCTAGACAAAGAATCTCTCAAACCCTGTTTAATTTTTAGGGCTTTTTCCAATATATTCATTTGGTGTATACGTCTTCTTTAAAAAAATTAAAAAACAAAATCTTTAAAATTGCATTTAAAGAATGCAATTTTGATCTTACTTCCGTCAAGTTCAAATTTTCCGTCAAACAAAACCCAGGAAAAAAACACTAATTGAAGTTGCATTATGCAAATGCAATTTTTAAATTTTAAATTAATATCCCACATTTAAATAATTGAGAATTGAAAATATATAGTTGCATTTGGTGAATGCAACTTTATATGAAGAGTTGCATTTCATGAATGCAACAACTCTATTTTTTTCCACAGAACAAAAAGCATCCTATTTTTTACTACCCTTTCTATTTTCATCACACTTTGGGATTTTTCTCTTGAATCTGCAAACTCATGCAGCAATTCCACCATCACTACCTGAAGAAGAATCATAACGACAATTATGCCCCACATTCCTTCAAACACATTTCTCTCAATTCCCTTGGTATTCAATATAACACAGAGCTGCCAGAGGACGAAAACGTTGAAGATCGTGGTGTCTTTTGCTCTGGAATTCAGGCCGAAGGCCGATTCACCATGGAAGTGTATCATCAGGAGAATCAGGATCGGATAGAAAGCTTGCAGGGCTATGTTCTTCCACATTGTCCTGGTTATGAATGGGTGACCGCGTTTGAGTACTCTCGGCAGCTGCCGCAGTTCTCCCGGCGCCTTCTCGGCTGTGATTGCCAATGCCGCCAGGGTACCCACTATCAGCTTCAACCCCAGGACCTGAAGCGTTGCGTAAGGGACTTTCCCGGATGAAATAGCCATGACGATCTTGAAAGTTGGAGGCTCTGAAGCCGCGACGGCCGTGACAAAGTCTATCACGAGGGAGGAAAAGCTTACGGTGAGGATGAACTGTGCGCAAAACTGGATTCTTTGAAGCATGGCTCTGCCCCACGTTATCAATCGGGGAAAAGATACCTTATTATCGTCTTTGATGATAATATCTGAGCTTGCTATTGCTTGCTGAGTCCCGTGGGTTGTGAAGGCGACGCCTAAATCGGCTTCCGTGAGTACTTTTGCATCCCGGGCTGAATCTCCGGGGACGGTAACCTTGTGACCTTTCGTTTTCAAGTAGCGCACCACACAACGCTTGTCTAGAGTGGAGGCTCGGGCCATTACGCGGATTCTATTACATTTTTCGAGTTTCTCATTCTCTTCGTAGCTTCGAAACTCTTAGCCGCCGACAACTTCTCCTGTGTTCATCGTGATGTCCCAGTTGGGGTCAAGAATACCACAGGCTATGGCTGCGGAAGTTGAGGCGGAAAGGTCATTTCTTGCTACGATTTTGATGTTGAATCCTGATTTTTTGTAATCCTCCACTGCCTTTCTTACATCAGGAATCCCCACGAATCCCATGAAAATCAAGTGCTCTGCCTCGGAATTCCCATCTTCTGAGAGATTTGTTTTGTGTGCAAATGACATGCATCGGAGGCCCTTTGAAGCTTTCATCTCCTGAATGAGAAAAATCCCTATTTGTGATGGAAATGAAAATGGTGGAAAAAGATGGGATGCTTTTTAATCTGTGGAAAAAAATAGGGTAATTGCATTTGTAGAATGCAACTTTACAAATGAAGTTGCATTCTTCAAATGCAACTTTATATTTTTACTTCTTAATTATTTATTTGTTGGATAAATTTTAAAAATGGGAAATTTGCATTCTTTTGAGTTTATGTACCTCTTATTGTTTTGGTTTCTTTTGTTATTGGTTCATGACCAAATTGAGATGATAGATGTTATTACTTGGTCCCTAATATATATAAACATCTTTAAGGGGAATTATGTCTACATACATCAATGTTTTTTAAAAAAAACTTAATAATTTACTACCTTTATCAAATATTTTGTAAAAATTTATCAAACTTATTAATTTACTAGCCTTATCAAATATTACTAGCCTTGTAAAAAGTTAAAACTTATTAATTTTACTTTCCTTTGTAGTGTCTTTTTTTAAAACACCAATGGTCTTTAATTTTTTTTTTTTCTTTGTAATACTCTATGGTCTTTCTCCAATGTAAACCTGTATTCTATTAGGTGAACAATGTATAGTTGCCATGGCTATCAAAAAATATTAAGTTCCAATTTAATATTGTTGAATATTTATAAGACCCTACTAAAACCCTAAACCCCCTACTAATACTTTCATTTTCCTACAAAAAGCTAAGTTAAGAATTTCTAATGTGAGATAAATATTTTTAAATTGCATAATGAGAAGAAAAAAAATATTAGATACATTTATTCCATTTCTTGTTACAATATTTCATATTTACAATAATAAAATTAGATATGAATAAATTTTTGAACATTTTCAGAAATTATTTTAAAACATATACCATGAAAGTTGCATTTGTAAAATGCAAGCGCTTTCCTCAGAAAATGCATCTTGCATTTCCCTCAATTTTGACGGGAAAATTAAATTTAATTTCAACAGTTGTATTTGCCAAATGCAACTCCAGCATTTAAAAATAATAGCTAGTGAAAAAAACTAACATTTCTAAAGTTGCATTTGCCAAATGCAACTCCATCCTTTAAAAATAATAGCTAACATTCTGTAAACTTCCGTCAATTTTGACGGCAAGATTCAATTCTTTAAAAAAAAAATACAAAATAAAAAATTCAGATGTTGCATTTACAGAATGCAATTCCAGTATTTTAAATCAATATCTAGGATATAAATAATTAAGAAGTGAAAATGCAACATTGCATTTGCCAAATGCAACTTCACGTTTTTTTTCCACAAACAAAAAAGTATCCTATTTTTGTCCACCATTTTCATTTCCATCACACTCTGGGATTTCACTCTCTCCTGAATGGTTCGGCTCAGATCGCCCTGGAAAATGTCGGGTATTTCTTTGATGTTCCCGGTTTCATCGTAGTAATGGGAACATTCGGACAATATGTCTTCTGCTTCGCCTTTCTGGTACACATTATTTTCAAGGTCATTTGACTTGAGAACTAAATCCTCTCCTAGTTGAGAAGTACTCCATTCTCAAATTGCTTTTTCGATTTGGTTATCCAGAACACTAGTGCTTGAATGAACTGCTTGAAAGACAAGTTCGCGAACATTCCGGGGAACCTCCGAATAAGAAGAAGAAGAAGGCCCGCCACCAAAACAGAAGATCTTCACCGCGAAAGGGTCGATTAAAGAGAGGATTCCTCTCTCATCTGTGCAAATCACGGAAGTGTCACCAATGGCTTCGAAGGCCGCAAGATTCGTGACTAATACATTTTGAAACATCATCCTTTTGGTAGAGAGAGCAATGCTTATGAGGATGGCCAAAGCAAGCCTTCTGGAATTGAAGTCGATTCAATAGCAACTGGAGTTGTAGAATACTGATCACATCATCAAAAACTTCCCAAGTCTCGTTTTCCCCGAAACGAAGTGTGGCTTTCTGCCACCATCCTTCAAATTCCCTGTGTAATAACGGATCATCAGCACAACGAGAACGACGAAAGCAACCGCCAAACCTATGTTGGCGATCAGTTTAGACCGCTCGTGTAGTGATACGTGGCTTACAGTGAAGGCCATGCAAGGGCATGCATGGTTGACTCATTCCTTCAGCAATCAGTTGGAGACTTGGTCTCCCGAAGTTGGAGAAATCCCAAGATTAAAGCTGCTGGAGTTTACCATTTCTTCAGCAACCGTTCCGTTTCATTTGCATGCTTATCCTTTCCGTTTTGATTCACTCTTGTAAACCGTGGCTTCCCTTCTCTATAAAAGGGTAGCTCCCGTAGCTAATAAACTCATCAGCCAAGCATTGTTTTCCTTCTCCCTCTGCTGTTTTCTCTACTAAATTCTTCCCAAGGCACTCTTGCCTTATTAAGGCTGTTTTCTCTACTAAATTCTTCCCAAGGCACTCTTGCCTTATTATGTAGCTCTTTTGTAAAGTAGTGCTTGTGCTCGGATCAGAGTCTGCATTCTTCCCAACAGCTGTGACAAACATAGGACCATCGCCATTGATGACCTTCATCCCGGAAAGCAAGAACGGGTAATGGATGTTGTCTATTGCTACTGAGACCTCGCGATCTCTCACGTTGGACTCGTCCACCTGTAAAGAGTTTCCCTCCAAGCACAAGCCATCAGCCGGGATCTGATCGGTATTCGGGTAGTCTGAAATATAGGCACTTGATTGCCAATTAGGCATCTGGTTTCAGGTCTTTTCCAGCACTAGTAGGACTAGAATATTAATCATCAAGATTCCAAACTAAAAAAATGTTGAATTAATTATGATCAACTTCACATGCTGATTGCCTCTAGCTTTAGAGGACAAATTGAAGCCTTACAGAGACTTTCCAATGTGTTAATACTCAAGTAGTAGGGCCATTTTTCAAGTTTAATTAATTTACTTAAAGCTCAAGCATTGTTTCTTTTGATTAAAGGGATTTTTAGATGAACTTTGATAATGAATTTTTAGTGTAATCTATACAAAGGACCAGTTTTTGGGTTAGATCTGTTTTCAATTAGGAAAATCCAGTGCCAGAATGGCAGCAATCTTTCCAGGGAAACATTCATATACTTTAAGAACATTGGTTGTTTCTTTAACAGCAATAGAAACACTAAAAAATGGCTGGTGCGGCTTGATGTTATGTCTTTTTGGAACATTTCTTGCTTGCTTTTTGCTTGCACTTCCATTTCAATTCCTATTGAAACAAAAGGTGAAATGAACTCATATTCCATACCTTCAAGACTTCCAAAAAAGCGAATCACTCTTACCTCCCTGAGTTTTGGTAAAATTACAAATATCGATACCCCATCTCATGCGAAAAAGATGAACATACATTTCATGAACCTATTTGTTATTTAAGAAATTTTTGAGCCGTTAGAGGGTGATAAAGCCCGTCTGAGGCTACCAATGCACAAAAATAGTGTTTAAACCTGCAAGAATTATAATACACATAGCATAGTATCCGCATTAGAAATCACCTTTGTGTCTCAGAGAGACTTTTGAAATAGCACTTTTTATGATGAAAACTCAACTTAATTTAACTGATTAAATTACCAATTTTAAGAATATTCTAGCATTATATGAATCAGATCTATCTATGCATGCAATCATTAACGCCACAAATAAATCAAAGAGCAACGCTTCGGTTGGTTATAGGTTACCATGGGCTCCAGTACGACATAACCAAATCCCCCTTAGTGTGTCAGTAATCGCCGTGGGCGACTACCTCTCTAACTAACCAAACTAACAGGCCGTGGGCTCCCTACGACACATATTAATTTAATTAGCAGCATTAATTACCAGGATGACCCAACACTAACAATTCTATCGGGTTAACTTTAGAAGTTGTTACCTATTTATCTTGTACTACCCGACGGTAGGTTCATCACTTGTTGACTTTACCGGATTAGACTTATGTGCACAAGATAAATCCTGTGTTTCATACATGCATAGATCTATTTCATCACATAATGCCGGAATGGCAAATATACATACATTTAATGTAAAAGCCATATAACAAAGCAACAAAGAAGAAGGAAAAGAAATGGACAATATTTATTGATAATAGCAGTTCTGAACCACCCTCCGTTTGGGTAAATGGAGGCCTGAACGGGAACAATTCCAGCACAAGAACAACTTTGAAACTACTGTATCAATCCTCCTTAATTCCAACGCGGAAAACAAAGAAGGAAATGAGAAAAAACTTCTTAAAAATCAATGGAGAACAAATTGGAAACTAGAAAGAAAAATGTATCAAGAACTATGAAAATAAACTAGCTTAAGAGAAGAAACTTAAGAAAACTAACGTAAGAAAGAAAAGCTAAAAGCTGAATGAATTTTCCTTCAGTAATCTCCTCTAAATAGTAGTTAGGGGGTGCTAAAAAATAGGAAGAATAGTAATCTCCAGTCTTCTTCAAACCAAAGATGAAACCTTATCACCTTCCTTCACAAGCTCTAGAATATTCTTTTATCTCTTTCTTTCCAGTAAAAACTTCAGAACTGAGATAACTCTCCCATTTACTGAATGCTGGAATTTTTCCTCCTGATTCAGGTTTGGAACACCTGAAAATTCTACATCGCTGCACCTTTTTCCGTTGTTACCTTCCATTTGATTAAAAGGACCCTTGCTTTTTCTCCTTTTAGCTCATTTTTCTCCTTCTTGACTCAGTCTCTAACCACCTGCTCTTGGCTTCATAAAACAACAAATATACCCGTGAAAATCACCCAAGAGACGCTAAAATAAAACAACTAAATGACCCTCATCAGAGGGCAACTGTAATTGTATGAAAATTCAAGAGTATATGTGTCTTTTTACCAAAACTCGGAGAAGATAAAAGTAATTCGACCAAAAAAAAAAAAATTTATTCTACAATAAAAAGAAGTATATGATGTGTTGACACTGGACAGTTAAAAATCATTCTAGCTAGGAACAAAATCTTCAATATTACATATGTTAACTTCACAATAATTATTTCCATCATTACAGAACGCTATAAAGAAGTACTTCTTCCGTTTCATTAGAATAGTTCTATATAAAAAAATAAAAATAAAAACACTTTTGTTCCGTTGATATTATCGTCTTTGGATGTAGAACTTTTTTATTCTAATTCAAATAACATAAAATAATTGGTCAGTACATGTAACTTAGATGAAATTAAGTAAAGTCATTGTTATAATTAAAAGAAACTAAAAATTACTTATTGGGACATTTACATGGATTATTCAATATTCTCGGTTTTTTTTATTTTAAAGGTGTTGGAATTTTTTCACTCATTTTGGGCATCTACATACAATTCACATAGGACACTTGCTCAATATACTCTTATCCTATTATCGAAAACTTGCACTTGCACATCAACGTTACAACCCGCTATCCCTATTGAGTCCTAGTTTTGGAAATGAGGAGCGCCACAGGAAGTAAACCCTAGTTCTGAAAATTATAAAGGGTGAATTGATAAATTGGTCACTTTACTTGCAAATATTCATGTTTTAGTCACCTTACTTTTTTAATTGTTTTCTTAGTTACTATATTTTCATTTTTATATTCTTTTGGTCACTCTGTCAAATAGCACCGTTAAGCACTAACGAATGACTTCTTCTGAGGGTATTTTTGTCAAAAATATATATATATTTTTTCAGCTGTCGTTTCCTTTCTCTTTCTCTTCCGATGCCGTCTTCTGCTTTGTTTCATCTTCTTCTTCATCTCTTCTAATCTTCTCCTTTAATTTTCTTTTTCATGAATCAATCAATCTTGTTTGGTTATCTATTTTCAAATTTTCTCCTTGTATCTCGCCATATCCATCTTCATCCTCTCCATCTTTATAAACCCATCCCCCAAAAGACGTATGGCAGAGACCATAACGGAACTAGGGTCTCATTTTTTCAACTTTCCTACAGCAGCTCTTTTCCCCATATCGGTTCTTCTACCAAACCCGTAGTCGAGGAAGCTTTCAAGGGTCCATGGGTAACAAGGGTTCTGGGTTTCAGATTCGGATCCCTGGAATTCGCAGCGTGGGGCTGATTTGGTGAAGATACCTTAGTGTGAATCCATGTGTTAAATACAGGTCTAATAAAGTTCCAAGATCGATCGGAGGATGAGATAGAGAAATCGGATATCAATCGGACCATGAGGATGATTTTGGGCTGTGGACTTTAAGAGACCCATCTGAGCAGGGTAGGAGTAAATTCGAGACATGGGACTCGATTGTGTCAACTTTAATTAGGGAACCTTTTGATAAGTTTGAATTAATAGTAAGCAGAGTGAATCATCTGTGATGTAGCAGATGAATGAGATTCTGAGTTTTCTGGATTCTGAATTTTATTTTTATATAGTTTTTTGAGAATTTGTCAAATATCATGTTTGAACTTTAGATCTGGACCCAATCTATAGCCTTCCTCCTTCTTTCTTTATGATTTCTTTTGAGATTTGTTTAGGCTGCTTGGTTGCGTCTCCGTGGTTTCAGCACAGAAATGAAAATATGAAAAACGATGGAAGAGCTGCTAGTTCTAATGCGGAGGAGGCGAGAGGATGAAAAGACGCTGGCTGTAATTATTATTATTATTTTTTAAGTATTTGAGCATTGATACAATTTTTAAGAGATTAAGGGCTATTGATATGTAGATAACTGATGAAGAATTAATTATTGGGACATTTACACGGATTATTCAATATTCTCGGTTTTTTTTTATTTTATAAGGTGTTGGAATTTTTTCACCCACTTTGAGGCACCTACATACAACCCATTTGAGACGCCTAATCAATATATTCTTACCCGACTTTCGTGGACTTGCACTTGCATATTAACGTTACATTACGTCAGGGACGGGTTACTGAAACAATCGACTATCACTGATACAACTGTTTATAAGTTACAATTAAAATACAACTTTAACATAAACTCTTCTAGTGGAACGTAGAAAGTATAATTTATTCGTGGCGAATGAATGGCACCCCTTTCTTCCTTGGATTATATAGTATTTTTCAAATTATTTTTGATGATCATAGTACTTTTCGTTGAAACAACAATTTATTTATGATTCCGCCACGTTTTCAGTTAACTTGGACTAAGTCGGAGAATGGGAATGGGTGGGTTTGATAGTAGGGTGAAATGGGAATGAAACTCATCCCCCTGCTGGGTTCAACTGATTGCTGATTATTTGGGTTTCGCTCATAATTTGTCATTCTCAAACCCATCAACCAAACAAATATATTTTCTATCATTTCATTACTCTATTCCTAAACCTACAAACCAAACACCCCTAGTTTTTGAAATAAGGAGCCCCACAGGAAGCAAACCCTAGTTCTGAAAATTAAATAACTAAAGACTTGGGGTTGACTGACTATACTTGTTTCGGTTTTCGAAGACAAACTCGAAACTGCATGCAAGTTTACGTACGTGTGATTCAAGTTTCACTGCAAAAATCACAATATAATATATATATATATATATATATATATCTTATCCGCACCAACTAATTAATTGACCAGTGGCGGATTTAGAAATTTATTTTTTTTAGGGCACAATATATATCGTATGACCAAAAAAATTATATTTTAAAATATGATTAAACTAGAAATAAAATAGCAAAACTAATATTAAAATTGTGTAATAAACTATAAAGTGGACTCTTCTAATAGAACAGAGGGAGTAAAAGAGAAAGAAAAAGAAATTTATTTAGTCATTCTTTTACATTTTTTCGCTTTGAATGCAATTTTAGTTTTAATCAATGTAAATCTTACTAATACTCCAGAAGGAAAAAAACAATAACATTAATACAATTTGGCCATGTATTGTGAATTTTATTAATACTAATACTCTAATGCAATTTAGTTATGTATTGTGTATTATTTATGTTTAAATTTACAATTTAAAAAAATAGTGGGGGCACAATATATTATTTTAACAAATTTTAAATAAAATTATACTAAATATATAAAGAGCGGTGGGGGCCACTGGGGGCATGTGCCCCCATGCTAAATCCGCCAGTGTCAGTGGCCCGGTTGTATTTTCCAGGACATTCAATGTATTAAATTGTAAAAGACTATGAATCGAATCCTGACAACTCACATGTGCAGTGATACTATTCATGTGCAAGAGATTGCAGCAAGCAGGTGGTCTTCCCAAATCAATTGTTTCCCTCCCTAGTGGCCTCCCAGCTGTTTTAATGTCGGAAGTCTCACACAATGCCTGAATCAGTTTTTCCCTCCCCAGTGGCTCGTACTATCGGATGTTTCACACAAGGCCCAAATAAGTCTTTTCCCTCTCCTATGGCCCGCCAATTATTGTACTATTGGAAATCTTATCTCTTATTGCGTGAGGCATATCAATCGTGAATATATATATAAACGAACTACGGCACATTTGCTTTAAAAAGAAATTAACATTAATCGGAAATTGTATATATATTCGCCCCTTGAAGTTTAAGAAAGCAAGTTCCGAAGACATTAAAGGAAAAAGGAACATATTTTGCATCAAATGATACCACGATTGACCATTTTTCTTAGCGTTGTCTTCACTCATCAGCAGAAATTTCATTTTCAAAATAATATATATATATATATATATATATATATGGTAACAACAGATTAAAGAAAGCTAGGTAGTCGTAAAATGCTTATCTTTAATTGGAAATTCCATGGAAATATATTAATATATCAAAATCAAATTATTCCACCGTTTACCATAAAAGTTTGTGTGCGTTAATTAGTTTAATTCATCCGCTGAATATAATTCTAAACAGCTAAACAAGAACATGGAATTTAATACACAAGTGTGACGATAATTAAACTAGTTACGAATAATTTGCTTTATATGTTTGGACAAAATATAAGATAATGATCAATAAAAAAAATTAAAAAAAAAGGTTTTATCAATTTTAAGGAATTTAATGTGTGATTTTTAGTTCCATAGACGAATTAGAGAGTTTAGGAATCAACGAAGTGATTTAATCTATATATATATATATATATATATATATAGTTATTCACGTTCACTTCTTATAACTAATATAATCAAATACCCTTAGTAGTTACCTCATTCATTTTCTTCATATTGTTCGTAAATCCTAATTATTATTAGCTTTTCTGTTTTCATTTTCATCTTTGGATATACTTTCCATTAAAAGTATGTAAAAATACATCTAGCCGGAGAAACTTATTACTTTTGGTTGTTGCTGAAAGCGTCAAGGCGATGTCCATAGTATGTACAAGTTATCTTTGAATATATTATTTTAAGATTTACTAGGTTTTCACATGCATTAATATCAATATACTGTTTAGAAACGTGATCTAAATCATGAATTAGATCTCATTTTTTTTTTTAAGAAATTAAAATTACATTAAAAATATAAAAATATATATTGAAAATATAAAATGTATATTGAGAATGCTGAAAAATTATTATAAAATGAAAATGTGATTCAAATTATAATTTGGATCGTGTTTCCATACATGGCCTTGGAGAGCTAGCCATTGTGTGCGTATACATGCGTGCGTCATCTTTGTGCACGACATATAATCGATAGTGACATATGGTTGTTGAAGTGCTCTAACGTCAATATTCATCCCAGGAAAGCATAGACTCTCACTAGTCAATATTTATCTTTCAAGTCTTATAGTCTCCTTGTGGAATTATTGTTTTTCATTCTTTGTTGATAAATACTTGTGGATTTCCAATGTACATGCATCTGCATGGATTCTTGACGTGGGGTGAATGATGTCACACAACGTTGTCACATAATGAGTTGAGTCTAAAAAACAACCACAACGACCAAGACTTTTATCGCGCATACAATGTACTGATTATCATTATATATGATCACTGTTTATAGTCTGCATTTTGTTATTCTATTTCTTTGGTTGAATATATATTGCAATTTAATTGCAACGCAATGGAATGGAATTTTCTGCTTATTAATTGGGAAAATGACTTGGAGTAGTCTTTTAATTAAGTTCCTTTTATTAAAATTTTGAATGGAAACAACTCAACTTCATAACAACTTCTGAAGTAGTATAATTTCATACATAACTCAGTACGTATACAACATAAATAAAACTCAACACGTACCACTTATGAAAACCATGTAATGATTTGCTAAAAAGATTGATATACGATAGGAAGAATGAAAGTGTAAAAGGAATAATATGACACAGGTTAAACGACACTATATCATTATTGTTAGAATCACACAACAGCAACTTTTGCACGCAATAAGCGAAGCATTAGGGAAGAGGGTTCATGGTGACAATGTAAATACCGGAAAAAAAAAATCGAAAGTGTGGATTTTGTCTCCTTATGTCTTCTCTTTTTCATCGTTTTGGTTTTGTTTTTTGTTTTTACTGTAAATTTATATATTATAATATTTTTTTAATAGCATTTTCAATACAATTTTTACTATTCAACTACAATTGTTTTAATATATTTTTAATAATTTTTTAGATTAAAAAAATTCTTTTCTCAAGACATCTTTTTAAAATCATGTAAAAACAACTGGCCTAAATATGCTTCCAATGTTTATGAGAATGTTTCTAGCACCTTAATTAGTCCAAACGATACATAGCATATGCTTCCCTTTCCCTAGAAAATAAATTGGATTTTGTCATGAAAAACAAATTTTAAAAAGGTTGGTGGATAGGATTTTCATTTATATTATGATTTTCTTTTTAACATGAAAAATTATTATTGCATGCTTACATCACTCTTCTTTTGAAATGGCGCTTCGTTCCTTGAATGTATATAGTTACATCATCCTACGTGATATAACAGATACACGAAATAATCTCTCTCTCAACGCTGAGTTGGTAATGTGGGTATCCAACAAACAAACTGATATGATCCACTTAAGGATCTGAGGGATTTTTAGGAGAACTTAAAAGAACTGGGAATTTTTATTTGATGCCTTGAACTGGGAGCTGTGTGGCTTTTTATAGCCATCCCGATTACTGCAACTCAGATTTACAGAGGCGGTTTGTTACTGGAAGTAAATCAACAACATAGGAAAAGTAGGAATTAAATGAGCTAAAAATAGCGATGGAGGTGCTGGTCTTCGGGAGCTTGTTGCTGGACCAAGTCTTCCCTCCTGCATGCATGGGATGTGGTAAACTTGGTCAAGAAGCCATCATAGCAGTAACCTCCGGAATTGCTACAAAACATTCGAACAGTTTCCCGTTTCGATCCTCATACTGCAACAATCAATCCACTACTTTTCCCAAGTCTTTCATTATTACCTTCTTCTTTTTTTTTTTTTCCTTTTTTCTTTTGTACAAATTACGATTATACAAATACTAAAAGCTGACAAAAGATTATAGTATTTGACCAGTACAAGGGTTAGTTAAGGTCTTTTTTGACAAAGGAAAAACTGTTACACTTTCCCTGTAATTCAAAAGATAAATCGCATTGGATGATGTTAAATGCACATATTATATGCACACATAAAGTGGTTTATGTGGACCACTCAAATATTATTTTATTAAAATATCGCTATTGTATTACTATATCACTTTCCTTTCTCCTCTCTTCTCTCTCCTCTCTTTACCCCACGTCTACTTCTTTTTGTTTCTTTTTTTTTTTCCCCTTTTTCTTAAAGTGTTTTCTTTTAACTAATTTAATTTTGGTTTTTTTGTTCGACAACTCTTTTTTTAAATTTCTTTTATTCTATCATTTTCACTATTAAGCATTTTAAAACCCATTAAACTTAATATTCAGTATTCTAATTTATTAATTTTTTAAAAAATATTAATAAATATAATTTTTCTCTTGCTTTCTTTTTCGCCAAACTTAACTTTTTGTGTTTTTCGCCATTAAAATTTATTTATTAATTTTTTTTGCCAAACCCATTTTTTCATAATAAAATTATAATAATTATTATTATTATAAAAAATGAATAAATTAGAATCCAAAATTAAGAGGAAAAAATAGATGATTCGTTTTGTAGTGAAATGGGTTTCACATATGCAATTTCTAAAGCTAAAAAATATATTAGAGTGTGTCAAAACTGAAAGAAAAAAAAAATTAGTGTAGGAAGGAAACTCAAATAATGGTAGAGAAAGATTTTGAGAAAAAATAATTGCAGAAGAGAGGAGAGATGAGAGAGGAAAGAGAAGATAGGAGAAAAGAAATAAGTATAATACAATAAGGATATTTTTGTCAAATAATATTAATTGGCCCACTTAAACTACTTTATGTGCATATTTTTCTGTACATAATATGTGCAATAAACATTTTCCAATCACATTTACCTAATCTAAGATTTGGTCAAAATATCAAATTGATACTTCAAAAATAATGCTATTTTTGTAATTTAAAACTAATATATACTTTCAAATTGATATTCAGATAAGTGATGATTCCTTTTCGACTTACTCCACCTGTGTGATCGATTTGAAATAGTAAATTTGTGACATAGATCAGTTGAGATCAAACAATAAGATAAAATTTTTGTTTTTGTCTTATATTTTGTTTATTCTATTGCGTGTTAATTTCTGTGGACGGACTATTAAATTGCTTATTCGAAGAGTTGAGGCTTAGCTCAGTGATAATTTTACTGGAGACTCCCATAAATTGTCGGATCAACTCCCGCCCAAATGAGAAAACGTAATAGAGTGGAGCCAAAAAAAGGGAAAAAAAAAAACTTACTCGAGATGCCGGGACCCATTGTTTAATCTCTTCCCATTGTCGACTTCCCCTTTATCGACATACTATATTAGTATTCTTTCGGATAGGAAACCTTTTACTCAATCGAAAATGATGAGGGGAGATCCTTGTGTCGGGAAGGCACAGTCACACGAGGGTGGGCCTCTCTATTTATAGTAGTTAGGGGTGCTAAAAAATAAAAAGAATAGTAATCTCCAGCTGCATTCCAACGTGAATGAGATTAGATTTGATCTTATTATTTTCACTTGCTCAAAATTAGAATTTCAAACCAAGGATGAAACCTTATCACCTTCCTTCACAAGCTCCAGAATATTCTTTTATCTCTTTTTTTTCAGTAAAAACTTCAGAACTGAGATAATTGCACCTTTTCCTCTTCTCCCTTCCATTTGATCAAACGGACCTTTGCTATTTTCTCCTTTTAGCTCATTCTTCTCTTTCTTGACTCACTCTCTAAACATCTGCTCTTGGCTTCCTAAAACAACATTTTATTTTTATTTTAATTTTTTTATCAATGACATTCATTGGCATTTACCTAATTGTCATATAAATTATTTTATTTTTTACATTAATATGGTATTTTAATAATTTTATGGTTTTTTTAATTTTTTAATCTTAATAAATTAAAATAAATATACCCTACACCAAAATGGGTGAACCTCAGTCAAAAAATTTATTATAATACCAATAAATATCATTGGTCAAAAAATTAATATAAAAAATAATATTTTTGATAAGTTATTAAAATGTGTAACAGAAAAATGTAACAGAAATCCTGAGTCGAATTAGTGGGTCTTCCATTGTTATATTTCTTGTTCCTAAAGTTTAGTGCATTTAAGGTTTTTCAATATTTTTAAGAACATGCCGGTTTAGAGAGTTCGCATTTTAGGAATTTAAAGTAATTTTCTTGTAACCTGCTATGGAGTGACCGACATAGAATCCAATTTTCATAGTAGTGTTATGATACTTGTAACTGGAAATTCATAATATATTGAACGTCGATATAACAATTATAATACTTATAACTACAAATTTAGAATTAGTAATGTGACACTTATCCATCGACTACATTTTCAAGAATCATATATCCCATCATCATTCTATCAACCAATAATTAAGTAAAATGTTACATCGCTGACTATGAAAAGTAAGTATGAAAATATCGTTACTCGAAATATATATATAATTATATATTGTGAGACTACAATATGCTTTTTCATTTGGTTTGAATTAACTAGGGTACTATGGCGCTAATTTTTTTAATGGAAATGTTATGAATCTCTCTATCAATTTTCTCACACAAATATTGGGACAAATAGACAATGATTAAAAGGAGACTGACTAGCTATTGCATATGGTGTTGAAATGGTGACTTTATATGTTATTGTATATTCCTCCGTTCATTACAAAAGTTCACGTTATACTACTGTATCGATAATATAAAGTGGACTCGTTTAATGGACGACCGAAATTGAGAACATGACTTAGATGACTGCTACCCAAGAAAGGGGACAGTATATAAAAACACAAAGCACTGAATTCTACCACACAAACTTTCAAAGACTCGCACAAGTCTTTTCTTAAATTGTTTCCTCATTCCCTTGTTGATTTCTGTGACTACTGACTTCCACTCCTTCTTTTTCCTTTTTTTCCTACTCAAACTCAGCCTATCTAGTCTATTCGGGGACATCCAATAAAATTGAAAACTCTGTCTATCGACAGAAAACTTACTTGCAAGTAGTATGTTAGAGGAAACAAATTTCGACCTTGAAACCTAACTTTCAAAAAGAAAGTTACGTTAGATTAACTGTCAAACACTCATAACAATATTATATATAAATTGCACATACAAGTTTGAAAATAAGTTTTAGAAAATAATTTTATAACGTAAAAAGTGTATTGAAAATGTAAAAAGTAAATACTGAATAGTAAAAAATTATAAAAAATAATAAAATATTATTAAAATATATTAAATTTATTATTGAAACCAAAACCATTTTCAAAACGAAACAAAAAGAACATGCCCATAATAATCAATATAGTTGACCCGTAACATGCCTTACAAAGTCTTAAGTCGTTGCATGTGGTTCTTGTTTTCGAGTACTGTCAATCTATGCCCAAGCGTGACATCATTCGTCCCACATCGAGGAGCCATGCAATCATGCATATTTGGAAATCCACAACTACATGTCAACAAAGAACAATAATCCCACAAGGAGACTAACAGAGTTAAAAGATAGTCCCTCCGTAATACAATAAAGTAGACTCTTCTAATGAGTCAAAGGGAGGGAGTAAAATATTGCCGAGTGAGAGTCTTTCTTATCTATTTTTTTGGTTGGAATTCCATGCTTTCCTGGGAAGAATCAATATTAACGTTACTGCATGTTAAAACCTAGTAAATCTTAAAATACTTATCTGAAGAAAAAATGAAAATAAAGAACATCTAGTTCGACACATATTTTGTAAACATTTTTCATTTCAAGTTCCATTTTATTAATTTCATAATATGCAAATATATATATATAGCAACCCTACATGCAAATATATATATATATATATAAATTATCCTATTTTATTTAGTCCACAAAACAAATTATTCATGGTTCATTTATCATCGCACTTGTGTATTAAAACAGTGAAAGCAAATTAAGAAACATTTATTTAATGTGCTTTGATCTCAACAAATCTACTCGCTACTTCATTATATTGGGGAATTAAAAATAGAAGAGTTTACAATGTATATGCTCACACTTTCAACATATCACGTTTCTCATCCCTCTATTTTGTTCTCTCACCCCCTCTTTCAACAACGTCGTCAAAAGCATAAGTATGAACCTCCATCGTCTCTTATGACCACACGACAATATACTCTCTTACTTACCGAAAGGCTTTTCTCTACATCCTCGCCTAGGATGGATGCTCGATGTGTCCAACATGATCTAATCTATTACAAACATTACTTAATTATAATAAATCTATGCAAACCCTAAGAAATTCGGAATTAGAATACCTAACTCAATTATAATTGTACTGTAGTACTCTAATGATCAGATTCCTTGTTCTTGTTTGGTTGTTTAGAAATATTATTTACAGTGGATCGAGGAAACTAACGTACGCACACAAACTTTTATGGTAAACGGTGGAATCGTCTATTTTGATTTTATTAATTTCCAAAGACAATCACTTTACAACTAACATTCTTGATTTTGTTCTCAATATATATGCTATTCTCTTCGTGATAATGAAATATTCTTGATAATGAGTAAAGACAACGCTAACAAAAGTTGGTCAGTACGTGGTATCATTCGGCGTAAATTATGTTTCTATTTCCTTGGATTCCTTCAGAGTTAGCTTTCTTTTAAAATTCCCAGGAGGGCCACCGTAGTTGCCACGAAGTTTTCTACGAATAACGAAACAGTCAAGTCAACTGATTACAAAATTTAATCAGATGATAGTTCATGTGGATGAACATGGCCAGATTAGTGTATATATATATATATATATATATATATATATATTTAAGGTTTATACATGTTTGGCAAATATCATTAACCCTTTATATAGTTTCAAAGTAGTCAATTAATGAGTTGGTGTAGATAAGTTTGTTAGTTTTTCTATATATTCTGATCATTTTTGACGCGATGAAGTTGGCAATGAAACTTGAATTAAATTAATTGTACGTAAACCTGCAACCTGCATGCAGTTTTGATTTGTGTTCGAAAATGGAAATCAGAAAGTGGGAAGTCAACCCCAAAGTCTTTTGTTATTGCATTTTCTGAGTTACGTGTGTTTGTTTTGTAACTCAAAAAGGGAATTTTCTTTTTTTTTTTTTGGGATAAATTTTTTTGGAAGAATTTTTTTATGGGAAATTGTGTAAGAAAAAGGTAATGGTGATGTTATTTTTAAAATAGTGTGAGTAAAAAATTTAAAATTTAAATTTAAAAAAAATAAAAGTGTTTGTTTATAAAAGTTTTTTAAAAAAATAAAGAATTTCTCAAAAAAGTATCAAAACAGACGGAACTGAAAACTAGGACTCAGTCCAAACTGAACCTGGTATAGGGTACATCTTATTGGATTTTTTTTTCTTCTTTGCAATCTCTATTGAAATGGATAATTTACAATGTGTAAGAGCCTGAAAAATCGAATAAAATTAAGGGGTGCTTGTTTAAAGGTTTTGATAGATAAGGAATGGGAATAGGAATGGAATGAAAAATTATGTTTGGTGTTGAGGAATCATTGGGCCCCGTATGGCAACCAAAATTTCCATCTCATTTCACTCTCACTTTCATTTTATAATAATTTCTCATTAATTCCAATACACTTTTTTACATTTTTCAAATACCTTTTTACATTTCTAAAACACCTTTTTACATTTTTAATATAATTTTAATAATTTTAAAATGTAAAACACATTTTAAAAAGCATACCATACATGACCAAACCTTTCCAGTATTTTTGATTCTCCACTAATGGGATATCATCCATTCCCCTCCAAAAGTTGAGATATGAAACCCATTGCTGTACGGATAAACACACGTGGCTCTAGTTTTCTTTATCTTCCTTCTTTCTTCTGTTTTTTTTTTTTTTTAAACTTTCTTTTAATTTTTCTTTTTCCTTCTACAACTTGATGGCAATGCACCCTTTTACTGCATCTTATATTTGGTTTGATTTATAAACCCAGTAGATAACACAATTGTAATGATTCTCTTGGTTATCATTTCTCACTGTTATCATTCACATTTTTCTCTATGAACCAAGCGCACCCTAAAACAGGTTGATCGTACGGGGTTGATATTAACTTGACATATTTATTTTGAATATTCCGACATGATTTTAGCCCAAATATTTTCTGAATCGCACTTGTACCTACACACTAAATACGTAACACACGGGCAATTAAGGTGATGTAAATTTTCTGTATCGTGCAATGTCAAAAGTTTGGAGTAGTGCTTCTATGTTGGGAGATTGGGTAAACTACTCGCCAACACTTGGTTTAGTTATTTTGATCAAATTACAAGTTGTTTAAGCAAAGCACGTAACACACGTTTGATAAAAAGGAAAATAAAACATAAACTTAAGAGTTAGGTATTCCTATGATTCATCCATGTGTTTTCACATCCTTGACAAAATGTTCCAAACTTCATGGAGTTCGAGGGAGCTTTCATATTTGGACATGCTTAAAATATTATTTCTCTTAAATGCATTCTTTACTTCCTACAAAATTTGCTTCCATACTAACTAAATGTTGGTTTAGAGATGATGTCCTCAATTATTATGTTTATGTTGTGTCCTCACTCACATATGTGAGGGACTCACTAGTGGCACCCTCACATATATGAGAGAGAACACATTAAAGAAAACAATTGGGACATAAGATCTGATCCTAGTAATCGTACGTTAATTTTCACATAAACGAATATCTAAACTTCTATTTCTTAAAATTCAATTAATATTATTAGAATCCATGTTTCAAATAAGATTGGCTAAAGCTGGCAATCTCTGATACAAGACACGATATAAGCGGGTTAGAGTTAAGCCTTAGCGGGTTATATAGGTCCACCCGAATAACAAGAATAATTAAATGGGTAAGGTTAGGGTCGAGAAAGTCGACACATGAACCCACCAACCATAACCCGATACGAGAAATTTATACTATAACACGAAAACACGACACGAAATGTTCGCCGGTTAAATGGGTCGACACGAATAACAAAAATAATTAAACGGGTAAGGTTGGAGTTGAGGGGTGTCGACATGGGAACCCGCAAACCCGAACCCGATAATCCAAACACGACACGAATTGCCAGCCCTAGGATTAACAATTTCTCACACGAGAAGAAATAAACGTGTTAGGGTTGAACCTTAGCGAGTTCGCGGATTATATGAATCGACTTAAATAACACGAATAATTAAAGGGTAAGGTTAAGGTTAAGAATATCGTCACGTGAACCCGCCAACCCGAATCCAATACGAGCAATTTATACTACAACACGAAAACACGATATGAACACTAAATGTCGTAGAATTAATGGGTCAACACGAATAATTAAACAGATAAAATCAAAGTTGAAAGGTGTCGACACGATAATATGTCAATCGGATAACTCTGACAGCTACGAATTGTCACTTTCCAAATGAAAACAATGAAACTTCCAGTAACCGTGTGAGGCGTAGATCTCACACGGTATCTAAGCTACCTATTACCTTAGCGGCAACGGTTCCCACCGCCACGGTTTCTACATCAGCCCATTTGCAAGCCATCTATTTTTGTGTGTTTTTTTTTTTTTTTTTTCCTTTTCCTATACATCTGGTGTCATCTGTTTTAGATAAGGTCAAATTACATTTAACTTCCGAGGCATTTTTAATAATTACAAATACCCTCAGAGTCATTAACTTATTCAAAGTTTTCCAAAATGACAAATAAATCCACAAAAGTACAGAGTGTGTCAGTAACTATGAGAAATTAAGAGAAGGCATAATTATTTGTAATTTTCATCAAAATTCTAAAAGGTAAATATAATTGGACCTTAGGAGAAGGATTCAAAGGGTAAAAAAAGAGACAATTTACTAACTTGACATCATACGTTCAAACCTTAAAAGTTGTAGAATTAGAAAAATAATACGCATAATAATAATATTTCGATCTTAAAATAAGAATTTTCCTCTTTGAAAAGGGAGAATAATTGCTTAGATGTTTAACACTAATTTCCTCGAATAAACACTAAAATTACTTTCTTACCCACTTTCATTTCTTTTGAATGTTAATTCCCAAAGGATACTTTTGACCATGACTTGTTGGCTCCTGACGTCAGCAGATGTTCAGCCCTATAAATTAGTCCATACCAAAATGGAAAACACAACTCAAATTTAAGATGGTTGTTGTGTGCCACTCATACGATTGAAGTCATTCTTTTGTTCATCAAAACATTGAGATTAATCATTCATTCTTCAATTCTCTATATCTTCTTGCCAGTCTAGATTCCTCCTGTTTTACTCTGTTTCAACTCTGCTTCGTATTTCCCTTTCACAGTGATCTTTGATCCAACATAAACTAGATTCTCAGCTTTGTTTTGTTACCTTCAAAGATTTCAAAACATTTCTTCTTTTTTTGTGTGTTTTCTTTCTTTCTTGCTTGGCAAGCTAGACTTCATAACCATGTCTGCAGAAATTAAGACTAGCTTCCTCTGCATGGATCTTGTCTTCCGTCTTAGGAAAGCTGACAAAAACGACAGAAAGTGGCGCTCTGCTTTTGCAACCATCTATTGTTCAAGGGCCTTCGAAAATGTACTCCATGGAAAGAAGAAAAAGGAGTCACCAGCGTCATCAGGCAGAGTTATAATCAACATTGCCAACGACTATCCAAGCTTTTTCCATGTTGATGAGGGGAGCCTTACGAAGCTTGTCAAGGAGAAAAAGATTGACCAGGTGAATGACCTTGGTGGGGTTCAAGGTATAGCTAATTCTCTCAATGTCAATGTGATTCAGGGAATAAATGGTGGAAATCATGAAGATATTTCTCGGCGACTCCAAGCTTTTGGTAGCAATACCTATCATAAGCCCCTTGCAAAGGGATTCTTCCATTTTGTTTGGGAAGCTTTTCAGGATCTTACTATTGTCATTCTCTTGTTTTGTGCTGGACTTTCTCTTGGTTTTGGCATGAAAGTTGATGGACCAAAGGAAGGATGGTATGATGGGGGCAGCATTTTCGTTGCTGTTTTCCTCGTCATCTCTGTCTCAGCTGTCAGTAATTTCAGGCAGAGCAGGCAATTTGAGAAGCTTTCAAAGGTCAGCAGCAATATCCCAGTTGAAGTCCTGAGAAATGGAAGGAGACAACAAGTTTCAATCTTTGAAATTGTTGTTGGAGATGTTGTTTGCCTCAAGATTGGTGATCAAGTTCCTGCTGATGGATTACTCTTGGAGGGACATTCTTTAAGAGTTGATGAATCAAGTATGACTGGCGAAAGCGATCATCTTGAAGTCAATCACAAGAAGAATCCTTTCTTAATTTCAGGTACTAAGGTTGCTGATGGCTATGGCCAAATGCTTTTCACTTCTGTTGGGATGAACACAACTTGGGGGGAGATGATGAGTTCAGTTAGCAGTGATTCTGATGAGAAAACTCCGCTTCAAGCTCGCCTCAACAAGCTAACTTCAGCCATTGGTAAAGTTGGCTTAGCAGTTGCCTTCTTGGTTCTTGTGGTGCTTTTGGTGCGCTATTTCACAGGGCATACGAAAGATGCAAATGGAAACAGAGAGTTCAATGGCAGCAAGACAAAGTTCGATGATGTGATGAATGCTGTTGTGAAAATTGTTGCAGCTGCAGTAACAATTGTTGTTGTTGCAATTCCAGAAGGATTGCCATTGGCGGTTACACTCACACTTGCTTATTCAATGAAGAGAATGATGGCTGATCAAGCCATGGTGAGAAAGCTCTCGGCTTGTGAAACAATGGGCTCTGCTACGACAATCTGTACAGACAAAACAGGTACGCTTACTCTAAACAAAATGACAGTAACAAAATTTTGGCTGGGGAAAGATTCTATGGAGGAAACTAGCTACGATAGCATGGCTGTCAATGTTCTTAAATTTCTCTACCAGGGAGTTGGTTTGAACACTACAGGTAGTGTTTATAGGATTGCAAATGGCCTTGAGTTCTCAGGAAGCCCCACTGAGAAAGCAATTCTTTCTTGGGCTGTCTTGAAATTGAATATGGATATGGAGAGAGTAAAAGATCATTACTCTATTCTTCAAGTTGAAACATTCAATTCAGAGAAGAAAAGAAGTGGTGTCTTGATCAAGAAGAATGCTGACAATTCAATCCATGTCCATTGGAAAGGAGCTGCTGAAATGATACTAGCAATGTGCTCACATTACTATAATGTTGATGGTGAAGTTTCAGTTCTTGATCAATTCCAGAAGAAGCAATTTCATGAAATTATTCAAGGGATGGCTGCGAGCAGTCTGCGATGCATTGCATTCGCACACAGAAATGTTTCACAAGCCAACAATGAGAATGGAGAAATAGAGCAAACAATCCAAGACAACAACTTGATCCTTTTGGGGATTGTGGGGCTGAAAGATCCATGTCGCCCTGGTGTTAAGAAAGCCGTGGAGGACTGTCAGTACGCTGGCGTGAAAATCAAAATGATCACCGGGGACAATGTCTTCACTGCAACAGCAATTGCCACTGAATGTGGAATCCTGCAGCCTGGTGACAGAGTTGATGATGGATTAGTTGTGGAGGGAGTGGAATTTCGCAACTACACAGATGAGGAAAGGATGGCAAAAGTTGACAAGATTGTCGTCATGGCAAGGTCATCACCTTTCGACAAGCTTCTCATGGTGAAATGCTTAAGGCAGAAAGGTCAGGTTGTAGCAGTAACTGGAGATGGCACAAATGATGCACCAGCCCTTAAAGAAGCAGATATTGGACTTTCCATGGGAATTCAGGGCACTGAAGTAGCCAAGGAGAGTTCAGATATTGTGATCCTGGATGATAATTTTGCATCTGTTGCCACAGTGTTGAAATGGGGAAGATGTGTGTACAACAACATCCAAAAATTCATTCAGTTTCAGCTCACAGTTAATGTTGCAGCCCTTGTGATCAACTTTGTAGCAGCAGTTTCAGCTGGAGAAGTGCCATTAACAGCAGTGCAACTTCTGTGGGTGAATCTCATCATGGACACACTAGGTGCATTGGCATTGGCAACAGAAAGGCCAACAAAAGAGCTCATGGACAAGCCTCCAGTCGGTCGAACTCAGCCACTCATCACCAATATCATGTGGAGGAACTTACTAGCTCAAGCCCTTTACCAGATAACCATTCTCTTGACAATGCAGTTCAAAGGTGAGTCCATTTTTGGTGTTAGCAAGAAGGTAAACGACACATTGATATTCAATACTTTTGTTCTGTGCCAAGTATTCAACGAGTTCAACGCGAGGAAACTCGAGAAGAAGAATGTGTTTGAAGGGATACACAAGAACAAGTTGTTCATAGGAATCATTGGGGCAACAATTATCCTTCAGGTAGTGATGGTGGAATTTCTGAAGAGGTTTGCCAGTACAGAGAGGTTGAATTGGGGACAGTGGGGAGTGTGTATAGGCATAGGAGCTGCATCTTGGCCAATTGGATGGATTGTGAAATGCATTCCAGTTACTGACAAACCATTGTTCAGTTATCTCAAGTGGAAGAACATCAGAAGCATTTAAAATTATCAGATTTTGATTTTTTCATGTCTAAATTTGGTAATTAGTACAGCAATTTCTCTAATGTATGCTCTATTTATAAATATGTTTATTGTCAATGTATGAGGTTTTGAATTATAAAGCAATCTTTATTTTCAGATATAATTCTTATTGTTTTCATTCTTCTTGCTTACTAAGTAAAGGGGGATTTACATGTACTGTTGCAATGTAAGGGAGATGTGAAATATTATGTGAAAGGTTAAATCATTTTTTTGTGGACTAATATTTATTTTTGGTTTCTTAATATTTCAGAAATTGTTAAAAAGTGATTTCAAGCTCAAATTTCAAAGAAATCTGAGCTATTTCTGATGTTCTATGCTAAATTAGGGGGTGGACAAATGAATTTAATCTTTCCCTTTTTCATTTGTTGTTCCTAATAATACATGTAATCTTTATCGAAATTTGAGTTTGGAATCACTTCATAATTATTTTACAAGTTGAGAAATAAAAATGAAAATTTCTCAAATTAGGAAACTGAAAAGACAATAAATCATGTTAAGAGACCGATAGTTAATTTAACCAGTATAAAAATTATGAAACGTTCGCATATTATATTGGGATCCTAAAGAAAGCGTTGGAATAACATGTGTCACTTATGTATCAAATTTTATACCACACAACTTCAAAATTCTGATGTTTTAACATTAATTTATTATTTTGTTCTCCAAACATTAAAAAATTTTAAAGTTATAGGATTGTGGATACAGGACTAGATGTTATCTAAAGTGCAGAAAGATATGGTGGCCCCTTGAGAGATCATGTGAAGGAAGGTAGCAAAAGTAGGGTAGCCCGTTTTGAAGGGGTCGGAGAGTTTCCTTTCAGGTGGAAGAAAGCAAAAACATGGGGATCCGGATTCGAGACTAAGGTGGAGACGAACTTGGATACTGTGAGGGCTTTCTCTCCAAGTCGAACAATCGAGCAGAGAAGCCGGAAAGGAGGCGGTGGTGTTGAACTTGCAGCGGCCAAAACCTGAGACAACTATTCAATCTCGCCCGCCTTCATCAGCTCGGAGGCATCAGCGGCGTTTCCGCCGACCTTACACGGCGGCGGATGGAGTATGTTTCGAAGATATTACAGATTCTGTCTGACGCCCACTGTTTCAGTTACCCTACTGCTATTGGGGATGTTTCTTACGGTGCTAATGTTTGTGAGTGAATTTAGTAGCCTTCTTAGTAGTGTACTTTTTTTGGTTTCATTATCTTTGTTAATTTATTATTAGTTCTCCTACAGATTAATTTTCAAAGAAATTCCTATCAAAATCTCTAAATAGGCATCAAGATTTTTCTGCAGATGGCTTATAATCTGTCGTGGAACAAATGCTTAGTTGTTGTTGGTTCTATTCACGCAATGAGATAAACTCTTAATCATTGTTGTTTTGATTCAGTGTGTTCTATTGATCAACTCTTAATTTGAAGGTGAAAAACCACTGATTTTATGCATTTGATGATCATCAAGCTAGATGTGATACTTTAGTTTTAGTTACTCATGATCACAATGCTGAAAGAAAGCTTCTGCGGAACATTCGATCTTTTCGACGAGCCACCCAAATGGCCAAGCTCCGGCAGCAATTCCGACACAAACCATCCACTGCTTCCAGGTTAGTGGCTTTGTACCTGCAAACTCATGCAGCAATTCCACCATCACCACCTGAAGAAGAATCATCACTACAATTATGCCCCACAGCAATTTCCTCCTCCACATTCCTTCAAACACATTTCTCTCAATTCCCTTGGTATTCAATATAACACAGAGCTGCCAGAGGACGAAAATGTTGAAGATCATGGTGTCTTTTGCTCTGGAACTCAGGCCGAAGGCCGATTCACCTTGGAAGTGTATCATCAGGAGAATCAGGATCGGATAGAAAGCTTGCAGGGCTATGTTCTTCCACATTGTCCTGGTTATGAATGGGTGACCGCATTTGAGTACTCTCGGCAGCTGCCGGAGTTCTCCCGGCGCCTTCTCGGCTGTGATTGCCAATGCCGCCAGGGTACCCACTATCAGCTTCACCCACAGGACCTGAAGCATTGCGTAAGGGACCTTCCCGGATGAAATAGCGGTGACGATCTTGAAAGTTGGAGGCTCTGAAGCAGAGACGGCAGTGACAAAGTCTATCACGAGGGAAGAGAAGCTTACGGTGAGGATGAACTGTGCGTAAAGCTGGATTCTTTGAAGCATGGCTCTGCCCCACGTAATCAATCGGACAAAAGAAACCATATTATCGTCTTTGATGATAACATCTGAGCTTGCTATTGCTTGCTGAGTCCCGTGGGTTCTGAAGGAGACGCCTAAATCGGCTTTCCTGAGTACTATTGCATCCCCGGCTGAATCTCCGGTGACGGTAACCTTGTGACCTTTCTTTTTCAAGTTACGCAGGAGGCAAAGCTTGTCTCGAGTGAAGGCTCGGGCCATCACGCGGATTCTATCGCATTTTTCGAGTTTCTCATTCTCTTCGTAGCTTCGAAACTCTTGCCCCTCGACAACTTCTCCTGTGTTCATCGTGATGTCCCAGTTGGGGTCAAGAATACCACAGGCTATGGCTGCGGCTGTTGCGGCGGAAAGGTCATTTCTTGATACGATTTTGATGTCAAATCCTGATTTTTGGTAATCCTCCACCGCCTTTCTTACATCAGGAATCCCCACGAATCCCATGAAAATCAAATGCTCTGCCTCGGAATACCCATCTTCTGAGGGATTCTTTTTATGCGCAAATGCGATGCAGCGGAGCCCTTTAGAATCTTTCATCTCCTGAATGATTCGGCTCAGATCGCCCTGGAAACTGTCGGGTATTTCTTTGATGTTCCCGGTTTCATCGTAGTGATGGGAACATTCGGACAATATGTCTTCTGCTTCGCCTTTCTGGTACACATTATCTTCAAGGTCATTTGGCCTGAGAACTAAATCCTCTCCTAGTTGAGAAGTACTCCATTCTCGAATTGCTTTTCGATTTGGTTATCCAGGACACTAGTGCTTGAATGAACTGCTTGAAAGAGACGTTCACGAAGATTCCTGGGAATCGCCGGAGAAGGAGGTGGCACGCCACCAAAACAGAAGATCTTCACCGCCGAAGGGTCGATTAAAGAGAGGATTCCTTTCTCGTCTGTGCAAATCACGGAAGTGTCACCAATGGCTTCGAAGGCCACAAGATTCGTGACTTCTACATTTTGAAACATCATCCTTTTGGTAGAGAGAGCAATGCTTATGAGGATAGCCAAAAGCAGCCCTTCCGGAATTGAAGTCGATGCAATAGCAGCCGGGGTTGCTAGAATACCAATCACATCATCAATAACCTCTGCAAATCTCATCTTCCCTGCAACGAAGTGCGGCTTTCCGCGACCATCCTTCAAATGCCCTGTAAAATAACGGATCATCAGCACAACGAGAACGACGAAAGCAACCGCCAAACCTATGTTGGCGATCAGTTTAGAGAGCTCGTGTAAGCTTTTTTGTAAAGGAGTGCTTGTGCTTGTGCTCTGATCAGATTCAGACATTTCCGACTCTGTATTCTTCCCGACGGCAGTGACAACCATACGAGCATTGCCATTGATGACCTTCGTCCCGGAAAGCAAGAACGGGTCCTCGCGATTTCGCACATTGGACTGGTCCACCTGTAAAGAGTTTCCCTCCATGCACAAGCCGTCGGCCGGGACCTGATCTCCGGTTTTCAAGATGACAACATCTCCGACAACTGCTTCGAAAACAGAGATGCTCTGTTCGTGGCCATTCCTGAGAACAGAGATGCTGTAATTCTCTCTGGCTTTGGATAACTGAAACAACTGAATTTTAGGCCAGAAGTTACTGAAAGTAGTGATAGCGGAAATAGTAAAAACAGCTAAACATATGAAGAGCCCATCAGATAATCCATCTTTCGCATGGTTTTTTATCCCGAAAATCAGAGCAAGTATGCCACATAGCAACAGGATAACAACAATGGGATCTTTGGAGGTCTCAAGAAGAACCTCCTGCAATATTATCCCTGGAGAAGGTTCCCTGCTACGAATTATTCTGTTTGAACCAAATTTCTGGCGCCTAAAAGCAAGGTCGCTGTCGTCCGCCGGGATACCTTTCTGAGCATCGGTTGTCATAGCGGAAAGAACGCCATATTGGCCTCCGAGATCAAGAAGCTGCTGAACATTTCTGCGGCGTGCGAGATCGGAAAGGCAATCTTCAATGGGTGGTGGAACATGGATAATTGTCTCTTTGAGTTGGAGGAGTTTTGGCTGCAGCAAAAGGTTGTTCAACAGCTCCTCGGCCTCCTCCGGGTTCTCGACTCCATGAATGTTGCCAAGAACTTTGATCGTAACTCTTCTCCATGTCAGTCTCGCGGTCGGATTCATGCAAATATCGCTTCTTGAAAACACTGAAAATAACCCACGAAAGACAAATCAATTTAATCGGATATCTGTAACAGACAAACCAAAATTAATGAATTACCAGATCGAAAAATAAAGTTTACCGCAGACAAAGGAATCGCAACAAAACCTAAAGGAATCGCAAAGCCTCACACGCAGACACGAAGGCTTTCCCCCATTTTTTTACATGCAAAGCCTCCCACGGTGTTTTCCTCTTTCTCTTTTTGCCTTTTAAAATTTTGGGGAGTATATATAGACGCGGCAGACCGGGATTTGTTTGCCATTTCTTTTGTGTTTTACATACGGAAACTTGTCGGAAACTCAGTTGTTTTTACGTACGAAATCTATGTTACTAGTACCATGCAGCAAAGATCCCTGTGTCTAATGGGTGACCATTCTTGACCCCACACGAAATCGGTTCTTAGGTCATGTTATTTTTAAACGTTTTGAAAACAAGTTTTAGAAAATAATTTTATAATGTAAAAAGTGTATTGAAAATGTAAAAATTAGATGCTGAATAGTAAAAAGTTGTATTGAAAATAATGGAATATGGTTAAAATATATTAAATTTACTGTTGAAACTAAAACTATTTTTAAAACGAAACGAAAAGAACAGGCCTTAATTTTGATGAAATGAAACCGGAATCGGTAGTCCGGGCAAGTTCAAAGCCGTCCAATATATATATATATATATATATATATATTGTAATCACTAGCACAACGACAATATAATTTGTTTCAGGAATGAAAAAATTATGGATATTAATATTGTTTTCTTTTTTAATTGCATATGTAATTACGATTCATTTAAAAGAAAGTAAAGTTTTACCAATTTTCATTGTAACAATATGATACTAATATTGAAATACAACTATTTTTTATATTAAAGGTGCTGCAATTTCGTCTAACCACGATTATAATCAAATTTTAATTTGAAATCACAAATTGTAGTTTCAATAATATATATATATATATATATATATATATAGGGTTCTTAACTGTCTCGAATTTTATGCCCCATTTTTTCTTATCCAATGTAACGTGAGATTGGACCATGGAACGTCTTAAAGGAAAGCTTCTACACTTTCCTATCGAGCCATGAATCGTTCTCAACCAATTATATTTAATATAAGACAAATTATATGAATGACCACTAAACTATTATTCATGCTTATTTTTGGCCACTAAACTATTTTTTGTCTACTTTTGGCCACTAAACTATTGCATCTGACCATACTTGGCCACTAAACTACTGTTTCTGCCTACTTTTGGCCACTAAATAATTTTTCGCTCAGTTATGGCCACTAAACTATTAGAAGTTGTCATTAATGACCACTCCGTTAGAAGTTATCATCAAATCTTCATTTACTCCTTAATCTTTAATGTTCCCAAAATCCTAATAATCTTTAAACTGCCTATATATATATCCATCAATGTTTTTTAACATCAATCACTCACAAACAATAATTATTTGTGTGTTTTTTTGTTTTCTCTATATCTTTATTTGTATTTTCTAACGCATGATATAGACATCGATCTCATTTATTATTTATTTATTATTGTATTTTTGGAATTATGTTAAATCTTGAAAATTTATAAAATGATATGAGAATTCTAAATGTCACTACAAAATGATAAAATATTAATGAATAAAGTTGACTGTCGAAATTAAAATAAAGATGTGAATAAAAAAATGCAATTTTTAAATAACAAATTTAAAAAATGAAATTAAATAAAGATTTGATGAAAATTCTTAACGGAGTGTCAATAGTGACAACTTCTAATAGTTTAGTGGCCAAAAGTGGGCACGGACCATAGTTTAATAACACATTGTTTGCTTCCTAGAAACAGCAGTCTGCAATGGAGTGATTAACACAGTGAAAGCACTGAAGCTCTCCTCGTTTATTCTTCATAGTTTCTGAGTTTTGGAACTCTTTTTGGGAATTTACCTCCAATATAGCATGATTTCTTCCCAGTGGTTTCCTCTTCATCTTTTCGATCTCCAACTTTTTCAACATGGGAATTCTTTGCAGAAATTTAACCCTCTGAGACGTAAGAAAAATCTTCATTTTTCCATTTTGATGATTATAAGTGTGATTTTCTAGCTAGTTTCTTCGATCCTACAAAAATATAGATGAGCAAAGCATTCTGCCACGAGACGTGAAATTGAAGTTGTTCTTTGTTGAAGAATCCTTATTTCCTCTGGTTATTGAAGAATTCTGAGAAATGAAATGGTGTCAGATTTCTTAATTTCCTCTCTAAAACAACCCTGAGTGATCGATCTCCTTGTTTGTTTTTAAATTCTTTAAATCCCAATTCGCCTGCCTTGGATCTTGTTTCTTTTATCTAGAATGGACTGAATATTGCCAACTTTCAATGGCCCCAGAAAATGCGAAGAAACAAGGCTACCTACATATATACAATTTTGCAAATTCAAACTTAATTACAGTTAACAAAATCCAAACAATAAACACTTAATTATCAGAAATGAAATTAGATGGCCGCCCCAAATAATAAATGAACAACAACCACAACAACAAATTATAAAGGCTGAATGACGATGTAGCAAAAAGAAATTATTTTATTTTATGCGTTGGCGCCGTTCCAATAGCGTTGGTGCTCCGCCTCCGCATGTTTCTCCTCTGGATCCCCGGCGCCGGCGGCCGAGGAATCTTATATTCATGAAGTATCCAAAATATGGCTCATCGATTCACGGATTGATAGAATCGATGAGTCATGAAGTATCCAACTTGAGTTTTTCAGATGAAAGAAGCAGGGACATCTTATAAACTCAAGATGGGTTACATATATAGGCAAAAGTTTATGAGGAAAAGTAATCCGTTGACAGTGACCCAAATACCCAATGTCATATCTTGCTTCTTTCTTCCAACTTCCCAGAATCTGCTGGGAAGCTCTCCCAGTAATTGACCCTTTTGAAACATTTAAGATGAAAGAAGCAGGGAGGTCATCTTATAAACTCAAGATGGGTTACATAGATAGGGAAAAGTTTAGGGAGTCACCTTTATGAGGAAAAGTAATCCTTTGACAGGGGACCCAATGTCATCTCTTGCTGTCTTCCAACTTCGCAGAATCTGCTGGGAAGCTCTCCCAGTAATTGACCTTTTTGAACCATTTTTAACTACATATAAAAACAAAACATATATTTATCCTTTAAAAGAATTTCAAGAAACAAAGTGACTGTTCTTTTTGTTTCGTTTTAAAAACGTTTTGGTTTCAATAGTAAATTTAATATATTTTAATCATATTTCATCATTTCCAATACAATTTTTTACTATTTATCATCTACTTTTTATATTTTCAATACACTTTTTACATTATAAAACTATTTTCTAAAACTTGTTTTCAAAACGTTCAAAAGAACAGGTCATGGCATCGAGTCTTGATAACTCCTATTCAAAAAAAATGTTTTTGAAATAATTTCTAAACATTACTTTATTCATTTTCTAACTACTATTTTATCTAACTTATACGTTTAAGGTCATGGCATCGAGTCTTGATAACTCCTAAATACAGTGTTAATAATATTTTTCATGCAGCTATAGGTGGTAGCAAACAAACCGTCTCCCCAATTCAGTCTTTCTCTTCGCCCGTGATCCTCCAATTGTTGTACTGTCAGGACCCTTATTCCGTTTTACGCAAAGTAAAAGCATGTTAATCGTGGTTAAACGAATCAAAACACTTCCAAAAAAAAAATACATTGCATCTTGTATTCCGTAAAGCAATACAATTACGTTAATTAAGCAAGGATTAGTGTATTGGGCTGGTAGGAAGGCCCATAAATTACACCCTCCCCGGCATGTTCTTTTTAATTATTTTAAAATATGTTTTTGAAAAATAGTTTTATAATGTAAATAGTGTATTGAAAATGTAAAAAGTTGTATTGAAAAAACTAAAAAATGAATATAATTTATTAAATTTACTGTCGAAACCAAAACTAAGACCAAAACAAACAAAAAAATTATAAAAAACTAAAACTATAACCAAAAGAACAAGCCCATAAATGGAAAATATTCAGAAAACTGGCTGCTCCTTACTAGACATTCACATTTCAAGACGAAAGACTAGCGCATGTCGGTATGAGCGATTTTTTAAAACATATTTTCAGAAAAAAAAAATTATTTAAAAAGTAGTAAAAATAAAAATATTACAATATATTAAATTTTGATATATAAATTAAAATAAAATAAAAATAATGAAAATCAGCATGCCCTATATATCTTGAGAAACATACAAGTTTCAAGACGAAAGACTAGCGCATGCTCGGTATGAGTGATTTTTTAAAACATATTTTCAGAAGAAAAAAATTATTTAAAAAGTAGTAAAAATAAAAATATTACAATATATTAAATTTTGATATAGAAATTAAAATAAAATAAAAATAATGAAAATCAGCATGCCCTATATATCTTGAGAAACATACAAGTTTCAAGACGAAAGACTAGCGCATGCTCGGTATGAGTGATTTTTTTAAAACATATTTTCAGAAGAAAAAAATTATTTAAAAAAGTAGTAAAAATAAAAATATTACAATATATTAAATTTTGATATAGAAATTAAAATAAAATAAAAATAATGAAAATCAGCATGCCCTATATATCTTGAGAAACATACAAGTTTCAAGACGAAAGACTAGTGCATGTTCGGTATGAGTGATTTTTTAAAACATATTTTCAGAAGGAAAAAATTATTTAAAAAGTAGTAAAAATAAAAATATTACAATATATTATATTTTGATATAGAAATTAAAATAAAATAAAAATAATGAAAATCAGCATGCCCTATATATCTTGAGAAACATACAAGTTTCAAGACGAAAGACTAGTGCATGTTCGGTATGAGTGATTTTTTAAAACATATTTTCAGAAGGAAAAAATTATTTAAAAAGTAGTAAAAATAAAAATATTACAATATATTATATTTTGATATAGAAATTAAAATAAAATAAAAATAATGAATATGAGCATGTCCTATATATCTTGAGAAACATACAAGTTTCAAGACGAAAGACTAGCGCATGTTCGGTATGAGTGATTTTTTAAAATATATTTTCAGAAGAAAAAAATTATTTAAAAATTAGTAAAAATAAAAATATTACAATATATTAAACTTTGATATAGAAATTAAAATAAAATAAAAATCCAAACAAAATTAATGAAAATGAGCATGTCCTACATATCTTGAGAAACATACAAGTTTCATGTTTATATAGCTTGGGGTTCGTGATCCCTTAAATTAGATTTTGGGAAAAATTAGATATTAAGTCATAACAATTGGTATCAAAGTCGTAGCACACTCGCACGTTGCTCAATGTTCAATATAGGGATCGCTCGGTGTACTATAATGATTCTACAACTTTTTTTAGGGTAACGTGTGGTATGAGACACCTAAAATAAATAAATAAACAAGAACGTGGTGTGAATTATTTGCAACCGTACACAAGGAATGGGACTCGCGTGTAAAATATGAGACTAATGCATGCACATACGGTGTGGTGGAGCGTGATGGATTGTTATGTAAGTATACACACTATCTATCATAACATGTCCAAAGTGTTGGGCAAAATGTTTAAGGTGTTATCATGAGTGTAAGGAAACTTCAATTTAGGATATACTGTTTAAAAGTGATGCTTTAAGCCTAATGCATCATTTTAAAGTGTTAACATAAGCTATTCTTGTATTAATACTAATGCATCCCTTTTAGGGCCTAATTTTTGGAAAGATCCCTTTATAAATATATAGTTCCGCCAACATCATAAATTAATAATCCTTATAAATTACAAATATTACTATGATACTTTATTAAAATAAGAATACATTGTTGTTTTTTTTTATTATTAAATTTTAAATCTAAATAAATTTCATCTCTAACTTTTCTAACTGCACCTAAAAGTTCCGGTGTTGAATTGTCGAACTGCAACAAAAAATTTTGATGTACAATGAACCCATTGAATGTTTTTAGTTCTAATATACAATGAACATATTGGATGTTTTTAATTTTCATGTACAATAAACTCATAGATACAATTGATTTGTACATTGAAAATGTGAAATTTATATTAATACCTATTAATATAATGAACTAGTAAAAACAATTAACTTGTACATATTTGATTTATTTAGATATTTGTTTATAGAGATCGAAAACCCTTTTTAAATTAATAAATTATTAATTTATTGATTAAATAATATTCAATAAAAATTAATAAAATTTCATGGTCCCAAATTTATTAATTTATAGGATTTTACTGTATATTGCAGGGAAAGGAAAAATGCAATTTGAAGAAGAAAAAAAATAATTTATAATTATGCAGCGAATATATAAAATAATTTTTTCGGAAAAGTTCCACATCTAAACAAAGAAACTTCAAAGCTCAAAGCTTAACAGCGTTGGGCGCAAGCATATGGGTCGATCGACAACAAGTATTGGGCCACACGGAAGCCCACCGGCCGCCGTCACGTTCCACTCAATAATCAATTCATGACAGTTGAAAACAGGCAGCATTTCTTCGATACTTCGCATAATAATCCCTCGAATTTAAAACTAATTCGTCTCCTTTCTTCTCGGGATTACCTCTGCAATTGCGTTCGCTGGAATCCAACGAACTCTGATTAAGAGTTCGTTGGATTCACATTGACATTATAAGCTTTTGAGGACGACGCTAAGCTTATAATATGAACTAACAATGTCGGTTGATTCAAAGCATGATCATATTCGTAAACTATATATAAATAGCTATCTTACCATTCTTATTCTCCATTAGTCTTGCATTGCAAGTTCTGTGTTTGTGTTTTGTTCTGAACCAAAGATCTTATCAAAATTCTTTATAATCAAAGATAGTATATTGTTTTCATTCTTTGTTTTTTCTTTTCAACTTGAGGGATTTCCAGAAGAATCATGTCTTCTGTAATTGAGGCTTTCAGCAGCAAGAAAAGCCCGTCTTACAAGAGTTTTGTTGTGAAGGATGGTAGCTCACTGGACAGAAACAAGAAGAAATGGCTCTCAGCTGTGGTGAAAATCTATTGTTCTCACTACTACAAAAATGGCTTTTAATGGCGGTTTTTAAGGGTTTTTAACGGCGGTTCTTGGCCTTTTTGAACCGCCATCTATCTGGCAGCCGTAGTAAGTTAGCGGACTTTCTACGGCGGTTCAAGAAAGTGGACATTTTCTACGGCGGTTCAACCTTGAACCGCCGTAGAAAGTGGCCCCTTTTTAGACCCAAACTGTGTTAAAAACCTGCTGCTAAAACCTGGTTTAAAGCAAAACCTGCCCCTAAAAGTTGAAATTTAATACAAATATCACCAATATACAAATTGAAATCGCTATTATATTAATGGGCATATCCAAAAATATTTGTACAACTATAATATGAAGAAGTTTAATTAGTATCCTTCAACTACGGCTAATGCTCGAAAATATAACTAGCGTATATTTTTCGCACTGCATCTATATCCACATTGCTTAGTGGAGTGCGGTCAAGCTTGAAGTGCTGCAACAGAGTTTTTGAAATTAAAAAAGTAACTGAGTAGCAAAATGAAATACAGTCAATTAAGTAAGTTATGAGAAATGAAATACCTTTTCAAGTGCCAATGTGTCGAATTTCATTGCTATTTGGTACATGTAGTGCATTACATAGTACCCACACTCCCAATTAGACGTTTGCTTTTTATGCTAATGAATATTAATATACGAGTTAGAAGATCATACAATTAATTGTAAACCACACAACGTTGAGTAAAAAATTTAATAAGAACCAATTTTACCTTAAATACTATCCACTCAGGTTGCATATGCACATTTTTGGGCAATCCTAAGAAAGTTTGATAGTTAAACATCACCCTATAAAAATGAAAGCGGAACGAAAATAATTAGCAACATATGTATATATATATATATATGATTGGCATTAGAAATTATATAAGCATTCTAAAAGTTGTTAATATATATAACTCACTCGTCTATAAGCACCACTGCCTCCTCTTTCTGTGGATTTTGTAAAGAATCAAGCCAGTAGACAACCTTTTCTATCGGTCTAATGGCTATTAGTATCCAATGTTCACTGCAAACGAAAAATTTAATTACGTCAGATCTTTAAATCAGTGTTTCTTAAATATTAGAGAAGCGCTTACAGTGTCACTTACCCCTGAAGATAAGGCACCAGATAAATTTCTTTATTCCGATCCTCAAGTTTCACGCAATGTAGTGTACCCTATCTTCGTATGTATTTCCTATGGGTGTGACATGATCAGCCGAGAGGAAACCTATCCCCTTTCTCCCATTCCTTTCAACTAACTCATGTAATGCTCTAAAGAATTTACAAAAAAAAGATTCATTGGTTAGTCTAAGCACATGGAATGCATACTATATATAACAATAATCAGAAATAGATTATAAAATTAAGTGAAAACTCACTGGGTGAACAATTGCATCAAACAGTTTGAGACCTGGCTTTCTCTGGTCAATAATTCTACGACATCCTCTCGATCCATCGCAATAGGAAGCTCCACACCTATGACTTCTCTTGTCATTTGAAAGAAGAAGCCATTGAAGTCCGAATCTTTCTCCATTCGGAGCTGCAACTCTTGCAGTGGATCAGATGTCGATGAGGATGACATCTCAATAGGAACCGTCACCGAAGGAGATTTTATATCATCCATATAATTCATCCGACCTTTTTTCTTTTGGGCACTTTTATCCACCTAACATCATTTGAAATAACATTAAATATACAAAACGGTATTAAGTAATTCACAAATAAATGTAAGAATATACCTGTGTTACCGGATCCGGCTGAATAACTTCAATCAACTGTATAGGCCATTCCACGAAAAAGGATCTGGCTATTCCCACAGTTGCAGCCTCTTCCTCAGGAAATGGTAGCGGGGCAAAGTCATCATAGGAAATTTTAATTGTGACACTCGCACAACCTTTCCTAACCTCGCGGCCGTGGTGCTTTCTTTGCTTATAAATATTTCCCTTGGCCACAAGCTTACGCGGCTTTTGCGTATCCTCAGAGATGAACATATGGCATTCACACCCGTCCTGGGTTAATAGGCAAGCGAATGAACATTAATCAACTATTAAGTCTAACTTAACAAAGCAAGTGTAATCATGAAATCAAATTCAAGCGTCTTTAATTAGAAGTGACAATATGAAAGAAATTATACATTCAAATTTATTAATTAAATAAAAACCAAAATATAAATGTAAAATTTCATTATTGTAAAATAAAAATAAAAGAAAGATGTTTAATATATTAAAAAAATCCATAGTTTTTTTAATTGCAATATTACATTTTTAAAAGGAAAATATAAACTTCATTTTAAAAAAAAAAAAAGTGTTTGAATACTTGAATACATATGCAAAAAAATAAATAATAAAAAGAATTTAAAAGAAAAATAGAAAAATAAAAGTCTACCCAAGAAGAATAGCAGTGATACTCTATAGAAAAATGAAAGACATAAATGTATTTTAAGTACCTTGTATTCGCCTAAAGAACCCCCGTCAGAGGCTTTGATCGGGTCCGTAGATGAAACATGTAGCATCTCCAACTCAGGCAAACGTGCGGGAATTGGATGCAATTTCCACTTTTCTACGGCGGTTCAAACATGAACCGCCGTAGAAAGTTTTTTCTACGGCGGTGGTTTTAGAACCGCCGTAGAAAAGTGGGAACAAATGCAGCCAATTAATTCCCGCGCGCCCATAAATTTCTATTTTTTTTTCATGTTATGAAGCATAGACCCTACATTTCTAGTTTTTTAATGTTCATATAAAATATAGTTTGAATAATCTTTATAAAATAATAAAGCATTATTAATCGATAGACGAATAATTAATTCATTTAGCGGTCAATACCCAACCTCGCTAAATGAATATCTTTTTTCCGAGGCACAGACAAGTAATTTATGAAGAGTTAAATATAAAATCAAAACAAAAATCATTGTATAGCTTCCCCTGTAAATTTTACCAAAAGTACTACTACTTGAAAAAGAAAAAAAATACATGAAACATTTATTCATAGGTGAAAAACAAGGAAATCAATTTGCCGGAAAATTTGACAAAGTCTCCCCTATAAATGTAACATACTCCCTGTCAAGGATATGCACATACTTAAATACTTCACTAAAATTCCAACTATTTCGAATAATACGGAATTCAGTTTCAAATCAATTCAGACAAAATCTCCCCTGCTTGTTTTTGACCAAAACACAAGTGCATCATAACATCAACACAGAAGCTTCACACAATTTCCAACAATAACATATTCATTTATAAACAGTTCCGAATATGAAATTCCTGGAAATTTTGTCCCTTGATTGCGCTGCTTCATCCAAATTGTGACCTGTTTCAATCAGATAGTACGAAGGATAAAAATAAATGTTGTTATAAATTTATGTCCACCTCTTTTAATTAAAATCAAAGAAACATATACAAATACACACACACAACATACACACCCACAGAAAAAAAATTAATAAAAACAAACAATATATCTGAAAATGATTCTTAACTTATTCTCTTTCTCTTATGGGACACTTGCTCCTCGAACCATAATCCTTCGCTGTGGCCATCACGAAGTATGTATTTATCAAGTTTCCTATCTTCCTCGTCTGCTCTCTATTCAGGTAACCCACTAGAGAAAGGGCCAGCCTCATAAAGCCGTTCTTCTGTATCAATCCCTTCCACTCCGTGATGTTGTTTACCATGAAGAACAACAGACCAATGTTCGTCGCAAGGATCGGTGATATAAAAAAAAATTTTCGCCTGCGATGCAAGTATAAATGGTTCCCTCTTGAAACCCTCCCGATTAAAGTTCACCAAGGTAAAACCCAATGGATCATCAATTCGAACCCCACTATTGTTATCAACCCATTTACAGTGAAATACAGCTACTTTGAAACAAACATAGTCAAGCTCCCAAATATCTTCGATCACCCCGTAATAAGCCATGTTTGCATACAATGAATTTTTATCCTTCCTGCTAGAAACATGTAAAGCCTCTGAGATTAATGTAACACCACTGTTTTGTGCCGTACTCTTCTCATCTTGTCTCTTAGTAGCAAATGAATATCCATTTATGTCATAGCGGGTTCATTCCATCAGTACACAAACCAAGCCTCAAATTTCTGCTTCTCCCCCAAAAGAAGGATACATTGAATCAATTTTTTTCCACTGATCTGAATGCCATGTCATTAGTTTTGCAATCTTTTGCATTAGCAAACAACCGTTTAAATCTTGGTATTATAGGAAGATACCACAGAACCGTAGCCGGCGACCCCTTCTTTTGCACATCAGAACTATCTTCAACCTCATCACACAGCTGCTTGTTTTTGTATCGTGAAGTTTTACACTTAGGACTTAGGACAAAGCAATAAATCCTTATACTCATTCCTGTAGAGGACGCAATCATTTGGGCAAGCGTGGATCTTATTATACACCATACCCATTGGACACAATATTTTTTTCGCCTCGTAAATTCAATCTGGAAGTTCATTATCTTCTGGGAGCATATCTTTCAATACCCTCAATAAGGCTGTAAAACTAGTATCTGACCACCCATTTGCCGCTTTCAAATTAAACAACTTCAAAACACTAGACAAACGTGTATATTTAGTGCAACCCTTGTATAGATGCTTCTCATTATCACCCAAAATAGAAGCAAGAACTTCCAGTTTATCAGAAAAATCCTCGGCCACATCCTCAATCATGTCATCTAATCGATCTCTAGTAATTGCATCATCTCCTTTTGCATGAGATTTTCTTTGCTCAAGTAAACCATCAATACTTTCACCATGCCAAATCCACAGTTTATAAGAAGGATCAAATCCGTGCCGATATAAATGGAATCTTATTGTATCTGAGTTATCAAACCGCGCACCATTTTTACAAGCTTTGAACGGACAATGGACATACTTTGTATTCTTATAAGCAAATTCAATGAAATTCTCAACTTCTTTCGCATAAGAATCGGAGGTCCGATCACCATACAATAAGATATTTCAATCCATGTGTAACTAACACCTTGAAATAATTAAAAATATCAAATAATAATTCAACAAACAATGTATAAAGTATCAAGTTACATGCTTGTCTTAGCACATGTCATACTAATGTTACTCATATAATCAAAACTACTATAATACCTCAATGAAAAAAAATAATGCATAAACAATACATGCGCAATAGACATAATCAAATGAATAAGAACCCATAAGTTTTTCATTTATGCATTTCGTCAAACACATGAAATGCATAAAAAAAATAATACACACTCTAAGTAGTGCAAAGTATATGAACATCCTCCATTAAAAATCAAACACTATAAATCAAATCACATCACCAAGAAATTACATAGTATAACTAACTAGGGTTCCACAATACTAAGGTTCACCATATACATGGAATATATGCAACTTTAATTTTCAGTCCCCTACCATAAATAAAAATAAATTCTATAGGATGACATATATAAAGTACAAGCATAAGCAATTACTGAAAAATTTTAGAAGTTTCTAACCTTAAGGTGGTAAATTTTAGCTCCAAATGACGATTCTTTACATCAAACGTGCAAAACCATAGTAGAAAATAGAGAAGAACACTTCCGGCCGCGATATGGAGATACACGTTGTTATTTAGGGTTAAATACGTCAATACAACGGCGGTACAAATTAAACCGCCGTAGAAAGGACCTTCTACGACGGTTTTAAAATAAACCGCCGTAGAAAGGGACTTTCTACGGCGGTTGGGACAAACCGCCGTAGAAGGGAGCTTTCTACGGCTGTTGGAAGGCAACCGCCGTAGAAAGTGTGGACTTTCTACGGCGGTTACCTTCCAACCGCCGTAGAAAGTGTGGACTTTCTACGGCGGTTACCTTCCAACCGCCGTAGAAAGCCCTCTTTCTACGGCGGTTTATTTTAAAACCGTCGTAGAAAGTCCTGTTCTACGGCGGTTCATTTTTAGACCGCCGTAGAAAGTCCGCATTTCTTTTATAACTGCGGTTTTCTATTTTCCGCTGTTAATCCGCAGCCGTTAAAGCTCTATTTTGTAGTAGTGTCTAGAGCTTTAAAATTATTAGATTTTGATTTTTTCATGTCTAAATTTGGTAATTAGTACAGCAATTTCTCTAATGTATGCTCTATTTATAAATATGTTTATTGTCAATGTATGAGGCTTTGAATTATAAAGCAATCTTTATTTTCAGATATAATTCTTATTGTTTTCATTCTTCTTGCTTACTAAGTAAAGGGGATTTACATGTACTGTTGCAATGTAAGAGAGATGTGAAATATTATGTGAAAGGTCAAATCATTTTTTTTGTGGACTGATATTTCTTTTTGGTTTCTTAATATTTCAGAAATTGTTAAAAAGTGGTTTCAAACTCAAATTTCAAAGAAATCTGAGCTATTTATGCATAGAACATGAGATTTTCTATGCTAAATTAAGGGGCGGACAAATGAATTTAATCTTTCCCTTCTTCATTCGTTGTTCCTAATAATTTAGATGTAATCTCACGTGCTTATCAAATTTGATTTAGATGTTATCGAAATTTGAGTTTGGAATCATTTCATAATTATTTTACAAGTTCAGAAATAAAAATAAAAATTTCTCAAATTGAGAAACTAAAAAGATAATAATTAAATCATGTTAAGGGACCGATAGTTGATTTAACTAGGGGTGTTCAGAAAATGTCCAATCCAAATTAGCCGGCCAATCCAATCCATGTATGATAAATGGATTGGCTTATTTGGTTTTCGGATTGGGTGAAAGGCCCAAACCGAATTCTTAAACGGTTAAATGGTTTGGAATTGGATTTGAATCTTAATCCAAATAAGGAACCGAATAAGCCAAATAAGAATTAATATAATATAATATTTATTAAATTTATTTAATAGTTATTTAATTCAGTTTTTAATTAAGTATTTGAGGAGGATGGTGAAAATTGAAGAAGAATGCTGATTGTTGAGAGCTAAATCTAAAGAAGAATATCAATGCCCTTTCTATTATTTTGTTATTTTCTAATGTTATTAATGACCGTTATTTTAGTTTTAAACTTATTTTGGAGAAAACATTAATCTTTTGGTTTGATTATTTTATTATTGTAAGATTCTGATTATGAGATACTATCCTTTTGAAGTATTTTTATAAGATTTTTTCTTCTTTTCATTTGGCTTATTCGAACCCCAAACCGAATAAGCCATGGCTTAAATGGTTTGGATTGGTTTGGTTTTTACTTAAACGGTTTGGTGTTTGGATGCTGATTTTTTTTTGAAAAACCCGAATTAGCCAATCTAAATAAGCCAAATAAATCCAAATGAACACTCCTAGATTTAACCAATGTGAAAATTATGAAACGTTCACATATTATATTGGGGATGGATCCTAATTTCCAAAAGAAAGCGTTCGGATACCATGTGTCACTTATTATGTATCATATTTTATATCACATCGTTTCAAAACACTCGTGTTTTAATATTAATTTATTATTTTGTTCTCCAAACATTAAAAATTTTAAAGTTATAGGATTGTGGATACAGGACTACATGTTATCTAAAGTGCTGAAAGATATGGTGGTCCCTTGAGAGATCATGTGAAGGAAGGTAGCAAAAGTAGGGTAGCCCGTTTTGAAGGTCGGAGAGTTTCCTTTCAGCTTGAGAAAAGCACAGATATTTTGGAAAATCAATCAATGAGCGATGACATTTTGGAAGAAAGCAAAAACATGGGGGTCCGGATCCGAGACTAAGGTGGAGACGAACTTGGATACTAATTCATTATGTGAGGGCTTTCTCTCCAAGTCGAACAATCGAGCAGAGGAGCCGGAGAAGGAGGCGGTGGTGTTGCACTTGCAGCGGCCAACACCAGAGACAACTATTCAATCTCGCCCGCCTTCATCAGCTCGGAGGCATCAGCGGCGTTTCTGCCGACCTTACACGGCGGCGGATGGAGTACGTTTCGAAGATATTGCAGATTCTGACGCCCACTGTTTCAGTTACCCTACTGTTATTGGGGATGTTTCTTACGGTGGTAATATTCGTGAGTGAATTTAGTAGCGTACTTTTTTGGTTTCATTATCTTTGTTAATTTGTTATTAGTTCTCCTACAGATTAATTTTCAAAGAAATTCTTATCAAAATCTCTAAATAGGCATCAAGATTTTTCTGCAGATGGCTTATAATCTCATGTAGTAGAACAAACGTTTAGTTGTTGTTGGTTCTATTAACGAAATGAGATAAACTCTTAATCATTGTTGTTTCGATTCAGTGTGTTCTATTGATCACATCTTAATTTGAAGGTGAAAAACAACTGATTTTATGCATTTGATGATCATCAAGCTAGATGTGATACTTGAGTTTTAGTTACTCATGATCACAATGCTGAAAGAAAGCTTCTGCGGAACATTCGATCTTTTCGACGAGCCACCCAAATGGCCAAGCTCCGGCAGCAATTCCGATACAAACCATCCACTGCTTCCAGGTTAGTGGCTTTGTACCTGCAAACTCATGCAGCAATTCCACCATCACCACCTGAAGAAGAATCATCACTACAATTATGCCCCACAGCAATTTCCTCCTCCACATTCCTTCAAACACATTTCTCTCAATTCCCTTGGTATTCAATATAACACAGAGCTGCCAGAGGACGAAAATGTTGAAGATCATGGTGTCTTTTGCTCTGGAACTCAGGCCGAAGGCCGATTCACCTTGGAAGTGTATCATCAGGAGAATCAGGATCGGATAGAAAGCTTGCACGGCTATGTTCTTCCACATTGTCCTGGTTATGAATGGGTGACCGCGTTTGAGTACTCTCGGCAGCTGCCGGAGTTCTCCCGGCGGCTTCTCGGCTGTGATTGCCAATGCCGCCAGGGTACCCACTATCAGCTTCACCCACAGGACCTGAAGCGTTGCGTAAGGGACCTTCCCGGATGAAATAGCGGTGACGATCTTGAAAGTTGGAGGCTCTGAAGCAGAGACGGCAGTGACACAGTCTATCACGAGGGAAGAGAAGCTTACGGTGAGGATGAACTGTGCGTAAAGCTGGATTCTTTGAAGCATGGCTCTGCCCCACGTAATCAATCGGACAAAAGAAACCATATTATCGTCTTTGATGATAACATCTGAGCTTGCTCCCGTGGGTTCTGAAGGAGACGCCTAAATCGGCTTTCCTGAGTACTATTGCATCCCCGGCTGAATCTCCGGTGACGGTAACCTTGTGACCTTTCTTTTTCAAGTTGCGCAGGAGGCAAAGCTTGTCTCGAGTGAAGGCTCGGGCCATCACGCGGATTCTATCGCATTTTTCGAGTTTCTCATTCTCTTCGTAGCTTCGAAACTCTTGCCCCTCGACAACTTCTCCTGTGTTCATCGTGATGTCCCAGTTGGGGTCAAGAATACCACAGGCTATGGCTGCGGCTGTTGCGGCGGAAAGGTCATTTCTTGATACGATTTTGATGTCAAATCCTGATTTTTGGTAATCCTCCACCGCCTTTCTTACATCAGGAATCCCCACGAATCCCATGAAAATCAAATGCTCTGCCTCGGAATACCCATCTTCTGAGGGATTCTTTTTATGCGCAAATGCGATGCAGCGGAGCCCTTTAGAATCTTTCATCTCCTGAATGATTCGGCTCAGATCGCCCTGGAAACTGTCGGGTATTTCTTTGATGTTCCCGGTTTCATCGTAGTGATGGGAACATTCGGACAATATGTCTTCTGCTTCGCCTTTCTGGTACACATTATCTTCAAGGTCATTTGGCCTGAGAACTAAATCCTCTCCTAGTTGAGAAGTACTCCATTCTCGAATTGCTTTTCGATTTGGTTATCCAGGACACTAGTGCTTGAATGAACTGCTTGAAAGAGACGTTCACGAAGATTCCTGGGAATCGCCGGAGAAGGAGGTGGCACGCCACCAAAACAGAAGATCTTCACCGCCGAAGGGTCGATTAAAGAGAGGATTCCTTTCTCGTCTGTGCAAATCACGGAAGTGTCACCAATGGCTTCGAAGGCCACAAGATTCGTGACTTCTACATTTTGAAACATCATCCTTTTGGTAGAGAGAGCAATGCTTATGAGGATAGCCAAAAGCAGCCCTTCCGGAATTGAAGTCGATGCAATAGCAGCCGGGGTTGCTAGAATACCAATCACATCATCAATAACCTCTGCAAATCTCATCTTCCCTGCAACGAAGTGCGGCTTTCCGCGACCATCCTTCAAATGCCCTGTAAAATAACGGATCATCAGCACAACGAGAACGACGAAAGCAACCGCCAAACCTATGTTGGCGATCAGTTTAGAGAGCTCGTGTAAGCTTTTTTGTAAAGGAGTGCTTGTGCTTGTGCTCTGATCAGATTCAGACATTTCCGACTCTGTATTCTTCCCGACGGCAGTGACAACCATACGAGCATTGCCATTGATGACCTTCGTCCCGGAAAGCAAGAACGGGTTATGGATGGGGTCGATTGCCACAGAGACCTCGCGATTTCGCACATTGGACTGGTCCACCTGTAAAGAGTTTCCCTCCATGCACAAGCCGTCGGCCGGGACCTGATCTCCGGTTTTCAAGATGACAACATCTCCGACAACTGCTTCGAAAACAGAGATGCTCTGTTCGTGGCCATTCCTGAGAACAGAGATACTGTAATTCTCTCTGGCTTTGGATAACTGAAACAACTGAATTTTAGGCCAGAAGTTACTGAAAGTAGTGATAGCGGAAATAGTAAAAACAGCTAAACATATGAAGAGCCCATCAGATAATCCATCTTTCGCATGGTTTTTTATCCCGAAAATCAGAGCAAGTATGCCACATAGCAACAGGGTAACAACAATGGGATCTTTGGATGTCTCAAGAAGAACCTCCTGCAATATTATCCCTGGAGAAGGTTCCCTGCTACGAATTATTTTGTTTGAAGCAAAATTCTTGCGCCTAAAAGCAAGGTAGCCGTCGTCCGCCGGGATACCTTTCTGAGCATCAGTTTTCAAAGCGGAAAGAACGCCATCAACGCCTCCGAGATCAAGAAGCTCCTGAACATTTCTGCGGCGGGCGAGATCGGAAAGGCAATCTTCAATGGGTGGTGGAACATGGATAATTGTCTCTTGGGGTTGGAGTTTTTGCTGCAACAAAAGGTTGTTCAACAGCTCCTCGGCCTCCTCCGGGTTCTCGACTCAGTGAATGTTGCCAAGAACTTTGATCGTAACTCTTCTCCACGTCAGTCTCGCGGTTGTCGGATTCATGGATTCTTCCGAAATGCAAATATCGCTCACTGAAAATAACCCAGTAAAGACAAATCAATTTAATCGGATATCTATAATAGACAAACCAAAATTAATGAATTACCAGATCGAAAAATAAAGTTTACCGCAAACAAAGGAATCACAAAGCCTCACACGCAGACACGAAGGCTTTCCTCCATTTTTTTACATGCAAAGCCTCACACGCTGTTTTCCTCTCTCTCTCTTTTTGCCTTTAGTATTTTAAAATTTTGGGGAGTAAATATAGACGTGGCAGACTGGGATTTGTGTTTGATATACGGAAATTTGTCGGAAAAGCAGTTGTGTTTACGTACGAAACATATGTATGTTACTATTACCATGCAGCAAAGATCCCCTTATCTATGACGAAACCGATTCTTAATTTTGATGAAATGAAGCCGGAATCGGTAGTCCGGGCAAGTTCAAAGCCGTCCATATCTATTTTTTAATTTTATAATCACTAGCACAACGACAATATAATTTGTTTCACGAATGAAAAGCTATGGATATTTATATTGTTTTCTTTTTTAATTGCATATGTAATTACGATTCATTTAAAAGAAAGTAAAGTTTTACCAATTTTAATTGTAACAATATGATACTAATATTGAAATACAACTATTTTTTATATTAAAGGTGCTGCAATTTCATCCAACCACGATTATAATCAAATTTTAATTTGAAATCACAAATTGTAGTTTCAAGAATATAGGGTTCTTAACTGTCTCGGATTTTAAAATTTAAAGTAAAAATCTAATTGACCCAAATTTTTTAAATAATCTTTTTGAATATCTAACTATACATGCACTCATACCTAGGGGTGACCACGGTTCTTGTTCAAACCTGAACCGAACCGGTGTTTCCGGTTCCAAAACCGTAATCGTGGAGGACGGTTCTTGGAACCGTAACCAAAACCGTGACTTGAGGTTCGATTTAGGTTAATTTTTAGGAACCGGAACCGTAACCGGCTGTTCGGAACTATCCAAATATAATATTTATTTATAAATATAATTTATATTTCTAATTTATATATATCTATAATTATTTTATATCTATAATATTTTGTAGTGGATGTATTAAAATTTGCTTGTTCAATAAATAATTATTAATATAATTTATTTTTAAAATGAGAATATTGTGAACATTAATATTATTTTCTCTTTAAACTTCATGTTGTAATTAAAATTTATATAAAATAAATTTAAAGTATTACTAATATTGAAATTGGAACCGTCGTAAACCGTAACCGAAATCAGAACTGTTTGGAATCGAACCGTCCTATAAAAGTTTGATTACGGTTCCATCTATTTTGGAACTGGAAACTGGCAGTTTTAGAACCGTGGTCACCTCTACTCATACTCCATTTTTTCTTATCCAATGTAATGTGAGATTGGACCATGCAACGTCTTACAGGAAAGCTTTTACACTTTCCTATCGAACCATGAATCGTTCTCAACCAATTATTCACCAGATGATAACTACCCATGGATCAAAATATGAACATTTGTATGTACTATACAAATATTGTTTAAATGATAAATCACAATTATAAATTGATCAGTTTATAAAGTTAATCATCAAAATTAATCACGATTTTTCTTGATTTTAGAGTATATTTATAATTAAATATACAATTTTCATGTATTATAATATATTTGTAACTAAATCTGTTATGACGTCATCTGGCTTCCTGTTCGGTCCGACCGAGTTGATCCTCCAGAACCTTTCTCTTCGTCTGTTTGCGTTTTTGGTCCGGTTTTGACACTGGTTGAAACAATATATTGTAACGAGTTGGTTGCTTCCTAGAAACAGCAGAGAGGGAGACTTTTAGTGGCTCTGCAATGGAGTGGTAACAAAGTGACAGCACTGAAGCTTTCCTCGTTTATGCTTCCTAGTTTCTGAGTTTTGGAGCTCTTTTTCCAACATGGGAATTTACGTCCATTATAGCATAGCATGATTTCTTCCCAGTGGTTTCCTCTTCATCTTTTGGATCTGGATATTTTATTTGCAACATGCAAGGGAATTTACCTCCAACTTCCTATCATCTTTGCAGAAATTTAACCCTCTGAGACATAAGAAAAATCTTCATTTTTCCATTTTGATGAGATTATAAGTATGATTTTCTAGCTAGTTTCTTCGATCCTACAAATATATATATATATATATATATATATATGCAACCAGAATGATGAGCAAAGCATTCTGCCATGAGAAGTGAAATTGAAGTTGTTCTTTCTTCTTCCTTTTATTTATTGAAGAATTCTGAGAAATAAAATGGTATCAGAGAAGATGATGATCTTTGTCAGATTTCTTAATTTCCTCTCTAAAACAACCCTGAGTGATCGTGATCGATCTCCTTGTTTGTTTTTAAATTCTTTAAATCCCAATTCTCCTGCCTTGGATCTTGTTTCTTTTATCTAGAATGGACTGAATATTGCCAACTTTCAATGACCCCTGAAAATGCGAAGAAACAAGGCTACATATATACAGTTTTGCAAATTCAAACTTAATTGCAGTTAACAAAATCCAAATAATAAACACTTAATTATCAGAAATGAAATTAGATGGCCGCCCAAAAGAATAAATGGAACAATAATAGTAATATTAGAGTCGGGAAAAAAAAGAAAAAATAAAAAGGTTTGGAAATTATAAAGGCTGGAGCTGGATGATGATGAGCAAAAAGAAATTATTTTATTATATATAATGGGGCCGTTTTCAAAACCAAGTTATAAATATTGTTTCAAACCCAACATAAAAAAACTAGCGATTGTGCTCCCCCTGTTTCTCCTCTGGATCCCGGCACCTGCGACTGAATTAGCGGAGTCATCTATGTTCCAATCCAAAATATCGCTCATCGATTCCTCACTTCCTTCTTCTTTAAAACTCAAGTGGATCGGGTTACTTTGGTCTCTATATATAGAGACAAGGGAGTCACCTTTAGGATTGGCTTGTGGAAAAGTAATCCTTTGACAGTGACCCAAGCTCATCTCTTTATTCTTTCTTCCAACTTCCCAGAATCTGCTGGGAAGCTCTCATGGAAATCTCCAAGTAATTTACCGATCGTACATTCCCATGTTTTCATATATTCAATATTCTGAACCATTTTTAACTACATATAAAAACAAAACATATATGTATCCTTTAAATTCAAGAAACAAAGCTTTGTTTTTGAAATAATTTCTAAACATTACTTTATTCATTTTCTTGCTACTGTTTCTATCTAACTTATACATTTAAGGTCTTGGGTATCGAATCTTTGACAACTCCTAAACACAATAGTAATATTTTCATGTAGCTATAAGTGGCAGCAGACAACGGTCTCTCCAATTCATTCTTTCCCTTCGCCGGTGATCTCCAATTGTTGTACTATCAGGACCCTCATTCCGCTCTACTCAAAGCAAAAGTATGTTAATCGTGGTTGGACGAATCAAAACACTTTCAAAAAAAAAAAAAAAAAAATTGCATCTTGCATTCCGTAAAGCAATACAATTACGTTAATTAAGCAAGGATTAGTGGATTAGGCTATAAGTTCTTGGGCTGGTAGGAAGGCCCATAAATTACACCCTCCCCGGCCTGTTCTTTTTTATTGTTTTGAAAATATATTTTATAATGTAAATAGTGTATTAAAAATGTAAATAGTTTTATAATATAAATAGTGTATTTAAAATGTAAATAGTTTTATAATATAAATAGTGTATTAAAAATGTAAAAACGTATAACTGAATAGTTAAAAGTTGTATTGAAAATGCTAAAAAATGAATATAATATATTAAATTTACTATTGAAACTAAAACTAAAACCAAAATAAAAATAAAAATAATTATTAAAAAAAAAAAACCAGAACCAAAAGAACAAGCCCATAAGTGGAAAATATTCGGAAAACTGGCTACCCTTTAGGCCCTTACTAGATATTCACATCTCAAGACAAAAGACTAGCGCATGTTCGGTATGAGTGATTTTTTAAAACATATTTTCATAAGAAAAAAATTATTTAAAAATTAGTAAAAATAAAAATATTACAATATATTAAATTTTGATATAGAAATTAAAATAAAATAAAATTCAAACAAAAATAATGAAAATGAGCATGTCCTATATATCTTAAGAAATATACAAGTTTCAGGTGTGTATATATAGCTTGGGGTTCGTGATCCCTCGATATTGAGTCATAACAATTGGTATCAACGTCGGATATCGCACACTCGCACGTTGCTCAATGTTCAATGTAGGATCGCTCGGTGTACTATAATGATTCTATAAATTTGTTTAGGGTAATGCATAGTACAAGACACCTAAAATAAATAAATAAACAAGAACATGGTGTGAATTACTTGCAACCTTACACAAGGAATGTGACTCGCGTGTAAAACATGAGACTTATCCATGCACATACGGTGTTGTGGAGCATGATGGATTGTTATGTAAGTATACACACTGTCTATCACAACATGTCCAAAAAGTGTTGGGCAAAATGTGTAAGGTGTTATCATAAGTGTAAGAAAACTTCACTTTAAAATATATTTTTTAAAAAGTGATGCTTTAAGCCTAATGCATTATTTTAAAGTGAATATAAGCTATTTTTATATTAATACTAATGCAACCCTTTTAGGGCCTAATGCACTACTCCTTGATTAACAACTCTTACTAACCAATTCTTTTTGTTTAATTCCCTTAAATTATAATATTGCGTTCCATTAATCACAAATTCGATCATGCATCAACCTTTTATATTAGTCCAAACGATATATACCATATGCTTCGCTCACGGTCATCTGTTACGCTTTCATGTTACACATCTTAATAAATCATCATAAATATTTTTTTTTATATTAACTTTTGGACCAATGACATTCATTGGCATTCTACTGAAATTTAATATATTATTTTATTTCTTTTCATTAGTCTCATATTTTAATATAAGTTTATAGTATTTTTTATTTTTAATCTCAATAAATTAAAATAAATATACCCGCCCTATGCTAAAATAGGTGAACTCTTAGTCAAAAATTTTATTATAATACTAATGAATATCATTGGTAAAAAAATTAATATAATAAATAATATTTACAGTGAGTTATTAAGATGTGTAACAAAGAATATAATATGAAGGTGTATCAGAAAATTCTGAACCATATGCTTTCCTTTCCCTAGAAAATAAATTGGATTTTGTCATGAAAAGCCAACATAATTACATTTGGTAGAAACAAAAATCCAAACAACAACAATTAGCAAAAATGTTGGTGGATGAGATATTTATTTATATTATGGATTTTCAACATGGATTCGTTGCATTCTTAAAATTAGTACATCAAACCAGCAATAAATCAATTATTCAAATTTATATTTATTTCTAGACCCTTATATGTTTATCGCAATATCACTCTCCCACTAAAATAGCAGATCATCCCCTAAATATATATAATTGTACTATTGTATGCGATGTAACAGATGTACAGAATAATCTATTTTCCAAAGTTGAGTTGGTAATGTGGGGTATCCAACCACACAATCTCCGAAATTGCTACAAAACATGCGAGCAGTTTCCAGTTTCCTCATATTGCAACGACCAACAAGCAAGAATGTGTTGGAATTTTAACAAGTCAACGTCAAGTCTTTCATTATTAGTTTTTTTTTTCTTTTTAAAAGTTGACAAATTAAAAAATTATAGAAAAATAAATTCTTCTTCCAAATTAACCAGTACAAACGTTAAGGTGGCTTTTTTGATAAATAAAAGAAAAAATTGTTACACTTTCCCTGTAATTTAAAGGGTAAATCACATTTACCTACTCTGTGATGAAATTGATATCAAAAAGCGGTATTTTCTAGTTTAAAAGTGGTATTTTCAAATTGATATTCCAATAAAAGAAAAAGAGTGATGTTTCCCCTTTTCATTTTCTTCCGTCTGTAATTGATTTTGAATCACACTAAAATTCTTGTGTGTTTTTCTTCTTCTATTTAATTTGATCCGCTACAAAAAGAAACACGGTTGTACTTATGAATATGTTTCATGTGAGACCATGTGTTACGTTCTTTTTAATTAGGTTAAATAACTATTATGAAAATTTGACTTAGCTATCAAATTGCTTACTCTTTGATGCCGGGACCCAATGTTTAATCTTTTCACATAGTCGACATGCCCAAATTAATTCATTAATTTTTTTCCCATTATCGACATACCTATATATATATTCCTTTCCGATAGGAAACCTTTTACTCAATCGAATATATATCTCTGCAAATTATTTTCATTTCTACATAAGAAGAAAAAGAAAGTGAGAATTAGGGCCCACTTGATAAAAATTAATATTTAATACTAAAACTATAATGCTAAATTAATTAAGTACTTAATATCTTACTATTGAAATATATTTTTCAAACCTCTGAATTATAATGCTTAATCACTTAATTTTGTTTGATAAATATGTAAATCATAATGCTGAAATCTTAAAAGTGTACCATTTTACTCTTATGTTGAATTTTTTATATTTATGATGAATGAACAACATAAGGAAACAAAATAAGATAAAACACATTAAATGATGATTAAAATACAAAAAAATAATAATTTATTACAATTTATAAAATTATTAAAAATGAAAAACTCATACATAATTAATAAAATTATATAAGTAATATTAAACACACCGTACAAATGAGATTTATAAAAATAGGTAAATGTTATAATTTAGTAAATAAATTTTTAATACCAAAATATAATAATAATAAATCAAACAAATTTTATTTGACAATATTATGATGAAAAAGTTTAAATTACGTGGTATGCTAATGAAAAATAAAATTTATTCAAAAATAAATATTTATAATTATCAATATTAATAAAATAAAAGGGGTACCATCGAAGATCAAATATGAATTATTTAAGAAAATATTACATGTAGCATTAAGTGATAAACAATAAGCTAACTTTTACTGTTTAAATTTTTCTAAAGAAAATAAGTAATGCTTAATCAGTTAAGAAATTTGGATTTCATTATCAAACATGATGAAAGTCATTATTAGTTAATCAAATAATTTTAAGCATTAAGCATTAAACATTGTTATCAAGCAGGCCCTTAGTATTTTGCAAACACATTTCGGAGAAAAAAAAATAGTTTATAATTATGCAGCGAATGTATAAAATAATTTTTTCGGAAAGTTCCAATATCTAAACAAAGAAACTTCAAAGCTCAAAGCTTAACCGCGTTGGGCGCGAGCATATGGGTCGATCGACAACAAGTATTGGGCCTCGCGGAAGCCCACCGGCCTCCGTCACGTTCCACTCAATAATCAATTCATGACAGTTGAAAAAAGCAGCGTTCTTCGATACTTCGCATAATTATCGCTCGAATTTAAAACTAATTCGTCTCCTTTCTTCTCGAGATTACCTCTGCAATTGCGTTCGCTGGAATCCAACGAAGTCTGATTAAGAGCTTTTGAGGACGACGCGGTTAAGCTTATAATATGAACTAATAACGTCGGTTGATTCAAAGCATGATCATCTACGTAAACTTTAGTATAAATAGCTATCTTACAATTCTTTTTCTCCATTAGTCTTGCTTGCATTGCTAGTTCCTTGTTTGTGTTTTGTTCTCAACCAAAGATCATATCAAATTCTAAATTCTTTATAATCAAAGATAGTATATTGCTTTCATTCTTTGATTTTTTCTTTTCAACTTGAGGGATTTCCAGAAGAATCATGTCTTCTGTAATTGAGGCTTTCAGCAGCAAGAAAAGCCCGTCTCAAAAGAGTTTTGTTGTGAAGGATGGTAGCTCACTGGACATAAGCAAGGAGAAGTGGCTCTCAGCGGTTGTGAAAATCTATTGTTCAAGAGCGTTCCAGAATGTTCTCAGCCGGGAGAAGAGGAAGATTTCTCCTTCATCTTCTGAGAATGTTATCATTGACATTGTTAAAGATAGTTCCAGCTTTTTCCATGTTGATGAGGGGAGCCTTACGAAGCTTGTCAAGGAGAAAAAGATTGACCAGGTGAATGACCTTGGTGGGGTTCAAGGTATAGCTAATTCTCTATATGTCAATGTGATTCAGGGGATAAGTGGTGACAATGGTGAAGATCTTTCACGGAGAATTCAAGCATTTGGCAGTAATACTTATCATAAGCCCCCTGCGAAGAGATTCTTTCATTTTGTTTGGGAGGCTTTTCAGGATCTTACTATTGTCATTCTCTTGTTTTGTGCTGGACTTTCTCTTGGTTTTGGCATGAAAGTTGATGGACCAAAGGAAGGATGGTATGATGGGGGCAGCATTTTCGTTGCTGTTTTCCTCGTCATCTCTGTCTCAGCTGTCAGTAATTTCAGGCAGAGCAGGCAATTTGAGAAGCTTTCAAAGGTCAGCAGCAATATCCCAGTTGAAGTCCTGAGAAATGGAAGGAGACAACAAGTTTCAATCTTTGAAATTGTTGTTGGAGATGTTGTTTGCCTCAAGATTGGTGATCAAGTTCCTGCTGATGGATTACTCTTGGAGGGACATTCTTTAAGAGTTGATGAATCAAGTATGACTGGCGAAAGCGATCATCTTGAAGTCAATCACAAGAAGAATCCTTTCTTAATTTCAGGTACTAAGGTTGCTGATGGCTATGGCCAAATGCTTGTCACTTCTGTTGGGATGAACACAACTTGGGGGGAGATGATGAGCTCAGTTAGCAGTGATTCTGATGAGAAAACTCCGCTTCAAGCTCGCCTCAACAAGCTAACTTCAGCCATTGGTAACGTTGGCTTAGCAGTTGCTTTCTTGGTTCTTGTGGTGCTTTTGGTGCGCTATTTCACAGGGCACACGAAAGATGCAAATGGAAACAAAGAGTTCAACGGCAGCAAGACAAAGTTCGATGATGTGATGAATGCTGTTGTGAAAATTGTTGCAGCTGCAGTAACAATTGTTGTTGTTGCAATTCCAGAAGGATTGCCATTGGCGGTTACACTCACACTTGCTTATTCAATGAAGAGAATGATGGCTGATCAAGCCATGGTGAGAAAGCTCTCGGCTTGTGAAACAATGGGCTCTGCTACGACAATCTGTACAGACAAAACAGGTACGCTTACTCTAAACAAAATGACAGTAACAAAATTTTGGCTGGGGAAAGATTCTATGGAGGAAACTAGCTACGATAGCATTGCTGTCAATGTTCTTAAATTTCTCTACCAGGGAGTTGGTTTGAACACTACAGGTAGTGTTTATAGGTCTGCAAATGGCCTTGAGTTCTCAGGAAGCCCCACTGAGAAAGCAATTCTTTCTTGGGCTGTCTTGAAATTGAATATGGATATGGAGAGAGTAAAAGATCATTACTCTATTCTTCAAGTTGAAACATTCAATTCAGAGAAGAAAAGAAGTGGTGTCTTGATCAAGAAGAATGCTGACAATTCAATCCATGTCCATTGGAAAGGAGCTGCTGAAATGATACTAGCAATGTGCTCACATTACTATAATGTTGATGGTGAAGTTTCAGTTCTTGATCAATTCCAGAAGAAGCAATTTCATGAAATTATTCACGGGATGGCTGCGAGCAGTCTGCGATGCATTGCATTCGCACACAGAAATGTTTCACAAGCCAACAATGAGAATGGAGAAATAGAGCAAACAATCCAAGACAACAACTTGATCCTTTTGGGGATTGTGGGGCTGAAAGATCCATGTCGCCCTGGTGTTAAGAAAGCCGTGGAGGACTGTCAGTACGCTGGCGTGAAAATCAAAATGATCACCGGCGACAATGTCTTCACTGCAACATCAATTGCCACTGAATGTGGAATCCTGCAGCCTGGTGACAGAGTTGATGATGGATTAGTTGTGGAGGGAGTGGAATTTCGCAACTACACAGATGAGGAAAGGATGGCGAAAGTTGACAAGATTGTCGTCATGGCAAGGTCATCACCTTTCGACAAGCTTCTCATGGTGAAATGCTTAAGGCAGAAAGGTCAGGTTGTAGCAGTAACTGGAGATGGCACAAATGATGCACCAGCCCTTAAAGAAGCAGATATTGGACTTTCCATGGGAATTCAGGGCACTGAAGTAGCCAAGGAGAGTTCAGATATTGTGATCCTGGATGATAATTTTGCATCTGTTGCCACAGTGTTGAAATGGGGAAGATGTGTGTACAACAACATCCAAAAATTCATTCAGTTTCAGCTCACAGTTAATGTTGCAGCCCTTGTGATCAACTTTGTAGCAGCAGTTTCAGCTGGAGAAGTGCCATTAACAGCAGTGCAACTTCTGTGGGTGAATCTCATCATGGACACACTTGGTGCATTGGCATTGGCAACAGAAAGGCCAACGAAAGAGCTCATGGACAAGCCACCAGTTGGCCGAACTCAGCCACTCATCACCAATATCATGTGGAGGAACTTACTAGCTCAAGCCCTTTACCAGATAACCATTCTCTTGACAATGCAATTCAAAGGTGAGTCCATTTTTGGTGTTAGCAAGAAGGTAAACGACACGTTGATATTCAATACTTTTGTTCTCTGCCAAGTATTCAACGAGTTCAACGCAAGGAAGCTTGAGAAGAAGAATGTGTTTGAAGGGATACACAAGAATAAGTTGTTCATAGGAATCATTGGGGCAACAATCATCCTTCAGGTAGTGATGGTGGAATTTCTGAAGAGGTTTGCCAATACAGAGAGGTTGAATTGGGGACAGTGGGGAGTGTGTATAGGCATAGGAGCTGCATCTTGGCCAATTGGATGGATTGTGAAATGCATTCCAGTTCCTGAGAAACCATTGTTCAGTTATCTCAAGTGGAAGAACATCAGAAGAATTTAAAATGATCAGAAGTTCAGCACCGGTCTCGACTTGGATAGAAAATTCTTTATGTATAGATTTGCTTAGTACAATACTCTCAGTTGTTTATTGATTCTATAGATTTTTTTGTAAGTAAAGATTCTGATTAGCAAATGAAATACTTATTTTTCAATATAGCTATTGTACTCTCTCTTTTAGCACATTATGCAGAGAGATTTTGTGTTGCAATGGCAATGACAATTACAATAATAACAAAGCAAACACAGTTAAAAAAGTTGAGGAACTTAGGAGGAACAAATGAAAGTCTACATATCAGCTTTGGGGCTCATGTACTGTTTTTCATTTTGCCATTTCCTTAAATTATTTACAATAAATATTACTCCCTGCGTTCCATAACAAGAGTCCGGTTTCTAATTCTAAAAACAGTATTAGAAGTTGGACTCTTCTAATGGAACGGAGGAATATACTCGTGGATGGGAGAGTTTATGGTTTCCCAATGGACCTCTTGAAGCTGCAATTGAAACTCAAGATAATTGGCCTGAGATTTCCTCGACCGCAGCAACTTAGCAAATTCCAGGAAACTAGGATGCAAATTCTGGGAAAAGAAAAGGAAGAAAAATTCTGAGAAAAGAAAGAAAAAACACACAAGAAAACAAGGAAGAAGTTCTTAAAATATAGGAAAAAGATTAAAGCATTTGACTGGTAACTTCCAACTGCTAGTTTAAGGTATTCATATACCTAATACTTAGTTTCTAAATGATTATAGCATAAAGTAGTAATTTTTCTTTTCAGAGTTATTCTTAGAAAACTTATAACTCAACATTATTTAACTTGCCAACTGCCAACCATATCCATACTTATATTTTTGATCTGCTGTGTCTGCATCAATTCAGCATTCCAATTTGAACTGCGGTTTAGTCAAAACCTGTTGTCCGTTCCATATAAAGATTCACATTTTGAGTTGTAACTTGTGACCATAAAACAGTCTTACCATTGGACTCTTTTAATTGGACGAGTACATTTCATTCTAGAAAAGGAAAGCAAAGCATCCATGTCTTTGTTTTGTCAAAGTCTTGTAGTTTTCATTCAAAACGAAAGGAAATTGTCTCTTTGGCCTCAACACAAAAAAATGTAGTAGTGACATTTGTCCTTCTTTATTCTTTCTTTCTCTCTCAAAACAAGTCAAAACATCCGTGTCCAAAGCGTAACACCAAAAGATATCAAATTTCAGTTGAAAGCCAAGATGTTGTGAGGTAGTTTCTCAAGAAAGTATCAATATTCTCTCTCTCTTTTGAACATTGGATAAAACTACTATAAATGAGAAGAAAAGAAATCCCCTGGTAATTTACCTGAAGAGAATAATTTTGACGATTCCTAGAGAAACATGCACGAGTGTCTAAGGTTGAGAATGGCAGACACTTTTCAGAACCGTTTTTGCAGAGAAAAAACATCGACTGATGAACTGCATGCAATCAATGATTAAACAATCAACTTCTTTTTTCTTTTCATCCCAGAATAGAAAGGAGAATCATATCATTGGCATTGCTGACATAGTTTACCTACCAAGATTGGAAATTTCTTAACTGTTTCCTTAACATATTTATCACTAGATACTCACGCGGCCAAAGATTTCGCATATCCCACTACAACCATAAATTGCAGAGGGTTTCAGTGTCTCAGAAAGCATTAAAAATACTCACAATTTTCTTGATTCTCAGTCCCAAAAACCAATGCCTGAAATCTTGGAAGCAAATTTGGATGCAGTTAAGCTTCCTGCAGAGCTTGTTGTTGCGGCTTTCTCTGTTGCAACAGAGAATGGAACAGAGAATCACCTGGTGGAGATGACACCCTCATTCAGCATTGATAACCATAGGAGAATGCGAGCAGCTTGCCTAATACTCCACAGTGTGATTGCCTTTTCCCAAGCAAGAGATGTAGATGCTGATGATAGCCGAAACGGGTTGCTGGAGAATCTTTTGGAACCCCCACAGGAAGAGATTGTTCTTGAAATTGAACCAGAGGGCCTGTCTGATCTTGCCAGAAACAAAAACACGGCCGAGCTTCTTCGCTTTGGAGGGGTTGCAGGAGTTGCCTCAATTCTTGGAAATGATGAAGACATTGAAAGTAGGAGAAAGAAGTATGGCTCAAACACAATTCATCAGCAACCTCCAAAGATATTCCATGTCCTTCTCGAGACAATTAGAGATCCCATCATAATTGTCTTGCTTCTGTGTGCAATTCTGGCACTGGTTTTTGGCATAAAAGGTCAGGGGAAAAGAGGATTGTCTGATGGGGTAAGCATATGTTCTGCACTCATTCTTGTTATCAGTATTACTGCTTTCAGTAACCTCTGGCCTAAAGTGCAGCTGTTTAAGCTATCCAAAGCTAGAGATGAATTCAAAATCTTTGTTCTGAGGAATGAACAACCTTTGAGGATCTCAGTTTTTGAAGCTGTGGTTGGAGATGTGGTGTTCTTGGAGGCTGGAGATCAAGTTCCAGCTGATGGCTTGTACTTAGGAGATGGGATCCCTTTACAAATGGATGAATCAAATCTGAGTGCTCACATGGCCTCAGTGGAAGTCAACGACAGAGATAATCCTTTCTTGCGCTCTGGAACAAAGGTGATCGATGGCTCGGCTCGAATGCTTGTCACTGCAGTTGGCACAGATACAGAGTGGGGGGAAACGCTGAGCAAGAAAATCTGTCACTCTGATCATCAAACAACTCCTTTACAGAAGAGGTTGCGCGATCTGACTAAACTTATAGCTATGATAGGTGTGATGGTTGCTTCCATTGTTCTTGCTGTGCTGCTGATCCGCTATTTCATTGGGAATTTGCATGATGGCAGAGGAAAACCACACTTTGTTGCAGGAGAGACAAGAGGTGCTGAGGTTTTTGATGATGTGATTGGCATTCTGGCGACGCCGGTTGCTATTGCATCAACTTCAATCCCAGAAGGCTTGCTTTTGGCCATCTTGGTAAGTATTGCTTTCTCTACCAAAAAGATGATTGCTCAAAAGGTACAAGTGACAAATCTTTCAGCCTGTGAAGCTATTGGTACCACAACTGTGATTTGCACAGATGAGAGGTGTAACTTGATGTCGAATCATTTGGTGGTAACTGAGTTCTTGGTCGGAAACAAGCTTATCAGGGGACCTTCCTCGGCCATTCCTGCAAAAATCTTAGCCCTTCTCCATCAGGCAGTTTTCTTGGCACATTCAGAGGATTCAACTGACAGTCAAATCAACAATGCAATTCAGGAATGGGGTGCTCACGATTTAGGCTTGGACATTGAGAAAGTAAGGGCAGATTATACCATTCACCTTCCACAAACCTCCAATTCAGAAAACACCCAAAGTTGTTTCACTTGGATAAAGAACAAGGCTGACAATAGTCTTCATGTGCATCAGAAAGGCGAAGCAGAAGACATATTGCCCGCATGTTCCCATTACTACGATGAAAACTGCAACATCAAAGACATGCCCAGCAGTATCAGAGCAAATCTGGAGGAAATCATTCAGGAAATGAAAGTTAAGCGCCTCATATGCATTGCATTAGCACATAAAAATATGTCACAAGGGTCTAATGAAGAAGAGTGCTTGATTTTCATAGGGATTGTTGTCATGAAATACCCATGTCTTCCTGAAGTAAGCAAGGCAGTGGAGGCTTGCAAAAAAGCAGGAGTTGACATCAAAATAGTGACAAGAAATGATCTTCTCACTGCAAAAGCTATCGCCATAGAGTGCGGTATCCTGGAGGCCAATGGGGACGTCATAAAAATGGGAGAAGTTGTTGATGGGCAAGAGTTTCAAACCTATGCAGACAATGAGATACAAGAGAAATCTCTCCAAATCCGTGTGATGGCGCGAGCCTCTACACTGGATAAACTCCGCATGGTGCATTCCTTGAAAGAGAAAGGCGAGGTGGTTGCTGTGACTGGAGGTACCACAGGGGAAGCTGAGGTACTAAGGGAAGCTGATGTAGGTCTCTCATTGGGAAAAAAAGGGACTCAGAAAGCAAAGGCAAACTCAGATGTTATCATCACAGAAGATAGCTTTGATTCTTTAGCCAGAGTATTGACATGGGGTAGAGCAATGTACCACAAAATTCAGCTCTATGCACAGTTTCAACTCACTGTCAGCATTGCCTCTCTTGTGATAGACTTTGTGACAGCAGTCTCGGCTTCAGAACCTCCAACTTTCAACATTGTCACAACTATTTCATCCGGAAAGGTCCCTTTCGCAACATTTCAAGTGCTATGGGTGAAGTTGATAGTGGGAACTTTGGCAGCAGTTGCTATCACAGTTGAGGAGCCAGCAGAACTCGGGCAACTACCAAAAGCCAAGCGCGATCAGCCATTCATAACCAACACCATGTGGAAGAATATAGCTGGACAAGCTCTCTATCCCATCACGATTCTGCTGGCCTTACAGTTCAGTGGACAATCCACCTTCAAGCTGGATTCAAGAGCAAAAGATACCATGATCTTCAATATTTTCGTTCTCTGGCAGCTTTGTGTCATACTGAACACCAAAGGGATTCAGAGAACTATCTTTGAAGGGATGTGTCGGAGAAAATTGCTCTGGGTCATAATTGGAGTGATCATTCTTCTTCAGGTAGTGATAGTGGAACTGCTACATCCATTTGCAGATACAAAGCCACTTACTTGGAAGCAATGGATGGTATGTGTTGGAATTGCTGTTATAGCTTGGCCATATGGGTGGATCATTCAATCTGTAAAGTGTTCATGAAATTTTAAGCAAATCACTCTTATGTTGCTTAGAACAGTTACAGTGTACTTCTGCCTTTTGCTCCATTATGTAACTATCTATGTATAGAAATGCCCTAATAGTGTATTATTCTCCTCGAGTAGTGTGTTTAATATTCAGGACAGCTAAAGCACTAGTTCGAAAATAGCTACTTTTTTTTGATGAATTATCACTTCAATATGGGTTCTGGTCTTGGAGCATAGAACGTGATAGTCGAATAGACAGGTAGAAAGGAAAGTTTAGGAGAAACGGAACATAAAAGAGAACAAACATATGGTTATGAAAGCTCTCTTAACTGATTTTACCCAAATTCTGCTATTTTTTAGGCTGCAAACAACAATTACAAGAAGAGACTAGCAACAGAAGATCAGAAGCATCAAATTCACAGGAATCTCACAAAACTACAAACCAAGCTGACCATTCATTGTTAAACAGTCTAGATAGAGAAAGCTACTGACCTTAGTCAAATCTGCGGGAATGGCTTCTGATGAAGACCAGTAACACAGTTCATTCTGGCGCTGGAAGGCTGGCTTCTTGTTTTAATGTGTTATCCTCCCAGGTTGCAGTGTGGGTGTGTGAGTGCGTGTGGCTCTGGATGAGTAGGTATCCGTTGACTTGTGCTTGAAAGGAGCAAATGAAATGCAGAAAATGTCTTTTTCTAGAAGTTTTTTTTTTTTTTTTTTTTTTTTTTTTAAATACCTCAATATCATTTCACTCCAAACTTAGGTACAACAAGCGACTCTCTAAGAATCTTGGTAGCCAACAGATGTGCATCATGCACTACTGACCTATCAACTTTTAAAATTCTCAAATCTGGAAATAAATTAACATATTTCCTAATATCCATTTACATTACCTATACCTCTTTATGAGTCGTCAATGGATCTTGAAGCTGTCTTACCAATTCCAAACTATCTGTGCAGACGAGTGGAATCCAACCTCTTGCGATCGCACATTGAATTGCCCGAAGACAGGCCAATGCTTCCATCTGTAATGGTGAGCTCCCTTCAGCTTTCATTCCCTTTTTCTGTAAAATGACATTTGATCTGTCTTTAATCACAAACCCAATAGCTCCTGCTTTAAGTTCATGTTTGAAAGCTCCATCTATTAGTACCCTGACATGTGATTCCTTATCTTCTCTGCTCTCGCTCCATTCTTCCCTTGAAGTGTGCTGTCCCTGTTGATAAGTCGATTCTCCACTTTCCAGTATTGGCCTTCCTCTCCGTCGACCACTTAAATACCACTCATCCTGAATCTGTTTCCAAATGACATCAGTAGGGATAGAAGTATTTTCCCAAACCATTTTGTTTCTATTAAACCAAATACCATACATGATATGCAAGAAAGCTCAATTGCCTCGTTATCCGGTGCCTCCCTCATCCAGCTCCAAAACCATTCTCTGAAATTTCGTCTCATTCCCACATCAAAATTAAACCCCAGCGAAGAGGCTCTCCATATCCTCTTAGAATGGATGCATTGAAGAAAGATATGCTCTGTGTCCTCCGGCTCTACTCCACACCTGCTACATAGCTCAGGAATTTGAACTGATCTCCGCCTAAGATTCATTGCGGATGGAATTACATTCTGAAGAATCCGCCATACTAAGAATTGCATATTTCCTGGCACATTGAGCTTACATAGCCTTTTCCATAACATTTGTTCACCCTGCTCTGGTTCCCTGTACCCACCTAATTCATGTGCACCAATCTGATCTCGCAATGCTTTTTTGTATCCTGCCTTTGCAATGTACTTGCCTGTCTTGTCCGGCTCATACCATAGTGTATCTTCCCCATCCACCCATGGTGACAAGTAAATAGATTTCATGCGGTCCTGAACTGTTGTGGAAAAATAGTTTGGAGCAATGGTTCTCTCCATTTACGGTGCTGATCAATCAAATGTTCCACTCTTAAACTGGTGTACTAAAGTGTCTGTAGACCTTGAATGCCCTCTAAATTGACCCCTGGTATCCAATTTGCCAAAATACTAATCTTGTCCCCTTTCACTACTTTCCATTTTAAATCATTTTTAATCAAATTTCTACCCCAATGTATTCCTTTCCAACCCCATGAACCCTCATTTTTATAAGAAATATTTAAGAAATGGCTTCCCTTACAGTACCTGGCTTTAGGAATTTGACTAACAAGGAATCTTCATTCGAAATGATTTTCCATGCAATCTTTGCCAGCATTGCCGTGTTCACAACTGCCGTACTTCTGATGCCTAATCCTCCATGGCACAGTGATTTTGTGATTACTCTTCTTGCCCGCCAATGTATCCCTCGACCTTCCTTGTCACCTCTCCATATGAATCTGCATATGGTCTTGTCTATTTCTTCAGTGATTGTTTTCGGTATACGAAATGCTCCCAAAGGGTATGTGGCCATTGAGTTCAGTACTGATTTTGCCAGCGCCACTCTCCCTGTCACTGATAGGGTGTCCAACCTCCAATACTTAATCCTGCTATAGATTTTTTCCTTTGAGCTTAGAAAATAATTGTCTTTTATTCCGTGAGAAATCCATGCTCAACCCCAAATAGCGTCCCTCAGTAAAGGCCCTCCTTATCCTAAGCACCTCCTTGATTAGCTTTGATTGACCCTCCACTACATTTGGGCTGAACATAATACAACACTTATCAAAATTTATGCGTTAACCTGATGATGCCGCATAATCATTTAACATTTTTGTCATTTTGTATACACTTTGTGTGTCACTCTTAAAGAATAACAGGCTGTCATCTACGAACATTAGATGGGATACCACCGGGGTCGTTCTTCGTACCTTGAATCCTGGTCCATGTTGCTCCCCTTCTCCTTGTTTTAACACTTCAGAGAGAACTTGTTGACACATTATGAAAAGAAAGGGTGAAAGCGGACACCCTTGCCTGATCCCCCTCACAGGTTGAAATTCTTTCGATGACCACCCATTGCATGTAACTTGGAATGATACCATTGTGACACATTTCTCCACCAGACTGATCCAATTATTCGGAAAGCCCATTCCTTTCATGACTTGTAGTAAGAAATTTCAAGAGACTATCATAAGCCTTGCTCATGTCCAATTTCAGAGCCACCCAACCTTCTTTTCCCTTCCTTTTCTTCCGAATTGCCTCCACCATCTCATGTTGGATATTTGTATTCCAATGTTTCAAGATTGTAACTTTAGGCGAAAAAAGAAGCTTAACAACCAGCAATGGCTCACCTGGCAAGGTTTACAACATAAACTCTAGTTATTACCATTGTTATTATCACTTCTAAATGCAGAAGCCCTTTTTCATTCATTAAGGAAGGGGAACAAAAAGTGTTCATTTTGACATATGTCAAACAGTCAAAGTTGCTGTTCTTTCAAGTTTGGTATTAATCTAGTAGTAACGGAATTGGCTTTGTTGTGCCCCTCCGTTACCCATGAGGCAAGGGGACCAAAGGATTCTCAGATCAAATCCCAAGTGGGCAGATGGCAGCAGCAGAAGAGCATAGAAAGCACTCAGGAGTCCCATCAATTGTATTATCCCCTCTCAGAGACCCGTATAATAAAGTAATATGATTATTAAAAAAAACATTATACAAGTATTAAAACAAGAAATTGAGAGAACCATTCTTCATTGAAAGCAATCTCACACAAACTACCATCGTGCACAATGCACACATTTACAGGTGCACAATTTCAAGTGTCAAGTCACCAATGTTGGTCCTGCACTCACAGATATGAGGCCAAACGTTGCAAGTAGCAACTCTATGTTACAATGCCTCAGCAGTAATTATTAAGTTTTGACTGTTGAGGAGAATCTTAACCAAATTTCAATCACACAAGTACTGGAGAAAATAAATTTCAGGTTTCTCCCAATCATGTACTAGTGAGATACATATTTACAAAGCATATTGCATCAAGCTGGAACAGGTATGGGCAAACTGCCATTCTCAGAAGGAGCCAAACTATCATAGTAGTCCACCAAGACTTTCCAGCCGCCGGGGCACATGAATCCATCTGGAGGATTCTCTCTGTTCTTGGCAAGGGCTCGCATCTGAGAAAGAAGAGCAATTTTTAGAAATGTATATAAAGAGCCAGACCCACAAGTAGAAATGAAAAATCAATGCACATTTTGATTTGACTGCCTCTTTGAGAAACCAATTTTTGACACCCTTTAGGAAAAAATAGGTGAAGGCATTTTCGTTGGATTGCCACTTCGACAAGAGCTTTGCAAAATTTATTCAGAAATTGGTGAACTGGGATGTATATAAACAATTTGACCAGCTTTGTGCAAGAGAATGATACCTTGGTGCCAGATATGAACAGAAAATCCTGTGCCCTTGAAGGATCAAAGAATGCCATTTTGCTCTGAGTTTTGTCATATGCGGCAACCTGCATTAAAACCCCTACTAGTTAATTTCAAAGGATCTAGATAATTCCGGTTATGATTACAATATGAAAGTTCAAATTTTTCTGCAAGTTGATCGGTGACAGTGCAGATTGTATACCTTGAAAGGCAGGATGTTGAGCCGTTCCAGTCCAGGAGCCATGCTTAATACCTTCTTCCCATGATCAGCATCATACAAATCTCTTTTCTCCAGTGGGTGGCTCATGCCTGCTGGGTCTCGACCTACTATATAAAAGTTGGCACCTGCATTGATGCGAGCCTTTGCATGCCACTGGACCTCAGTTGGGCCAGCATAGTGCATTGGAGATGGGAATATAGATACCACAGTAGTCTCAGGGTCCAGAACACCATCTTCAAGGACCTGAAAGGCCAGCATTTGTTAGAAATCAAAAGGTTCCAACGGTTCATTTCAAAACAAAGAGCAAAGAAAAACGAGGATGTATGAGTAAATGATATAGCATATAAGGTCAAACAATATTATTTCCAATAAAGCTGGTTACTTTTGCCACATCTATTATTCTCCCTTCATTAGTATGATATGCCAGTCAAAACCAAGGATGCATAAAGAACGAGTAACATTATTGATCAAAATTGCAATTTGAGTGCCAATTTAGAATAGGCTTCCAAGTTCCATGTCCAAAGAACACAGTATGAAACAATTCATCTTCATCAGAAGACACAAAGATAAATAACTAATTTGCAATACAAGTACAATAGTCAATATGGTCAAAAAGACAAACCTTCTCGTGTTGCTTCATTCGCCAACTAAGTGGAACATCATCAGCCTTGGTGTAACCACCCAGAGGATGGAGTAACAAAATAGGATTTTTATACCCCATCTCTAGGAGCCGGCGTCGAGTATCAGTCATTAATAGAGCATGACCATTGTGCACAGGATTTCTAAGTTGAAAGGCAAACACAGCATCTGCATTTCTCCTAGAAAATTCTTCACGAAGCTCAGATGGGGAGAGGCGGAACCGGTCCAGACCATCATAATACTTGACTGGTTCGATAACCTCCAAATCACCACCAATCAACCAGTTACCAGCTTTGGTTATGGTTTCCTCAACATAAGGTAGGCCAGGGGCCGTGGTTCCCCAAGTTCTTGCTATACGTTCTTCTTTATTGTGCTTGTATATCTCAATGCTGACATGCAAAAATTGCCGTATTAAGTCAAAAGCAAAATAATATATATATATACTTCACAATCATATATCCAACTAAGAGCCACTAACCAGGGAAAGAGGAAATCCTAATCAAAAATAAAATTGCTATATAAGTCGCAAGCAATATACAACATACACTTCGCAATTATAGATCAAACTAAAAGCATCTAACCAGGAAAAAGGGAAATCCGAACCAAGAATAAAATTTCTATATAAGTCACGAGCAATATACTACAAATTTTTCACAATCATACATCCAACCAAAAGCCTCTAACCAGGAAAAAGGGACATCCTAATCCAAAATGCACCACACTGCAAGGTTACAGCATTACTTAGCAAAAACAGTGATATTACAAAAACACCACACGACAAAAATAGCTGCCTTATATCATTCCTGGAGTTTCTTTTTTCTTCTTTTCTTTTTCCCGCTATTTGTTATCTATCATCTTGTTGTTTAGAAACCAGAATCCCACAATAAAGGGATTCTTTTATTAACACAAAAGAAGATGGAAATTCCACCAGTCTCTTGTCAAAATTTCTCTTGTATCTCAAATACCACATGATCATTTCCAACCTACTTCTTTCTAATGATAAAATATGTCTTCTTTCGTTAGTACAGTTAATAGAATTAACTAATACTCTAACCAAGAACTAAAAATACACTATGCTCCACCAGTGAACCATTGGTAACCTGCTAATTCACTTCGTCATTACTAGGGAAGTTAAGATGACGACACGCGTCAATGTTGCTCATAATGCCATCTAAACAATAGCAAAACTGTCAGAATCATATTGATTGTTCAAAATATCAAGTATCAGCTTCTGTTAAGATAATAAAAGGTGTATTTTTATTCCACTGACATAATCCACAAGACTTGCTCAAAGAACACCAAACAAAATAAAAGAATCCACAACATCACGTAGTCCTTGTATGATGGTTATGTTAAATAAAATTTATCAAATAAATAAATAACTCTTCCCCTACTTATCCAACAAACATGATGAAGTAAAAACACATATATAATTGAAACAGTTAAAAAAATTGTTCTTTCAAAGTAAAAATAATAACACCATTTTTATCAGTCTATAGACCACGACACCCCGACCAAACCAACAAGAAAAATTCAAACTTAAAAGAACTTGCATGCCTAAAACTAATCATTCCCTCTATCCTAAAAAAGATCCTATTTTGACTAGGTAGAACTTATAAGTTTGAAGCAACAATACATATAAAGCTTTTATAACAAATCTTTTTATACATGTCCTTACTATTTTGAATTTTTAATCAATTATAGACCACAAATCATTATGTAAAAACTATTATTGTTTCACAAAGAAAAGCTTTGAAAAAAGACATTTTTTCCTATGGAGGGAGGAATTTACCATGCGTATCAATAATAACTGCAAAAGAATATTTTCCAGAAAAATAGAAAAACTGAAAGACTAAATTTTCTCTTACTCTTTCAATATGGCAATTGGATTGTTTCGATCATCCAAAAGCGCTACAGAGCTCTCCATACCGATCCTCTGTTTCTGAGAATCGTCGATGGCGAGCACGATCGGCACCGACATGTTGACGACCGAGCCGTCTCCAAGTCGGAGCGAGTTAAAATGAAGAGTTTGGAGGAACTCAGGCTCTCTCATAAAGCCCTTCAACGGGCTGGCCCAGCCTTCGCTGAGCACATGAACCCATTGAAGGTCGATATTCGAGAGCCTAATGGAAGGCAAGGACAAAGCCTGCCTCTTTTTCATATCTTTCTGGGACTCTTCGACGAAGAGCTCCACGAGCTTCCCACCGTCCGGGTCGATCAACCCGCATGAAATCCGGGTCCTGAGTCGGGTTCTCGAGGTGGGTCGAGCGCGAACAGGGAGATTGAAGGACGGGACGAAAAGGGTTTTCTGGGTTTTGGGAAAGGATGGAGATTGAGTTGGGGTTTTGAGGAAAAGAGAGGCCATTGCCGCCATTGGAATGGAAGCTCTCTCTGTTTCACTCTATTATTTGGTGGGAGGGGGGAAAAAAGTTAGCAACTTTGGGAGTTATAATATTGGAGGGAGAGGAAAGAACCTGAGGGGTATTTTGGGAAATTTGAACATAGGGCTAATACATCAACTAAAGTAATAATAAACCCATAATTATTGTTAAAGGGGGAAATGATTTGTTTAGTAAAAGAAAAGACCACATCTGACTTGGAAGTTTTGGAGGGATTCACATTGGTTTTGTAGTAAAGGTTTTGGATTTGTAAGAGATTAGGAAAGATTCTGGGAGGATGAACCTGGACACTTATTTTGCAACATTTGAATTTTAGGGTGTAACTTTTCTGTATTAATTACAACGTTTTAGAATTTTATGAACAGATTAAAGAATCCGTGTAAATGATATTAAAATTCTTATCTATTGTAATTTTTTATTATTGGCAGTTTTGGAGAAAAAATTATATTTTTTGTTAAAACGTTACTAATTTAGAAAAATATTACTCTCTCTAAAACGTCTTTTAATTGGGATCAGAGAAAGTATCATACTACCTAATTTAAGTCATTGTCCAATTTGATGTGGATATTGTTGTTAGGATGAAAAAATCAATTTGATATGAAAGATGGCAGTTATCGTTAAAGAATTCATTCCATTTCATGTAATAGTGCACCTTTTAGTTTGGATAAGAACCAAATTGCAATTAAAACTGAAACATGTTAAGAATGGAAAAGTCAATCTTTTTGGGGAGACGTTTCAAATTTTTCAATAATTAAGTTCAATTTTAATGTCAGCTAAATGGGGATAGTGACGGGCTTTCTGTTCCTATAAAGATGGAGGGATAGGAGTTTCGACAGATCAAGAAGAATAACAACGAAACGAGTAAATAATAGGGATTACGTTCTAATAACACATCACTTTCAAAGTTATGTTACTTTTTCTATATGTTTCTCTTTTCATGGTATAAAATTGATTATCCTTTTATAGTATACTATTGATTATCGATACGAGAATATTATAATATTCGTAGCTTATATTTTATCTCTTTGAAATTTTATAAAACTATCATCTCTTTAATCGAGTTTAAAAATTACAAATATTAGTGTAACAATTAAGTCTTTGTACTTTAATTAAATTACTGTTTGTCCCTACACTTTTAGTTAAACAAATAAGCACAAAGCTCAGAACATTTTTTTATTATTTAAATCAAATTTCGAGATTTATATAGGCATTAATTCAAAAGTAGAGAGAGTGATATACTTTATAATTACACTTGCCCCTCTTGATATTTGTGTAATTATCATTACCTAAATAAGGTTTGAAAAATTACTGTCATTTCTTAATATTTGTGTTAACCGCTCTTTGTCAGTAAGGAAATGAACACAAAGTTGAAGAATGTTCCTGTTACTCAAAAAAAATTCTTAACATTTATATATAGTCTCTCAAAGTATAGGGTGTTGGGGTGATAGATAATGGCAGGGCCTTGTAAACTCGAAATTATAGGTTCAAATTTCGGGATGCAAAGATAAGGGAAAAAAATTCAAAACTTCTGGACTAATTGTAATTTTACAAAACTTAAGGGAGGAGTAAATGTAATTTACCAAAGTATAAACTTGTGACAATTCTTTGTCCTTTCTAGGAAGTGGGCAATTTGGCTTCAAAAGTGCGCAATGGGGGATGTGTTTGAAAGCCATTTGCCTTATTTTAATAGTATTTGTTATAAAACTACTCCCTCCGGGCCTCCGTTCCATATATTTTAAAAAATATTTTTTATTCTAATAAAATAATATATTTTTAAATTTTTTATTTTTTTATTTTTATTAATATAATTATGTATGATTAACAAGTAGCTCGTACTTAATAAGTAAGGATATAAATAAAATAAATAATGTTAAATTAATTATTCTAAGTGTTATATTTTAACATTAATAATAAATTGTATATTTGTTAAAATGGACCATTATAATGAAACGGAGTGCGGAGGGAGTATTTCAAGTCGTGTTTTGAAATCACTTTTGATTTTATAATATTAAAAGTGTATTGGGAATGTAAAGGTGTGTTGGAAATGTAAAAAAATTTATTAGAAATGTAAAAAAATTTATTGAAAATAATAAAAAACTACTATAAAACAAAAGTAATTTCAAAACACGTTTTGAAAACGTGCTACCAAACATGCCCTAAGACTCTCTGAATAGGTGTTATTGTCTCCCCCATTTCCACGAGTCTTCTTTGATTCATTGAGAAGCCACTAATGTGTATTATTATATTGCAAATAATACTAATAGAATAAAAAGGTGATTAGCACCAACCCTTTTCGTCCTATCCCCTTTGAATCTGGCCTTAATCACGTCCAAGTACAAAGGTAGCGACAACGAAGTTAACTGAAAAGACACCAACCTTGTTCTTCAAATGTCTGCACAAATATATTGGTATATGTCGTTATCATATTTTAAAATTATATTTTTAAAAAATAGTTTTGTAATATAAAAATGTATTGAAAATATAAAAATTGTATTGAAATATAAAAACATGTAATTGAAGAGTAAAAGTGTGTATTGTGAATGATTAAATATTAATATAAAATACAAATATTAAAAAACAACATATTTTTAAAAATATGTTAACGAACATACCCTTAAACTTGTTCTATTTTGCCAATGATTTTGTGTACGTCATTGGTTCTGAGTCCATCCTAAAAATATACTCCTTATACTCCATTATAGTCATGTTTAAAAAATGTATAATTTATTATAGATTTCAAAATATAACACCGAAAAAAAAAGAAACCTAAATTATATTAGTAAGAATATAATAATATCACTGGAGCTTCAATACGAATTGTTTTAGTATAATCTTAATATATCATTAGGTATATCATTAGGTAAATTCGATAGGTCAAAAGTTAAAATTGACACGTGATACTTCAACAAAAACTCATAACTGCGATACATTACCAGCTAATCTCAATACAATATATGCTAAACAAGATTCGCGATATTTAAGCATTTAAACTCGATACGTGTATTTTCACGATACAACTACGATACTTCAGAGGCTAGCCTCGATACTTACCTCTTTGGACTGCCCGACGCGCAAGATACAAGATTTTACATTTCGTAAAAGATTGAGAACGGATAGTTAGGGTCTGTTCTTTTTGTTATGTTTTGAAAACGGTTTTGATTTTAACAGTAAATTTACTATATTTTAAGCATATTTCATCATTTCTAATACAACTTTTTACTATTAAGCATCTAGTTTTTATATTTTCAATACACTTTTTACATTATAAAATTATTTTTCAAAACTTATTTTCAAAATTATTTTCAAAACGATAAAAAAGAACATGCCCTTAATTAAAAGAGTAAAAATAATATTTTTGTAAACAAGTGCTACAAGTATCGAAAATCCAATAAAATCACATATATAATATATATATATATATATATATATATATATATATGAGAACGGATAGTTAATTAAAAGAGTAAAAATAATATTTTTCATATATATGTGTGTGTGTGTGTATTCCACTATGGTAGAGACAAGACAAACACTACTTTGATTTTTCACTGTCATTCTTCAATTGGCCAACTTGGATAGTCAAATCTCATGATTCTCATCTTTATTATCATTTGCTCAAAAGCAATACACACGTTATTATACTATTTGTAATCAATCACTATTGTGTCTATATATGGTGTCTCACAGGCGAGACTCCGACAGTATAACAATCAATGATTTGGGCATTTTAAACCGTTATTAAACTACAAGTCGGGCAAAAAGACACCTTTAAAATGTTACCATCACATAATTTAGTATTGCATTTAATTTAAATGACAAGTTACTTTAAATAACATAAAAGTAATTTTTATTTTTCATATATTAATCAATAATAGTAAATGTTAATTCGTTAATGATTTTAATTATGTATTCAAAATTTTCTTGAAGAAAATAGCTAAGATGTTAACTAGAAATAATATTTCAAACCACATAACTTTATAGGTCTTGCGCAGATTTCATGCTGTCATGAAACATAACATATCTCACGTATAGGAAGAGTGAGACTCATAAATATATATAAATATAAATATATATATATATATATATATATATAGCTAGGTAGGCCCTTAATAGTAACGATATCTCAGGTCTGTAAAATTTGATTTCATTTACCATTTTATAAGTAATTTTTCGTATTTTGAATACAACTTTTTAATAGACAAAAAGTATATTTAAAAAAGAGTAATGATACACAACTCAATTAATCTTCACAACTTTCATATAGCAAGTGAGGTGTCATGTATTCATTGGTCAATAATATAGTATTAATAGTTATTTTATAAAAGTGTAGCCAATGCATGCACGACACCTCACTTCCTATGTGAAAGTTGTGAAAATTAGTTAAGCTGTGTATTATTACTTATTTAAAAAATTCCTCACATTTTCTTATATGTAAACTTAGAAATCATGTGGAGAAAAAAAAAGAAGGTGATCTTACATATTTCCAGATTGGGCCATACCAAGCCTTGACTCTTTCTTATCCAAATCATATTGGGCTCAGATATTGACATGATATGAATATGCGTCCCAAAAATGCTATCCGCCACGCGACCCTTATATTTTCAAAATGGTATCTAAATATATATATATAAGATGTATATGCGAGAAATCTTTTGATGCATTAACTAACGTGAATTGTACTAAATTTGTCTCAACAATTCAATAGTATTGCTCATGACAATGACTTGAAAATTGAGTAGCCAATGAGCATAAGCAATACTTGCAAGCCATTGACGTGTTATGACTTTCTTTGGTTTCCTCTTTGATTGGTGAAACTTGCAAGCCAAAAGCCCCTCCTCCTCAGCAATTGCTGTAAAAGCACTCAGCCGGCAGCAACCTAAAACAAAACCATGATGAATCACATGATAATCTCTGTCTAGATTCAATGATTCATGGTACCCTATTTGGCTTCTAATGAAAAAGCTATCAAATTCAAGCCCCACATTTCAAAAGTTTCAAGTTCAATCAACTTTTCCAAGAGAGCTTGTTCAAGGAAACTCATTATGAGTACATGATTTTGCTTCTCTTCTTCATGCACTGTGCTACTGCGCCGCCGCAGCCGCCCTTTGCTTTTACTCTTTAATTTGTGCACTAAGATAATAACTAAATTGCAAGCCTTAATACATCCTTCTCCCTTTGAAGACAAGCAGCTACACTGACTTCATTTAGAATCCTCGGTTTGAAGATCCAGCAACTCTCGAATCCCTCCGCACACCTGCGTGCAGCCAATGAGCATCAGCATCCGAGGCAGGAACATTTCCGAGAAAAATATCAGAGATTCCACCGATGAAGTTTCATTAAACATAAAATAGAAGTTCTTTTCCAGTTTTAAAAGTTCCCTCTTGTGGCATATAAGCATGCATATACGCAGGGATTAGATTTTAACAAGAGACTGCTTCATTCGGGAGCTCACTTCATGAAACCAAGCAGTAAGATAGGGTAGGAGAGATCATATACCATCTTGATCTGGGCTTTAATTGAAGCAATTAGGCGAGTATGGTCTGCTATTTTCCTGTACATGTACAAAAACGGGACGAACATATGACATGTGGAGAAAAACTGAAACAGTTTTGGTTGATCTCCAGTCTACCGACTTTGAAGTAAACAAACTGGTCTCAAGTGGAAATATAACTACTTCGCAGGATTTCAAGGTGTGCATTACCTCTCTAACATTTCTTCCCTTGCCAAAATATAAGTTAAAGCTTCCGACCATGTAAATTCAACATGAAATCCAAGTCCAACATCTACAAATATATGCCTGGTGTCTGGCCTGCATATGTGCAAAAGTAAACATTCCACTTGAAAATATCAGTGCCTCATAGATATTATGAAAACCAAAGAAAGGTAAGTCCTCTTTCAAAGCCATTTCAAAGGACTTCACAAGTTCAATGAGCATTAGAAAACCAGTGTCTAGAATACCATGGTAAGTACCAAATCATTTATAAGGTGTGGAGAAGCCATACACGTCAGCTTGCATGTAAACTTCAGAACCAAGATTGACCTTTGTCCTCAGACTGGTAACATTATATTTCTCTAGTTTCTCTATATTCTTTTTCAGATCGGAGCTATAATTGTTGTAGTTAAGAGAAAAGAACCGACAAAACATGTAATGTCAGTTTCAAAAGATGCCACAAGAAGAAAGGAACTCCAATGGGAATTTGAAAGGCAGAGCTAACTGAAGAGAGAAAAGGATACAAAATCTTCTGTTGTTCAAAAACCTTGTCCCTGCAAATAGAAACACAAGTACATTAGAATCTGGTTGACAGGAAAGGATCACTTTCAGCTACTTCTCAAGTTACTGTGAAGTAATCTATGCCAAAATTGAGAAAACTTCAACACATGCATCCGACTGGAGTGCTTCATTTTGCACTTGGTGACTGGCCTGGCCGGGCATGGTGGCAACTACTATATTAGTATGATTTCCAAGCTTGAAGTAGTCAATTTACAAACAAAGATCTCTTATTTCTTTCCCTTAGAATGAAAGTTCTTCAAGGGCTACTAACAAGTGAAAATTAGGCACAGTTGATCCTTTCCCAGATGTTACAGCTGTCTGACCTTAAACTTAAGAACTCCAAACCATTCTTGAACAGAAATCTTGATACCATTAACTTGTATTACTGTCTCAACATAAGCAAAAGTAGAATATTCAACAAAAGGAGGAGCAAGCAAATTAAAAGATAAAAATACCTTTCAGCTATAGCATGAACCAAATCAGGCTTCAAGCGCAGATCGATAAACTCCTCAAATTTTCGTATCTTTTCCTGTCGAAGGTGATCCATTCCAGACCTATAAAAGATGCCATCAAAGAAAAAATCAATTCATAGGTACCTTCCATTACTGCCTAAAGGTGTTCATAAGCACATATAAAATACCATTTTTTAGCGCCAAATTTGAGTATAAGAAACAATACTATCCAGATTGGAAACACTCAAAAGTAAAAAATGAGAACAGAATGCACCCACATTTTGGGGATTATCTGGGGGTAACAGGTCCAGCAAAGTTTTGCAATAATAAACATACTCAACAAGGAAACAAGTTCTTAAACAAAATGTGGAGAAGAACAACCGCCTTTAACCATCCAATCAGCCTCATTCTTTTCATCTTTAACCTTAATTTCAATCAAAATGTACACTCAGTGGCTCATTTTACATAAACCACCTGCTTTACTTTTCGTTTTTAAACAGGTAAACAGCAATTAAGATTTACTCCTTCAGAAAATCCATTGTCTGCTTTAATTACACTTCTTCACAACAAGAGAAAATCAAAACTCAAGCATGATTTTCAACTCAAATTGAAACACAGGCAAAACGTACGCATGAAAAACCCCATTCAGATAGAGTTACAGACAATTATTTACAATAAAAAAAAAAAAATCAGAGTGAAGTTCCAAACGCACATCACTTATTCATCTTTCAACAACTGTAACAAATCAAACTCGTAGAAACATATTACATTATCTGAAGTTCTCAGGGAGCATTTAATAAGTTAAAAAAATTGCAGTAAATTCAAATCCATCAAACAATTACAGAAAGGAGAATGGCGGTGGTCGAGCTGACCAGAGAACGAAACTGGCCGGAACTAAAGCAGTGCTCGACGTCAGGGAGAGCGGCGAAGGTGAACCCAGCCCGCCGGAAGTACCTCCAAAAAAAAAAAAAAAACCCGTAAAATTTCTTTGCAGTATCGGTTCCGACTTTTGTGGTGTTCTTCGGGTTCGGGTGATATCTTTGACTTTGTTTTAATCTAACTTAGTCTCAAATAAACAATCCCACATTGGGTTCTTGTTCCTCAAAGATAGGTTTAAAAAAACTGTGGAATCCACAAAAGTTTCTGCTTTTGTGGTATTCTTCGAGTGCTATCTTTTGAGTTTGTTTCTAACATAATTTAGCATGTTCTTCACATGAAACTCAGACCCGAGTTTAGTGTGTTTTTGGGTCTGAGTCCAAAAAATAACCCAATTTGGACTCAGACCCATGTTTCTCTTGGTCCAACTCAAAAATGGTTCTCACTTCATGGTTTGAGATCAAAAAAACTCAATCAGCGAAACGCTTTCTTTCCAAACCCAACAAACCTCACCCATGCCGGTCTGATTTCTTCCGTTTCCTCTCCGATCCAACCCGTGTTCTCGCCTACCACGAACTGGCGCAACTATTGTTGCAGCAGCTGACCTCGATCCGTTTTCAGCTCCGGTGCTTCGCCCTCTGCATCTCCTCCCCATTTGTTCGTGTTTCATCCGAATTTTTGCCAAGGGTTTGTGGTAAAATTGGGCCTCCAGCAATTCGAACCCACCGAATTGATTTGGGGAAGGAATGGGAAGAACGGCCGAGGTCAGGTTCTGGGGAAGGGGTGACCTCCGCCACATCGAACCCGCTTTTCACGGTTTCAAACCTCTGCTAGCTATAGTGAGGGTCTTGGTGACATTGGCCTCTCCAGTGCGACTGAAAATGTAATTCAATTGAAACCGTAAGAAATCGTGCATAAGATTAGTGAGTTTATTTTATCATCGATCTATACAATTTTGAGCTCTGCTTTTGCGATTCCGCCAATAAAAAGTTTTGTTGTTCGTTTGCTTTGGTTTGGAAATTTATTATGTTCCTACAGTGCGTATTCGGTGGTTTGTTGTTTGGTTGCTTTGGTTTGGAAATTTGTTTTGTTCCCGCACTGCGTATTCGGTGGTTTGGTTGCTTTGGTTTGGAAAATGAGTAGAAGGTTAAAAAATAGGGAAAAAAATGAAGATGTGATGAACCTCTTCTTCTTCTTCTATGAAGAGTTTATTGCTGCCGTTGTACTCCGGAAAAAATGGAAGAAAAAAAACGAAAGGAAAAAAAAAAGTTGGGGAAGAAGATGAACAGTGTCACCGACACTGTTCATCAAAGCTTTTATACATAGGGCCATGCTATTTTCTGTTTCTTAAATGACAGTCCCAACTTATTTTCTTAAAAAAATTAAATAGGAAAAATTAAATTTAAACTATCTTAAACTATAAATATTGTGTAAACTTAAATATATCATTAACATTAAAAACATTTACTATGGACTGAAATATTATTATAATGTAAAAATTAGTTTTTGGTTGAATATGTAAAAAATGAAATATTGGGGTTTTATCTGCTAATAAAAGTAAAAATTTTGGAAAAAAGTATTGGAAAAAATATTGGTTTAAACCCTATGTTCTTTAGCTTGGGCTGAGAACTGGGTTACAACTCAGTTCTCAGAACCTTGTTTCTTAAAAATGGGTTAAGACCCAGTTGGGATGAGAACAGGTTCTGAGACCTGTTCTCAGAACTCCCTAAAGAACAGGCCCTTAGTCTCGAAAAAACAATCTCACGTTGAATTCTTGTTCCCTCGAAGATAGGTTTAAAAAACCATGTGGAATCCACAAAAGTTTCGGCTTTTGTGGTGTTTTTGGGGTGCTATATTTCGAGTTTGTTTCTAACCTAACTTAGGCCCTGTTTGGTAAAGAGACTCAAACTATGATTTGAGTCTCATTTTGATTTTATAATAGTTTTTCGACATTACCAATAAGTCTTTTTACATTTCTAATAAACATTTTTTCATTTTTAACATACATTTTTACATTTTTAATATAATTTTAATATTATAAAATCAAAATAAAATTCAAATCATGGTTTGAATTTCTTTACCAAACACGGCCTTAGTCTCAAGAAAATTCAAACCCGCCAATTTAGTTCATGTATGAATGAGTAAATGACGTGCGTGCCCATGAGCTAAATTTCACTACTGCAATAAAGTATTGGGGGAAAAACTAATTTTTTTTGAGTGTGGACGAATTACATATACCTCCCTAATCCATCCCTACTATTTTAAAAAATATAAATAACTCTCTAAATTCACCGGATGACAAAGTTAAATCGTAAAAGTTATAAAAAATAAAAAAGTTTTAACAATTCCTAAAAGGTATTTTTTTTAAAAAAAATCAAAACAACTTAGAATTATTTGTATTTTCTCAATATTGACTTTGTCATTAGTGACTCCAAAGAATTATTTATATTTTTTTAAAACAATAACAATGAATTCATAGTTATACTTAAAGTTCACGGAGAGAAATGTAATTCGCTCTTTTTCATGTTATATGTTTTGTTTGTTTGATAATGAGTGTATTTTATATGAGAGAGACTCTGTTAAACAATCTCATCGTTAGACGCGTAATACATTATACGTTGAATTCGATATATGTGTTTCCATCAACACACTAAAAGCTAAACTAAATATATGATACAGTAAAAACTAAACTCGATACAAACGTTTTCATAATATAATCGCAATACTATTCCATAAACTAAATTCAACAAGCGGCCTTTTGCATTTTATATTTGTATTCTATCCCAAATGATCACATTTGACAATGAATATGAAATTCCAAACTTAAGAAATTTTCCTCTCATAAAATATCAACAAATAATTTGAAAAGAGAATGGGAAATCCAATCACATTTTGCCAGACTTAAACTTGTATCCTTATCATGTTTCATTCTTGAAAACAAATTTTGCTAAATCAAGAAGTTTTATAATTATTTAATCCGATATTTCTTTCATCTAGAAAATTAAAAAAATAATAATAAAAGAGTTATATTTGGAAAGATAATAGATTTTCATCAAACCCTTTAATCAGCGTAAAGTAATCAAATAAGCACGAAGTTAACATAAAAAAAGGAAAAAAAGTAGCAAGAAAAGATAATGTCTTGTCGGGCTCGCAAAAGTTTACCAGTCAAAAAAAAGCTACTTAAAAAGAAAGAAAAGATTGGTTTTCTTGCTTACTTTCTTCTGTTCATCAAACAAAGCAGCTGAGGCTTTGAGCTCTCAGTTCCATAATAATACTTCCACGGTCCCAACAAAACACCCTTTTGTCATCTCCAATAAAAATTGTGTGTTACAAAAGAAAAGTGAAAGTAATAAAGCCCTTTCAAGTTTGAGTCTTTGAAAGAGATTAGGACTTTTGACTAGGGGTGGTATTTTGAGTCTCCCGTATTTTCGAGTCGTGTCAGAATTCATCAAAAATTATTTTTCATGAACTGTGATTTCAAGTTGTATATAGCTTGATGGATTACTTTAGCGTGTAAAATTAAAATTGTGTTTTGATCAGTAGCGAAGTCAAATCCTTAACGTCTGGTGGAGCAAAATATTGAAAGACTTTATATTGAAATACTAATTTAATTTATTTTTATTTTTTTCTTAATTTGGGTATGACAAAGTTGGTTATTTTTGTATTTCAATGCAACAATTTGGTTTTGGGAATGAGAATAAGTTTAACAATAAATGGAATGGGAATGAGAACGATAAACAAATTGAAATTCACCAACCAAACGACTCTTTGGTGTACTTTTAAAAAAGTAAGGTGGAGTAATTAACGTCTTATATGACATTATCAATCGTAACTTTTGACAAGAATGATGTTACAAATTTTCACTACTTCTCCACTTGCATGCATGCATGGATGATTGAGTTGGATGGAAACCAAACAAAATTTGAAGCGATTTTTAAGAACATGGGATGAAGGGAAACAAAGTTGTTGGGAAGATTAAGTAGGTACATCGTTGTCAAGATAGAACTATACTCTTTTTAATCTAATCCTTTGTGCATACGAAAAATATAGGCAGCCATCCCATTACTATTATCATTGTTATGAGAACTTACGAGTACTTTCTGGCATGCTCTCGCGTTCATGCATGCTTGTCGATCTATGAGTCCATGTCCAATTAATCTAGCTTATGTTTGGTTCAATTATTTGCACATTCTATTTATTTAGGTGATGTTAAACGCTGAATAAAAAGATAATATTTTGTATTTCTTTTCAAAATTATTCTTGTAAAAGTTCTCTTACACTCGTTTGATGTCATCATTGCACACCTCTGTAAGCCCCCAACTCACGCAGAAGTTCACCTCTAGACTAGGTAAATCCAATTATTTTCTAACCATGTATTATGTCCAAATTAGAACATTTATTTTAACAATTAATCATAGGAGATTAATAGGAAAAAAGAAAAACAAAACAAAAAATAGTGCAGGAACAAGGGGTTAGGGGCCTAACCTAATCCAACGGTAGGTTTTGACGTGGGCTGGGGTTTGCAAAGGAGTGAAATGGGCACAACAAAAGGGGGTGAGATAATTTATATAGGGGGTAGTTTTAAAAAGAAATGCAAAATACTATCTCTTTATTCTGCGTTTAGTATTATTGTGTATTTAATTGTGCAATCCAGTGAATACAAATTTCTGCGTATACAAAGTTTAGGTTAGAGTCAAGTCATTAAAGTTTTTGATGTACGGAAACTTATTTTATCTTTTAATAAGAGGATGTTTCCACGATTTAAACACATGACCTAATGCCGCATAATAACCCTTTTTATAAGTGCCTCAAGGTTGCCTTCGCACTTAATTTATTTGATATTGACAAAACTAATATTGCAATATTGTTTAAGAAACCATCTCCAATCCATATAAATCTTTATATAAGAAGTGGGAAAACTGCAAAAGTGGTCCACAATCTTTACCCATGTTTCAAATGTAGTCCACAATCTTTAGTAAGTAGCAAATGTAGTCCACAATGTATCCATTTTGTTGCAATTTTAGTCCAAAAACGGAAAATTGACCTTGACTAACGGTCAACGGGTTTGACCGTCAGTCAAACCCGGGTTTGACCCTCCTAAAACCACCCCACCCCTTCCTTCCAAAACCATTTCTCCACATCACTTCTTCCTCCACATCAGCACCACTCTCGTTGCCACGTCACCGCCTAGGCGCCACCTCACCTTCTGCTGTCCGGTCAGGAAAATGAAAGGGGAGGCCGCAAAAAACTTCAAAATTTGCTCCGTTGGGGTTTCGAACCTGTGACCTTCCGTCTGCGCGCGCGAGAGACAACCACTAAGCTGCAGTCGTTTGTTTGTCTTTGGTTGCTGTTCCATTCAGTCATATAGAATCACACTTTTCTTTCATACTTTATACACAAGGCCGTATTAAGACTTTCAAATTCCTTTCCATGCCGTCAAATTAATTAACTTATTTAATTAAAATTACTATTCTAACCTTATTAAATAATGTCAAACATATAATTACCTCTAATATATATTTTTAACTCTTTCAAAAATCTCATACGAATTAATTCAACATCAACTATAATATATTCAAGTTAAAAATATATTATAGTTGATGTTGAATTAATTCGTATGAGATTTTTGAAAGAGTTAAAAATATATATTAGAGGTAATTATATGTTTGACATTATTTAATAAGGTTAGAATAGTAATTTTAATTAAATAAGTTAATTAATTTGACGGCATGGAAAGGAATTTGAAAGTCTTAATACGGCCTTGTGTATAAAGTATGAAAGAAAAGTGTGATTCTATATGACTGAATGGAACAGCAACCAAAGACAAACAAACGACTGCAGCTTAGTGGTTGTCTCTCGCGCGCGCAGACGGAAGGTCACAGGTTCGAAACCCCAACGGAGCAAATTTTAAAGTTTTTTGAGGCCTCCCCTTTCATTTTCCTGGACGGACAGCAGAAGGTGAGGTGGCGCCTAGGCGGTGACGTGGCGACGAGAGTGGTGCTGACGTGGAGGAAGAAGTGATGTGGAGAAATGGTTTTGGAAGGAAGGGGTGGGGTGGTTTTAGGAGGGTCAAACCCGGGTTTGACTGACGGTCAAACCCGTTGACCGTTAGTCAAGGTCAATTTTCCGTTTTTGGACTAAAATTGCAACAAAATGGATACATTGTGGACTTAATTTGCTACTTACTAAAGATTGTGGACTACATTTGAAATAGGGATAAAGATTGTGGACCACTTTTGCAGTTTTCCCTATAAGAAGTTGTGGTACATAAACTAAATAACATGTAATTACAATTCAATTACACATAGGAAATATCCCACGAATCATATTCAAAATCGAAAGGAAATTTCACAATAAATAACAATTTCAAGCTTTTGAAAGCACAAAATTTCCAAATATGAAAGCTTATAAAGTCAAGATTCATTCACAAAAAGCAATAACTAATAATAGCAACAATGAAACAAAGAAAGCAAGAGAGCCCATGCCATCATATAGATAGTGATAGTTTTTTGTCAAAACATAGAAAATGTGACAAGAAATAGGCATCCATCCATACATGAAATGTAATGATGATGGGATTTCCAGCCAGCTTTCAACAACAAATTATGAAGATGTAACAATGGTAGATGAGAAAACTTGAAGTTCTCATGACATTATGTTTTAGGGGACCCCTACAGAGATTGGACACTTTCTTGCTGTGGAGGGGGGGGGGGGGGGGGGGGGGGGGGGGGGGGGATGTAAGTGATTTACCTAAAATGAGGCCTAGTGCTTTTCACAGAAAAGTTTGTGAGCTGGTGATTAAAGGGAAGTTTGAAAGTACTTTGGCTATGACAATGGAGATTTTTTTTTTTTTTTTTTTTGTGGTGTTTTTGATGCTGACAATGGCGTGTTTGGTTCAGAGTAGGAAAGGGATTTGTCAAAAGACCAGAAGACCGACGGAGGAAGAATATCAATGACAACAGTTATTCGAGTGTTTCTTTGTTTTTGTTTGTCACATTATCAGATGATGAATATGATAGCAAGACAAATGCTGCTATGTACTTCAGAAAATATATGCAGATTTAATAGCAATTCTAGAAGATCTGGCAAGATATTGGTCCGTTCCGCGCGCTAAAATGATAACTGAGGAGCATCTCATATTCAAAAACGAATGAATCTTTCGCGAAAGGGATCTAAATCCAAAGCATAAGAATGATCATTTGCTTATTCCTCAATACTTTCATTTCCATTTTCAAGCGCTAAATGCACACCCTAGCGTTGGAATATGTTGAAAAGAGTCCGCGGAGTATATATATAAATAGCGTAAGTCTCTTATATGATGATAATCATATGCGATATTATAACTGCGCGTGTTTTCTTCACAACATAAATACCTGTTTTAACTTAACCATAATATATAAAGCTGTAAACTCGATACATTAGAAATTATACGTGATAAGTATCGTCAAGTGAGAGTTGGAGATTGTCAGTGTCTGCAAGGCAATCATGATGGATTTTCTTCCAAAGGGCAATTTCTCCTTATCCTAAGATATCCGACAGAATCTTTGAGATAGGCAAAGAAGAAGATTCAATCAGCACTAATCTAGATTTATAAATGCACGAATGGTTTAATACTTTAGCTTAATTGTTTAATTAATTAATCTAATATGAACTTTCTAAAAAGCCAACAGAAAAAATGTTCTCTTGCATTTGCATGCTGAAAAGTAAACATTTGGTAGAAAGCAAAAAGGATGGATTTTTATCACCAAAGTTAATTTATCTCGTTTCTTTCAATTATAGCCGTGTTAATTTTAACTACACATTTTTATATTTTCACGTTATAACAAAATAAACTTTGACATACATTTATTGTACTAGATATAAAGGATGCATTATATGTCAACTTTGTAGGTGTGCAATTGATGGCAGGGCTAGAACTTAAAGGACTTTGATGGCTTGAGTTTATACTACCCTGTTTGGTTGGGTTTGGACAACTGCTCTGATGCATATTAATATAGCAAAGATTTATTACCTTTCACATAGACAAAATCATAGGATAGGCCAAAGAGTTTTATCTTTGTTTCACTCCTACAATTGGTAAAAAGATTATGTTCTTTGGCAGATTGCCTACTCCCTTGAGATCTAGTACATTGTCAAGATGTGCCATCTCTCCCTAAGATAGATATTGATTCTATATATTTCGTCTTACAACGTTAAAACATGAATTGTAAAATTAAAAAATTGCCCTTCTAATACCCTGTATTTATAAATTTTTTATAAAATTGCCTTTTTTCATGTGCCTTTTTTACACTCAGAAGTTCATTGTCAAGATGTGTCCTCTCTCCCTTTTGAGATTTGATTCTATATATTTGCCTTCTTATTTATCAAAATGTTAAAGCACGCGTAATTTTGTAAGCATCTCGGCTGTATTATTAAGAGTTGCACATGAATCATCCTTCTATGTTTTCTTTGACATTTTCTTGCAATAAAAACACTTCAACATTGAGGTTCTAAATCAAAATTAAGAACACACATTGTTCCATTTACATGTGTATGTGCAGTGTTTTTGTAGTAACATGCTTCTCGTTTTCATTTATGAAATTATCATCTACAAAAATAAATAAACCACGATATATTATAAATTGGAGCACATATTTCGCACAAAATATATGACTGAAAAAAAAAATTAAACATAATTTTGTGTCAGAAGTGGGATTTGAACCCACGCCCTCTCACGAAGACCAGAACTTGAGTCTGGCGCCTTAGACCACTCGGCCATCCTGACGTTCACATATGTACCATTGCCACCTATTGACAAAATTTAAAAATTAATAATGAATGAAGAAAACAAGAAGAAACAAGTTGGCTATCACGGCATGGCAAAGCAGGCTCCATTAATGGTAAGCATATGTTAGGTGTCGTTGTTCTTATAGCTTGTTTTCTACGCCTATGATCTTTACTATGATGGGGAGAATATTTATTCCACAAATATATAAATATATATATATAAAAAAAATTTTTCCTTTTTAATTACTTTAACCATAACCCTATATGAATCCCACTGCCCACCTTTTATGATTATTTCTGACGCCGTTTTGATCCAACTTTCACAGCAATCAAAGGCCAAAAAACAATTCATGTTCATAATGGGTTTTTAATTGGAGGTGGTCGATTAATTGAAAACGAAATACTTTGTCCGTGTCATTAAATAAGTATACTTTTGTAACGTAAAAAATAATATTACAAAATGGTATATATACATATGTAGGTTGGTAGTCAGGCCGAGCATGCTTCTCTATTTTAATGCGTTATAATTTGCAGCGCAAGAAGAAGGTGTACCTTTTGATTTTTGAGCTTTGTAATGGCGATTATATACTACTAGTACAGTATGTAATTAATTAACATGCGCAGCTTTTCGCCGCCTCTCATGATGCATTTGCCTGTACTCTACGATTCATCGTCTGCATTTTTTTAAATTTCCAAATTAAAGAAAGTAAGTACTACAATTCAGACAAGGTTACTGGAGTAGATGACTAACGAGTCGTTATTTAAACAGTTGTGATGCATAACGGGTCACTTTGAAATTAAGTATAATTTGTAGGTGAACGTCCTACTATCCCATGTAAGGAAGTGCATGTTTTTAAATTTTCTTACTTTAGAGGCTGAGAAGCATAGTACATTTTTAGTTTTTTCGATAAATTATACATTTACTAATATAATTATTCTTACTATAATACAATATTATTCTTTGACGATCATACAGTAATATAATATAATTTACACTTTTTGTCTCTTGTAGTACATTTTACATCATGCATTCTATAATTTCTATAATAAATAAAACCCCATAGAATAGAAAGAGTGAGGAGTTTGAGGCAGCCAGCACGAACGCACTGCACAAGTCTCAAAGACAAACACAAACGCTTTATATATATATTCATTGAAGCACGCCCAGTTGCACAATGAATAATGATCATTGATCATGCTCATGCATGATCCTTCTCCCAAACCAAAAGAACACAAAAGTAAATATTACATTTATTTCGGTATAAGAGTTCATTGATATAACTATTTAAGATTGGATCAGTTATAAGGTATAAATTTAAAGTAAAATTTTTTATCGAAACAGAGATATCAAAGAATTGAGAACTACTAGGTAGCTAGGTTATGGAGGTGGAATTATAGCAGCCCAAAACTACTATCCCAATGCATATGCTAGCTTTTGCATTTGTATGCTTATTTTTTTTAGAAGGTTTATTAATTTGTAAAATAATTGTTATTAATGGGATAATAAGATCTCAAATTTACCTTAAATTGATTTTTTTTTTCTTCCAACTCATGGTTAATTGGATCTTTGTACATTATCAATCACATATGAGAAATCCTTAGTCAAATTTCTCTACAGATATTTGTCGCATACAAGTTATTATATCTTACAAATAAGTTACGGGCTTTCACCGTTCATCGAATATAAGATTATAACATCTATCACAAAATTATAATAATTTACGTGAGTGCTTACAAAAAATACTACGATTTTTTTACTATACCATTCATTCATTGATAATGACATACTTATACATTTCTGAATAAATAGTTTCGTGAACGATTTATAGTATTACCGAGTCTAATTAACATAGCAAGTGGTGGTCGGGGATGAGGGAGGAGGACCCACCGCACGCACTAATATTACTTTGGGAGGCGTAAAATAAATTAATGAAATGGTGTGTGGTTTGTCTGATAATTGAAACACTTCACTTGAGAGAGTTCACTACTAGGTTAGGTTGCCAACCCCATGCACCACTTTGGTTCTCTTCTCCTCAATTCTCACAAAAATACCTTTTCTTTGTCCAGATTCCAGAACCTCTGTTTTCCCACTTCCCATTTTCCATCCTAATCTAATACTTTGCCACTATAGCGGTTGTGAATTGTGATGCATAGAGGTGTGCTCATAAATTGGAGATTTGATTCCTATTTCTACTGTTTATTATTTCCTATTTATAAAGTGTAAATTGACAAAACCCTGCGGACGGCTTCCTGTTTTTTTTTTTCTTTCCCTCGCCCATAACTCATGTATTTAATGTAATAGATAGAATATTGTAACAGTGATGATTTGATAAAATAAAATAACCAATCCTTAATCCATACAAAGGCAGCCCATATATTTTGATCTCTTCACCATATGCATAATATATTTATTCCTCATTTCTGCTGTTGCATGCAGTTTATTACTACTACTACTTAATGCTATTACTGCTAAAGACTTCCATGATGAATCATAATGTGTACAAGAGAAAAATTCCAAAACCTTTTAAGATAACAACAAAAGTTACCCATGATCACCATTTTAATTTTTCATTTTCCTCCATCATCACCACCATTGGTGTTGACTAGCTCCCCTTGGATGGTTCAATATATATATATATATATTCTCATCCCATGATTCATTTGGAGGGTAAAATCTTTTGTTGTATATAAAGTGTTAATTATTATTTATCGATTTTACGTTGAAAGATATTACAGACATCGACAAAAATAGAGACTATAGAAGTAATTTGCATTGTACAGTGATAATGCAGAGCAAAAAGTTTAAAATACCCCTAAAACAGTTGAGGTTAAAAGTAATTAAGCCTTAATTACACATCTTAAAAACCATTTCTTTGTTTTTTTTATTATATATTTTTAAAAGAAAAAAGGAGTACTATGAAAGATGTTCAACATAAATATAGTACTTCCACAATCACAGGTCACATGAGAGGTTTTCCCATAATGATATCTTGTGATATTCAAGGTAGGTGGCATGCTCTTTTCAATTGTTAAGGACTTCCATACAATTGTATGTAAAAATTGATTGAGTTACGTCTCAAATTGTATATTGTGATTCAGTAAGAAATAGTTATTCGAGAAAAATATATAATATGATTTGTTTAATTGACCTTGAAAATTAATGTGGTCCAGTCCTGTTCCATGAATCTGAATCAAAAGAACATTTGGTATATAAATCTTCCTCTGTGGTTCTTCTGTTTTGCTTCATGCAAAGTCTTCATCAAGAAAACGACCTCACTTCCATCTGTATTAGAGTTTCAGCTCAGTTTAACTCTTTCACAGGTAATCAACACCTCTGATCCATCTGCCATTAGGACCAAGGCGCCTCTTGTGAACACTGCACATCCAGCTTGCAGATTGGCAACGAAAGAAGTCGAGTGATACAACGTACTGTTATGAGTTACAAAGTATAACTTCAAAGTTGACGCTCGGGATGGGATAGATAGAGTAATTTAATTTGATGACATGTGTGTATTTTGGTTTTAAGGATTCTTCAAAATGGAAATGATGATGGGCTTATATAAAGGGATAACTTTACTGTTATGATATTTGAAAATGAAATTTTATGATGCATGGATGTTAAAACGACCTCGTTTTACTATGTTAAGCGATATTGTTTGAATAGTAACGCACTGATGTTAAAATGAAGTCGTTTTATTAAATTAAATAGCATTGTTTAACTAGTAACATAAATTTGAAATTAAATTAACATTATAAACTTTTTATTACTTTTATTGTTTGTTCACATTTTTAAAAAAAAATATACTTTCTCTGTTCCATTAGAAAAATCAATTTTGTTGCATTTACAATAACGTGAACTATTTTAATAAAAGTTACAATATCAAAGTGAACTCTCTTAATGGAAAGGAGGAAGTAGTATATTTGATCCCTTTTGAACAATTTTATGATCAGACAATTGTTTAAAATTAAAACAAAAAATGTATTTTAAAAATGAAAGGGTACAAATTACAAGATGATAATAATTTGAGGGGCACACAATGTAATTAAAATGAAAATAAAAACTAAATATTTATCTCAACTAGATAAAGGTGCATTGAATAATGAAAGCATGGTCAATTGTAATGATCAAGGGTTATATGAACAATTATTTTAAGTAACTAAATTACTGGCCAATGATGGTATAATATGGACATAATATAGTTTAAAAAAAAAAAAAAAAGTTTCTCAATTTTGAAGAACATCCCCCCACAACAACCCACTTCATGTTGGACCCATGAAAATTGAATTGCAATGTAAGTCCAAGATGTCATCATATACAATCACTACTCTGATCCTGTACTTTCCTTTCTAATCATGCCACCAAGACCTTTGCTTCCAAGAAAATTTATAACTATATATTTCTATTACACGGAGTCTCCAGGAAAGAGGAATAGAACTTCGCTTACACATGTGCTTCTTTGTTGCCACAGGAGGTTCCAAATTTTCGCCGGACAAGAGAGACACACTCTCTCTGTTCTTTAAAGAGTGTCCCTTTAAGAAAAAAGTTTTGTTCTTTAAAGAGTGTCCTTTTTCAAACTTTCATGCAAAAAAAAAAAAAAAAAAAGAAAAAGTCTCCATTTTACTTCTAATTTAAATGATCAATTAATTACATTATCTTTCCAAATATGCGTACATTACACAACTTCTCATTAAGTTTGTAGTTAAACAACGAAATATAAATAATAGTAAAAGAAGAATTTTTCCAATCTCTTTAGAGAACAGATGGAGTATATCACTGGACTATGTTGCTGGAAACGGGGGAGAGAGTTAGAAAATTTAAACACAATATATCTTCTATATCGGTGTATTGTATGTATCGTCAAAAAATTTAAACAAATTCCTTTATTGAGTTGTGAAAAAATAAATGGATACATGAGTAGAGGGGATTTGATTCCCTGATCTTATGCCCATATTACCCTACAGCTACAGCATCTTAATCAAGCAAAGTACAGTAATAAGTATGTGAGATTCGTCAAGATTCATATATCCCCAGAATCTCATGATGGAAAAGTCTGCAACACTCGAGTGTAAATAGCATGGGATGGGATGCAGATGTACTGGATAAACTTTCGTTTCATTGCAAAATCCAAATTTATAGTAACTATTTTTGAATTATAAAATATAATTTAAATATGAATTTTTATATAGGATGTAGCAATTTAATAATTACCAAACGAGTTAATAAAATAACTGACACTTGGTCAAAACGGTTACACATTAAAAAACAGCTAGGCTTCAAGGCTAAACATAAGCGTTAAACTTTTATTTTTGGTTCAATTGCAAATGTCATTTTCTTACAAAACTCGTTTTCAAAATTATGTTTTAAAACGCAATAACGAACTATGTACTCTAATTCTCATAAATCCAAAAAGCAGATAACGCCACACATATTGTGGACCCATGGCACTTTGAGACGGATTGAACCGACCGTTACAGCTTACCAAAGCCCGACTGCTTGAGTACCTAAAAAAGAGTTTTTGGGACAATGCATAAGAGAATAGATAGGACTTTGGGAACCCAAATCCAAATTATATATATATAAATCATTTCACACTTCAATCAAAATCTTAATGCGTTTGCAGTTGCAGAGGAAAAAAATAAATTTGAGTTCTTTTCTTGAATAACACAAGAGAGGAGGAGGAGGAAGAATCCATGTCCATGCATTATTCATAAAAAAAAAGAAAGGAATTCCACTGTGACTGTGTATAAGGTGAAGAAAAAAGAGAAAAGTGGAAAAGGGGAAAGATCCCATTTTATGAACCATCTCTGTTCCGGTGAGGACTGCATGTTCTAATTATTCCTCTTTTGCGTTTCTTTGCTTTTATTTGGTATTTCACAGAGTCACACACTTGTCCTCAAGCTCAAATGGTGCTTGAAAGCTTTTCATTTCGGTGAGGGCTAAAGAGATAGAACTCTAGGAAAGGAGGATGAGGAGGAGGAAGAGTGTAAAAAAGCAAAAGGGGGAAGATTTTGAATGCTTTTATTGTTTTTGTTTTTGTTTTTGTTTTTACACGTGATAAAGAAAATGGAGTTGCATGCGTGTATAAAAGATTCATCTTCCTCATCATCATCATCACCATCATTAAACCATCCCTCTCCTCTTCAGAACATTTTCATTTTCTCTCTCCCTCTCTCTCTCTCTCTCTCTGTGATGTAATCTTGAAAGTTTGAAGAGCACCCACAGAAACTCATCTTTTTATATCCCCACTTAGTGAGTTTTGCCTTCTTTGACAATCCCATCTTTTGAAGTTTCTCACTTTTGTTGAAGATTGGAAAAAAGTTCATTTCTTTGAAGCTTTAGAGGAATCCTCTTTAAAGTTTAAAGGGTTCTTCTGGGTATGTATGTATCATGTATGCATGTGTGTGCATTTATTTTTCTTGCGGGTGTGTCATTTTCTATGAAGCAGTGAAGTTGGGGGCCATTAGATAGTGATTTTCAGTGAGGTTTTCAATGTTTATTCCTTTTATCTGTTTTACACACAAACACACTATTACCATACCTTGTGACTTTTGTTACTTTCTAGGCGTTATTATTCTCTTCTTGAGCAGTCATATTTAGCCTTCGCATTTATTATTTTCTTGTGCGTGTATTTATGCGTGATGCGTCTTTTTTTCTTTGGATTCAACTCTTACAAATTTTGTAGTTTTCTGATGCTGAGTTTTTGTTTTGGTTAGCAGACAAGGTGAGGGAATGGTTTTTGTCTCCTGGACATTTTTCCCTATTTGATTAATTTATTTGCACATGAGGATATTGAATTTGTGAATTATCCACATTTTTTCCTGATTCAACTATTCAAGGATGTTGGGTTTCCAACTGAAGCATCTGATAGGATTTGGGTTCTTGGTTGTTCTGCATTTTCGTCTCCACTCAGTTGTCTTTTTTCCCCTTTCTTATCAGCCCAAATCTTTCATATTTAGCAGCTGCAGATGCAGTCTGTTATTTCTTTTCAAATGTTAAGGTTTTTTTTTCTTTTTTCTTGAAGAAACTAGACCTTCAATATTGGAGCCTTATTTGCAGATGTTTTTTCACCATGTTAGTCTCTTCTCTTGTTTTGTTGTCTTTGATTTGCGGTTGCCATCTTTTTCCCCAGTTCGAGTTTGGTTTGGTTTGATGAACCAAATGTGTGAAAGGTTGGGACTTTTGGTTTGCAGAAGAATGATAATGTGTGTAGCCTCCAAAATTAGACTTGCGTTTTAATGCCCAAGCATTTACTTTTGCGTGTGAAATTGGATTCACCATCAGCATTTTCCCCAATTGGCATTTTTCCCAGTTGGGGTTAATTTACTGACACGAGTTTCATACTTAATATTTCCTCTTTCTGGATTGCAGTACGGAAATCCTAAAATCTTTGAAGAGTAATGGGAGGTGATTGAACAGTGGATATCAGAAGGAGCAAGGATTTTCTACGTTATCTGCATAAAAAATAGTCCTTTTTAACCAAGCCATCATCATCAACTGTCATCATGCCTATAAGGCAGATGAAAGAGAGCTCAGAACATCATTTTGTTGTCAAACCTCATTGCCAGAACTCTATGAATCCTGTGCAAAAGAACCCCAAAACACCTCAGAATGGAAAAGGGCCACCATCTCAGGAAACACAGGACACCAAGCTTCATAATCAGAGTTCACCTCCATCAAAGAATAGAGGAAGGAGGAGGAGGAGAGGCGGCCGAAAATCCGATCAAGGCGATACCTTGATGAGGCCTAGTTCAAGGCCTTGCACTGCTGCAGATAAGCCTGTTGTGGAGGCAGAGCCATCGGGAGCTGTCGAAGCAAGTGCCTCTAACAGCTTGTGTGAAGTGGACATGGGATTTCCTTCTTCAAGCAAGTCTTTGAGTTTTGCTCCTAGGCCGGGTTTTGGGCAGCTTGGAACTAAGTGTATTGTTAAGGCCAACCATTTCTTTGCAGATTTGCCTGACAAGGACTTGAACCAATATGATGTAAGCTGTTTCTTCTTTATAGGTTCTTATTATCAATTTATCTTTGGAGTTTATTTCTGCACAGTTGTTAGTTAGTAGTATAATTTGCTTTAATTAGCATTAATGACTCTTTAATTTGGTGACCAGTGTTCTAATTGCTCTGCATCGTGCATTCAGTTTTTAATTATTCTTGTTCTTGTTGAGTGCAGGTTACTATTACCCCTGAAGTGTCATCAAGAAATGTTAACAGAGTAATCATGGGAGAGCTGGTGAAACTGTACAGAGAATCTGAATTAGGGATGAGATTGCCTGCTTATGATGGCAAAAAGAGCCTGTACACTGCTGGTGAACTTCCTTTTGCCTGGAAGGAGTTCACAATTAAGCTAATTGACGAAGAGGAAGGAGTAAATGGACCAAAGTAAGAAATTTTTAAATAAGTTCTTGGGTTTATTTCACTTTTGTGACTTAATTAGTAAAAGAGAAGGAATTGAGTTGAAATTTTCTCTATTTGGTTTTGTTGCAATTATAAATGGAAGTTCCGTTGCATTTCAGGAGGGAGAGACAGTACAAAGTTGTGATCAAGTTTGTTGCGCGGGCAAATTTGCATCATTTGGGTCAATTTCTTGCCGGGAAGCGGGCGGATGGTCCACAAGAAGCTCTTAAGATTCTTGACATTGTGCTAAGAGAGCTCTCTGTGAAAAGGTATGATCCTGTGATGCTTTATAATGATCTTCTTTGGACCATTTCATTCTTCATAGTAACCTTTTGTACATTCTCTTGTTGCACTGCAAAACAGATACTGCCCTGTTGGGAGATCATTTTTTTCTCCTGTTATTCGGAAGCCTCAGCGTCTTGGTGATGGCTTGGAGGCATGGTGTGGATTTTACCAGAGTATAAGGCCTACCCAGATGGGACTGTCTCTGAATATTGGTATAGCCATGCTATTTTTGAGAAATTACTAAGAATAGTATTTTCTTTGGTAATCAACATTCCCTTGGCTATCTCTGCTTTACAGATATGGCTTCAGCGGCATTTATTGAGGCTCTTCCCGTAATAGACTTTGTTGTTCAACTTCTGGGGAAAGATGCCATATCAAGACCATTGTCTGACTCTGACCGTGTCAAGGTATTTTTGGTTCCTCCGTGCTATACAAGTTCAAATATTTTTTCCCATATACTTCAATGTAGAAATCTCTTAAATGCTGTACAGATAAAAAAAGCTCTCAGGGGAGTGAAAGTTGAAGTAACTCACAGGGGTAGTGTACGAAGAAAGTATCGTGTTTCCGGGATAACATCTCAACCCACAAGGGAGCTAGTGTAAGATGTTTATCTTTTGTAAAAGCCTTCTATTGATCACTAGTTTGTTTTTCACCTCCTCATCCTTGGAATAAATGGAAAAATGAAGTATAAAAGTTTCGCGTTGATACACACTGCCGCGAAAAGAAAGGTCTCTTGTTTGTGCTTTTAGCAGCCAGCTCCAAGATTCAGTGGAATCTTTGTACAGTAATTCAGCTTATATATCTTAATTGGGGATCATGTGCTATGTTCTTAGACATGAAACTTTAGCCTTTTAAGTTGCCATATTTAACTTGAATTCTAGCTTTTTGTTAGTTTCTTATCTTAAAGAACAACTTTTATTGAGAGTAGAACCTAAAATGTATTTTTAATTGTCAGTTTTCCAGTTGATGACAATGCAACAATGAAGTCAGTTGTGGAATACTTCCAAGAAATGTATGGCTTCACTATTCAGCACACTCACCTTCCTTGCCTTCAAGTTGGGAACCAAAAGAAGGCCAACTATCTTCCTATGGAGGTAATGCATTATTGAATGTTTTTAGTCGTCTTATGAAAGGATGTAACTATTAGTTGTCTTCTAACTTTCTTAATCTCATGGTATCTCTCACTTGCAGGCATGTAAAATTGTGGAAGGCCAACGATATACAAAAAGGTTAAGTGAGAAGCAAATTACTGCACTTTTGAAGGTCACATGCCAGAGACCCAGGGAGCGTGAAAATGACATTTTACAGGTAGTTTTCTCATCTGTATTCTTGTAAATGACCTTTAATATTCACAGATTGTCAAGATGATATTTATTTTTTGGGGGTATAATAATTCAAAATTAATTTACTCAAGCTCAATTAGGAGTTTTCAATTCTCCCATACTGTTTTAGGAAACTCTCATTTACCTTCCTTTAATTTATTCTTTCTATATAAAACTATATTCTCTGTATTGTGCATAAGGTCTACTCCTTCATTAGTTATTGTTTGTCTGCATTATTTTTATGCCAAGTTAACTGATCCCAAGAAATGGTATCTTATATTATTGTTCTTCTGGTTTGCAGACGGTTCAGCAGAATGCATATGATCAAGACCCTTATGCAAAGGAATTTGGCATCAAAATTAGTGAAAATCAAACTTCTGTCGAAGCAAGGGTTCTTCCAGCACCTTGGGTAGGATACTTTTCAATTGCTTAGTGCTTATATCCTCAAAGTCCATCTGATCTTGATCTTAACCTGCATTATATATGTGATTGTAGCTTAAATATCATGAGAATGGAAAAGAGAAGGATTGTTTGCCTCAAGTTGGGCAGTGGAACATGATGAATAAGGTAGATTTTCTTCCTTGTCCGGATTATACTGCAGTTTTTTGTTATTCTTTATTAAAAGTTCCTTTTAAAACATAGTTCTTGAAGTTATCTTTGCCAGTTTCTCTCTCTATACAAGTTACTGCTTAACTTGCTCCTATAATATGAAAAACCGACAGTTTTAGTACTGTCTGGTGTTCAAGGTTAGAAAGATGTTTTTATCATTATAGATTACTATTTTTCAAATATAGAGCAGCCATTTTTTATTTTTTTTGGCCCCCCCTCTTAATGTCTTTCCTTTGTAGACAAGTTTTGTTTATGTGATTTTCTCAATGGGCATATTTTGTAAATGATTGAACCAAGTGTAGTTGCTCTATCGGCCTTTTGTATCTCCTGTCAGTGAACACTATTTTCTCCTTTCACAGAAAATGATCAACGGGATGACTGTTAGCCGCTGGGCATGCATCAATTTCTCTAGGAGTGTTCAAGATAGTGTTGTTCGTGGATTCTGTAATGAATTAGCTCAAATGTGTCAAGTATCTGGCATGGTGGGCTTTCTTTCCTTTTTCTAGTTTTTATTTTTCTTTGGTTTATGAAGTGCATGCTGTTGATTAGATAGTCTTTAAGTTATGCTACCTTTTTTAACTGTTGATAAAAGTTCTGTTTTTACAGGAATTCAATCCAGACCCTGTCATACCAATCTACAGTGCTAGGCCTGATCAAGTAGAGAAAGCATTAAGGCATGTTTATCATGCATCTCTGAATAAACTAAGAGGAAAAGAGTTGGAACTCCTTTTAGCCATATTACCTGACAATAATGGCTCATTGTACGGTAAGTTGGCATCTGAGGATTTTTATAGTTGAGATTCAGTATTGATTTTCATGACACGACACAAAACAGGCTTCATGACACATCTTATCTAATATGATCTGATTATACTTTGTAGGTGATTTAAAGAGAATCTGTGAAACTGAGCTTGGTATGATATCTCAATGTTGTCTGACAAAACATGTGTTCAAGATCAGCAAGCAGTACTTGGCTAACGTGTCCTTGAAAATTAATGTTAAGGTATGAATCATGTAGCATTTGTTCACATAGTTTGGTATTTTTTTTTTTTAATTTTTAATTTTATTTTTTTTATCAATTTGAGGTCAGTTTCTTACTTTTCTTATTTTGCAAACAGATGGGTGGAAGGAACACTGTTCTTTTGGATGCTATAAGCTGTAGAATACCGTTGGTTAGTGACATTCCTACCATCATATTTGGAGCTGATGTTACCCATCCGGAGAATGGAGAAGACTCCAGTCCCTCAATTGCTGCAGTATGCTTCATTTACTGAGATTTAACTTCTTAGCTTCGTTGATTGTGGGCGTATGGGGTTTGCTTAGACTTGCACTTTCATTGCAGGTTGTGGCTTCACAGGATTGGCCCGAAGTCACTAAATATGCTGGACTAGTTTGTGCACAAGCTCATAGGCAAGAGCTCATACAAGACCTGTACAAGACTTGGCAGGATCCTGCCCGTGGAACTGTTAGTGGTGGCATGATTCGGTGTGTGGTCTTTTGTTCTTACTTTTTTTGAATGAAATGCTGTTGTGGGTTTTTCCTCCGAGATGCATTGGAGTTAACCATGATTATTTTTTTTATTGTAGAGATCTTTTGGTTTCCTTCAGAAAGGCAACTGGGCAAAAGCCCCAGAGGATCATCTTTTACAGGTGAGTACTTCCTACTTGCTTTGGGATTTAGATTCTTTAAATTTGAATACTAGACAGCAATGAGCAATGGCATCAGTTTGAAGGAAGGTAGTCCGAGAAAATTAGAAGTCCAATCCAACTATAAAAAATGTACTTGTGAACATGCAAAACTGGGCTATACACATACACTTTGAATGTTAATTATGCATTGTCAACTAAGACTATTATAAGCTTTATTCCAAATATGCTTCTTTATTTATTTATTTTTCTATCAAAGCGTGGTGATAAGAGTGGTTTACGATCTTCTCTGTAAGGAAACATACTTTCGTGTGGATTATTTATTAGTATTTGTGTGCCTTACAATCGGTTACTGAACCAGGGATGGAGTGAGTGAGGGACAGTTCTATCAAGTACTACTTTTTGAGTTGGATGCAATTCGGAAGGTATGTGCCCCTGTAAATTGTAGCAGGTTAAAGTTTGTTTTTCTCTTTAATGCAAGGAAATCTTAAAGTTCTGTTCTAGCTTGATGGAGGTTTGATTTCATTTCCTTCAGGCCTGTGCTTCTTTAGAACCAAATTACCAGCCACCAGTTACTTTTATTGTGGTGCAAAAGAGACATCACACACGGCTGTTCGCAAATAATCATCGTGACAGGAGTAGCACAGACAAGAGTGGGAATATATTACCAGGTAAACTGTTACTACTTCAAAAGTAAAGCTCTATCTTTATGGACATATGTGGTTGATTTCTTAATTCTCTTGCTTCTTTTATCTGATGCTCATATTTATTTTCTCAGGCACCGTTGTTGATTCAAAAATTTGTCATCCGACAGAATTTGACTTCTACCTTTGCAGCCATGCTGGAATTCAGGTAAAGAATTATTGACCCTTCCCATTGTGAAGAAACTTGCCCTTCTGAACACTTCAAAATGGAGGTTGTTCTCAATTTCAGTATGCATTTAGGAAAGAGTTGTGACAAATGTATCTCTTACATGGCAGGGTACGAGTCGACCGGCGCACTACCATGTCCTATGGGATGAGAACAACTTTACTGCAGATGGAATTCAGTCCTTAACAAACAATCTCTGCTACACATATGCTAGGTGTACGAGATCAGTTTCCGTCGGTTAGTAAATCCTTAAAAGTCCCTCCTTCAGTAGTGTAAATGCCATTAATTCAAATTCTGTTAATCCAATTTTAACAATCATATGAACTGAGAAGCTGAAGTCTGATGATCACTGTGTTTTGTGGCAGTTCCTCCTGCTTATTATGCACATTTAGCCGCATTTCGAGCTAGATTCTACATGGAACCAGATCAGCAGGAGAATAGTTGTGCTGCGGGACGAAAAGGAGGCACCAGTTCTGGTACCGGTTCCCGGCCAGCCGGAGAGTCCGGTGTACGACCTTTACCGGCACTGAAAGAAAATGTGAAAAGAGTAATGTTTTACTGTTAATTAGGGCAGCAGCAGTAGTAGTTAAGGTTTAACTTTAGGGCAGGTTGAGGTAGTTGTTTTTTCTTTTCATGCAGGGTTAGTTAGAGGTAGTCTTTGTAAATGGAACGGTTCTGGGCTTTAAATTAGACAAATGATGTAAAAAAAGCAGGTCTCTTTTCCCTTCGAGAATGTCCTTAAAAATAGCTTTAGCCCTTAACTCACAGGTTCTCCAATGGCCTCTCTCTTCTCCATTTAGATTCAGTTCTTTAATTAATACTCTGAAATATTGTGATCGATTAGGGTGATTGATCATATCAATGGGAAACGGTAAACATTAATCATTTAGAAATACTGTATGTGTGTTAATAATAAAAATAAACATTTAAATAGGGTTGACAATATCTGACACTATATGAACTTGATACGATGTAAGCGGGTTAGGGTTGAGCCTTAGCAGATTTGCAGGTTATATGGCTCGACCTGAATAATTAAACGGGTAAAGTTAGGGTTGAGAAAGTAGACACGTGAACCCACCAACCCGAACCCGATACGAGAAATTTATATTACAATATAAAAACTCGACACGAACACGAAATGTTTGCAGGTTAAATGGGTTGACACGAATAATTAAACCGGTAAAGTTAGGGTTGAGGGGTGTCGACATGAGAACCCGATAACCTGGACACGACACAAATTGCCACCCCTATGCTAAAATATTTATTTTTATAAGTTATGGTACACGATTAGCATAATTAGTGAGACTGATAATTTACCTATATCGCTAAATTAAGGCATCAAATCTCGAGGGGGTTCTTATCACAGTTCTTATCAATGTGAGTGGCTCAGGTTCCATTCCTTTCTTAAGGGAAAATTGCATTTTTGTCTATATTCTTTGCTCTCGTTGTATTTTTGACCCTTCTTTTTTGTGTCGTTGTACTTGTGATCTATGTTCTTTACTATTTTGGCAATTTTGATCCCTATGAGCGGTTACAGATGGTTTTGGGTCTATCTGTACATTTTTGTTTTGGTTTTAATAGTAAATTTAATATATTATAATCAGTTTTCATCATTTTCAAATAACTTTTTATTATTCAACTATATCCTTTTACATTTTCAATACACTTTTTACATTATAAAACTATTTTTCAAAAACCAATTTTCAAAATTATTTTCAAACCCTTAAAAAAGAACAGCCCCCTTTATAGATCATTTGGGTATGCAAATTTAAAAACATTGTTGGCTCACAAAAGTACCGTTGACTTACAAAATTAGTTAATAAAAACTTTTTGTAGCCGGCCATAAGGGTCAAAAGTGCCAAAACAGTAAAGAACATGGATCACAAGTACAAGGATAATAAAAAACGGGGCCAAAAGTGCGATTTTCCCCCTTTCTTAATGTATAATCTTTTTGTTCCATTAGAAAAGTTTAGTTTAAAAATGTATAACTTTTTTTTTTTTTAAAATGAATTTCGATATACAATATTTAAAATACCTAATTTTACATCATTTGTTTTACTGTGTCCTACTTCTTTTTTCCTCTCTTGAAAGTAATTTTGGGACAGAATGAGTAAAAAAATTTGCACAACTATTAGTGTTTATTAATAAAAATCAGATTTCAGCTTACAGTTGAAATTAATAGTTGTTTACTTTTATTGTTCATTGAATACATTTGCTATTGAGGGTCATATTTTCAAATTCATTTGAGTTGAGATTCTTCTCTTTCATGTGAGTAAAACTTGACATAAATAGCGTGACAACGCGTTACTTTTCACATTTACATGTCACGTCCAGAAATAGTTTTAAAAATCAATTTTAACAATTGATACCGATAGTAAGAGAATTTTTTTTTCTTCTAGGGTGGTTGAAGCCTTGAAGGCAGTGGTTCTTGGACCCCAATAAGACATAGTTGAGGTCCAACAAGACAAAGCCAGATGAAAGTGATAGCTACTATTTGTTAATCTTGAACTCTACGACAACGAATTGATGTACCGTTGCCTCGGATGCTAGCGTTTTTGTAGTATTAATTGTGACGCCTTTGCGTTTTATCATTACCATTAAAACGTTTTTACTCTATCTGTTTGATTAAAAGTGTCTGATAGCATTAACGTAATCTTTAGTTTATACGTAAAGAATCATATTGTTGTATGGATGATTATAAATTGTAAATATAGAAGAAAATTTTTTTACTGCATATGTTACTTCATTTTCGATCTTATATAAAGAGTTCAGTTTTAAACCAAAAATCTTGATCTCATAAAGCCACTATGACTGAATAGCAAAGGACTTGACTCGTGTTATTCTTTTAAACGTTTTTAATGCTCGCCAAACTTGGTATAAACAAAGAGAATACGTAAAGAAAATATATCGTTTTAATTGTTTTTCGTTCATGATAGTTATATTATCTTTGCGGAACCATTCATCACTATACCCTTAAGGAGAACATTAAGATTAGGAGGTCTCGAGGCCAAATTTTGAAAAAGTAACTATTAGAAACATGACTCTTTTAGTGTGACGGGCGAACTAGAACCAGAACCAGAATCGAAGCTAAAAATTAATAAAAAGGCGATGGTTCTTGAAGCATTAATGCTTAGCAAATGCCAATTTCCATTGTCCTACTTTGTACCATCTGCTCCTGCTGTTTCATGATGGCCTCATGCGATTTTGGATTTGTCTGAACTTAGGTAAACTGTGACATTTTTCCATTCTTGTCGTTTCTCTTCCATCAGCTCCTATCTCTGTGAGGAAAAGTTTCACAACCCCATTGCACTTCTTGAATTTTTGGGGTTAATCTCCTTTTATTTGTATTTTTTTGGAGGGTACAACATGAGAACTTTTTACGGCGGTTAATTTCAAAATTCTGATAGGGTCCGGCATGTTAGTACTGGTATGATCATCCATACTTTTGAGGTTAATCTCAACTACTATTGTTTAATCTTGAACAGTAATCTTGAAACTTGATGAAGAGACAGTTTAAGACATTACATTTGATGGGATTTTGGAAGAATCCACATTAACTTCATCAAAACAATCTTAATCGGTAATTGGTAATAAATTAAGACCAGTCCCTAGATTCCATCCTTAAGCTGTAAACAAACACATTTGAAAGCAAAGTCCCACTCAAAATAATTGTGTAGTTCCAAGGCATTACTCCACATCTGAGTAAATAAATGTATAGATATGACAAGCAAATGTAGCTATTCTACAAAAGATTCTATTCACTGTACAACCTTAAAAAGGGAAGGCAAAATAGACCATCAAACTTATATGCATGCAATTCAAGAAATAAGGTTAGGTGATGATAATCACACCGAATCATCTGTATCAGTATTGGTATACCCCATGTATCTTCTCATGTGAATACAAAATTTAGAATTAACTTTTTTATCTCATGTGAGATGATACATAAATACACCGATACAGAAGATTTGATCTCGATGATAAGATGATAATGCCCAATTTCAAAACACAAATGAGTAATACTCCCGTTGTTTCATCAGTGGACACTTCTAACGAGACGAAGAGAGTAACATTTTTGCAAAACTTTAGTGTTCTTCCCAAACAATGACAAAGTTGTTGAAATGCAAATGTCTTATAGTCTTAGCTGTAAGTCACTTCAGGGGACCATTGTCCCTTAATGGAATGTAACGAACCCTAATAGCCATTCCCTTCTTCCTTAGTTCCATTACTAATAAGAATTTACTGACACTGGTCCCAAACTATAGTTGGGAAGAGAATCAGTGACGTTTTCACATTTCTAGTGTACTGATGGATATGAAAGCTCCATCGAATCTTTGCTATAAATGACAGTTTACCAAACAGGAATAACAGGCCAAGGCTCCATCTTCTCAACAAACTAAACCAACAACCAAAAGGGTCAGTTCAGAAAGAGACTACTACTGTGATGGAAAGAAATGTTAGCCATGGAAGGCAAGAGAGAACAGGTTAATAATTATATGGTAACTTGGAATCTCCAAAGTACTGTTGGAAAAATGCATGCTACTGTTCATACTGCATTACAAAATGTTGAAAAGAGTTTTTACATTTCTCAACAGAAAAGAGCAAACTTTTAACTTAAAAGTTAAAAGGGGCTGCAATGGATGAACCGGAAGCCGAGTTACGGTGCCCAACTGATTAAAAAAAGGAACAGATAGTTCAAGTATACTCACATCATGATCATTTCTTCTAGTATACACTACTGAGAATTAAGGAAATATCAAAACACAGTAATTAAGCTACATGATTTCCAACTCAATCATGTGATATGCAAAAGAACCTTCAACACATTTGCTGGAAATGACAGAATAGTAATTGAGGGCATAAATGGTGTGGGGGCAACTCTTGTGCTCTGATTTCTCATATGAAGCCAAGAGAAAAAGATACATCTTTTTGTGCACAATCAAATGATTCAGATTTCTTAGCTCTTCAAGGACATTAGCATCTTCAGAAAAGACAAATTTTGCTGTTTCATTGTTATTCCCTCTTCCAGTTCAGACCCACCAAAATGAACTTCTACATTTTTCCTTTCTATATGTTCTTCTTCATACAACATCAAATTTTCAATGTTAAAAAGACTAAGGGAAAAAAAAAAAAAAAAACAGATTTCTTTCTCCTTTCTTCCTCCTCTCCTGGGACAGTCTTAATATCGCCATTAATTTAGCTGCAGCACCACATTCACCTTTGTGGGGTTTGTTTGTTGTCATAAAATATGGAGTAATAGATAATAACTGCAACACAAGGATATTCAACAACAACCTTGGTAAGAAGTAACTGAAAGCTTTTATTTCTTAACATGAAATCATCGCAACCACAAATTATGTGGTGGCCAAAGGTAGTCTATGGTACCACTGGATTACAACACAAAACATTAATGATAACAGAACTTCATCAGGATGTTTTGCTTTAACATGCATCTTATTTCTTCAAGATTGTGCAAATTTCAGGACCGCAAGCCTTAACAAAATTCACAGATAACCACAACATCTCCACATCTTTAGAAAAACCCTAATGCTGTGTTGGCTAAAACAACAGAAATTGTATATAATTTACAAAAAGGGATCGAAAACAGAAGGAAATGGGGAACTGATAGAGATAGATTACGAACTTATAAGAAAACCCTCGAAGGTAGGTAAAGAACGAACAGGGCTTATCCCAAGAAACCATGTTCCACAGAAAGTGGATATTTCATGAAAGATTTGGATAAGAAGCTCAAATGGTCTCATCTCATATCATCTATGGTGAACATAGAAAGCATGAAATGATGAAACAAAAGTTCTCATATTACCAAAGAAAGCAAGGAACTTTAGACAAGAAAAGAGCTCGAACTCCAAAGCATGATAAAGGGTACCCTTGTTTCAATTGCCCTTCACATTGAATTCCTTCCTGCCCCCACATAAACATCAGCAATCAATCCAACAAGAATATTTCAGCACAAAATTACACTAGAACAACAAAACATCCTGAGGAAAACCAAGAATTAAACCATGTACAAATTCATCAAAAGATCGAAACTTTTTACACCATATACCTTCGCAACCAAGAAAAGGGCGCCGAATTCATCTGTTAGGGTTCATGGGAAAGAAAACCCAGAAGTTATAAATTCGTGCCATGAACAACAGGTGAAGCTACCACATGATCTGATCTTTCCTCTAACAAAGGAGGAAGGTTTAGATCATGCTGGCAGCTTCAACTGCCATTGATGCACGGTAATCAACAATACTCACTAAGCTCTCTCTCTCTAAAGATATAAAAATGGGGATGGAATGAGAGAAGGAAGCCATGCCATAGAAAGCAAAGGCATCCCCGTGGGAAAAGAGTTGTGGATAGAGAAAGGGGAGCAAACTGGGTATAAATAGAGGTGGTGTGGGGGTGAGTAGGAGATTATTGAAAAGATATGGGCATTAGTGGAATGTATGGAAAGGTTTGGGGTGAAAATTAAATGGTGTATAATGGAAACAAAATTAAAATTAAAATTTCGAAAAGTGGTCCCAAAAAGATGCAAATTGAATATTGGCACGCCACCACCACCATGCACCAGATCGAAGACAGCTTGCTTAATGCTTACATTGTGAGATTTAATTAATTTCTATATTTATGTAATAATAAATGCGTTTTATTTATTTTATTTTATTATTATTTTTTTTTACTTTAAGGTTTGAAACGGCCGGGTGGGGGACCCTTCCCTCATTGTCTCTGTATCCCCTCTTTACCGTTTTACGGTTACAAATTCTTACTACTACTTTTTTTTTTTTTTTTTTTTTAATTTTATGTTATTAATGGTCATTTATTTACGTTACGTTTATCATAAATGTGTTTCGATTAACGAAGATGGATAGACGGTGAGATATGATCCATGTAGTAACGTAAACTTTTGATTGTTGTCGTCATTGTTGCATTTACATTATTTTGAATCATATATGTGTTTCGATAAACGTAGACAGATGGTGGGTGAGATATGATTTAGTTGTTGTCGTCATTATTGTTATTAATGTTATTTTAAATCACAAATGTGCTTAGATGGACAATGAGATGTGATCCATGTGGTAACATAAAATTTTAGTTGTTATCTTCAATGTTGTACTGATGTTATTTCAAATCATAAATGTGATTCAATTTGCGTAGACAAATGGATGGTGAGACGTAATCCATATGGTAACGTAAAATTTTAGTCATTTTTGTCATTTTGTATTAACGTTATCTTAAATCATAAATGTGTTTCGATTAATATAGATAGATGGACAGTGAGATATGATCCATGTGGTAATGTAAAATGTTGGTTGTTATCGTCATTGTTGTTGTATAAGCCTTATTTAAAATCATAAATATGTTTCGATCAACGTAGACAGATGTACGGTGAGATGTGATCCATGTGGTAACGTAAAATATTAGTTCTTATCGTCATTGTTGTTGTATTACATTATGTTAAATCATAAATGCGTTTCAATTAACATAAATAGATGGACGGTGAGATGTGATCCATGTGGTAAAGTAAAATTTTAGTTGTTATTGTCATTGTTATATTACCGCTACCTTAAATCATAAATGTGTTTTGATCAACGTAGACAGATGTACTGTGAGATGTGATCAATGCGGTAGCATAAAATTTTAGTTCTTATCGTCATTGTTGTATTAACATTATGTTAAATCATAAATGTCTTTCGATTAACATAAATAGATGGATGGTGAAATGTGATCCATGTGGTAACGTAAAATTTTAGTTGTTATCGTCATTATTGTATTACCGTTATCTTAAATCATAAATGTGTTTCGATTAATGTAGACAAATGGATGGTGAGATGTGTGGTAACGTAAAATTTTGGTTGTTAATGTCATTATTTTAATGAGTAATGATATACTCAGTTCAAAAACTATAAACGTTTTGAATTTGAAAAAAAAAAAAACGGTTTTACGGTCATTGCGATTCAAAAAGTACTATTAACTCGGTTCAAAAAGAGGTTCTTCAATATTAAAAAATGACTTTTTTTTATTATTTTATTTTAGGAATGAAGTATTTCTTTAAAAGGGGGGAAGTAGTTTATTCTTGATGATTTATATGTCTAACAAAGTCTTCCTTTAGATGACATTATTAAGTAACCTCATTTTTTTTTTCTTGTGGCCCTTAATTTAAGTAATTTTTTTAATACTTTTATTTGTAACGAAAGATAATTTATTTATTGTTTTAAATGTAATCGGTTACAATATAATCTTGTGACGCTCACGATACCAAAATCAAGGCAGACGAAAAATAAATGTAATAAATGATTTAGTTTGTGTATTTATGTTTCATTGATGAAGAAAGTAATAAGTTACCCAACAAACAGTCCGTTTAATGTGTTTGTGCCTTAAATGTTTATTAAATTCCCCATTTGTTTTGTAAATGCTAAATTTTTATTTTATTTTTTGTAATTTAGGATTACAAGTGTTAAGATTATTCTACCCTTATTTTGTGGCATATCATTCTAACCTACGGTTACTTTTTGTAAAATTTTCCATTAATTTTGAAATTCTGTTCACAAAACGGTAAAATATAAAATGTGATTCACCGTTTAATAGAATTCGTTCATCCACAACTGAGGGAGTATATATTTGTCCAGGCCCTGAATTAACATAAGTGCCCTTAAAACATACTCCTATCAGTATTAGCAAAAGTGAAGCAATGACAATAGAGTAAAAGATGTATTTAAAAAATACGAAAAATAATCTAAGATGATAATGGGCCTGTTTTTTTTGTTTCGTTTTGAAAACGGTTTTGGTTTCAACAGTAAATTTAATATATTTTAATCATATTTCATTATTTCCAATACAACTTTTTACTATTTAACATCTACTTTTTATATTTTTAATATAATTTTTATATTATAAAACTATTTTCTAAAATTTATTTTTAAAATTATTTTCAAAACATACAAAAGAACATCCCCAATATTCACAAGATAGTACAAGAGAGATAAGTTTGGAAGTCGGAAACAGGCAACATCATACGTACGTATTAGTGAAAGAAAGAAAGCGTGGGTGGTGACGAGGAGGGTTCGAAACTCGATGACTCCTAAGTCATTAGTACCTCCCGTTGGTTGTTATTGTAATCTAGCCATGAATAACTACAATGGGCCCCGCTATTTGTTGGGGACCACCGAATATGTTTTGGCTTTTGGTTTTGTCATTTGTGTCACAACAATTTACTCCCTATAGTTTACAATTCAAAATTAACGATTATTTATAAATATTAAAACACATTATCCAACCCTATTCGTCCCGAACCGAATAGTTCGGGTCAATTCATGGCACGCCCCTAAATATACAATTCGGGACAATCCCTGTTCTGGTCGGTTTAGGTTGCGACTCTAATCGACCCTTTTAAAAAAAAGGAAATTAAAACATTTATAAAACATCCACAAATAGATCTAAGCCCTAAGGTCCAACCCAGCCCAAAAACAATGAAAAATTAAAAATTAAATCACCCTTTTGAACATGAAATAACTCATGTCTTAATTGAAAATAGCCCAATATTTTAAGAACTTGAGTTTGCGAACATTAATTTTAGAAAATAATTTGAAGTTGATGAACAAAATAAAGATAATATTCCATATTAAAGGACAAACGGTCTTATCCAACCAAGTTTTAATGTTTGTAACTGAATACTTTAGAATACGGGAACTGTCCACGTGACAAAACCTCTGGGGATAAATATAAATGAATCCTAAAAGAATAAAGGAAAAGGGCATCTAAAGATTCTAAACCAAAACACTCACCACCAAAATGAAAATGGATTATGTTCCTCTTATAAGGTATACCAAATACATTAATAAAAGTAGTGTGAATCATTAATTCCAAAAAAGTTAAGTGTTGAATGGCAAATTCCTAATGGCATTTGCCTCTAAAATTGACATTTGTTGGGGGATATACTGTTCATTATACTAAACACTTTGTCCTAATCGTCATCTTGCCCAGGTGGCACGCATGATATATAACTCAACTCAAAACATGGTTCTAAACTCAGTTTGTATTTTTTACTATTTTAATGTTTTTTTTTTTTTTTTGTATTTTGACACACATTCTTGCATATATTTTTAAAAAATAAATTCAAATAAAATCAAAGCTTAAACCACAACTTTAATGACAATCAACGCGACAACGTACAACTTTAGCAAGACAAAAAAAGTGTAATAAGAGGTTTATTTTTTGCCAATGACTAGTTGTAGTTACAAATAGTGATGGATGTTATAATGAAAATTCAAAGCGAATTCTTACATTGACGGGTTGTAAGAGCCAATGCAGACAATTAGTAATTGGACTTGCCAAATACATGCTACATTACTTGTTATGAAAAATTGTAATAAATTAGTTGTGAAAAGTATTATTACCCTTTCACCGATTAGTGTATGCTACTCATTTACTCTTGTTATTATATCCCTGCATCCAGTTTAAATAGTCTATTTTCGACGACAAAATATATAACATTTTATAAGTTTCGAATATAACATCAATATTAGTGATAAAAATATGACTCTTTTCATTTAGGAATTAAAATTTTTTTCTTTCTAAAAGTAACATTATTTTAATAAGAAGAGAAATATTTATTAATTAATGTTGCCATGATCCAAGGACATATATACCCATGTATCACTCACTATATACAGAATATAATTAAGCATCAATGAATACAAAGGGAAAGAATAATTAATGTTCTTGAAACATGATTAACAAGATCCACTTAATTACTTTACAAGATTTCATGATCTGTTCTCAAAAGTGGAATAGAGAACAACAATATTCTCTCCTTTGCCAAACAATTAATTCACTCACACATAATTAATTACAATATTATATAATGGCTATGACATAGCCTTTCTGCTACATGTTGGGGGTTGGCCCAAATTATATTCCTCGAGAATCCAATTGGTCCATCATTATAATCATCTCCTCCATAGAAATGACTGGTAAAGCGAAAATCTTCAGTGAAAAAAATTAACTAATGCGATATTATATGATAGGTATTACTTGACAATTTTATTTTCACGTGGTTATCACGTTCATGGGCGAATTTAGGGAGTGTTTTTAGAGGGCTCTCACGGTCCAACCTCCACCTCACCCGTTTTATATATTCATATATTTATACGTTAGATTTATTTATTTGTGTGAAAATTTCTTTTTACATTAGACCCTATATATTTTTCTGATTACGTTATTAGTGACATATGTCACCGTTAGAATTCATTTAAAATTTTTTACTATATATCATCACTATATCTATGTGTGTGCATATAGAGTTCTAGATTTCCAATGATGAGGCAACACTTTGGACATGACTTTAAGAATAATTCTGATGTCAACGTAGTACTACAAATGTCAAATGCCTGATTAAGGGGGGGTTTTTGCCTTTTGCTTTACTGCCTAATTATGTGATTGATTGATTAATTCCCATGTCCGTACTACAAGTTGTAAATATGCTTAATTGCATTGTGCAAAGATCGATCATCAATTAGGGTTTGTACGGTTTCTGATATTTTGTGAGATATGAAGTTAATTACCCTCCATTTTAGTTCTTACCTACTTGGGAATCTAAAACCTAGGTTTCCTGTGAAGTGATTACTATAAAATTTGCAAACCTTGACAACGTTAGAAATTGAACGATTGACTGTTTGATCCTATTTTCACTTGGTTTTACGAAAGCTTTTGAGTACATTTAGTACGTGAGAATGAGAATAGCGATAAAAATGGACTTCATAGTTCGTTCGGTTTTTTTCTTGTTGATGGGATTTGATTACACAAATGATTAGATTTATTCTTGTATATACACGGTAAAAATGTAGAAATTCCAAGCCCTGAAATTATTTAACCATTCTTATTCGTGTGAGCCAAAACACAGTCAAATGGAGAAACTAGGTAAAATATAAAAATTAGGTAAATGACCGTTAACCATAAAGTTGATTAGTGTTTTAAACAGGTGCATGCATGTTAATTAATAAATCAAGAACAGCCAATTAAAGAGAGGGGTGATCTAAAAGGATCATTTCTTAACATTAAATTAATAACTGCGCAGAAAGCGAAAACAAACTTCTTCTTGAAGCAACTTACATATATATTAATATGGAGATTCTAAAAAGTAATTGGAATAATGTATTTTGTATAATGTTGTCGTACAACTTTTTTCCACCTTTATTTATTTATTTATTAATTTGGTAAATCATGAATTGGGGTATGAATTATTTGTTCTTTCTGGTTATGAAAAATGGAATAATTAAATATCATAATTGTTTTATATTTCTTTGCTTGATTAATGGGAGAAATTTTTTAAATGGAAAAAGCTTATAAATTATGTTAAATGGGACTGTAAATCGTTCTGCAACAAAGTCAAGCGAAACGAACCAGTTGCGGTTGAGAAACAAAGTGAGGTAGGATATATATATATATATATATATATATATATATATATAGTTCAGTAGTGATTGAGAAACAAAGTTAGGTGAAATGATTATGTTAAGGTAATATATATGAATAATGTTTTCTTTTTTATAAACAAAAACACAAAATAGAAAAATATAAAATTAAGTTGTTATTATAATGAGAAATGAAAAGACCTATAAATAGTTAATTAGTTAGACCTCACTACTGACTATTTTTAGTTATAATGTTCTTTTGAAATTTGTTATTTTTTTTAAAAAAATCAGATTATCTACCAGCTTTAAAAACTAAGGCCCAATGATTTCTATCCATCACTAAATTTGGAGTTTTCTAATATTAGTAAAATCAAATCCCAGCCAAATATATTTAGACAAAAGAAAAAACACACACATCAGCAAATATAAATTCATTTTCGTTACGGAAACATTCAATTATTGGATAATGGTCTACGGAATAGCCTTTACAATATATATATATATATATATATAAAATAATTTTTGAAGAAAAAGGAAGAAGTCTAGATAAGGTAATTAAGGCGTAGAACTGTTTAGGGTTATGGTTAGATGATGAACACGTAGAGCCAAAATTGTTTTATAGGACACTTTTCTCCAAACCATTCCAACGGTAATGATTCTTTTCCCACTATCGTATGATTTTTAGGAGTATTTATTTCAAAAAGAAAAAAAACATGTTAATATTGATTGTCCATGTTAAGATGACGATATTTCGATAACTAAACTTGATATACGCATTTTTATCAATACGCGATACATTAGAGACCAAATCTGATCTGCGATATTTCAACATCTAAATTTGATCGATATATCAGAGGTTAAACTCAATACGCGATATATCAAAGGTTGTAGTCGATACATGTGTTCTTATAACATGCACAGTCGGACCGTCAGACACAAATTTTTACGTTATAAATATAATCTATCTTTTTTTACGAGCATCCATATACTTTTTTTTCCCTCAATAGCGCGATTTCACCAAAATTTTAAACCAAACAAGCTCATATTATAAAGATATAATTAAAGGTTGAAGTGTTTCATGTTTCCTTTCATTCTTGTCTTATTTTTACAATACTTCAATTTTTCTACCAATGCTTTTATTTTCTTAAGTATTTGTTAATTATACAACACATAATTATATTAGTAAGAGCATAGGAAATTTTTTTTAAAAAATTCAAAATATACTCTTTTATCAAGACAAAAATATTTTTTAAAACACGATTCTTCTTATCCAAGAGAGCGAGTACTATGTGATATGTCTATGTGTGTATAAATAAAATAAATTCCTATAAAAAAAAATTAAGGAAAAACAAAGGAGATTGCTTATTTGGAAGTGCATATAGTATGATGAATTCCCATTGAAACAACAAATTAACAAAGATTTTTGGCAAGGGTCATTAGATTTTCCTTAGTGCTTAAGAATCTAGTTATAAATAAAGAGTCATAGGTAGAAGGTTGATTACACGTTCCCGATTCGCGAATTCCGCTTTCATTATTATCAATGTCTTCATGTAAGACCACTCAACTCAACTCATCCTTATGATTATCCGTGTCACTAAAAGAATTCAATTTTTTAATACTATTTTTAATATTACAAACATGACTATTTATATTATGAGTCGAAAACATTCCCCGTTTGCGAATTCCGCTTTTCATTATTATCAATGTCTTCGTGTAAAAGCACCCAACCCAACTGATTCTAACATACAATTAAGATGACTCTTCAAATGATCCCTTCTCTTTAATTTTCACTCTTTCAATACTGTCAAGTATTGATAAGTATCAATCACACCCCTTTTTATTAGGGGTGAGCAAAAGGAAAACCGATCCGAATCCGCTCCAAACAGATCCGAATCGAAGTTTTGGATCGGTTTCAGACTTTAATCCGGTGGCGCGGTTTCAGATCGGTTTTTATCCGAAACCGGGTTTTATTCGAAATCTGCTGTTTTTTATCAGAAATCCATGGTTCTTTTTGTTATTTTTTTTAAAAAATTTCATTTTAGCTTCTTTTTTTTGTGAATTTTTGTTTCGGATCGGTTTCGGATTATCAGAAAAAAAAATCCGAAACCGAACATTCTCCGGAAAAAAAATCCGATCCGAATCCGATCCAAATTTTTGGATCGGATCAACGGTTCGGACGGTTTTTGAATTATTTTGCTCACCCCTACTTTTTATGAATTTCTAATTAACTTCCCTTCAATTTAAATGGTAAAATTGTCATATTAATATATAATGAAAATAAAATTGAATGTTCTTGTATTCAATTTCAGTAAAGACATTCGAAATGATTAAAAGTCAATCTCGATCTCTTATCTAATTTTTCTTAGATTCTTTTAGGATGGTGTAATTATTTCTCTCTTTGTTTTTTTTTCTCATTCTAATACACACACACACACACACACACACATATATATATATATTACATTACATTATTTAGGTTTTTTTATTTGTTGTCTATAATATTTTTTAGAGACAATTCAAACTTTTTTAATATTTATTTTTAGAACTATATCAAATTTTAATAAGAAAAGTGAAGATTTTTTTTTAAAAAAGTTAAAAATAAAGATAATTTCTTCCAAAATATCTTTTGATAAGGTTGGATAAGAAAATTTTAAATGATCAATATACACCTAGTGTTAAATTAAATAAAATATTTAATTATACACTTATGAATATTATTTATTTAGACAAGCTGATAATATAAAATTTAATTATATTTTATTTCAAAAAGAAGGGCAATAATGTCAAATTAGACATTTTTAATGAAAAACTTAGCATAAATGTTATAAAAAAGGGGTCTCAATGGACACTTTTTAAAACCTCAAGGGGTGTGGTTGCCACTTTTTGAAACCTGGAGGGGTGTGAATGATTTTTACCCATTTTGAATATATGCAATTTTTACGAGTTACAATGTACAATACGAAAAAATAATAATTTGTTGTTATTTTTTCTACTAACCTTCTTAGTTTTTTAAGATTAATTAATTATAAATCACACATCATAATATTAATGAGGTATAAGAATCAAAATTGAACTCTTTTAATAAAGTAAACAAATTTAAGTTCAACTCGTGGAACAAGAACGTCCGATGATTTTTAACATCATTCTTTGCAAACAAAATTCAACATCTTCCACGCATCAAATCAAAGTAAGTTGCATATAACTTCATGGTTTCATTAATGGCAGAAACTCAGATCATCACTTCATTTCCAATGTAAAAACTTGTAACCCGTTTAGATTGATGAGTTCATATGTCAACGTTCTCCTTCCTAAATTTCCATATTTAATTACTTATGCTGATATTTTTACTATAATTTTACATGTTAAATCATTCATATTAATATTTTTAATCCAAATTCATTTATATGGTGTCCAATTTGAATTGATAACACAGTCAAAACTTAGTAGACATTACCATTGCCATTGCCATTGCCATTGCCAGCTACAAATACAATGAATGAATTAGCATTCTGCCGCCAAACCCAAAACCCAGGTGGTGCTGTAATGATACCCACCTTCTCCTCCTCTGCTCTCGGCCGAAAGCTAAAGAAAAAAGGTACCAATCTTTTCTGTCCATCATTAAACAATACTAGTAGCTGCAGCTAGGGAGGAAACTTACTCATGCCTCCCTTCCTAGCTTCATAAGAATTAATATTTAAATTTTTTTTTAATGATACAATTATTTATAAATCAAAAAATACAATTTTCAAAAGGATATGAGAAAAGGGTATAGTTAACAAAATTTCTCATCACATATAATTCAAATCCTGGTTTCTTTTGTGTATGATATATGTAGAGCAAAATTATGAAGGCCAAATTCGATCTTGATTGGCAGGTATATATTTTAGAGGCTCCATGCATTTAGAGGGCAGTGAAATGTATTGAAGTTTCGAAAAAGGGCCGGGCCATTAACTCTTGATGGACACAATCTTATCTTATACATTCACTATCCTAATGTAAAACCTCTGTATGTGTTACGAATTTTGTGACATAGAAACAGTTATAACTCGTATCTTTTAAATTCAAAAAAAAAATAGGAGAAAACATTAAAATGAATGAATCCTAGCTAGCTAGCTATAGGCTGCAACTGAGTTGAGAGTTGTCTAGAAACATGGCACAACGAATCTTTATCATTAAAATGAATGAATGAATGCTTCATCAATTCTTTCTGGCAACAATGGCAGTCAAAATCTAGTAGCAACCAACCAACCAACCAAGCTTTTCTTGAGGCCCCATATCCAAGTAACAAAAGTACCTTGATATTATAAATGGTACTAAGGCAGAAGCAGCAGAGCGTGCACTTAGATTCAATTCAATTCAATTTCAAACCCCATCCACAACCCTCCTTCCCTTTGTATACATATAGACAGACTCATTAAGGCCCTGTTTGTCTCATTAACAATATCCCCTTGTTCTCTCTTCCAATCCAATCCAAAAGTACTGATTTAATGCATTAATGTATGCAAAGACAATTTTTGTGGCATGCTTCACAGCTATATATCTCTGTGCTGTGCATGAATTGTTATGGTTTTCATTCAGAAAATTTCAGAGGACCACTCTAGTCTACTGTTAGTCTATTCACACTCTTCATCAACCTCACCTCCACCCCTTTGCATGCCTGTTTAATATATTTCATATATCCCAGGACCACCCCACACCCCTCTAATTACATAACTTTTTTTACTAATTTTTTAGGGTTATTTCTTTCTTACTTCTTAGCTAGCTAGGGGACACAAAAACCACACCTACTCAATGTGTGCTGCGTGTGTACTACTTCTATGGATGGCAGGAGAGGGTTGCTGGAAGATGCATGCAATGATAACTGTACCTTGAAATGAAGAAATATGATCGAGGAAGCATCCGATGGCTCAACGGTAGTACAGGAGTTTATGGAATCAAACTCATTCCTCGCCCCTCGTCCCCTGATCAGTTATTATGTTTATAGGTGGCTGCAGATGATTCCTTAGAGTCACATGGCTACCATACACATTAAGAAAGGGAGAGTATGAGTATGCTCGTATGGGTCATTTGGTTCTTTATTTGGTGGATGATCTTGATTCTAATCCTTGTAATTTCACTGTTTTTTAGGTTTAGGACTAACATGAAATGAAGAGGGATAATGGATTTTGTTTCTTATGTTCTATAATGATTTATATATATATAGTAATAATATGATTGGAAATGTCGACATAAATAATTAAATAAACGTAGATATATAGCTATGGCCTAGGGTAATTGATTCATTGTAGCTGGCAATGGCAATGTCTCAGACGTTTTTGACATAATAACAACTGAATGCGGTCTTCTTCTCTATAAAATTGAGCTGCATGCACTTTTCTCTTTCTTAAAAGTGAAATTAAGGACGCGTTATTTTAATCGTTTTGAAAACGGTTTTGGCTTTGTTTCTTTAAGAGGGTTGGAAACCCAATTCCCAAACCCAAATCTCAAATCAAAACATTGTTCGGTCCGGCGGTGGTCCGTGGCTGTCTGGCAGCCGCGGGGGTTCGGCCCATTGGTTTTTAAGAAATTGTTTTTCAAAATACATCTAAAACACATTACCAAACAACATTTTAAAACACATTCTAAAAAAAATATTATAAAATACATTCCAAAGCTATTTTAAAAGCTTCTAAAAATTGATTTGAAAACCTAGTTTCTATGAATCGGTCTAAAAATAACTTGTTAACCTGTTTTCAAAACAAGTTTCAAAACAACGAAAAGAACAAGGGCTTGTAAGATAACCTCATTCCTCATTTTCACAACATATATTTTATTTTTAATAATTTTTTTATCACTCCAATACATTTTAATCTTTAAAAATTATAATGTGAATATTAAACATATTTTTATACAAGACAAGTTCAAAAGGAAAGAAATTTCCACCAATATCTTAATATTAAAGACTACGAGACTCTAAGGAATCATATTTTATGTCTATTCTACTCATGTTTTTCTGTTTATCTTCTCATAATGGAATATGAGACTCACAAAGACACACTTTTTTATTATGAAATGATAGACATGAAAGACAAAAGGAAGATAGGATGGAGCCGACAGAAGATCTCACGAGAACAGGAATTAGAACTTAAAAGCAAGAGATGGAATAGTATGAGAAAGCGAAGTCCTTAACCTATTAATCATAGATCGATTTTGATAAAGGTTATATAAATCATAATTCAGAAGCTGATCTGCTCAAATCGAGAAATTAAGTGAGATTTTCACTTTCAAAATTAAAACAAATAAGTAATACTTCATCCATTTTATTAGAAAAAAAATTATTTAAAATTATATATTGTGACTCATAAATATGTGTATGTTTAAATACAAACAGAATGAGAAAAATTATTGTGATCGATGTAGTATTTGCTCGTTGACTCGACATTATATAGCGTGAGCCATCAGTACTACAAAATAAGGCTATAGTAACACCTAAAAAAATGTAGTTTTAAGATCTAAAAATAATGCAATAGGCCTATCTTAAACTGATATTTTCTTAGACATATGATTACACTTTTCACATTTTATACAACACTTAATAGGATAAATTAAATAGCTAATGTAACTCTCTTTTTATGCAACATTTTTTCTTTCCAAATGCAACACTCTTTCATTTGTTACTTTTTAGTAAATGCAGCATTTTTTTTTTACTTACCAAAGGGCCAAGGCATCACATTTTAATATGTTTTAAACCACTTAGTTAATGCTTGTCTTTGATAAAAATATTCCACATATATACCCAGTTGGCCAACTTACTGGACCACAATGCTGGGTAGCATTGATTGGGCCTTCCCCAACTCTTATTATCAATGGGTAATCTACATTTATCTTTTCAGGATTATTCTAATTATATATATATATATATTTTAAAATATGTAATTTGATTGAATTATTGAATGAAATGAACTCACCAAAACACTTAATGGATAGAATCCGCTCAAAATCATCTCTTACACATCTTAATAACTAATCGAAAATATTATTTTTATTTTATTTTTTTTTTTTTACTAATGATATTCAATGGCATTCTATCCTAATTTTAATATGAATTATTTTATTTTTTACATTAATCTTTATTTTAATATAATTTTATGGTATTTTTTCAATTTCAATAAATTAAAATAAATATACCTTACACCAAAATTGGTGACCCAATCAAAAAAATTATTATAATGCCAATGACTATCATTGATAAAAATTTTAAAATAAAAAATAATATTTACGATTAATTATTAAGATAAATAGCAAGAAAGTTGCTGATAAAATTTCATTTTTATCAAATAAAAATAGTGAAATATTTTAAAATTCACAGATTTACTTAATAGTTCATTTGATAATTTTACTAAATCACAATTTATTTAATAATATAAACAAACTTCAGAGGGGGGTGAATGTAAATTACCCATCATAAACTCTTTACCTTTTTAATTGTATAACACAGCAATGGAACTTCAAATAAACCATTTTGAATTGTGTATTGAGGGTTACACATCAAGTACATATCATGTATAAATTTATAAAGAAAACCTACCATCTAAAGGACAATCTTTGCCTAATTAGTTAGGGTTCCGATCCGACCCCACCCGACTGCGGCAGACTGCCGGAAATAGTACTCTTTCGGTACCCCCGTCAACCCTACTCTGATCCCCGGAGTAACCCCCTCCCCACTGGTCCTGGAGGATCCAACTTCACTAAAGAAAAACTTACTAATGTGCTATCCTACAACATCATCCTAGACTACAAAAATCTGGGACCATTAATCTTGCTCTAAACTTTTCGAACTAGAAATCGAACTAGCATCTGCAAGCAACTTGTGAAGTTTATTTGCACTTGGCCGGTCTCTGGGGTTCCTCTCTGTACACCAATGGTACACCCAAACAAGGAATTTTAGCATTTTGGATTCATCATCTGATCCATCCAGCTCTTTTTCAAAATGAGCCATCATTTCCAGATCATCCAACTCCCTGCTAGAAGCAATCAACTCCTCCAGCTCGTCGGTTAGTTGTGGCCGCGTTCCTCTCTGTTTCAGTCAATCAAAAACGAAACAGAACACCATTTCAGTCCTTTAGATTAAAAAAACATGACACAGGAAAAGCAGTAAACAAGCCTTTTCGGGCAAACTGTAGCATTAAGGTCCAAAAATTATTGAGTATTCATCAAAAGAAAGGTTTAACATACGGTATTCTACTGCAAAATCTTTACAAGCACCTAAGGTTTCTATTTAGATCCATAGAATCTATTAAGAAAAGCTTGTAAGTGAAGCAAAATGCCTAATGCAGATTATACTTTAGCTCTGACACTATCAAAATGCAAGAATTTATTAATCATCGCTAAAAACTTTCTGCTATCCTTTTTTTTCCACTTTTAAGCGGACAAGACTTAAATTCAGACCCATGCTGATGATAATTGAAAGAGATGGAATCAAACCTCGAGACATTTGTGAATGTCTTGTTCTGATAAACCTGAGTAAGGGATTTGCAATGTCAACAATTCCAGAAGTAAGCATCCAAATGACCAAATATCCACTTCCTGGAACAAAGAAAAAACCTTATAAGAATAACTAAACAATGACTTTTATAAAGAGCCCCTCTAGAGAATCCAAAATAACTTGACAACTAGCCTAAGGAAAGATAGGGGAATTCAAACGATATGCATCCATTACACATAGCAAGATACACTTCGGGTAAAAGGGCTTATTACACATATGATGTGAGAATTACCATAAATACTGAAGCCCAAAGTAACGCATTAAACCAACCCCAACCTCCTAGAAACAAAAAATAAGAGAATCCATCCTTTCTTCACTCATCAACTGTATATATCGCATTGCTGTGATGTATGGAGCAATCTGATTCAATCGGCATAATATAGACAAAAGAATCTCATGCATAGCCAGAGCTTTCGACAAAAAAGGACACAAGCCAGCCTATATCATAAGATTATAGAAGGATCCACTGGGCATGAACAGGACCACTTCTTAATTAAAAACAGATAATTCAAGATTAACTTTTTGGTGCATGGAAAAATAAAACAGGCCCCCTATTAGGAAACTTTAAGAAGGGCATGTTATGCTAGTAGCACTTTATTACAAAAAGTACTTACCAGGCCATACAAGCTGCGTTCATTCCTTGCTTGTAACACCTCTGGAGCCATCCAACGAGGGGTTCCAACACAAACATCAGGAGGAGGTACACCAGTATGAGCAATACAACATGAATGCAAGCTAGCACGAAGAGGGATTGCCCTATCAAAGTCAGAAAGCTTCACTATCGGCGACCTATCATCCTTCTTCTCATCCAGGTCAATTAGAATGTTTTCACTCTTTATGTCGCGGTGAATAATGTGTCTATCATGCACCTCTGCCAATGCAGATGCAACATCTCTAGCAATAAACAATGCCAACAATGCAGGAACACACTTCACACCAGTCCTTCCCAGCTTCTCTAAATAAAGCTGGTGCATGATGAATGAGATGATAAATTTCAATAGCAACAGATAGATTGATGAAGCAATCAACATGAAGATCTCACAGAAAAATATTTTCCGAAGGGAAAATTTTACCTTCAAGAACCCCCTTTTATGTACTCCATAAATATGGCAGATTGCAAGATGCGAGTATCTGACTTTCCATTGGAGGATGAAACCCACTTGGATGATATCTGATGACCATAATATTTTACAATACAAGAATGCTCAAACAAACTCAACATTCTGGCTTCCCCTAGACAAGCTAACTCAAAACTCCTAATCTCATCTGCAGAAGTCCCGCGTACATCCAGTGTACGCACCTGCAACATTGAACAACTCATTACACCATTTCCTTTTCAAGAGTAATATCAATGAGATGGTCATACCCAGAAAATATCCACACAAAGCTTAAATAATTTCATTAGGAAAATCACGTAACAATAGAGTACAAACCTTTGCTGCAGCACTAATTGATCCAATCTCACACTCCAGGATAGTGTTAGACGCCGTCTTGCCGATTTGCTCACAGATAGAAAGTGCAGGGAAGGAACATTCCGAACCAGAATTACTATCTGTAACAACAGATGAACTCATCCGACTTAAAGGAATATACCTGAAAAGAAAATATAAATCATCAGAAATAGCCAAGCAAGGAACCCTGCAAAACATGAACAATAGACTGGCACCTTACACAAAAATGATTAATATTAAAGTCAACAAGTTCTTTCAAATATCAAAGAGAGAGAAATTCAAAGTTACAATGCGTATGATGAACCTTTTCAATAATATCAGTGCACAGGTACATTTACTGTTAATCTAAACATTTAAATAAAAATGGGAACTGAACATCAAAGAGCATAAGGACCTTAAAGTATTTCAGACTCAAAACAAGAGAAACTTAAATATTGCCAACTAACAAGCAGTTTCCAATCCACCACCCACGTGATTCAAAGCTTGTTCTTCAGGCAGAATGAGTTGAACCATACGAACAACTCAAATCTAGATAAAACGCAAATAATTCCTTCAAAGTGGTGGAACATAAAATACTGAATTTTACCGGCAAAAATACTCAGGATCTGTTTCTTCTCTTATATCATGTGGATGGCAAGCATCCACAATCATGCGAAGCCACGACTGACCCCTCTTTATGGCTATCACATTCCATGCATGGGGAGAAAAATCCAAGAAGCCACGAACAAGTTCACAGTATTGGAGGTTCCAACCTGTCACAGAGGTACTAGAGTAAAAAATAAAAAGGTTTGTCAAATCCAAAATAACCCAATACATTGATGGCTAAAATAACTGGAAAAAGAAACACCAACTAAGCAAAAGTACCTTCATAAGTAGAGCTCTATGTCTGCATACACCAAACTGCAGGCTACCAATAGGAACAACAATTGAATTCAATCTTCCTTTTATAGATTGAAGCGCTCCCTCACAAAGGTCATTGAAAACAATGTTTCCTGCACCATCCAAACCGTCTTTCGTGGTTCTTTTGGTCCTGTCATCATTACCAGTAGAGCAAGTGCAGACAAAAGGTTTCCTGTAGTTTGAACCAGATACAGCTTTTCTTGTTTTCAGAATGACTGCACTTTTGTCACTACCACCGAAATGGTCAGAAACAAAAAAGGCAAGCAATGATGCAATCTGAATTGAATCACAAGCAATATTAGCCCTTCCATTGCTTGACCCAGTGATCTGCCTAAATCGAGACACAAGTGCTTGAGCACAGATTGCAATGACATCGAGTTTTTCGTCTCTCTCCCTGCCAAGATAATGAACAATCGTAAGCAGCCCATTGGCAAAAATTCAAGGATCATGCAGCCCTTTGTTATAGCAAGTGAATCAATACTTACCGATCTACAAGAATCACTTCCCGAGTGTCAAGCGGAAAATTTTCTTCATAACTACCCAGAGGCATAAATTGTCGATCTCGTCCAGCATCATAAAATCCATCAGAGAGATGGTCATCAATCCCACAGTACGATATCCTGCTATATTTGCATGAGATGTCTGACTGGTTCTCAGTGGGTCTTCTATATTTCCTTGGCTTGGGGTTATCAGGTTCTACATCAGAATGCCTTTTTGACTTTGCAATACCATTGGATATATCAGAATGCAAGCAGTCATCTTGCTGATCACCAGCATCAAGCACAGAATTTGAGGGATCATCATTCTTGGTACAATCACTTCTAATCTCCTCGTGTTGCTCAAGAGATTCAGGCATATCACATGAGCACTTCCCATCATAAGTATCTTTCTTTAAGGGTAAATCATTGTCCTGTATATTTGTAACTGAACTTTGAAAGTCATCAACTCCAGAAAATAATTTCTGGCCATTAACCTCCTGACGTAGGTCAGTGGATGAACTATCAGGTAAAGAGTCATCAGTACATGTCACACAAGCTTCAGCAGCTTTTCTAATTGCAGTATGATTTTGAACTTTCCACTTCCGACTGCTATTCAATCTTTCTTGGCGAGCTCTTTGTTGCAAAGTATGACGCCTTTTCCATCCCTTTGATTTGCGTGCAGAAAAACATTTGTGATTTGGTGTTGGCACACTTGAATGACTCAATGTTGTTACAGAAGGGCCTGTATCATGAAAAATGATAATCACTTTAACAGGAAAATAGAATACAAATTTTCAGAAACCCTCCTAAGTGAGTGTGGTTGTCACTGAGTTAAGACTTGAGAGTCTCACTGAGGTTACCTTTCAGAGAATCAGCTTTCTCCGCTACACATTCTACTACATCCATTTCCGCAGAACTGATAAATTCATCATTGGACAAATCTTTTCCATTTCCCTCTAAATTGCAGCATATCCACGAAGGTATTTGACAACAACTACGTAGCTTATTGTTCTGCAATAAATAGATTAATACAAATGCTACAAGTTAGAATTCTCACCAAACATCTATTTTGAACACAAACAATAAAAATCAAAAGCACGTACTCATCCCATCCCATTTTATAGAGAGAGGCATCAATCTTTCAAGTTTGATCATTTACGAGCTACATTTCCCAGAAATAAAACCAGTAATTTACATCGCTCATGCATTACAAATTCACAATGGGACATTTAACAATATACATCTGAAAGTCCACATAACCAAAGAAATAATATAAGCCAGGATTGGTACAATGTCAAAAATAATAACAATTCCAGAAAGAAAGCTTATAGCAGCCAACTATTTTCTGTACATTGTTCAATTCTAATATCAAAGAGGAAACCGGTAGGGGGTGCATCACTTGATCTCAAAGACAACTTCTTTCAACTCCATGTCTAAATTAAGATGCAGAAAATACTGCTACACCATTAAAACTTAGAAGTCAACACTTCTTGGTCCTTCAGCACCAAAAGACAAAATATTGATAGGGGAAATATAGCCAAAGAAAAATACTCTTCTTAACTACTAATAACATCTAGAAAATGCATGTCATCACATATGATTTATTGATAGCATCACATACCTGAAGATTTAGTCTCTGAAGGTTATGCATTGATTCAAGTTCAAGACACTCGAAGGATGTCAACCTATTGTTTGAGAGATCCAATTTCTCCAATCTTTTCAGGGAAGACAGACCAGAAGGAAGCTCAACTAATTTATTGTTTGCAACTTCCAAAGATAATAAGGAGTTTAAGAGCGTTAGCTCAGTTGGTAAGTTCTTCATCTTATTAAATGAAAGGTCCAAGTACTCCAAATTACTAAGACGTCCAATTTCAGGAGGGAGGTATCTGCAGTTAAAAAAAGACACCAGGGCATTATACCTTTTGCCATGATAAATCCATAGGAATAGCCAACAAACACAGAATCTAAAAACACTTCTAGGCACACAACACATGCACAAGTAGTTGTGAAAAGCAAGTCAGCAACATCTTAAGGCCTTACTGCCCTGGCTTTGATCACTATCAAGAGTATCTTCTATAACATTCAGATCCTGGATTGGGGAAGTGGTAAGAGAAGTGTTTTGTAACCTCCAGGTTGTGGGTTCAAGACCTGGAGGCTGGCCACAATGCAACCAGGAGAAAAAAAAAAAAAAAAAGTTAAGAAACACCCATTCCGAGGTCTCAGTTCACATCATTATGTAGTAAATTCAAGCAACTAAAACGAAAAACCAGACGGTAGCTAATAGGATAACATCAAAATCCAAAACCGTAACATTAAATCTTAGTAATAAAAGGAGCTTTGTGGAGAAAAAAATGCAAAGCCAAACTCTGACAGCTTCCCCCAATAAATGATATATAATGCTAGAAACGTTAATGAACTTTTGAATGCACTTACAGCTATTCAAGAAAGAAATGGACCAATGGACCTAACAGCAAGCTATTCAAACAAGGTTTAATACAGCACAAATAAGAATCATAAGATACCATCAAAACAATGGCATTAATGCGCATGATCCAACTGTTTCAAAGATTACCAAAAGCAGAAAAAACTTGGGAACGCGCTGACCTTATTGAAAAATGACAAACAGAAAGCTTAGTCAAGCCCTTCAATCCCGCAATTTCACTCAAGACGGGAACAGCAGATGGCCTCATAGGTACCCGACTCAGCTCCAGTTCTTTCAAAGCCTCCAACTTCCCAAAATCCAACCCACATAACCCCGGTGCCGCAGCTGCCTTCACTTGTAAGCATTCCAACCCAACTAAATCATTGATCTCCCCCGGAAACAAATTCAACTCATTCGCGAAAAACTTCAAAGTCTTCAAGGACTTCAGGGACCCTACAGCTCTAGGAATCAAATTAAAGAAATTCTTGTACAAAAAGAGAGCTTCCACCGACTTATCCACCCCTTCCAACACCGGAAAATCGAAACTTTTGACCGAAACATCAAACACCGAGCCATAATCATCCCCCTTCTGGACCGGCTCCTCTTCGGAACCCTTACTTTCTTTCGCTTCAATCGACTTCCCACATGGGTTTTCCTCAGAAGTCTCAGTTTCTTTCAATTCTTGAACCAGCATTGCTTCTTATCAAAACTATACAAAGAGGGTTAATTTTAAACGAGCTTAAACGGAAAATTCTGGGAAAAGGAAGGGATTTTTGAGGCTACAAGGGTTAGGGTTTGGGTTCAGTGACAAATAATTGAATAATCAGTACAATATGAATGCATACATAAACAAACAAAACTACAAGACTTCAATTGTGAGCATGTGTGTGTCCAGTGGAGGATGCGGAGAGCCGGAATGCCTAAATTTGAAGACGATGTGGCGCGGGGGAGGATTGAGGGAAAAGGAAACCCTAGAACTAGAAGGAAGAGGAAGGCTGAAGGAGGAAGTGGTGGGGGAAAGGGTTCTTAAGTATTGGGGTTCCAAGTAAGAAATTGTCCAGTAACCGTTTTACTATTCGCAGTAACATTTCCCGTGAAAAGTTTGAATTGCCGTTTAGGTTTTAAAAAAAATAAAAGAAATCTTTTTTACTCTAATTATGACAGATAGTAACGAGGACAATTCATATTACACGGTAAGGAAACAATCTATACATTTTTTTTTAACGTAAAATTGGTTTTTTAACGAAAAAAAATAATCTATACATTATTCATGTTCTTTTCTCAAATTCTAACATTTCTAATGTGGTATCAAAGACAACTTAATCCAAGTACAGCTTTCACGATATTTTTTAGAAGAAAATACCACCGGCGCCGGGTGGTATTTTGCCCCAAAATAACACCGGGCGCCATGTAATATGAATTGTTCTCGTTACTATCGGTTATAATTAGAGTGAAAATTATTTCTTTTATTTTTTAAAAAACCTAAAGGGCAATTTAAACTTTTCACAAGAAAATGTTACTGCGTTTAGTAAAACGATTAATGCGTTTAGTATGCCTCTTTTTAATTATTTATGATAATTGTCTTAATAAATTATAATAAAAAAATGTGATCATAATTATTGGAATGACAAAAATATGATGCATTTGGAAATTCAATAAGTTATGTATTGATCTTTTTATTTCAATTAGAAAATTAGAATTTTCAAACATTATGATAAGGTAATATTTAAAATCACGAAAAGTATAAATATACTAGCAATACAAATATTCATTGAATTTGTTTGGGAGTAAGAACATGTAATGGTGTCAATTCTTACTCTGATATCAGTATATTACAAATTCAGTGAATTGTTTGGGAGTAAGAGAAACGTGTAATGGTGTCAATTCTTATCGGTATTGCCTTAAAAAGAAAAAAACTGATATTAATAAATTACAAGTTCATTGAATTTGTTTGGAAGAAAAAGGAAAATGTATGACATCGTATAAATCACTTGAGGAAATATATAAGGTTATTAATGTTTGACACGATTCCGATCAATTGTGTAATTATGTAATAAGTAAATTATGTTGAAATTTGAAAGCTTTGCGTGTTAAAATATAGCAACCCCCATAAAATATATAAATAAGTAAACTAGACAGAGGGAAACTTTGTCTAACCCTAATCAACTCATTAGAGTCCTATCGTATGTTTTTTTAATTTTCACAAAAGAGAGTTATTTATTTATTTTAAAGTTATTTTAAAAGGTGTTACTATATTTTCATGTTGTCTTGGTCTTATCATTGAACTTTTTATTTCCGCACAAATGTTACCACCAATGGCACATAATTAATAATACAATGAATTTGTGAATCATCATTATGCCCCTACTAAACTTTTTTAATGTGGACTTTTAATTCAAAAAGATTTTTTACATATTAAATTGACAATTTCGCGTAAAATATATTTATATAGGCAAATAACATCAGTGGTCATTACTATTTGCAATGTTTAATTTTGGCCACTAAACTATTCGTAATGTTTAATTTTGGCTATTAATATATATATATATATATTTTTTTTGGGTGAGTGTTTGTTCATTCAAATATATATATATATATATTTTTTTTTGGTGAGTGTTTGTTCATTCAATTGTTAGCAATATTCAATTTTGGCCACTAATATTTCTTTTGTGTGCTTCTTAAAGTGTTACTTTTAAGCCATTATGTTAGCATTGACAGTCAAGTTAGATGGACTCCTTCAACCCATTATGAAAGCATAGACATTTTATAAAAGGGAAAATGGCCATTTTGGTCCCTTACATTTGGCCCAGTGGCAATTTTAGTCCTTTTTCTTTTTCTCTCAGTAGTTTTGGTCCCTTATGTTTTTCTCTTTGGCATTTTTGGTCATTTTACCGGGATTTGAAGGTAAAACAAGTCATTTGCGGCTTTTAAGAAATTTTCCAAATTTTTGAAGCAAATCTATAAAATCTAAAATTATTAAAATGCAATAAATATAACATTAACCACAAAAACAAGTATAGAAACATGCCAGTTTTACTGAGGAATTCATCAGAAAAAAGGAAAAAAACCTGTTTAGATACGTAATTTATCAGAACAAAAGCATAAATTTGTTTAAATTAGATATTCAATAAATTTGGGTTCTTGAATAATGATGATACTGGATTTTTATTTTCTATTTTCCTTTTTGGGTGCTTCGTTCTTGACGGTGCTCTGTTTTTTTTTTTTTTTTTTTCTGTTGGTTCATCGAAGCTGTTGGAATTTTCCTGGGATTCTCTGTTCTTCATTGTATGTTTTTCTTGTGATGGGTTTAGGAATCTTTTTGATTCAAGTCCAGAGTCTGCTTCTTGGGCACTACTACATTCAGGGCCTGTTCTTTAGGCTATTATGAGAACCGGGTTTGAGTTTTTAGGTAGAGACCAAATGGGTTGAAACCCAAAACAAAGAAATGTCGTTCTCAACCCTAAACCACAACACAAATTCCAGCACCACCCCGTCCGCCCCGCCGCCGCGTCGCCGCCACCGCCGGCGGCCCAAAACCTAAATCCCCAAAATCATTTCTTCTTCTTCTTCTTTTTTCTGTTTCAATCAAAAGACCTTGAGCGTGAATTCCATATTTTCCCAAATTTGGGATTTGGGTATTCAAATTTAAAGGGAACTCACAATTGGGTTTGTGAGTGATTGTGGAGGAGGAAGAGGAAGAAGTGCGAAGAAGAAGAAGAGGAAGAAGAGGAGGAGGAAGAAGAAGAAGAAGATGAGGAGGAAGGGCCGGTGGCGCGAAGAAGAAGAAGACCGCCGGTGGGAAGAAGAGGAGGAAGGGCGGAAGAAGAAGAAGAAGAAGAAGAGGAGGAGGAGGAAGGGAAGAAGTGCGAAGAAGAAGAAGAGGGCAGCGGGAAGAAGAGGAGGAGGAGGAGGAGGAGGAGGAAGAAGAAGAAGATGCGCGAAGGAGGAGAAGAAGAAGCTGAAGAAGACGACGAAGAAGAAGAAGATGCGAGAAGAAGAAGAAGAAGCTGGGAACCAAGAAGAAGAAGAAGAGGCCAGTGGCGGCGGCGGGAGGAGGAGTGCGGCGGCGGTAGTGGGAATTGGTGCTGAAAACTGGGTTTCATTTTCACTAAAAGAACATGGGGTTGGGTTCAATTTTTGGGTTGAGACCCAAAAAATGGCCAAACCCGATTCTTAAAGAACAGGCCCTCAATGTTTTGTTCTCCTTCCTTTTTCTTTTTTCCTTTCCCCTTCCTCTCTGTTCTGCCATCACCATCTTTCCTCCTCCATTTCTTAGCACCCGATCAGCCACCCAGTTTTTCCTTCCTTTTTCCTTCAACCCTTAACCCCTATTTTTTTCCTCCCATTTCTGGTGGACCCTTCTTCTCCCCCTCTCTCCCATTTCCTTTCTTTTTCCTTCTTTCCTTTCACCCTGCAGAACCCCCTCCTCCTTATCTCTGCTTCTCTTCCTTTTCTTTCTTTCCTCACTCTCACGGCCACAACAACAACAACAAAAACAAAAACAAAAACAAAAACCACCACCATATCATCATCACCAGCAAAGCAACCCAAAAATAACAAGCACCAACAACAACAACAACAACAACGAAAGCCATTAGCAAGAGACAAGAGCAGGGATAAAATACAAAAATGTCGAAAATCAATTGAGAAAAAAACTCATGGATCTAAAATTAAAATCAAACATTTTTAAAAAATTGAAACCAAAATTGAAGTATACAAAATGGAACAACAATTTCAGCCACAGAAAAAAATGGGAAGAAGAAGTGTGAACAGTGGTCGGCGGCTTGAAATTGAAATCCATCAATGATTGATGGCGTGGGTGGTGTTGGAAGCTTTTCTACCACTGGGCATCATAGCCGCCCATGGCAAGCCGAAACACACTGGCAAACTCCTATTGTAATGGGTGAAGGGGGAGGAAGAGTTGCACAGAAAGGGGAGGGAGAGAAAGGAAGAGGAAGAATACAATTAACCTAAATCCTTTCTTTCTTTTCTTTTTTTTTGACGGAAACTAACCTAAATCATTTCACCCTTTTTTCGCAGTGGTGGAGATGGAGGGTGGATTTGGGGCTGGGTCAAAATATTTTGGAGGTTGATTGGGAAGAAGAAGGAGAAATGGGTGGTTGGAGAAATGGAGAGGTTGATGGTGGCGCCGAAAAGTGCAGGCGGTGCTGTGAGAAGGACGATGGCAGAGGAGGGAGGGGCGGCGGTGGCAATGGGATGACGGTTGAGGAGATTTGAAAGGGAAGGGGGGAAGGAGAGAGGGAGAAGCTCACGAAGGAGAAGGAGCAGAAGATGAACAGTGAACAAAAAGGAAAATAAATAGTAAACGGACAAAAATGTCCCAAAAAAATGTAGTTCCGTCAAGTCTAACCATCCTTAACGGCAAAAGTACATTTTTGGCCCGTTAAAATTAGTTCATGTATATTCGTGGTTAAAAAAAAATAAATGTACCAAATCGGACATAAATGAAAAGTAAAGGTATATTAAAGATAGTTCACTCTTATATTTATTGCATTTTAATGATTTTAGATTTTATAGATTTGACTCAGAATTTGGAAAAATTCTTAAAAGCCCCAAATGACTTGTTTTACCTCCAAATCTCGGTAAAAGGACCGAAAATGCCAAAGAAGAAAACATAAGAGACCAAAACTGTTGAAAGAAAAAGAAAAAAGATTAAAATCGCCACTGAACCAAACGTAAGAGACCAAAATTGCCATTTTCCCTTTTATAAAACAAAAAAATATAAGTTCAGACATTTCATGCAACTTACAATTTTTTTTTCTTTCAATATTTCATACAGTAGCAAGCCACGTGACATTACATGCAAACATATATATATTCCTGCATTCCAATACAAAGGCATCCAATAAAATATTGTACGAGGACAAATGTTGCATATCTGGACTTCATTTACATGCCTTCTATTCTCTTTTGTTCCAAAAGTCGAAGAAAAAGAAGTAGCAGACATTTTCTCCACAATAATTGCTAACGATTCTTTTGACCGAATTTGCATTTGGATTGAACTCTAAATAGTAAATTAGCTTCTTTATCTTTGTTGAGTTTTCAATTGTATTGAGTTGTGCTTGCGATTTTATACCTCTAAAAATTATGTGAGTAGCGCATGTAAATAATTCCGTCATGTTATGAACATGAATCAAAATATACGATGGCTACATTTTCGAAATAACAAATGTTAAAAAAACACTACAAAAATGCCACAAAAGAAGATTAACGATGAAATTCTATGTTCGTCATGATCAATCATGTTTTAAGACATTTATGAACATACTCAAACAAAGAATCCACTTTTCTAATGTCCTCAACTAGGATTGTAAACGAGTTGAGTTAAGTTGAACCTAAATTGAAGTTTAATTGAGCTGAACTAGATAAAGAATAGTTAGACTCGAGCTCGATTGAGTCTAAATACTTGAACTCAAGTTCGGCTCGTCAAAATTATAATACGCTCGAGCTCGAGCTCGGATTGGAGCAAAGCTTTTGAACTCGAACTATTTTTTTTTATATTATTTATAAAAACATATTAACAATATATATATATATATATATATATATACTGGCTCAATTAGTTTGACAAGCCATCGAACTAGTAATAACTGAGTTCGAGCTCGGCTATTAAACGAGTCGGCCCAAATTTGATTTCGACAAAGTTCGAGCCAAGTTTTGACCGAGTTGCTCGTGAGCCACTCGGATCATTTACACCCCTAACCTCAACCTCTTGGCTATTCCTATACTTTTACATTAACCTTTTGATAGATTATAAACTATTTATGTTAAAATGAATTTAATAAAGTAATGATTCACATTAGTTTGAAAATGGAGGGGAATGAAAACACGGATTTGGATCCTCTAATCAAACACCCACTTTCATTTTCACTCCCTTTCCCCACCCCAAACCCCCAAGCACGGATTTGGATTCTCTAATAAAAAAAATAAAAATTGACTTAGAATGTCTCAATCCCAATATAGGAAAAGTTCAGGTGTTTGGTGGTGGTGATGTCAACACCACCCATCCTAGAGTATCTCATGCCAAGTTGCCAACCAAGCACTCCCTTAGTTAGTTTGTGATTTTTGTAAAATCCTGTTATATTTTCTTTCTGAACTACAAAATTATTTATTATTTTCATTTAAGGACAAAATTATATAGTTATCATTTCTAAAGAAAACAAAATTAGCAAGGATAAATGACTTTGCTAGTCCTTTAACTTGACATATTAGATATATTTGGTCCCTAATCTTTAAAATGATTCATTTTGATCCTTCATCTTCCCACTATAGTTTTAAATGGTCCTTTACTTATTTTCCATCCAAATAAATTAATCAGCCAACATGACACGTGAGATATTATTGGGAAAAAATAGAATTTTTTTTAATGAAATGAGACTCACCTTACTTAGTCCGCAATTCTCTTATTGTTTTTGGCCCCAATTAACATCTTCGTCACCACCAGTTATCCTCCTCAACATTGTTGAGCGATTCCTTCTATAGTATTTCCACACACACATATATATATATAGTTAGTATGTTATTCTATAAAAGTAACATTCTTGTAACACTAACGCAAATAGTGTGGTGGAGTTAAGCAAAAAAATGTTTCATCTTCATTGAAACTTTTTTTTTTTTTTTAAACTTCCATTTGATCTATTAGAATTTTTGAGTAACTTGATGATTCAGATTTTCCTGTTTTTGTTTACAGATTTCTGAAATTTACCCTTGTTTGCAACATGAAGAATCTTGAGTAAGAATCAAAACTTCATATGCTTATTAATTCATGCATTGTACTAGAAATGGTTTGTATAAATAGATGAACGAATGTTGTATTCGAACTTTTCATTCGTACACGAATATGAATTTCCAAAACTTGGAGTATAGTTTGGATACAATTTGTTACTGACAATATATAACATTACATACTCAAGCTGAGTGTAAGTACATTTTTTATATTATATAAAATGTTTATTTATAAAATATATTATTTATAAAATTATATAACTATTATAGAGTAGCTTGTCAAGTACTCGAGTAGTCGAGTGTAGTTTTTTACTACTCGAACTCAACTCGTTAAACTACTCGATTTATTCGAACTTGATCAACTCAAGTCGAGTCTAGCTCATTGACCAAGTTGTTCACGTGTAGTTTGAACTCGACTCGGTTTGTGCAACGGTCCTATTTGCAGCCATGACTTATCAAGAAACTGTCTAACTTACAAAATTGCCAAACGTTATGACTTAACCCTACCTCTTGGCCTTTTGGCTCATCCCCTGATCATGTTTCGTTCCAAGGATGACAAGGTAAAAGTTTCACACAATCTCATACTTTGTTTATTCATTTTCTTTTTTTGTTATTTAATTATGTGTTGTATTTTAATTATTGATTTTAAACCTGCTTTTTTTATATTATGAAAATTATATCTTTACTGGGGTTTGCAGTTATGAGATTATGTATCGATTGGTGCTGGCTTGGGTTATTGCTGATGATCAGGGTGCTGTGAAGAGTGGCTGACTCTTTTTCTTGCTTTTTCATGAGGTACGTTTTGATTGCTCAGTTTGCCTTGGTTATGTCTATAAGTTTCCTTAATTTCTAATTATTTAATTTTAATCTTCTTTCTTTTATACATAGGAACTTGGAAACTCCCAGTTAGGATTGACACGATAAAATGTAGAGTGAAATAATATTTTGGGTTAACTTTTGTGCACTAGCTCATTTTGCTAAACGTGTTGTAATGTTTGTTTCACTGTGCATGGGATCAACTCCCAACTTTTATGTGGTTTAAATCCAACATCTTTGAATGAAATTTCTTTTATGTGGTTTAAATACAGACGTTGCTGAAAAGATTTCAATTATTGGATTTGCTGAACATAATATTTTAATTTAGTTGAGAATATTAAATCAAATACAGACGTAACAAACATATTGGCCACCCTTCAGCTACGCGTTGATGACATATCGAAGTTGATGTCAAAATGGATATAGCAAAACTGAGGAATGATTATAGTTTGGTGTATGATAACATTGATGACATTTGTGAGGTTGCAAGAAACACCTGTTCCGGGAGGTTCAGCAGCAATCGAAGGTTAAAATATTAATTAGGCTTTCTTGTATTTTTACTAAGAGTTTTTAAAACACACATTACAAGAAATTGAAATTTCAGTTATTTGCGAAAATTAAAACTGTAGAGGGTTAATTGAGAAAGTTTTAAACACCAAGGGGTTAATTGTGAAAATTTTAAAATTCAAAAGATTAATTGCAAAAATTAAAATTTTAGGGGGTAAGTTGCGATCAGTGTAAAGTAGTGGGTTATTTGCAATTAACTCTAAACTTAAATATTTTTATTTATATTTGGTTGTAGGAGAATATATGCAAACAGAAACATTTCGAACATTAATGTCTATATTGACCAAACTTAGAATATCGCAATTGTTAATTGGAGGACACTTTTTACTAAACACAGGACACTTTTTAAAAATTATACACTTGAAATTACTTTTTTGCCCTTTCTTTTCCAACTTCCTTCTCCATCTCCATTCTGTATTAGTAATGTGTTTAGCAATGTTTTTGGCTATTTCGTGGGTTTTTCGACTTTTTTGTGTAAATTTTATGTCAAATTTTGTATTAGTTCGCCGGAAAAATGATTTTCCGGGGAACTGTCAAGAAAATCGCTTGGACGAAGCGATTCTTCCTAAAAGAATCGCCTCCCTCCGCTCTAGATAGGCGATTGTTGAAGATACTTTAAGGAAAAAACAACTTTTAAAAAGAATCGCCCCAACAAATCGCCCGGTTGGGGCGATTCTTTTTAAAATAATCTCCTCATCCAGGTGATTATTTGGGAAATAATCACTTCCACCAAGCGATTAAATGGATTTTTTTGGCTACAGGACACCAATGTATTCATATTTAATCGCTCTGGGGAGGCGATTTTTTCCTATAGAATCGCCCCAACCGGGCGATTCTTTGGGAAAGAATCGCCTGGATGAGGCGATTCTATGGGAAAGAATCTCCTGGATCTCATCTTAAATCGCCTAGAGAGTAAAAATGTATAAGGATATTATTGTCTTTTTATCATTTAAAATTTTAAAAAGTATATGTGTTTAATAAAATATGTTCTGCAATTAACATGCCCTAGAATATTTGCAAAATTGGAATCATTTCAGCACAGCTATAGCACATTCTCTGACATTTGACCCATACAGCACATCCTTCGGGGCAATGTTTTGATCATATTTGAATGCCTTTACCCTTCATATTCAATAATAAAAAAATTATTACAGAGTATACCTTGACTTGTAATTTGAGTTCATTGAGAAATAAAAAGAATTTTTTTAATGTGAACTTTGAGCTCCAAAAGAGGGGGGGGGGGGGGGGGGGGGGGGGGGGGGGAAGGGGAATCAACAACAAAAAGCCCTCACTCTTGCTTCAATCTTTTTAAGATAATTTGGACCTTCAGCTGAAAAAAAAAAAATCACTCTTACATAATTTTTTAAAAATAAAGTAAATGTGATCCTTTAGCTAAAAAAACAAAAATCTCATTCTTGCATTAACCAATTAAATGTGTGCCTTTGCTATTGCTTTCCCAAGTTTCCCCCTAAATTTGTAGTAATTTCATTGTCTTCCCCCGCACTTAAGACTTTACTGTAGCCAAAACAGTAAAATTTTAATGCAAATGACCAAGTAACTTTATACAATGAGACTAATAACTAAGATTTACTGCTCACATTTTTACCATTTGCATGTTGCAAAATCCCAAACGCGGCAATTTACAAATTGAAGAAATCCCTCACACTACGGGTACATTTCTGCCAAATTGAAGCATTTCGCCTCCAAGCTTCCTCCCGCCTCCAAGCTTCAGTCTCCTCTCGCAACTGAGCCCAACTTTTCATCCTGCACAAAACACCATTTCAAATTGCCGCATTGCCTCAAAACACAATCATTTATAATTATACATATGTTCTTACAGTGGAGTTTTTTTTTCTTCTCGGAATGAATGCTTGAAATCGTATGTGGTGTATGCCAGGATACCGAGAATCACGGCTGGTTTGAGAAAAGGAATCACCCCTGTAACCCGAATCACAAAATAGAAAACTGAGTGAGGAAACCCAAATCTGTATAAATTACACCAATGAATTGGAGCTAAAGGGGCAAAGGAACCAACATTTCTCTGCTATTCTCAATTTCTCTGCTTTTGATATTCTCATTCTCAAAGCTCTGATGAAAACTTGGAAAAGATAGGTAAACAACTGGTCAATGAATGTACCTACAACGAAAAGAAGAGCGTTAAAAATAGTGAAGATGGCCCTAAATTGATCTGAATTAAACATTTAAAGAACCTAACCCAAAAGGACCCTTCAGAATCAAATGCATGTACATTTCTAGACCGAGCATAAGAATGTCAACTCGATTCATCGCACACATTGCCAAAAACTTTATAGCTAAACCACCAATTATGCTCATCCAGGACAATTCAAGCTAAGTACAAAACCAGGAATTATTCAGCTAAATAGATCAAGAATTGACCTTCCATGTTATGATCTCTAAATACCAAAATGACAGCTTCAAATGTAACCAAAAATCCACAACAAAGATAGCAAACTTCAGCTAACATCACAATAACAATACCAGGACCGACCTTCAGGCCTGTGCTCCTATTCCTATTCTAGGGAAAACGAATTCTTTAACACCCATCCAGAAAACCATCCATTCCTTGAAAGTCTAAAACTATCTACAAAGCAAAATTTCAAATTTACAGCATGATAAGATTCTTCACTGAATGGAATTAGTAAGAAACAAGTGTATTCTGAGTAATGCACCACCACTATTAATATTAAAAGAAAAAGACCAAGTTTCTCAGGAAGCATCTTCACGAAAGCAAAGCGAATGTTTCAGTTCATACTGTCAGCAAATATGCCTCTTTCTTGTGAAAATACTACTATCCAATTAGTGTATCAGAAAAGGATGAAGTGGGGAAAAAGAAATTGGAGCAAAACTAACTACACTAGAGAATGAGTTGACACCATAAATGAATCAGTATGTTTGAGTAATCAATCAATAACAACTTGCTTGAGCCAATACTCAAGAAGATACACCACATATTCAAAGCAGCGAAACTCAAACAAAAGTAAGATTTCAGAAAAAAAAAAATAGATACAACACACACCTAGAAGATGAATCAGTTCAATCAATTTTAACAACGATCCACCGTGAAGGGTGAAAACCATATATGATAACTAAATTGCATGGTACAATTTCGTCCCCTCCCAAATCATAATGAACAAATTCAGCAGTTCAATCCCTCAAATTCTAACCATCTTTTCCGATACAAAGCACCATAAAAATTGCAAACCCAGAGAATTATGGTAAAATTTGAACCGTATGAAAACAACAAATATTGGGCACACTAAGTTTGCTAACTTCAACGCGATGAATTGGATACCTGGACGATTGAAATAGGGCAATTGCTGAATAGGGGAAAATAATTTGGGATCCGAACTTTTCTCCAGAAGTTGACGTGCGCCGTGAAATTGTGTAATGTTTGTGGTGGTGTAGTCGATGAAGGGCTTATGAAGTTAAGGGCATGTTTCGTTTTCGTCATTTATTTTTCTTATGCAAGTAGTAACTTTTTTTGAGAAAATAAAAAATAAAAATTTGGGCCTTTAATTGAAAAAAGAAAAAAAAAATCACTCTTACATAAACCTTTTTAAAACAAAAGTAAATGGGGGCCTTTAGTTTAAAAAAAAATGAAAACCTCATATTCTTTCATTAACCAATTTCAAAGAAAAATGAATGACCCTTGCTATAAAATTTTATTAGAAAAAACTATTACATTATATTGCATTAATAAAAAAGTTAGACTCTTATAATTGTTGGGGCCTGAATGATCGCACGAACATGCTGATAGTAACTTATCATGCTAACTTTTGTGTACATTTGACGCAATATTAAGGCATTAATCATGCAAAATGAATTAAAATTAAGCAAGTGCAATTTTGTGTACATTTGACGCAATATTAAGGCATTAATCATGCAAAATGAATTAAAATTAAGCAAGTGAAAATTTCGTTTTACCTCATCCCTGAAGCCAGCAATTTGAGGTGGATGTGCAAAATCCAAGAGCAGGGGAGAGATCATGGCACCTAGCAATCCTTTGCAGGGACTGTAAAACAAAGAATCATGTTATTGGGGTTTGAGGGCCCGAGAGGCAACAATCTAACAGTTAATACCGCAGGCTAGTTTCCCGTGTGTCTCGGGTTTGAAACGTACAATGAGTCTGAACTCAGATGGATTGAACGCGGGGTTCAGCTTCGAGTACAAGAGAGATTTAGGAGGCTCAACTGGTTGCATTTCTTCAACCTTGCCCAGAATATCCCAGGTTGCTTTTTTTGTCAAAACGTAACCCAGTGCCAAGCCACACAACAAATCAACTCTCCCAAACAAATGCCTGAATTTCGAAAGGCAGATTAATAATAGAAAGAAAAAAAGACAACATCATGGACAAGACAAAACAAAACTATAAACAATGTTAAAATGTCTACGAACTCATTAGTAATTGGATTATGGGAAATCATCCTACTCTGTTTTCTTGAATACTAGTTCATAGAGAAAGAGAAAGAAAAGCAATGTATCTAACTCTGTTATGTAGATCACTGTAGAATCGCCTTAAATAGCGTATATAGCATGACAAAGCAGAGAAAAAATAAAACCAATAATGCGATATTAGAATCATATTCTTCAAGAATGAAGCTAAATTTTGGAAAGAAAAGTGAAATCAAACATTCAAATCAGTTCATACGAACTATGTTGCTTTGATTTGTAAATAGATTGAACCTAATCCATTAAACGAAGAATACTTAGCTTGAAACGAACACATCGTTTCCAAATTATACTCAAAAGTTTCAGATTGGTTTACAATTGAAAACTTCCAATTCAAAGCATCCTTACCACCTCACAAATCAATAACATCAATTTTAATTTCATGTAAAATCACCAGCATAGCATTTTACAGAGCAGAGAGAAAAAAAAAACTCCAAAATCAAACCGACAGCACAAGGTTAGAATCATATTCTTCAGAAATCAAGCTAAATTTTGGCAAGAAAAGTCCAATCAGTTATATTCAGTTCATCCAAACTTGTGTTGCTTTGGTTTGTAAGATTAGCTTGAAACTAACCGATGAATCACAAGAACATGGAACAATTTCGAATTCAAAGCACCATTACCACATCACAAATCAGTTCAATTCCAGAGAAAGGGAAAATGAAAACTAGTTCATGCTCTAACTAGAACCAGCGAAAACACATACACAAAAAGAGTAACCCACAAGAAGTTGAAAAATATGAACAGAGGATATAATCAAAATGAGTTCAACATTCATGGCCATTTCCACTTTCCAGCACAAGATGCATGAATTTATAAACATACTATGCTTTGATTCTTACCCAATGATTTTGATCTTCATTTTGAAGAAAAGGCTTTTCAGAAATCTGCAAACAGAAAACAGGAAAATCTGCAAACAAAAAACAGGAAACCTGTAAACAAAAACAGGAAAATATGAACCTAAATTACTCAAATGGAATTTTAGAAAACAAAGTTATTCAAATGGAAGTTTAGAAAACAAAAATTCATCGAAGATCACACCTTTTTCGTTACCCAATGAATGAAATATGCAGAAATGCTTTCACTTCACCACATTTGCTAGTGTTTATAGAAGGAAGGTAAATACTCGTAATAGTACAAACAAAAAGTATTTAAAAAAAAAAAATACTAGTTCTGTTAACCGTAATAATTCTAACAAACAAAAAGAAAAAAGAAAAGAAAGAGCAGCTGACACGTCACACCAAAATTATTTTGGTTTAATGTCAATTGCAATTGTACGATTATCTTATGCATTTCTACTGATCCTCTCTTGCTGAATTTCTAGCCATGAAGCACTCGTTTTCACTTAGATGTTGTATATTTTTCAAAATCGACTATTTGAGTGGGATGGGGAGAGTACAATTTATCAGTATTTTAAAAACTATATGGGATAACAAATACGAATCTATAAAAAAAAAAGGGTCTAAGAGTCAACTCGATCATATCAAATGAAATAGCCAAATGATGTCATAATAATTAATTCTAAATATATTATAAAACATGAACATTTTACATTAAGAGTTTAACTTTTATTTCCAGATCAACGACGGGTCAAACCCAAGGTCAACAATGGGTCAACATAATTTTTACCGGGTTTGATTATATCTTATTTTTGAATAAAATCGAACTGCTCATGATAATTTGATAAAGGTTTGACTCAGTACATCAACTCAAGTTGGACATCACCACAATTTATGTCTATTCGTTTGCTTTGTGAATTGTACGCAACATATGAGTTGTTTTGTAGCTTTTATTTTGTATGTGTTTTGTTTTGTAATATGAACAACTATTGAGAATGAGTATTTTGTAATTTTTGAAATAACAAGGCTAATTTCGTAATATAAATTTTAAAACAGTAAAGTTAAATGTAATTCGACCTGAAAAATTCAATCCGTGACCACATGAAAATAAATATTACAAGGTTCGCACCAATGACTGCGATTTTGTGCATTATATGAATGCATAATTAGAACATTTATTTCAGGAAATGAAACATTTATCTATTATAGGAATTCATGATTCGCACATTTACTTCGGGAAATGAAATTTTCACGCATAATAGTGGTGTATAATTGTCACATTTACTTCAAGAAATGGAGCAGCTTTATTAAACGAGGCTCTTGAGTTTCCAACAAAATTCATTATTTTGTTCCGTGATAGAAAAAAAGTAAATCAAATATAATAATCAAAATATTCGTTGTTTAGCAATCATATCTCTATTTCAAATTTGTCGACGGGACAAATTGCTACTTTGCAATCAAGTGATCATATATCTTTCTTTCAAGTTTGTCAACAGGACAAATTGATATTTTGCAATAAAATACCCAAATTTCAAATACCAATGTATTACATCTACTATATTAATTGTATTTTTCAGTTATTTATAAAATACATACAAATGTAAAATATCAAAATATGCATTGCAAAATAATTCATAGGATAATGAAACTAGCATATGAAAAAAACAAATATATCCAATTATGATTATGATTTTCACGAGAAAAATCATTGTAACTAGTATATGAGCATGTTCTCAAAATTCTCTCAAAATAATTCAAATCACCAAAAAAACCAAATTAAGAATATCACACAAAAGTATAATATTTCATGGCATGTATTTGTGTGAATCATGTCAATATATATATATATATATGTGGATATATTATATACTCAAATACATATATACCTCAAAATTGCCTAGCAATTGTTAGGGACATCACATACCGAATCATTTATAAGTTGAGTCTTCTTTGATTCCATACCGCTACCACTTCTCTTTGTCAATCAACCAATTTCAACGGCTAGAGTTTCGTGCTGATAACGTGTTATAAAATTACTGCAAACTATAACTATAAAAGTATGTAGTAAGATAAATTATAAAGAACAAGAACAAGAGAAAAATAGAGACAAGCTTTTTCTTCCCCTTCATTCATCATACATATACCTCTATATATAGGCTAAGTGCATAGCCATTAATGAATACAAAATCACTCCAAGAGTCATACTATATTTATATGGCTAATGGGTAATTAATGGGATAAGGGGTAGATGAAAGACCTTAGTAATTAGGGATAGTAGAATACAGTAGGACATTCATAATAGTAATAATATTTATAACAACACTTTTGCATTGAAAATCATATTCTTATATAAATAATCGACACTCTTTCGTTAAAAAGAAAGACTTTTACATATTATATTGGCACTTTTGCGTGAAAAGTCATACATTTATATTAATAGAGCGGATGACAAAAAATAGTTATTGTAACTTTGCATTAGTCTCATTGTTGATGAATGAGTAGTCTCATTGTTGATGAGTGAGATTATGAAACAGAAATACCCCTTGAAATTTTTTATAATTAAGAATCGATACTTTAGGATAAAAGTCATACTTTTATATTATATTAGAAGTCAATACTTTTTTGCATAGGAAAGAAATACGTTTATATTGCAACTAGACATTTTTGCACAAAAAGTTTACTTTTTAAAGAAAAATTATACTTTTATGGCTTAGTCACTATTTATTCTCTGTATTATTGGCTTTCAACTATTTATCTCCGGTATTTTTAAAATTATTTGGTTGTACCCCCTCGTGTTTCTAAAAGACACTGTTTGCCCTTTACTAGTTAAACCATTAAAATTCTTAAAAATACAAAAATATCCTTCTAGAATGCTGACATCACCTCTCAAGTTTAAGTAAAAAAAATATCAAACGAAAGCATTGGGAAAACGGTTGATGATAATTTTTTTCCTGAGAAAAACGCTCGGCTCTGGAGAAACGGCAATGGTAGCGGGTTCTTTGTGATAGCCGCGGTTGGAGCGGGAAAATTGCAATAACAATTGTGTATCGGAGAAACCTTCACCCGTTTTTTCTTTCTTTCTTAAGTAACATGCAGTTAATGCTTGGGGTATATTCGTCTGAAATTTTTTTCTTAAACCTGAGAGTGCAATGTCAGCATTCCATAGGAGTATTTTTGTCTTTTCTGAGATTTTAATTGTTTGACTGGTAAGAGGGGAGCAAACAGTTAATTTTAGAAACACGGGGGCAATCAATTAATCTTAAAAATACATGGTGCAAATAGTCAAAAGCCAATAAAACAGGGGTAAATAGTGATTAAGCCTTCTTTTATATTAATAATCAGCACTTTTTTCTTTTTTTTTTAACCCTTCTATCCTCATAACCTCGGAGTTACAAGACTCTCCCATTACCACTACCCCAATCTCCCCCTTCCCCTAATAATCAACACTTCTGCATGGAAAAGTCGTACTTTTATAATTTTCACAAATTAAAAATTTCCAAAATGATCATCACAATGAGACTTAAACATAACACTAGTTGTAGAGGAGGCCGCCCGCATGCCTATAAGAAGTAAGAAATGCAGAGCTTTTCCTTTTTGTAATGAAAATATACTCACAAATTGAATTTTTTTTATTGTTACTTAAATTGGATACAACTAAATTGTTTCTTTCAAATTGTATAATTCCCCTCCACAAAACACTATTTGCAATAGATTAAGAGATTTGAGGGCAAAAAAAGATAATTGAAAAGCCACATCACATCCAACTCTTGTACCAAATAACACGAATAAGTAGCTCCACCATGATGAAGAGACAAATCATAAGAATTTCACAAATTAGTCATCATTTAAATGAAAAGTCATGTAACAAGCAACATTAACACATAATTTGGGGTGCAAATATATACACATTTTCCACCAATCAAAATCCTATTTTCATATAGCAACAAGAACAATTACACATTTGCCATGGTCTCAAAGGAATGTTACCTATAAGATAAGCTCCCCAGAGGAGGAAAGAAAGAAGTTTCGACCTTGTTAATTCGCAAACCGAATTTAGCTATACATGGCAAGTAGCAAAATTTTGGCCCTGAACCATAAACCTCTTGTGAAGTTCAAGTTCACAATCTAATGCAAGTCCAATGAGCACATATTTAATTAGGGAAAAAAATGCATTTTTAGTCCACATTCTTTACTTTAAGTCTCAAATGTAGTCCACTTTCTTTAACAACTTGCAAAGGCAGTCAACTTTCTTTAAGAACTAGCAAATGTAGTCCACAATCTTCCCATTTTTTTTTGCAATTTTAGTCCCACTGAATCCAATTAATTGGACTATGCAAAAAAAATGGAAAGATTGTGGACTACAATTGCTATTTTTTAAAGAAAGTGAACTACATTTGCTAATTTTTAAATAATGTGGACTATATTTGTCACTAGGATAAAGAATATGGACTAAAAGTATAATTTTTCCATTTAATTAGATCCATTTTTGTAATTAGAGTGAAACTGAAAGCAATCTAGTTATGATCAACAGAAGAAACAATAAGCAAGCAAGATAGAGGGACAGAACCGAATTACACACGCAACCAAATTTCACTCTCTCGGAGCAAAACCAAAGCTGTAAACCGAATTACCTAAGTTTTGGTTTGTGAAATAAATTTTTTGGAAAGTATTCTTTTATGGGAAATTACGTAAGAGAGAAAAAAAAAAAAAAGTAATGCTTGTGTTATTTTTTTATAAAAATGTGAGTAAAGATTTAGATGAAATTTTAAAATTTAATTTTGTAGAAAATGAATGTGTTTATTTATGTAAATTACTTTAGAAAAAATGGTAAATTTTTTTGAAAGGAATAAAAAAGAACAGTCATGAAAGATGCACATTAATGATGCTCATTTTAATTAATTCATCACAACTTTGCATAGAAATTCATGTGACATGTATTTATTAGTTAATAATGAGATATTAATACTCTCTCTCTCCCACTCAAAGAGTCCATTTTGAAATGTATACAACTTATTATGAGTTGTGAGGTACAACACATAAAATAAGTAATTTACCACCATATTTTCCACTTATATCCTTACTTTAGAAGTAAGGGTCAATTGTGAACCACACATTATTATATTAGTAAGGGTATGTAATGTAAATAAATTCAAAGTGAACTCTTTAAATGGGACAAAAAATTTTTTGAAAGTGGATTCTTTAAGTGAGACGGAGGGAGTAATAATTTCATAAAAATATAGTCAATGAATATATGCGACATGAGTTGTGATGAAAAATTGTGATAAATTAGTTGAAATGATTATGAGTTTGATTATTTTTTAAATCAAACACACACACAGTATCAATTAATTTTTACGAAATACAAAAAGGGTGAAGAAATTTTTCAAAAGATCAATAAATGCATGTCATATGAATTGTTATGCAAAAGTTGTGATGAATTAGTTAAAATGTCTATCATTACTCTTAAAATGTATAACGTTCTATTTTGTTGTTAAAAAAAAAAAAGAAGTTATATTTTGCTATTTATTGACATTGGGCCTTGTTAAGATAATTAAGTAACGGGGCTCATATTTAGTGATCAGAAATATATGGGCCGTAACAGAGCCCGAATGCAAACGAATAGAGTCCAATATGTAGCGCACTATAAATTGCCCAAACTCTGCAATTCAAACCACGTTTCACAGGAATTTGATTACCGCTCTTTCTCTCTAAGTTTGAAATCAACAGCTCACACCGCTCCCATTGCTCTCTCTCGAGTCTCAGACGATCCAACAATGGCGATGCTTTCTCTCAAGTGATGTTCTTAACTTTTAAATGTTTCAGTCATATGATCATATAATTCTGTTGAATTCCGAGATAATCTCCGGCAATATGTTTAAATTTTTGAGTGTTCGTTGGATTTTGAGCTCAGGTCCGAAGAACAGAACCAGTTACAGCTCGTCGAGAGAGAAGAGATCGAAGATGAAGAAGACTTGTTCGAAGCCATCGACAAACGTAATATTTCATCTCCCTTCGTCTATCTTTTTTTGTGGCATATTTTAGTATATTTAACATTTCTTATTTCTAAACGGTAAACATCTGTATATATTCATTCGTGTTCATCATTTTAACGAGTAAAGTGACAAGTATGTACAGTTTCTGTTTAATTTAATCAATTTTAAGTGATTTGTGTTGTGGTGAGGGTGCTTTGAATTCGGAGTTTTCACCAGTACACCGATCTGAAACTTCGAGTGATTTTCTCGAGTTCTTATCATTTGTTAAGTATTCTTCGGTTTGATTCTTGAAGATCCAATGTTTCGTTATCGGTTTGATTATGGATTTTTGCTTGATTTTTCAGATGATATGCTATTTTAGTTGATTTTATAGTGATCTACATCAAAAAGGAAAGAAACAGAATAAAATACCTTTCATAAGCTTAGCTTGTATTTCTGCCTCCACCTTTAGCTTGAGGACAACTAGATATTCCTTTCACAGTTTGCTTTAGTTTCTCAGATGAATACTCATGCATTTTTAGTGTAATTTCTTCTGTATAACACTCTGAAGTTGGACATTCATAATGTTTGATGATAAACCACATCACTTAGAGATATGCTTTCCGTATTTTGAACTACAAAATCAATTTATGTGATTGAATATGCTCTATGATTCTCAAGTATGTGGATAATGGGATAATAAAATTACCTGTTCCATCTTGTACACATGGTGAGTCTGTATTTTCTAGATACAGACTCAGAGGTTGCTTTTGTTTCTTCAATTCTTTATTCTTATCTGAGCAGTATATTTCTGAATTCCAGGGAAACTGTAAAATTACACTGGAATTCCTGCATGTTTTGTTTTTAGTTGACGTTAAGTTTACGAATTTTGGTGGCAGTGACATCTCATGGAATAAACGCTGGGGATGTCAAAAAGCTTCAGGATGCAGGGATCTACACCTGCAATGGCTTGATGATGCATACAAAGAAGGTTAAGATAAATGGACAAAAAATTAGCATTTGAATATTCCAATGTTTCGATTGCTTTATGGGTGCTAATTTTGTTTCTTGTACAGAATTTGACTGGAATAAAGGGTTTATCTGAGGCAAAAGTTGAGAAGATTTGCGAAGCTGCTGAAAAGATAGTGGTAAAACGTTTTCCGGTTCCACCATAATTACACTTTCTATTCTGCAATCTGCTATTATCATGTAATCTGATCCTCCTTTACTTTTCTTAGAATTTCGGATACATCACTGGAAGTGATGCCCTTCTGAGGGTAAGCACTTTTGTCCTGCTAGTTAATTTTTCCTGGGCATGTAGGATGAGTAAATATGACTGCCATAAGTATATATTTATCTTTTGACGCATAATACTATCCTTAATTTCTAATCATGTATCCAATTGTTTGTTGAAACAGAGGAAAGCAGTGGTTCGCATAACAACTGGTAGCCAGGCTCTTGATGAACTGTTAGGGGGTAAACTCTGAACTCCAAACTCGAAAAGTGTTTTGATTAAAAAAACAATAATAGCTGCATCCCGAATGATTTCGCTTCCGATAATTTGTGTAGGCGGAGTTGAAACAAATTCGATTACTGAAGCCTTTGGTGAATTCAGGTGAGAATTCCATAGAATTCATGTTTTTATTGCTTGAGCAGAATCCACAGTTCCACAGATTCTCGGTTGCTTGTGGTATACTTTGATTGTAACTGCATGCTCAACTCATTGCATCAGATCGGGGAAGACACAGCTTGCTCACACCCTATGCGTTTCCACACAGGTATGTACTGCATCATTGATGATAATCCATCTGGCAAGTGTAGATGCATGAAAATTAAACATTGCATGCATTGCAATGAGTTTTTGCTGGGCTGTAGTGCTAGACTCTTAATCAAATATCCTCACATTTCTGTATTAGTGATCCCAATGATCCTGATTTTGGATATGATCCTCCAGAGTTGGAGTTATTTTAATTCATCTTAACATTTCAGCTTCCCACCAATATGAGAGGCGGCAATGGAAAGGTTGCTTACATTGACACTGAGGGGACTTTGTATCCTTACTGTTCAGCTTTCATTCTCTACAACTTATTCCAAAAATCATTTACTATTTCTTTATGGGTAGTATCTCACTATCTTGAGACCTCAGATGAAGGTGTCTTCCTTATTTTTTCCCTCTTCCCTTCTGTCTTTCCTGAACTACATTCACTTAAAGCCGACCTGATCGCATTGTGCCAATAGCTGAAAGATTTGGCATGGATCCGGGAGCTGTGCTTGACAATGTATGTTATTCATATTTCATTTTCTAATGTACTGAATTTATATGCCATTAGTCCTGTCTGAGTGGAGAACTGATTACTTCATGTCCTCTTGACTAAAGATCATCTATGCTCGTGCATACACATACGAGCATCAGTATAATCTACTTCTTGGTCTTGCTGCCAAAATGGCTGAGGAACCATTTAGGCTTCTGGTGAGTGATTTCTGGAAGTTACACCAATCAATGGTTCAATTATGAAGCTAGCTGATTAATCTGTTTGAAATGTTATTTTTTCAGATTGTTGATTCAGTGATAGCTCTATTTCGAGTTGACTTTACCGGAAGAGGAGAACTGGCTGACCGACAGGTATACTTGAACATTTCTTGAAAAATTACTTTGGTTTTCTGTCAGTTCAGTATGCCAACTTACTTTCCCCTAATCACCATTATTTTGCTGTGGTGCAGCAAAAGTTGGCTCAGATGCTTTCTAGGATGATTAAGATTGCCGAGGAATTCAATGTTGCCGTATACATGACCAACCAAGGTATTGAGACAACAACCTTATTCATTGTCTTCAATACAGTTTCTGTGATTCTTTTGGTGCTAATGCATGGAATGAACTGGTGATTGCAGTTATAGCAGATCCAGGAGGTGGTGTTTTCATATCTGACCCAAAGAAGCCAGCAGGAGGTCATGTTCTTGCTCACGCTGCCACCATAAGGTTAATGTTCAGGAAGGGCAAAGGCGAACAGCGCGTCTGCAAAGTCTTCGACGCACCTAATCTTCCTGAGGCCGAAGCTATATCCTTCCTTTGCTTCCTCAAACATTTACTAATGAACTTGACCTCTATAATGAGTTGTTTTTCTTGACAAAAAACACGTTTTTCAGATAACACCAGGTGGAATTGCAGATGTAAAGGACTAAAGAGGGCAAAATGCCCTTTCAGAACTGGACAAAGACTCAAAAGTAGTATTATCATTTTGGTAATATGTTATCACCATTTATGGCTGCCTTTCTTGAAGTGAATTTTGTAATGCCATGAAACTTTCTGATTCTCATATATCTATAATAAGACTAAACAAGAATGCAACCAAAGACACTAGTAATACTTATAACAAGTGCTATTATTCACGTATCATATGTGTCTTTGTGCCAAGAAATGGCCATAATATAGGTTTGAGAGAGGAATGCAAATTGTAAAATAAAGTAAGTTAATTCAAACTCCTTTAAGCCACATCAAACAGATCCTCTTCCCTCTGCGTAGGTAAAGAAATCATGACCATTAACCATTAGATCCTGATAGATTAACTAGAGATAAATGGGGTAAAAGCCAAAAAAACAACAAGAGCCAGCCTCCCGAAACGTGGAATAATATGGTCAGATTAGTAGTTCTGGGACCAATTTGCAGCACTTCCAACCCTGGGTATGCCGGTTGCTTCCTTCTTTGCCTCTTCATCCACCTTGAAGATTGCACCACAAACTTCACCCGAGCTATCCACCCTCGGCATTGGTTTCAATTCATTGTGGGGATGCTCGTAACTCCTCAGTCCTCCCGAGGATGTGAAGAAGCATCCTGAGGAAAGCATAACAACAAGGGATTAGGTTACCATTTTCCTTCCGGGTAGTTCAGCAATAGAAAGAAGACGACGACCTGCTACAACTAGTTTAGTTTTGGCTACCAGATTCTTGTTTGAAAGATTTTACTAGTTGTTTAGTCTGTAAAACGAACAAGGCGTTTTCCCCATACACTCGAACTAGTTAATTTTACACCATTGCAACTGCATTTTGTTCCTTCTATCATCAGCTATACATTTCAACCATTCATTTATTCAAAAAACACATCAACGCCTTTTTGTAAGCAAGATTGCCTGAAAGTTACCTTTGGGAAATGGCGCAAAGGATTTGCCGCAGCCTTGCTTCACAAGCTCTGACTCAGTTGAGAGGACAAGATGGCCTTCAGAATCTGTTCCCCAGAAGAAAGGTACACTACCTTCAGTGTCCTGTGTAACCATAGAGAAACTAAGGTGAGAGTCATTCCGAGTTGAGAAAAATCATGTAGAAAACTTGCAGAAAGAATAAGGTAACTTACACAGGCCAAGAAAGTAGCTTTAGCAGTGCTGTCATAGAGGACAAATGCAAATTTCCCAAGAATATCTCTCACGACCTGATCGGCAGGATAAGGACCTCGGTCCCTCAAGGTCCTGTAAGCCTCGATAACAATTATGACTTCATTTGCTACCTTGTTCAATCCATATTGCTGCTTAAGATGTGCAACATTTTCAATGTGACCTTGGAACAAGCAAAATATGTCATCCACAACTCCAAACAGCCTGCCAATACACAACTAAAAATGATCATTCTAATGGCCCAAAATCAAAATGTCGCATTACCTCAAGTAGCTTTACTTGAGGACAATAGCTAAACTTTTATCCCACTACGTGATCATATAATCTCCAACAAAACCAGCTACTTTTCTCATTCTGTAAACAAGATGGTAATGCTTAAGATTTTCATAGCATTTGAAAGAAAAAGACAACACCCCCGGCACCTAGAATAACACATACAATCATTACCCTAGCCATACAATATAGATATCTAAAACAGTCTGAAAAGCCTAAAAGGAATATCCCCTATAATAAAAAAGTTCATTATTATGCATCCATGGAAGCCGAACATGCTATTCTTTTACACTAATTCCTTGACAATCCAAAATTCATAGACAAGAAAACAATGAAGGTATTTGAGGCTTCAAAAAACCTTTTTTATAAGTCATTAACCCATCATTAGATGCTTAAAAGAATCAAACTTATTCAACACAGAAAAAGCCACAAAATAAGACAAACATGAATACTTCTACCTATTAAGCCATGAAACTAAAACATAGATAAACGGATCCACCATAGCTGAAAACTTACTGATCAAGATTCAAGAGCTTTGAAAATCTTTAATAATTAAGTGAATTCAAAAACAGAACTCAAAGTCAATGGGCTTCGCCACTCCATAAAATAAATGAATTTAAAAAAAATAAATTAAATAACCACAAAACCGATAAGAGACGAAACGAAATCGGACGATATCGAACGAAACAGCAAACAAACAAAGAGCAGAAAGAGAAATCTAAAGGAAAATGAATAAAGGCCACATAAAGATCTACGCATTCTATCCTCTCCAGCTAAACTAAATCATAACGGATCAAACATATATTACGTATGACGATCCAACTTCTTCGTTTGAATCGCAACGAGAAGATCAACATACGTCAATCAACAAGAGATAGTACAGTTTTCTGTATCAAAAAAGGAAAAAAAAAAAAAATCAAAACGAACCCAAGTTTGAGAACCCAATAGATAAGAAGCGAGAAACGCACCTGGGGAGCAAAGGGTTTTGCTTCTCGCTGGTGTAGGCCATGAACCCGGCAGAACCAAGATTGATGGTAACCGCGGAAGGGTACGAAGAGGAGAAATTCTGGGCCAAGAACGCATCTTTGAGAGCAGAAACTGGCGCGGTTCTTGGGGACTGCAAAGCTTCGGGGCTCTTCGCCACTGACTTATCAAACACTGCCAACATCGTCTTCTTCTTCTTCGATTGGATTTGGTTTCTGAAACTGTTCTTCAACTTCAGTCAGAATTTAAGATGGACGGAAAGAAAGTGGGGCGATGGTGGAGTTTTTATAGTTCCGAATTATGTACCTGAATTACCGAACTTACCCTCCATTTTATTAGTAATTTGTAGAATTTTTGGAATTATAGATATGAGATTGACAGTGGATTTTATCCAAAAATTGTATTGTAGGTAAACTAATCTAAATAAAACTATTATTTGTATTATGTTTTATTTTGAGTTATGAAAAGGTTAGGAGTGGCATATGTGTCATTTTCGAGGGAATAATTGTTTATCAAGAAGTAGATTCGTGGAAGATTAGAGAAGCTTATCGAAAAGTACATGCAAATGACATGGCTAATCAAGTTATTAAGTATAAGTAAATCCATAAATTAAGAAAGCTTTTATCTTTATCGGATGAAATCGAAAGTAATTAAAATAGTATTATATGTGGTAAGATTATTCATTAATTGGATAATGACATGTGTACTGATATTAGTAATGCATCATAGCTATTACTATTATCCAAAGAAGATAAAGACAATGCAATGTCATTATTAATGGATCTTACGACATTATCCTCTGAATGAATGGATAATGCGTCATAGACGAATGTAATTCCTTAACAAAATTGTAAAATATTTTTGTATATCTAAATATATGTTCTGAATACCTCCCTTGTAGTGGATGATATTATATATCCAAATTTCAGAAAAAAATGTCTCAACCCCGCACCCGCGCATGAATATTCATTGAATAATCGCATTTATGCGATCCAGTTGAAATAGATGAGATATTAAATTTGGCTATAGTTGGAGGTAGGGATATTTGAAGAAGAATAGGCCAAACAGGACAATTTGTTTTAATTATCATAAAATAATAATAATAACTTCAGAGTCCAAGATGTTCAGTCGAATCTTATCTAAGTCAATGAAATATTTAGTGAAAACGGTATAATTTCACCTTCAAACTGGATCGTTTCATTCAATCTTATCTAAATATTGAAATATTTAGTGAAACAATATAATTTCACCTTAAAACTAATCGTTTCATTAACTTGAACGAATTTAACCTAATATATTGATATTCTCCTCTCCACAATCCATCAAAAAGTGGAAAACACCATAAGCCATCACATATCAAGTATTTAAAATCTCAAAAAGACTAGACGTATTTGGTATAGAACTCTGTGTTACATAATAAACAACATTGTGCCTCTAGAGCGAGTCATTGTCTAAATTAAGGTTGTTACATATAATCAGAATCATCCTAACATCAGAAGCCAAAACAATTCAAACAAACGCCTCCTTGCCTGGAAACCTCACAAACTCCATTTCATCAGACACGGTTGTAAGCAACTGATTTACTGAACAGGCGCCTTATGTAGATGACTTGAAGAGAACTTGCAAGGGCCAGCAAAATGTACTCTGCAACAGTGTACAATATAACGCGCTTGCGGGTGCTTTCGTTAGCTGCAACACAAATCGTAAACTGGTAAAGAATTTGTAACCACTGGAAGTTGTAGTGTCATAACATGAAAGTCAATCATAAACCAAGCAAATATGGCAAGAGGAAGATACAAGCGACATCTTCTTTCATTGAGTTCCGGGGAGGGGGAAACTGGGATCAAGCCACTTCATTTAAAGCTAATTCCAGGAGAATGTTATAATGTTACCAGCATTGTTGGACTATATACAATTGTTTGTTATATAAAGTTTAATTTTGCTTCCTCACTTGTAAGTGCATTTTACTATCACAGCTTTCATAGGAACTGTCTCTTGCCTCAAACTGAAGACACTTAAGAATAGTAAAAACATATAAATGAAATCAAAATTTTCTCAAGTCATGCGAATCAACGTTATAAACAGGCTTTTCTAGACAACTCTTGAAACACCAGAACTTCAGAAGTCAGCTTCTCATGAAACAGGTCTATGCAATCAGTGTTGAGAGACTATTAAACTTCTAAGTTGGAATACACAGGCCAATAAGAAACAACACAAATGACTAACTAACACAGCAAAGTCCTGTCAATCAGTCAAACAGGCATTTCCCCGAGATGAGATATGTCCTCTAGGGAGAAATTAACAGCCATATGCTAACATAATGACAGCGAAATTCGTAAATAAATCATGCATACAACAATTAATTAGGCAGACTTCAGAACTTAAAGATACACAAAAGCATAATTGATTAAACTCTATCTTTTACTTAACACAAGAGAAGTATCATGCAGTATTTATTGTTCAGTAAATTGACTACCTATGAGCCATTGTAATGCTATTTTACCTAATTTCCACAAGTTGGTTTGTCTAAACATATAAACAATGAGACTGTTCTTATCTATTGTTCTAGATTTATTATGATGCAGTTGATAAATACTAACATCAGAATACTGATCAAGTAACCATGAATGCCTCTGCAGAAGATGAATTTACAGTTACTTCTGCTGTTGTGCATGATAACCATTTTTAGGTATCATATCTACACACTAGAATTTTGCCTGTCAAGTCCTTAAACTAGCAGCAGAGCACATGTCGACAAGAGGACAAAACTCTTTTTGCATAACATGCATTATTTATATCCACAATGGCTCTATTTCAAGGAGAAGAAAAGGCAGCCTTACTACGGCGATGGCGAGAATCACGTGCTTTCAAGTATCTCTGCTCTGCTGTCACAGATTCCAATGCCTCCCTCAGTTCAGCAATTTTAACATTTATGGGATCTAAATGCTCTGTTAAAATTGAGATAAGAATCAGTTTAAATAGAAAACAAATTAAAAGAGAGAAATCCTATTAGATCTTCTCAAGCCACATCAAGTGAATTAGTATCTTATCACCAGAAACAGGGGAATTAAAAAACAAAACAAAAAACTATTAAGCCCTAATTATACAAAAAATTCAAGGATAATTTGTACAGAAGTCAGACAAACCATCTTTGGCCAGGTCATGTTCAGTAGGAATGTGGCCAACATGTATGTAGAAAGAGACCGTTTCAGGTGCTGAGTAAGGATTATGAAAACAAAACTTGTACATCCCACTTCTTGGGGCCTTGAACTCAAATTTGTCCCCAGATGTTCCCTTCACAGAATGGGCTACACTACCACCAGGAGCTGTCACCTGCAATTAGAAGGAAAATACAGGTTCAAACTAGCTTACATTCCCATCCTTTAGTTTTCCTTTTTCTGAGTTGGTATTTGAACATCTACTATGAGCTTCCATGTTTACTTCATTGACAAGGCTCCTTAAATATACTAGCTTTTTGTGACCTTCTACCATCAAATCCAAACTGTCCAAATAGTTTAAAACTTGGGTACTGCATGTCTAAGTTTAAGAGCGCGTCTGTGAAAATCCAAGGAAGCCAATCATAGTTCTAACTGCCAAAACTAACCCCCAATACCTCAATCAGACCTACCATGAAACATATATGACAAACTATTTCCATTTCGTTAACTCTGGATGCAAGCCAAACATGATTGTACAAAAACAGTCCCAAACATTTAGTACTCCCTTCCTGAATATATCCTCACAATCAAAAGAATAATCATCCAATGCAGCATTCAACTTAAGAGACAACACATTAACACATGAAAACTAGTAATAAGCATGAACTGTTCATTCATAAGTTGTTCCTCCACAAACAATCAATGCATGGCTGTAAAATAGAAGATGAGCTCGTGTCAAAGTTCCAATTTCATAAGCTACTTTCACCTCATATTGATGCTATAAACCAAAACGAAAATCTATTCAGCTGTGATCATGAAAGAAGGTAAAACCTCATTGGATCTCAGACAACATAATGATAAGATACTTCTAGAGAAAGCATTTCTGCATGCCTGGTAGTTCTAGATCCCTCTTTTTTCCACCTGTCAGTTTCTATAAAATCAAGCTCATGAATATTCAAATTTAGCAAAATCATTTTTTATGTTTGTTTCTTACAAAAGCATAATGGACTAGATTCCCTCACCGAGCAGATATACAAGCAATTCATCAATAAATATCTTTCTGACAGGATACATATTCCACAGAAATTATTACCCAGTTCTTTCATTATCCTGGTCACTGTAATATTAAAAAATGGTCTTCAACCAGATTGTAGGGGCACTTATCCCACATTTCATGTTCAAAACCAAAAGGCCACCAAATGAGACAACGGAGGGGTACTTCAGGCTACCATTCTATTAAAAATATAAATGAACAATACATAAGATATGTCAACCAACATGGAAGAATAGCACAACATTGGGATCAAAGATGACATCTATCAAGACAATTTGTTGCAGAAACTAATGTTAATCAAAGTTTTTGACAAACACCCTGTCCACCCAAAAACAGAACTGCATGTTGGTTTATCCAATTAGAATGTTGCTCAGACTTTAATTTGATCCCTGAAAAACAGTCTTCAGAGTTTTATTTCAAATAAGAACAGTCACAGATTTGAGCAACAGCAAGCATAAGATAATAAAACAGTTTGCTCTATATGAGGAGTCAAGTAATGGAAAATGCAGGATGTAAGTCAACATAAGCGCCAAATCCCTTAACTGCTTCATTCTTTACATGGCTATACTTGCAAATTTCTTATTGGATTGTATATAAACGAAGACAAAAAGAGCTAAGATTATCTTCTTTACTTCATTCCTTCTTTCTTATGCAAGGATGATCTAAATTTAAATTCCTTTAAACCAATTGAGTCTCCCACACACTCTTTCAGCAGAAAAATCTTTCATCACAGCTCCAATAAACAGACGACAGACCTTATATTGAACTGCTCTAACCCAGATTTCACATGCTGAACAAAATATAATTCTTCTAACCCCAAGAATTACAAAAATTTCCTTCAAACCCAAAAAAGGAAAACCCACTTGGATTAACATATTAGAAACCCCGATTCAACACACAAGAAACTCCGATTCAACACAACCCAGATGAAAATTCGAAAGAAAAAAAAAATTCATGAATAACTGGGAAACGCGAAGGAATGAGGGATTGTACCATTAAATCGATGCCGGGGTGGTCGGAGCTCCAGAAGATATCGTGATCGACGACTACGAAGTTACCGGAAACGGTGTCGCCTTCGTACAGGACGTACTCGTACACGCATTCAACATCGCTCACCGTAACAGACAACGCAGATACTGAACATTTTCTGACAAAACTGAAAAAGACTGCCAAAATAATCGCATAAGCCCCCATCGTACCTCCAATCCCATTTCCACTTCTCCCCATAGCGAATCAAATTGATTTGCAATTCAATCGATCTAAGAAGACGCCCCTTTCCACTATTTCCTTTTCGACGATGGAGGAGACCGAAAGTAAAATTAAAAGAAAAGTTGTTTAATAATTTTGTTTTCCTTAAAAATAATAACTATATAATTTTGTCCTCAAATGAAAATAATCAATACTTTGTACTTTAGAAAGAAAAGAAGAAAAAAAAAAAAAAAACGTATTTTACTATTCAGTTCAGTAAAAGACAAACGTCACAAATTAACTCAAAAATTAATAAAAGAAATGTGATTTTACTATCCAGCGGACTTCAGTTTTGCCAGTAAAAAGCAACCATTGTAAAAGGATTAGAAAAGTGGAACCTTTGTTTGAAAGTTTCTCAAGTCTCCTCAGCTAATTCTCAAGTTCAATGTTGGGGTATGTTCATGAATGCCTTAAAAACCATGCTTGATCATGACCAACGTAAAATTTCATATCTTCGATCGTGTATATGTATATCTTTTTTTGTTGCATTTTTCTAGTTTTTTTTTTACATTTGTTACTTGGAAAATGTAGAGACCTCATATTTTGATTCCTGTTCATCGGTTTAGCATGTTTAGTTTCGGTGTTCCAGTTAGAGCATGAATTACGTTTTATTTTTTCTTTCTCTGGAACTAAAGTGATGCGGTAATGGTGTTTTTTTGGAATTGGAAGTTTTCACATGTACACCCATCTGAATTTCTGAAACTTGGAAACGATTTGTTCTGAGTTCTTGTGATTTGTTAAGTATTAATCTTCCGGTAGCTTCAAGCTAATCTTACAAACCAAAGAAACACACAAGTTTGTATGAAGTTAATGTAATTGATTCATTCGACTTTTCTTGCCAAAATTTAGCTTGATTTCTGAAGAATATGATTATTATCACCTTGTGTTATCGGTTTGATTTTGGAGTTTTTTTTTTTTTTTTTCCTGCTCTGTCAAGTGCTATGCTGGTGATTTTTTACGTGAAATTAAAATTGTGATATATTATTCATCAACTAAAGAACATCCTTGCGCTCGAATGCTTTGGAAGATCAACAACTTGCCAACTGTCTTTCAAACCTAAAATTTCATCTCTCTTCGTAGACATATTTTCATTCATGTTCATCAATTTAGCTGTGTAAGTGACAAGTATTAAGTATATATATACACACACGTATAGTTTGGGGGTTCAATTCGGCCAGTTTTATGTGATTTATGACATGGTAAAGATGCTCTGAATCTAAATCTTATAGTGATTTGAGAATGCTTTGTTAAGTATTTTCTTTTAGTTTCAATTTCAAGCTAAGTACAAATCAAATTAGCAACATAACTGAATGCTTGTTGATTGGATTTTCCTTGTCAAAATTTAGCTTGATCGATTATTGAAGAATATGATTCTAAGCTTGCGTTATTGGTTTACTTTTGGAGTTTTTTTCTTGCTCTGTCAATGCTATGTTTTTGAAGGTGGTTTTACAGTGATCCACATGAAATTAAAAGGGATTGTACTATATTATTCATCAACAGAAGAGAAGAACATATATAACAGAGTTAGATTAGATACATTTCTTGCCTTTCTCGTATGCAGTGGGAAATCAAGTGCTTTCAGAAATTTGATTTTTGATTATTTCAGTGTTGTGATTGGGAAGATCGGTTTGATCTCTACATTGGTGCTTTCCATTGCTTGGGATGAGAAAGCTACTAAGAAGATTTTTGAAAAATTGGATAAGCAACAGTTGGATAGATTCAAAAAGGTGTGTGCTGTGTACCTTTTTTTTTTTTTTTTCTTCTTCTTCTTCTTTCGATTCATGTTTTGTTACAACTAATATTGATTATGTTCATTTCTATAAACAGAGCTACAATCATCAATCATTCAACTGTGCAAAGCTGGCTGGGAGGATTGATGACAAGAATTTCAGGCTATTGGTGCGTGAGTAGTTAATTGTGTTACCAATATGCTCCTATTCATTTGAAACTAACAAATACATCTTATCTATCTACAGTCTATCCACTCCATTGCCAGACACCATCCTTTGAACTCTGTCATTGGGATGAGAGGGCAACAATTCAGTTTCGACCGTGCAGCTCTCAGGGACGAGGTAATACTCTCCCGTTCGAGCTACTATAATTATACATGTGGTACTTACGAAGTAAGAACATAAATGAATGGATTCATGAAACTAAAATCGTTTAATGAAGTATATATATATATATATAATTGCATGCATTAGTACTCCTTTTCCTTTCTAAGTTTCTATTGATTAAGTCAAATTATAATCTTATAAATGTGATATTATATGTTTGTTTGATTGATTACGAAGGAGGTACTTGGTCGTGCATGCACTTATGAGGTGATGTACCAAATGTTTGTCAATCACATTGCTAGGGAGAGTGCTGATGACCGGCGTCCTCTTTCTTATACGGTCTGATAATACCATTTCATTTTACTAACTAATTAATTCGGTTTATCTTTAAATTTTTGTTTTCCTAATCGTTATTTTGTTATTAATTTGCAGCCTTGTCTTACTAGGGAGCTCCCCAGTTTCGCTCTCAAGATATGATATGGATGGAATGCTAATACTTGAGTTAGTTTGTCAAGCAATTTTGTTGGTTAATATATTAGTAGCGGAAACTTGAACGGTATGAATTGGGCCTTATGCAATGTGGGATGAGACTCTCGATAATACAATAATGACATGTATTTAAACTGATAAATGTAAATGGCACATTTTTTGCTTGGAAAGTTAAACCACTTACTAATTCCGAGACTTTTGTTTTGATTCTTAACTTTATTTTAATGGAAACAAATAGTTGGCAAAAAAGCATCTAAAAAAAGGTGTCATCCTCACTAAATAAAAGGCAATTTTGGTCAACCAATAAAATAATAAAAAAGCAAGAGTGATGAAAGAATATCCTAATTTGAAAAATCACATCAAATGGTATCAAATCCATGCAAACTTTAAAAACTGGATATAGCCTCAAAATAATGGCTAGAGATCTTCTGTTAATTTTTTTTGTCTTTCTTGTTTACCTTCTCATAATGGAATAGTGAGTCTCATGATGTGATATGTGGGTTTCACACTCTATTGTGAGAAAGTGGACAAAGAAGACAGGAAAAAAGTTGACAGAAAATCTGACAGACCAAAATAGCAAGGGACGATGGGGGATAAGCTTCATCGTCGAGTGGAAAACAACCCTCAATAACCTATTTGGTTTATAGGAATTCTGGTCAAGGAAAGTAATATGATTTCTCAATATTAAATTCTTTGTTTGGAAGTCATTTTAATTGGTTGGGAAAGAAACATAAATTCGCGATGCAGGGAAAATAAGTGTTATTTTCTTGAAAAAGAAATCTCTGTTATAATATCGTATTCTTTTTCCCGGGTTACAGATTTTCAGAAAAGACAATCGCTAACCTTACTCTTATTTATTTTCAAATATTTTATATTTTTGTTATATCGACCATAAAATTAAAAAAAAAACCCCATAAAATGACAAAAAAGGAAATATATATACATATATATATTATTTTTCCTAAAAAAGGTAAAAGATTGTCTATGTATAAAAGTCGTCTAACTAATTGGTTGTAACTAATCGTCCATAATGTCACAATTTACTTTAGTAGATATTATATCTAACTAAGATTTGTTCATTTTAATTTTTATGTCTAAATATATATACTTAAAACAACATATATACTTTTCATATATAATATTCTTTATAGTTAACTTTTATTAGCTATAAAACTAAATAATATTTTAAAGAAAATTAATGTACCATATTTAAAATTTATAATTTCTCTTTCTTTTAAATTTAGAAAAAATGAAGTGACAAATTTAATATTTCATTTTACAACAAAAAAATTTATTTTTCCAATTATTTTCTTATTCATCTGAATTCTCGCTAAACTAACAACTACATTATAGATCAATAATCAAATCTCTAATTTTTTTAAAATTTTAAATTAATTTTGGATGAGTAATTGACATGTAATTTATTGTTAAAGTTGTAGTTTAATTTATAATTAAATATTATTTAGCTCTTATTTAGGTTAATAATATTTTTATGAGAAAATCATTAAGTTTAATTCAAGAGGGCATTTTTGATATTTAGTTTAGTTCACATTTAAGTTTCCAAATACATTTCTTAATCAATCCAAAAGCAAAAAAAATATTCTTTTTTTACTTTACTTTCATTATCATTAAATTCCCATAAATCATATTCCTCTAAAACTTTATTTTCCCGTGAACCAAACAACTGCTAGAGATCTTCTGTTAACTTTTTCTCTATCTTCCCTGTTTACCTTCTCACAATGGAGTAGTGAGCCTCATGATGTGATATGTGGGTTCCACACTCCATTGTGAGAATGTGAACAGAGAAAACAGGGAAAAAGTTGACAGAAAATCTGAAGCCCAAAACAGCAGAGGACGATGGGGGATAAGCTTCATCGTCAAGTGGAAAACAACCCTAAAGAATATTTGTAAATATTCTGATATGCAATTAACCCAAAATAAAATAAAAAATCATATATGGGCTCGTAACCAATCCACTCAATTAAACTTGGACTTATGTTTCACTAAAATAGTAGTTCTTTCTAATAAAAGAGTTTATTTTTAATTTTTTTTAATCTTTATACCATTGCTAATATAATAATATGTGGATTATAATTAATTCACTTTTGAAAATTAACGAGATTCGTGGAATAAATGATATTAAATTTTACATTTTAAAAATTTAACCTTCTCCTACTTCTAATAATGGAAGGAGTAATAAATTACATCAATGTAATTCCTAAACCTTAACGTGGGTTCATAACTGCGGAAAGAATCAGTAACTTGGGCTTTGCTTTGGGTTTGGGTCCGAAGCCTGTTCAACTAGTTTATGTCATGACTTTAGGGATTCAACTGTAATAGTTAGAAAGTAGTAGGGGCTTTTGTAATATGTAATTGTTGAGGGCTAATAGTATAAATAGTATTGTACGGGTAAAGAAGAGGTATGCTTGATAATGGAATTTTGATAATTTTCTCTCCCAAATTTCTTCTGTTCTCTCCCTCTCGTTCTTCCCTTTTGTTCCCTAATCCACTTATTTTTCCCAAATAAATGGTCATTATAGAAAAATCATGCAATTAAGAAGATACATGAATTTCTTCTGTTATCTTTATTTATATTTTTTTGTTTAACTACATTTTAAGTGGGAATGTGTGTGATATATGTGTATTTAAAATGACATTGTAGTTAATATTATTAAATAAAATCAATTAAATAAGGGGTATTATTAAAACTTTTTAAATTTTTTGCATTGAAATATGTAAAGGGAAATTTGTTTGGAAACAAACAAATTTTTTATAATCGTCACTTATTTGGAAAGTGATGGAGTAATTGGTAAGCCATCATCACCTGGGCTTTTAACTGTGGAACGAATCAGAAGCTTGGGCTTTTCTTTAGGTTTGGGTCTGGGCCTAAGCCTGAAAAGGTAATTTACAAGAAATCAAACGGTGGACGTAACTTTATAAACCTTCATCGACTCCACTAGCTAAAACATTACACAATTCACGGCGTACGTCCGCTTCTGGAGAAAAGTTCTGATCCCAAATTATTTTCCCCTATCCAGCAATTCCTTGCCCTAATTCAATCGTCAATAGCATCTATCCAGGTATCCAATTCATCGCGTTGAAGTTAGTGTGCCCAAAAATTGTTGTTTTCATACGGTTTCGGTCTTCGAATTTTACCAAAATTTTCTGGGTTTGCAATTTTTATGGTGTTCGACGCTTTGTATGCGAAAAGATGGTTATGATTTGTAGTTTGTGTCAAGGATTTGAGGGATTGAACTGCTGAATTTGTTCATTAAGATTTGGGAGGGGACGAAATTGTACCATGCAATTTAGTTATCATATATGGTTTTTACCCTTTACGGTTGATGGTTGTCGAAATTGATCGAGCTGATTCATCTTTTAGGTGTTTGTTGTATCTATTGTTCTGAACTCTTACTTTTGTTTGTGTTTCGTTGCTTTGAATATATGGTGTATCTTCTTGAGTGTTGGCTCAAGTAAGTAGTTATTGATTAGGTTATGTTTACTGCTTTAAAGGCCGACTACGTAAACATACTGACCCATTGATGGTCTCAATTCATTCTTAGCGTAGTTAGTTTTGCTTCAATTTCTTTTTCCTCGCTTCATCCTTTTCTGATACACTAATTGTATGCTTTTGGGAAGATGCTTCCTGAGAAACGTGGGTTTTTATTTATGTTGGTGGTGCATTACTCACTGGCTGGATTTATGTTCCTTTTGTATTGTTTATTACACTTGCTTCTTTTTAATTCCATTCAGTGAAGAATCTTATCATGCTGTAATTTTGAAATTTTGTTTTATATTTAGTTTTAGACTTTCAGGGAATGGATGGCTTTCTGGGTGGGTTTTAGAGAATTATTTTGGGAAAATCACTGTTTTGGTCCCTCAATTATACCCTCATTACACTTTCAGTCCCTCAATTATTGAAACTCGCACTTTCAGTCCCCTAACTATCACTCTTTGGTCCCTCTTACCAGCAAGCTACCGGCTGACTAACAAAGTCAACGGTAATTTGGACCATTTTGAAAATTTCATAAAATATGTGGGCCAAATCATAATAACTCAAAACGTTTTTAAAAAAGAAACTAAAATTTTTTTCTTCAAACAAAAAACAATGGCACGGGCTAGCAGCGGGTATGATTCGGCGCTAAAAAAGTTTTGAGTTATTATGATTTGACCCAAATATTTTTATATATTTTTCATTTTGACCCCAAAACAATGACACTTGCTTCTTTTTGAAAATTCAGTGAAGAATCTTATCATGCTGTAATTTTGAAATTTTGTTTTATATTTAGTTTTAGACTTTCAGGGAATGGATGGCTTTCTGGGTGGGTTTTAGAGAATTATTTTGGGAAAATCACTGTTTTGGTCCCTCAATTATACCCTCATTACACTTTCAGTCCCTCAATTATTGAAACTCGCACTTTCAGTCCCCTAACTATCACTCTTTGGTCCCTCTTACCAGCAAGCTACCGGCTGACTAACAAAGTCAACGGTAATTTGGACCATTTTGAAAATTTCATAAAATATGTGGGCCAAATCATAATAACTCAAAACGTTTTTAAAAAAGAAACTAAAATTTTTTTCTTCAAACAAAAAACAATGGCACGGGCTAGCAGCGGGTATGATTCGGCGCTAAAAAAGTTTTGAGTTATTATGATTTGACCCAAATATTTTTATATATTTTTCATTTTGACCCCAAATGACCGGTAACCAGATAGCTTGCCGGTAAGAGGGACCAAACTGGCGAAAGAGTGATAGTTAGGGGACTGAAAGTGCGAGTTTTAATAATTGAGGGGACTGAAAGTGTAACGAGGGTATAATTGAGGGACCAAAACTGCGATTTTCCCGAATTATTTTTCCCTAGAATAGGAATAGGAGCACAGCACTTCTTGAACCTGGTTCTGAAGGTCGGTCCCCTTATTATTATTGAGTTGTTAGCTAGATTTTGCTATCTTTGTTGTTGATTTTTAGTTACATTTGAAGCTGTCATTTTGATATTTAGAGATCATAGCATGGAAGTTGTCCTGGATGAGCATAATTGGTGGTTTAGTAGCTATAAAGTTTTTGGCAATGTATCTATGCCATGAATTGAGTTGACATTCTGATGATTGGTCTAGAAAAGTATATGCATTTGATTCTAAATGGTACTTTTGGGTTAGGGTTTTTGAATGTTTAATTGAAATCAATTTAGGGCCATCCTCATTATTTTTAACGCCCTTCTTTTCCCTGTTTTTTCCTCGTTGTAGGTACCCAATTGTTCATTGACCAGCTGTTGTTTACCTATCTTTTCCAAGTTTTCATCAGAGCTTTGAGAATGGCAGAGAAATTGAGAATACTAGAGAAATGTTGGTTCCTTTGCCCTATTAACTCCAATTTATTGGTGAAATTTATAGATTTGGGTTTTCTTACTCATTTTTTCTATTTTGTGATTTGGGTCACAAGGGGTGATTCCTTTTCTCAGACCAGGCGTGATTCTCGGCATCCTGGCATACACCACATATGATCTCAATCGTCCATTCCGTGAAGAAATAGATTCTACTCCACGGTAAGAACATATATGTATAACTATAAATGACATTGTTTTTAGGCAATGCGGCAATTTGAAATGGTGTTTTGTGCAGGAGGAAAAGTTGGGCTCAGTTGCAAGAGGAGACTGAAGCTTGGAGGCGGGAGGAGGCTTGGAGGCGGAATGCTTCAGTTTGGCAGAAGTTTACCCGTAGTGTGACAGGTTTCTTCAAATAGTGCTGTTTGGTGGCTTATCTATTTAACGGGAAGTTTTATTGAAACCTACCCGTAAAAAATGCTCGTAAATTGCCGCGTTTGGGATTTTGCAACCTGCAAATGAGAGCGGTTATTAACTTCTTATTGTCTCATTGTATAAAGTTATTATTTTACATTCCTTGTATGATTTTTCGACCCTTTTTTTTATAAACAACAAATGTGACTTGCAAATGTAAACATGCTCAAAAGAACTTACAAGTTACAAAATCAGTTGCATTTGCATCTACATCATTTTCACCAAAAAAAATTTGCATTAGCATAAGCCACTGTGAAGTCTGGTATGCTACACACTTGTATAAAAATAAATAAATAACTCTCCAATTTCTTTGTAAAAAAACAGTTTGCGTTGAAAAATGAGTTCCTGCAGTCCTCCATGGCAAAAAACAAGAGAAGGGTAAAATTTATGCTTTCTTAGCCTTTTATGAGGCGGACATTGACAAAGCATCCTCAGCATATCTTCAGAATTCTTTCTTCCATGCAGGGGATTGTTCATGTAAATCTTCTAGCAGCTTATACATAAAAAAGAAAGGACTATGTTAGTGAAAAAGGTAGATGATCTTCCCAATATCTAATTCTGCTATAGAAAAAAACCCAAAAATTCTGACAACATTACACAATATTCGCCCTATATAATACTTATGCAAGATTCTTTTGATCCCAGACTTTTAGTGAGTTTCTAAATAATTTGTGTTCATTTGATAATTTGTTCTACTGTATATTAATTCTTTGTTTTACAGTCCCTCTACAAAATTGCCAAGAGACATGACCTAACCCCCGCTCTTGGCATGTGGGCTCATCCGCTCATGTTTCCTTCTAGGGGCAACGAGGTAATAAAGTCTCAAAAAAAAAAAAAAAAAAAAAAAATTCTTCCCTTTTCCTATTTAATTGTTTGTTGTATTTTGACTATTAATTTTAAATCTGTTTATTTTCATTGTGAAAAGGATATATTTACTCGAGCTTGTACGTATGAGATTATTTACCGATTGTTGCTGGCTCAAGATATTGCTAATGATCATGGAGATGTGAGGGGTCGCTGACTCTTTTTCTTCTTTCATGAGGTGCGTTTTGATTGCTCGTGACTTTGTCTTTTTTTGATAAAATATGATTAGATTAAAACGGAACTTCGGTTACATATTAAACGGGACTTTTGACATGACTTTGTATATGAGTTTCCCAAATTAATTATAATCATTCGATTATTATTATTATTATTATTTTTACCATTTCTCTTCTATAGATATGAACTCGAACTCGAACTCGGAAGGAAGCTCCCCGGTAGGATGACACCATAAGATGTAAAAGTGAAACAATATTTTGGTCAACTTTTGTAAAAACGGTGTAGCTCATGAACTTATATCTTTTATTTTGCTAAACGTATGGTATTGTTATGTTTGTTTTCACCGTGCATCCTTTAATGAAATTTCCTTATAAAAACAAGTTAAACTTTTGTTGCTTATTTATACCTTTTCATCTACTACATTCATATCAAAATAAATAAAACTGTATTAGATATTTGAAGAGAGTATTTGGAATACTCTCTCCAAGCACCTAAATAATGATGAATAGTACTCGGATACTATTCACAACTATTAGCATACCATAAAATAAAATAAGATTGTATTAGATAGAGAATTAAAAACAAAAAACAATGACGGTGAGAGACGCACGTCTCTCAAGCTTGCATGAAGCCAGTGACATACATAAATCGACTTCATATAAGTTTTTGCGTTAAATGAAAATGTGTGTAATGTATGTACATTTTAAATGACACAGTAATTAATATCATTAAATGACATCTATTAATAAAGAATAATATTGAAATTTTTTATTGAAATGTGTAAAGGTATACTTATTCACAGGAACAAAAAAATTTCTCTAAAAAGCCACTATTTGAGAATGGAGGGAGTAACTATTTAACTCGAAATAAATGCTAGTATCTCTTACTCCCTCCGTTCCATTAGAAGGGTTCATCTTTACTTAGGTACAACTTATTATGAATGTCAATGTACAATACCTAATATACTTAATTTGTTACTATTTGTTCCATTTATATCCTTACTTAAAAAGTAAAAACTAATTGTAGACCACACATAATTATATTAGTAAGGCTAAGAGATGTAAAAAAAATTGAAAGTGAACTCTTCTAATGGAATAAAAGATATTTGTCAAACTAGACCCTTCTAATGGAACGGAGGGAGTATATCTTTGCATGAGGAATTGAATAATTTTGGAAGACAACATAATGACTCATTTGCCTCAAATAAATGATTGAGAGTAGATGGTAAAGTTGGAAATAATTCTCTCTTTAAATGAACACTTCTTTTGTAGTCATGTTCAATTGTAGAGGTAAAGCACTCAGATTCAAAGTATTGCCATTGAAGAAGATTAGAGAGAGTTTCCAAGAAAATATTTCTTATAATGATGTGTTTAAATTTAATAAAGTGTTGTTACATTAGCCGGTTGTACCATGTCATATTGATGATGTGTATACATTTAATATTTAGATTATTTTTCCTTATTTTGAAACAAATTAAAACTATCCAAGTAAACACTTATTGTGGAATAGAGGAAGTATTAATTTGAACTCACCTATTTGTTTTTGCATAATGTGAACGTGATTTGTTCATTTTAAATAAGGCAAATGACACCAACGGTCACTCAATTATCAGGAAGTTTAGTTTTGGCCACTATTCTATTTTTCATGCGTGTTTGCCCACTGAACTTTCTAAGGAGTTACTTTTAACCTATTCCGTGAGAAATGACAGTCAAGTTAGATGGAATCCTTTACATGCGCTACTCACGTGATTTTTAGAGGGGTATAACTCAATACATTTGAAAAATTAACAAAAATAAGGGAACTCAATTTACTACTCAGCTCAGGCCACATGCCAACTCCATCAAAAGAACGTGAGTGAATCTCATCGAGCGAATGTATATATGTTCGTGTATTGAGATGTAGGAATATATTAATTTGTGTGTAATGTCATTGCTTTCAAATGAATGAAAATATTGAAAAGAAAAAAAAATTGTAAGTGTCAAATGTATGAACTTCTAATTTTTATAAATTGTCTGCATTTTCAAAATAGGTGGAAGAAATTTGTCTAATTTGACTGTCGTACCACTAGATCTATGTTGAAGAGCAAATTGTACCCGAATTTTATGGTATTGGGCCTCTCTAATGAAAATTGCGTCTAAAAGAGGGATGTTACCACATTGGCATTTCACAATTCACTTCCCAATATGGAAGCCAGCTTTATTACATATTACTTAATAATTTTTTTTTATCATTTACATTTTAAAACGATCTTTTTAGTTTCTTAATTTTATTTTTTGAACTATTTAGTACCCTACATTTCAGAACGATCTTTTTGGTCCCTTGCTTTTTATGTTCGAACTATTTGGTCCATTGGCTATTTAACCTAGCGGAAAACGTTAACTCGGACTTTTGACCACGCGACTCTGAAAGAAGAAAATCAACCTAATGAAGACAATCATTGGGCTATTAAAGTTGATGTTAGGACAAGTTTACTCTTCCCTAACAGAGTCGTGTGAGTGAAAGTGCGAATGATATGAACTTTTTTCGTTGCCAAGGGACCAAATTGTTCAAAAAATAAATATAAAGGACCAAAAAGATCGTTCTGAAATGTAAAGGACAAATTAATTCGAAAAATAAAATGAGGGACCAAAAAGATCATTTTGAATTGTAAGGGACCAAAAAAATTATTAGGCCATATGTAAGCGACCAAATTTGAAGTTTACTATATATATATATTTTTTGTTGGTAGCATAGCTTTATTTAGGGGTGATAACGAGCCGAGTTTTGACGTGTTCATTTATTGTTCATATTTTTATCGAGTTTAAAATCTTGTTCATGTTCGTTTATTTATTAATCGAGCCGAGCCAAGCCGAGCTTTGACGTGTTCGTGTTCGTTTATTTATTAATCGAGCCGAGCCGAATTTGTTCATGTTCGTTCTCAGCCCTAAGTGTCAGCTCATTTATTTATAAGGAATTTTCCTCCCAAATTTTCTCTCATTTCCGATGTGAGATTGGGTAAAATTCACCTCAAAATTGTTCATTTCTGATGTGAGATTGGGTGAAATTCACCTTTTCACAAAATAAATTTGGCCTTGTAAAAATTCAAACCCTAGTTCCTTTGTTTCTTCTTTTGATGTTTTACCACTGCACCAAATTTATTTTCATGTTATATGTATGAATGATAAATTATATATATATTTTATCCTTCTTAAAAATTATTTTTTCTTATCGAACTGTTCACGAACGTAATCGAGCCGAGTTCCCTTTTGTTCATTTATTGTTCGTTTATTAATCGAGCATAAAATTTTGTTCGTGTTCATTTATTAATAAATAAACGATCTCGAACTGAGTTTTTAACGAGTTGATCCCGAGCTTGTTCGTGAACGTTCGTGTTGGTTCTCAACCCTAGCTTTATTACATCACGCATGCATGAGACTTGAGAATTGAGAGTGAGTGAGCGAACGGGTTGTCGTTTGCTTGCGCAAAATGACACTAGACCTTTTGGTCCACTGACACTCTCCTATCCTCTCCTCTCCTCCGTAATTTGCAAAATCACGAAAATAACAAATCGATCTTTATCTCTTATTTTATCTGATACTAAATCTTTTTTTTTATTTTAAACTGAAATGACTTAATGAAGAATAATTTTTATAATTTATTTGTAATTTATTTGACTCACATTTTGTGTAGGAATCTTATGCTCTAATCTTATTCTCACACCGATTTCACGTGGGATCCCAATTAGAGTTGACAATCTTTGATACGACACGAAAACACAACACAAACTCTACACGATATAAGCGAGTTAGGGTATGGATCAACCCAAATAACACGAATAATTGAAAGAGTAAGGCTAGGATTGAAAAAGTTGACACGTGAACCCACCAACCCAAATCCGTCACGTGAAATTAATACTACAACATGAAAACCCGACATAAAATGTTTGCGGATTAAATGGGTCGTCACGAATAACAGAATAACACGAATAATTAAACAGGTAAAGTTAGAATTGAAGGGTATCGATACGAGAACCCAATAACCCAGACACGACACGAATTGCTTTCTCTAATCCCAATCTTGCAAACTCCTCCGGGTCTCCACCTAACTTCCCTCAATACCTAGAACAATCTCGACCGCAAGCTCCAATCCATCTCACAATTTCAAATTCCCTGGTGGTGGTGTAGCCACAACTCCTACACGCTCTTCTCAACCACCAGATTCACCCCACGTGACTTGCGTACCTTTTCGTGACCCACCCCTTACACGTGGCTCCTAAAATATCCACCACCTTGCTTTTCTCTCATGCACTCGTGCCGTTATAAAACCCGACTCCGAAGTTGAAATAAGAGCAATTCAGGTCGTGGTATGATTTCCAAAACATAGTTTTGAGATTTATTTTAATTTTATAATATTAAAATTATATTGATAATGTAAAAAAGTATATTGAAAAATATAAAAAGGTGTATTGAAAATGATGAAAAATTATTATAAAATTCAAACTTTTCTCATGGTTTTGACTTGCCAAACAGGGCCAATTCGCACTCCGATCAATCTTCAAGCAAAGCAAAAAGCAACTTCTGTGTTTATTTTTCCTAGATACTAGAAGATTAGTAAAAATGGCAGCAGCCTCAGCTTCCATGCAAACGCTTGTTGGCGGCCCTGTGAATGGGCTCAACAGAAGCATTCATCTTCCCAAGAGATCGGCCAACCTCTTGAGAACCAGAAGCATGGCTCAAGTGAGTAATTCTCGAACCTTCTTTTTTTCTTTTTCTCGAATTTTTGTATTAATCATCAGTTTCATGAATTCCGGCAGAAAAATGAGAAGGAAATCGACTCAGAACAACCATCCCTGCAGTCAACTCCGGCGGAGGTTCCTAAACCCAGCCAGCCAAGTCCTCCTCCCCCAAAGCCAAAGGTGAGCACGAAATTCGAAGAAATACCAGCCAAGTTTATGAAAGGGATTTAATTCTGTTTCTTTCCTTTTTCATGTAGATCACAATAAAATCACTTCAAATAGCATATCATCTAACAAAGCAAGCAAAAATCCATAATCAAATCGATAACGCAACACTGTAATCATATTCTTCACGAATCAAACCGAAGAATACTTAACAAATGATAAGAACTCGAGCAAATCACTCGAAGTTTCAGATCGGTGTCCTGGTGAAACTCCGAATTCAAAGCACCCTTACCACAACACAACTCACTTAAAATTGACTAAATTAAACAGAAACCGTACGTACTTGTCACTTTACTCGCTAAACTGATGAGCACGAATGAATATATATAGTTTTTTACCGATCCGAAATAAGAAATGTTAAATATACTAAAATATGCCACAGAAAGATATTTACGAAGAGAGATGAAATTTTACGTTTGTCGATGGCTTCGAACAAGTCTTCTTCATCTTCGATCTCTTCTCTCTCGACGAGCTGTAACTGGCTGTGATCTTCGGACCTGAGCTCAAAATCCAACGAACACTCAAAAAATTTAAACGTATTGCCGGAGATTATCTCGAAATTCAACAGAATTATATGATTATATGACTGAAACTTTTAAAAGTTAAGAACATCACTTGAGAGCAAGCATCACCATTGTTGGATCGTCTGAAACTCGAGAGACAGCAGTGCGAGAGGTGTGAGCTGTTGATTTCAAACTTTAGAGAGAGAAAGCGCGGTAATCAACTTTCCGTGAAACGTGATTTGAATTTTTTTTTTTTGTAAACAAAAAAAAAAACTTTTATATTAATAATACTGAAAATCGTCCAGTAACGTTTGAAATACAAGAGTAGGGGTGGCATAAGCCACCAATACAGCTTTTGTCTATACTTCCCCAAAAACTTGCCCATGCTTCCTTGCCCATGCTTCCCCAAAAACTTGTCCTTGCTTCCTTGCGCATGTTGTCTTGCCCATGCTTGCCCATTTACTCCATTTTTTAATTTCATGCTTCCCCAAAAACACTTTCTTGTCCCCCTCACCCACCTCCGTGCCGTCCAACTCCAACTCCAACGCCAACTCCACCTCCACTTCCACCGCAAGAACTCCAACTTTTGCCCAAACAGTCCCCAAAAACTCCAGTCCATCTCCATCTCCATCATTCTCCGATACCTACGAACAGGCATTTCTCCAAAAAACCTCTCTAAAAAGAGAGTCCCAAAACCTCTCTAAAAGAGAGTCCAAAAAACCTTACAAGGAAGAGGACAAACCCTTACAAGAAGAAAACAAACTAAAATCGAAAGAAACAAAACAGAAAGATAAAACGAAAACAAAACAGGAAAATAAGATAAAATAGATAAAAAGTTTTAGTCCCCCCTTCTCCCGAAGGGAAGAAGGGGGGAAGAGGGAAATGGGTTTTGGGAAGTTTCTAGAGAGAAGGAGGAGAAACTTTGTTTAGAGAGAGAAGAACATATTGATGTGAAACGTGATTTGAATTGAATTGAAGAGTTTGAGCAATTTATAGTGCGCCCCAGATTGGACTTATTGGATTCTATTGATTTGCCTTCGGGTTGTGTTACGGCCCATATATTTCTGATCACTATATACGAGCCCACGTTACTTTATTTTCTTAACAAGGCCCAATATGAATAAATAGCAAAATATATTTATGTTTATGGCTAATATGATGCTTTCTTCAACATTTGCGTGTGTTTTTTTCTTCTTCTAAATAATCAAACTCATTTTTATGTTTATGGCTAATATGATGCTTTCTTCAACTTTTGCGTGTGTTTTTTTCTTGTTCTAATCAAACTCATCTTTCAAGTAATGCTATGCATCTCAACTAATTCATTATAAATTTTTCATAGCGACGTAACATGCATTTTTTGGCTATCGTTGGATTAAAGTACTTGAATCCGTTTAATGACTTTTATTGTGCTCCTATCTTAACCTTTTCCACTAATACATGTCAAAGAGCAAATTGTACACAAATGTTATGGTATTGGGCCTTTGATCATGAAAATGAAAATTACGTCTAAAAGAGGGATGTTAGCACATTGGCATTTCACAATTCACAATATGGAAGCCAGCTTTATTACGGGCCTATTCCTTTTGAACGTTTTGAAAACGGTTTTGAAAATAAATTTAAAAAATAGTTTTATAATGTAAAAAGTGTATTGAGAATGTAAAAAGAAGATGTTAAATAGTAAAAAGTTGTATTAAAAATGATAAAATATGATTAAAATATATTAAATTTATTGTTAAACCAAAATCGTTTTCAAAACGAAACAAAAAGAACATGCCCTACATCATGCATGCATGAGCCTTTGAGAGTTGAGACTCAAAGAGAGCGAACGGTTGTCATTTGCTTTCACAAAATTACACTAGAAAGTACCAGACCTTTTGGTCCACTCACCCTCTCCTCCGTAATTTGCAAAATCCGAAAATATCAAATCTATCTTATCTATTATTTTATCTGATAGTAAACATTTTTTTTTATTAAAATGACTCAAATAAGAATAATTTTTATAATTTATGTATAATTTTACTCGACTCACATTTTGTGTACGGATCTTACGCTCTAATCTTCTCCCCAAACTGATTTCACGTGGGATCCCAATTAGGACTGACAATCTTTGACACGACATGAATCGGACAGGATATAAGAGAGTTATAATTGAGCCTTAGCTGGTTCACATGTTATATGGGTTGACCCGAATAACACGAATAATTGAACAGATAAGGTTAGGATTGAGAAAGTTGACACGTGAACCCACCAACTTAAATCCGACACAAGAATTTAATACCACAACACGTAAACACGACACCAACACGAAATGTTTGCGGGTTAAATGGGTCAACACGAATAACATGAATAATTAAACGGGTAAAGTTAAGATTGAGGGGTATCGACACAGGCAATCCGAACCCGATAACCCGGACACGATATGAATTGCTACCCCTAATTCCAATCTTGCAAACTCATCCGGGTCTCCACCTAAGGCTTTGTTCTTTTTCATTCCATTTCAAGAAAATCATCACTCTTTTCTCAAAAATTTTACACAAAAAAATAACATTATTTTTTTATTAAATTCACAATAATTTCCTCTAAATTTTTACTTACATAAATTCAAAAAATAATATAATCATTATATTTTTTTTTTCTACACAAATCCTTAAAAGAAGCTCTCTAAAATAAATTTATTCTTTAAATAAAAAATTTCTCATTCTAAGTCACTAAAATAACGTAGCCTATTTAGGGACCTAACTTACTTCAATACCTAGAACAATCTCGACCGCAAGCTCCAATCCATCTCACAATTTTCAAATTCTCTGGTGGTGGTGTAGCCACAACTACTACACTCTCTACCACACCACCAGATTCACCCCACGTGACTTGTGTACCTTTTCGTGACTCACCCCTTACTACGTGGCTCCTAAAATATCCACCACCTTGCTTTTCTCTCATGCACTCGTGCCGTTATAAAACCCGACTCCGAAGTTGCAATAAGAGCAACTCAAATTCGCACTCCGATCAATCTTCAAGCGAAGCAAAAAGCAACTTCTGTGTTTATTTTTCCTATAGATACTTGAAAATTAGTAAAAATGGCAGCAGCCTCAGCCTCCATGCAAACGTTTGTTGGCGGCCCTGTGAATGGGCTCAACAGAAGCATTCATCTTCCCAAGAGATCGGCCAACCTCTTGAGAATCAGAAGCATGGCTCAAGTGAGTAATTCTCGAACCTTCTTTTTTTCTTTTTCTCTGTTTTTGTACTAATCATCAGTTTCATGAATTCCGGCAGAAAAATGAGAAGGAAATCGACTCAGAACAACCATCCCTGCAGTCAACTCCGGCGGAGGTTCCTAAACCCAGCCAGCCAAGTCCTCCTCCCCCAAAGCCAAAGGTGAGCACGAAATTCGAAGATATACTAGCCTTCAGTGGCCCGGGGCCGGAGAGGATCAACGGCCGGCTAGCCATGATCGGGTTCGTCACGGCTATGGGTGTGGAGCTCTCTAAGGGTCAAGATCTGTTCTCTCAGATAAACCACGGCGGCTTCCAGTTGTTCCTGGGGACTAGCGTTGTGCTGTCTTTGGCTTCATTGATTCCCCTCTTTAAAGGCGAGAGGGCGGAGTCGAAGACCGGAGGATTCATGAATTCCGATGCGGAGCTCTGGAACGGCAGATTCGCCATGGTGGGTTTGGTGGCTCTTGCTTTCACTGAATATGTCATAGGCGGTGCTCTTGTGTAGATCTTTTGTATGCTAAACTTCAGAGGAATCTTACTCCATTAATGAACATGTAGAAGTTTGTTACTGCTTAAAAATAAAAAGGAAATAGGAATATAATCAATTGTACTGTTTCATTTATACTTTTATTACGTTACATCTATTAACCTTATCAGAATGGATGGATGGAAAACTGGGGATTTCTTTTCTACACTCATGACTCCTGGATGGATATGTATAAGCAAACAAAAATGAATTGACAAAAATTACATTTTCACTAGTATTATATATAAATATTTACACAAACGCGGCCATCTTCAAACAGTGCCTGTACTGTGAATTCCGTCACGCTAATTTCTCCGCCTGTGCCGGAGGCTCTTGTACGTCAAAATCGCCATTTTCGAGCTTTTCCGTCTCCTCTCCGACGTCCTCTTTCTATGAATATTAAGGGCAAAATATTACGTTGTCATCATTAGAAGATTGGTGACATTGGATAAAGAAATATGCAGAAAGAACTCACTTTTAGAGGCAGGTCTACTGGGAATAAGTTTATTTTTCTCGGGTTGAAATTAAAAGAGCTGCAATGTAAACAAGAAAATTAGTTATAGTTAATATAATACTATCCTGTTTGCCTATGAAATTTAAGTATGTAATCCAAAAAAAAAAAAACTCGAAAAAACTTCTTCAGAGAGGAACAGAGGAAAGAGTGACAAATTACCTGTGAAACAAAATCAGCTGCCATACATATGGGATGAAGAACTCTTCAGGATGACTCTCTTGTTCATATGTAAACCTTAACTGTGTAAACATCTATTGGGAGGGACAAAAAAGAAAAAGTTGTTCCATGTTATATGTGTACGAATGATAAAATATAAATTTACAACAAAAACTAATGAACTTGAAAAACCAAATAACATCAAAAAATAGTTACACGAACAAGAACGAGCATATATCTCATACCTTCATGCCTTCGCCTCTCCAGGATCGGCAGTTAATGACTATAACTTCAAGGACTTTTTCCACTGACCATTCACCATCCGTGTTCTGAGCATCCATTCGGCTATTGAAGAAGTCCAAAACCTACGTTATCACAGGGGTGAGAATCTAGAAGTGCAATTCATAAAGCTCTCAACAACATGTACAATGTCAAAAACATCTAACTGAAGTTTATACTCAATTTGTAAGACATACTGTAAATATGTTTTCAAGAAGCTCATTAAATCGGGGGTGATTTCTGAAAGGCTGAAAAACCTCCTGTCTATGCATGATTGCATATACAACCTGCAAGACACAAATAGGAATTATACAAATGACTGACAAGTTGATTAGCTCAGTTCTTGTATCTTGCTGATTATAAATAACAAAAGGACGAGTCTATGAATCAGTGCTAAGGTAAATGATAATACCTCAAGATTCCGTGGCAAAGTGTAAGTAAGGATTGCATTTAATATTTCCAGAACAATTCTCAAGAAGTCAGTATAGATATGTAGTTCTGCTGACTGCAATGATACACCAATAAGAAACACTAAATTAACTTGTAAAGAGAACTAAACCCAAAAGATATAAAGATACTATCAAAAGGATGAAGAAAATAGATTTCACTACCAAATCTTCAGGGAGATTGTCTTCTTCCTTTGATTCCCCGTTGGGCATATGCATCTTGTTATTTGTCATTTCAGCTAATTTGTTGTACCTTGATTTTTTATTGGCAGGAAAAAAAAAAACAAAGAACAAATGTTAAGGCATAATATTAAAAACATACAGAAGGCTTTTAGAGCACCTCTGCAGAACCCTTACAGAGAGAGAGGAACCTACTTGCGTGCAAGCATATCGAAAAGGCTAACCAATCTCTGTGATGCATAAGCACTCAACCGATGTACATGAGGTGCCATGTTTGCCAAAGTTGCAAGACAATTTGTGTGGAGATAAACATCCTGTTCCACAACATATGTCACAAGCTAGCAGCAGCTAATGTTACTGAAACTGTGTTTTTTTTTAATAAAAAAAATTCCACATGTTGAACAAGAACGCAAAAAAGAAAAAAGCCCAAAACAGGCAATTTAAACATTACATGTGAGGAAACAGCCACCAAACTCACATCTAGCAGTGTTTTAACAGACAAAAAAGGCGCATACCAAAGCATTTTGATGCACAGTTTTTACAAAGAAAAAGGACACAAGGATCCGTCTAAGGATAAAATAAAAAGAAGAACAAGGGATCTAGTAAAGATGCTTGAAATCATACCCTAAGCTTCGATAAGTTATACTTCACGGTCCTGATCAGAATTATGACCATAAGAGAGCCAAGAGATGTTTCATGAAGGCGACGATCCTCATACCATGGAATACTGGGCAGTATCTACAGGAGAAATTTGTTAACCATTATTCTTATTTTTATGCTGGTCACAAACATTATTCTAATCTTTATGCTGGTTACAAGATCAGAGAGGTCATACTTACCAGCTTGTGAATACTGGCATTGAATGACGAGTCTTGACTAAGTATAAGAAGGATAATCAGCACCATGTAAATTTGATTTGATGTCCTCCTAGATGCGTTATATAGAGTCTCCAGCATAGGCATCAACTGAAAATTCACTAAGAAAATCAAAACAAGGTAAAGATTTTTTTCTATCTAGAACAACCAGCTATATGCCGGAGCCAAATTAATATTTAAACAATTTTTTCTTCCTTCATTTACATAGTTCTACCTTTCCTTCAGTTACATTTTCTTTCAGCTATCACCAAACTTCCAAAAAGAGATGAGAAAAAGTGATTTCTATTGCTTCATACCAAGGTATCAAGGTCTGTCCGCACCAAAACATACTCAAGAAAAGCAGAGTTCCCTTGCACCATTGAGTAAAGTAGGACAATAGATCTCTCATCAGATAAACACCTGTTCACATAGATCATTTTCAATCCTCTAAATAAATAGAGCCATTTTGACATAATATAGCATAACATGGTATCAATATGCATCCACAATATGAACGACAAAGAAATGCACTCAAGCAAGAAATATGGGGTAACTGTCCTAAATTTCACGGTTGAAGATACAAGACATAACTAGTTCTCTGTGTTGTTTTCATGCTGAAAAAAAAATTTAAATAAATAAACACTTACATGCCAAGAGTGTCAAATAGAGAGGCAAAAGGTAACTTCACAAGAGGACCGATGTGTGCATTCCCCTCAACTTCTACGCGATCAACTACAGACAGTGGACGAGACACTTGGAATTATACAATCACATGCAGCCAAAAGAAGAAGAAGAAGACTGTTTAGAGAGCTCACGTTCAACGTCTCGAGCATTTCCCAGGGCCTTGCAATAAGGGTTTTCAGAATAACATGTTTCTTCCTTTGGGAGAGAATCTGGGCTGTAACTAGCTCTATCCTTTACATAATCCACTCCAACACATTTTCGATGATGGATAAGAGCAAGTAAAACATTAAGGCTGCTCTCTGCCAGTGGACTTTTAGTAGCTTCTCCAGTTGAACCAACAAAGAAATTGAATGGATACAGAACAAAATTGGCTGCAACACTCACAAGGGAATAATAGTGTCATTGTTAGATCTAGTAAAAAATAATTTTAAACACAAGATTAGACAAGAAGCAAACACAAACAGAAAGAGACCAGAGAAAAGGGTGCCCGAACTATAACTATATAAGTAGGGGAAAAACAGCATTGTTAATTGGGCTAGAAAAAACAATTTTAAACACAAGATAGACAAGAGGAAAACACAAACAGATTGAGGCCAGAAAAGGGATGATCAAATCATTAAATACATAAGTTGGATTACACTTAGATGCCATTAGAAGAGCTTAAGCAAGCCATTTCAAAATGAAAATCAAATTAACTGGCAGACCCAAAGTAATCGCTCAAACCTGTAATCCTAAAGAGATATTCTAACTAAACAAATGACCTAACATCTGAACCTTTTAGTAATAAAAAAATAAAAGATGCTCAACTACCACAATTAAAACTAAATTGACAGACACAAATTCCAAACTTGGCAAAACATACCAAAAAAAGTTGCCCATCACAATCCATTTACCTCTGATGAAGCAAAAGAATACAGCAAATAAAGGGCTAAATTGCTGACTATCAAGATATATTTGGGTACACAATTCATCTATGAGAGATCAGTAACTGTGCTAGTATATTGTGATATATCACAACCTAATGTTGATTTTGGTATCCTTTTTCCTAGAGAAATTCAGTATAGGAGTTAACTAATAAGTATTGTTCTGTTTCAAAATTTAAAGGTGTCAAGACACCACAGAGAAAATGAGATAAGCGAAGACTGGAAAGACAAGGAGAGCTATTTCCACATACCAGCTACAGAACCAACTCTCTGTAGAACACCAGGCTGGTTAGCATTGGAGAATATACTGTAAGATGAACTATCAATGGGGAAGTTAGGTTGTCTGGTGTAGTTTAGAAGTAGCTTACACACAAGTAAACAAACCAAAGAACTTTCCTGCACAGAAATGGTAGAAATGATAAAAATTTGATCATGGACCTTTGAGCAACATGGAAGTAAAAACTAACAGTTTTCCAGTTTACCTGACCCATCAATGCATCAATGAATGGGTGAATATCATCAGGACCTGGTGATGGTCCACTGAGAAGCTGAGTTGACATGGCTATGAGCAAGAAGTTAAGTAGTTCATGGTGCAAAAGATATGTGTTGGTGCTGAGGGAAAATTTGCAAGATATCAGGATTACAAAGCTACAAACTCAAAAACAAGAGAAACTTGAGAAAGAGTAACAACATACCTAACATCTACTTTGCCAATAAATGTTATGACACTCTGCATGACCAGATGCTGAATGCTGTGATCTGCTTCGAAAGGGGAATTCACATGTAAATGAAAAACAATCATCAGGAGCTAAGAACTACAAGAAAGTATCATAGTGAAACAAGTGGATCACCAGTAGAGAAAGTGCTTGGCAATGTCTCACTTCCATCCACAGAAAGGTGCAACTCTTCAAAATTGTCACTTCTGGCATTCTCAATTAAGTACTTCAGGAAAACAGACGAGATGTATAATGCATTAAGAGCTTTCACAAGAGCCGCAGAAGGCACACCAGAACTAGAGATACATTCTTCCAGACACCACACGAGGTGGATTAAAATCTTTGCGAGGTGCCTTGTGTGATAGTTATTTTGAGCTGTAAAAATTTGACAGAAGAAACAGATAGCAATTAGTAAAATTTAACATTGATATTGCCCCTTCAGAACAGAGTCTCCATATTTTTCCTTTCTCAGATTTATCATGGATTGGCTCAAATGAAACACGATATTCAAAATTTTCATTTTTGATATAAACAAGATATATCAAAACCCTCAGTACTTTTTACTCCTGCATTTTGTTAGTTTCAAAATTCCATATCTTTACATTCCTTTAGTTTGATCAAGAAAGGTGGGAGTTGGAAAGAGATAATGGCTGTGAAGTTAGATAATTAACTTTACATTCCTCAAATACTAGGATGGTGAAGTCATAACTACTTGATAAAAGCTAGAACACCACAGTTGATACAATGATTCTCCTACTTGAATCTAATCTCCAACCGGGTAACCCTCAACAATCGCTATATCTACTGTGCCACAATTAATTCCCATCTTCAGCAGGAACAAATAACTAACAGCATCATTTCTTTATGGAAGAAGATTAACCAGAGCCATTAAGGAACCTTCCCAAAGTTCAGGCCATTTAGAATGCCTTGACATGGAAATTATCATAATTCATCAGTGAACCTAAATCACCATGCATTTAGGCATTCCCCTAACTTAAAACAACAGAAAGATACCAACAATCACGAATAAAAGTTGAATTCAAATGCAGACAGCAGTCCTATAGAGGTAGCAAGAGATTGCAGGACTTCATTTTCCTAATATACAGCAAAAATAAGCCTACACTGAATATTCAAGTAGAACCTAAGCAAACAGCACACGTTACTGACACAGTACTCGCGATCTTCAAACTAAAGAAAAATTACAACTTTAAACCCTTATATAGCGCACAAAATTACAGCACCAGAAACTGAAAATCGCAATGCAACCACCAAGAGCCAACAAAATAACAAAAATGGCGTGAACTGACCAAAGAGTTGACAAGCTTGAAGGACACGATCAGACGGCCAGCGGAGATCGATAGGCAACTCCAGAAGCTTCTGCCAGTAATCAGAGTCAAGCGGATACGACTTCTCCCCAACCAAACCTCCAATTAGACTTTCCGCCGTCTCCGCCGGCCTCATTCCGCCACCGATCCGCCGCGGGCTCGATGGAGCTCCCCCCATTGTCCCTGTTTCTCTCTCACGCAGACACACACACACACACTCACTCTAGAAATACAGAGATAAGATATTTTTGCAGGATATTAAATGTGTGATTAATGGAAATGTGATTTTTAGGTTAAATCGGAATGGAAATTGGGAACTAGAAATTTGAGTTTGGATCTGATAACAGTCATTAATGCTAATAAATAATGAGTTGATTTGAGAAAGGGAAAAAGGGGAAATGGGAGAGAGCTTAAGGAAGAAGGTTTTTAAGAGAGTTCAGAAGAAGAAAATAAAAAATATCGCAGACTCTTCTTCTTCTTCTTTTTTTCTTTTTTCTTTAATTTTATTCTTGTTATAAATTTATAATTAAATAAATGTACGAAATTCAGGAAATTTGACGATGACGGGATGTGATGATGCAATGGGATGGTAGGAATTGACGAAATTACCCCCTTCCTGGGTTTTTAAGGGGGATTAATTAGGAGCCACCTATGTGGAATAAATTATGAAATTATAAGAGAGTAATTCATTTTTCAGTTATTATTATTGTTGGGTTTGGCCTTATTAAGGCTCTGTTCTCTTGTGGTTTTGGTAGAAAATTATCATTTTTTTTTTCAAAACTTTACACAAAGAAACAACTTTACTTTTTCAACAATTTAAAATTAAAATTTTAAAATTCCCTCTAAATCCCTACTCACATAAATTCAAAAAAAAAACACAATCATCACAATTTTTTATCTCTCACCTACACAATTTCCCAAAAAAAAACTTCCCTCCAAAAAAAAAACTTCCCTCTAATAAAATTTCTTCTACCAAAGCCACAAGAGAACAGAGTCTTAGTTCCATGCGTACCAAAAAACAAGTTCCTTGAGTTATGAAATTGTATTAAAATTTTTTTTTTGATGAAAATAGTATAAAATGTATTAATGGTACTAGAAATTATTCAGTAGCGATTGAGAAACAAAGTCAGTGGCAGTGACCCACACATATCTATACCAGGGCACGTGGCCCTAAATTTTGCCAAACACGGTGGTATTCTTAGCCCTCTCTACCCACAAAATTCCCCCGAACACCATATGTGTCCATGTCCCGCGCCACACGATCTAACCAAAAACAATTTTGTATTAGGTTAAAGGCATTAGTCAATGAAAATTTCACATTTTAAATGAGGTAAAAATAAGGTACGATTTTAGTTTCGTTAAATAACCATTCAGCTATTAAATAATAAGCTATGCAATTACGTGAGTAGTAACATTAATATAAGTTATCCAAGAACAAAATTCCTTAAAGAAATGATACTTTTTCTCGAGAAACAAATAGCAAAGAAACAACACGAATGTTATAGTATCACGAAAAGAAAAAAAGAGGGGCAATTTTGTCAATCCGAAATACTAGTTTGGTAAGAGTTGCGCCCCCTTTAATTTTCGTCGGTGAGAGAGTCCACGCGGCAGCACTCACTTTCATAGTTTTTCCATCAACTTTTAGGTAATTGCAAATAAGCCCCCAATTCTCATCCATGACGTGCAACACACTCTTTCTGTGAAAAAATGGCTAAAATAACCATTTTAACAATTTTCAAGAAGAATATTTAACCCGTTTCAGTAATTTTCAACAAATTTTAATTAACGTGTACGAAAAATAAGGTGAAACTTAGTATTCTAAAATATAGGAGCCCTTATTAAGCAAATATATGATCTAATGCTTCACATAAAATTAAAGTGTTTTGTTTGACTTATTACTTATATGTATAAGCTTAGTCAATTTTAATTAAAATGTTAATTGGAGCAAATTGATTAATATTATTGGATGAAAATTCGATTTTTAGTCACCTTATTTTAAGAACGTTAAACTTTTATTCGCCTTATTTTGAAAATCTTAAATTATGTCACTAAACTTTCAAAAAATGTATATTTTTGGTCACTTTGTTAAATTACTTCAATTTTTAAAATAAAATGTTTAGAAACTGGACGTTCAAAAAGTAAAGTGACTAAAAAAAATCAAATTTCTCCCAATAAGATTAATTTTTACTGGTTGTGGTAGCGGGAATTAATTTGTATGTTTCCTTCAACTTGTTAATACTTTAATTGTTGGAAATACCAAGTTGGCATATAATTGAATTAATTATTAATTATTAAAACAATACAACAGCGATAGAGAAACCAACGTACCTCACAAGCAGGAATCTCTATTCTTGTTTCTCTTGGCGACCAAATATATATGTTCGTGTTCGGAGAATGGATCACGTGTCCAAATTATGATGTCTTATTTCGTTAAAATTAGTGAAATAACGTAGTTTCATTACAAACCGCAAAAATTGAATCCCGTTTTTGTATACTAGTTTTCATTCTTTTCAATCTATTTCAGTTAATTAGACTTTGAAGTAGAGTTGATTATGATATTCTTTTTTGTTTTAAATGTTATTTCATTCATTACTTCTTTTTTTTTTTTTTTTTGAAATTCATCGCTATTTCATAGTCATATCATCTATCACATGGAAAACATGGACTGTAGGGAGGAGAAGAACAAATTTGTGAAGCCTTCTACAGTGTCCTGTCAATCTGAAACCCGACATCTGGGTGAGTTGCTTACTATGCGTTACAACCGTTGAACCAGTGGCGCGTTCCTGATATTCATTACTTCATGGCCTTTTGTTATGTACTACAAGACATGGCTGCTAGGTCTTGCTGGAGTTGAGCTGCTTGGGCATAATGGCCAATACTCTTTGGTCTAAGACTCTTTTAACTTGTAAAGGAATGGAGGCCCAATATGTCAAGAAAAATAGGAATAATTTAGAATTTCGAACATGGCTGGTTTGAAATGAAAATTTTAGTCCTTAGAAAAACGATGTTTTGTAAGCAAATTTGAAATTGTGTTTGAACGAAAAAAATATTAATATTTTAACTAAAAATTATGCATACTATACAACAATTTAAAACATAATTGAAACCTTATTTTTAAAACTCGTTACAAACCACAAGTTCGAAATGACTAACCATATAGAGCGTCAGAAATATTTAAACCCCAAAATTAAAATAGTCTTCCCTCTTATTCTCTCTCTTTCTCTTCCTCTCAAACCCTAACCTCTATCATCTTTAATCTTCTTCTCCCATCTCTCTCTCATGGGAGATGGGGGAAATAAATTTCTTTTATGTTTTTTTTTTAGTTTATTTTTGTCTTCTTCAATGATGGGAGTTTTCCATTCTCTTATAGTGAGAGATCTTGTCTCCCCGAATAAACGGGAGTTTCTCCCCTATATTAATAAATGAGTATTTTATTATTATCAAGTGAAGATTCAGTCGATTAGGAGCTTTCATCAGAAGATTAGTAGCAAATTCGAGATCAGATTTATACTTTGGTACGTGATTTGTCCAGCGCGATGGCGATTTTTTGTTCTACTAGATAGATCTATGTGGATTACTAGTTATTTAGATCTGTATAGGTTTGATGTAGTTTATTTTTAACTATTTTTATCTGATTATTATCAAATCCGGTTGTATCACCGATTCTCTCTTGAGTAATGAAATATGAAATTTATTATCAAAAAAAAAAAAAAAAAAGTCTTCACTCTTGACAACATATAGTTTGCTCTTTAACATTCCATAATTTTACATATGCCAGGGGGTGGGAGCATAGTTTGCAATATCGCAATACAACGATCTCAAAAAACCAAATCGATCATACTTCTGATACTATCCGATCTTATAAAAATTTATTAAAATGACTTAAATAAAAGTAATTTTTATAATCTATCGATACTGATACTTCATACCAATCGATTTCACGTAGTATTGCGATGTGGGTGGATGGGGGTTGCTTATGAGCTGGGGGTGAACAAAGACAACATGGGCAACCCTATCCAGTGTACCATGTTGTTGAATGAATCCCAAGGCTAATTTTCATTGCCTGTGGCGAATCATTAACAGAAATAAAAGGGAGTGTTGTTTCCACCACCTTCCTTATAAGGAATCGATGTGGGATCGAGCTACCTGACACCACATCACCTTTCACACATTCCTTGGCTATGGCTTTCCTCTCAATCTCATTCCCCGTTTTAGGCCAAGAAAATGGAGTCAAAACTCACTAGGAATCAATTTGCCAAAAAGAGAGACCATTTTAAAGCTATAAGAATAAAACCCCCTTTGCTGCTTTTACCTTCTTGTCTTTTGGAATTTGGAAATGGAATGAACTTTCCATATGTGGATTGTTGTATCATGCATGATGCTCTCATTTTTACTTTCATCCATGGAATCCAATGGATATGGATGATGGGGATATATATACAAATCCCATTTAGATAACGATTATATATATAGTACAACTGTTTATGTGTCACAATTTACAATTCTAATTATTTTAACAGAACGCATGGAGTATAAATACAACCAAAAATCAAGAACTAGATCCCTATGTTAATATGAATTCATTGATTCTTAGCTACCTTGAGCAAATCAAAATGAATGGATAAAACTCAGTACATTAGGACTTGGGAGGAGGATCTTACTCATTATTTTTCACTTTGGAAACAGCCAAACACAATCCCTAAATCCTTCACTTCACAGTACACTACTTGTGTTTTGAAGGAAACTAAACCAAAAGATAACAAGAAAAGTTACAATGAATATTAGAATACCAATGAACTACTTAAGGACCTTAACTTAAGACTTGACTAGATATAGTCTAATGAACTAATCAACTAGTAAAGGAGTTTTAGTTTCTAGGGTGGATTTGAACCCAAAAAACCAAGTTGTTCAGTTAAAATGTCCAAATTTTCCACATATAATCCTCCTTGGTGATGATCAACATACCCAAAGTAACCTATCTCATGATCTTCACTGTTCTCATACATTAGTCCATCCCAAAAACCTTCATCCAGTGGCTTCTCTACTTCCTTCCCACTCATTGGTTCTTCCATATAATTCATTCCTATTCCACTCAATTGGCCTTGATGATGATGATCATGGTCAATTGGCCTCCTTCTTTTCTTGCTAATTTCTTCTTCAAGTGCTTTCCTTCTCTCCTTCTTCTGAGCCAGCTGCTCCAAAAGACTAGGATTTTGAATTGCCTTAGCCAAGAAAGTCATCATCTGCTGCTGTCTCATCTCAGTTGCTTGCAACCTCTCTTCCATGGAGTTAATGTAAGACTTGGTATTCTGCTGTTGCTGTCTGAGTTTCACTAGCTCGACGGTTAGCACTTGCTTGTCGCGCCTCAGCCGGTCGATTTCAGCATCCAAACCAAACCTCCCCAACTCAACACAAGGAATGTTGTTATCTGAAGAACCCTGGTTGGAAGAACCTGGGAGATTATGATGGGGATGAGTTGGTGTCTTTCTTCTCCTTATGTTTTTCAAAAGATGCTTTTTTCCCTTCAAAAACCCTTCACTAGCAAACTCCCATTTTTCTGCATCCACCTTTCTAAAACCCTGCACACATTTTTTTTTTTAAGTTCTACCAATCTTTCACAACATTTACATATTATATATGAACCTCTCCCAGTTCAAAATCAAACTAAAATCTTTGGATATATAATCCATACAATTATTGATGATATGAGGATCCTAAAGGGTATCCCAAGTAAGGGCATGAGTTAATTTCATAAACACTTTCTATCCTTACTTTGTCCCTTTTAAAGCGCGCAATCAATTGGAAAACAAAAGAAGAAAAGAAGGTGCAGTCATTCTATACCGGCAATCTACAAAACTAGAAGGCATAAATCAGAAATATGCATTGATAAAGGAAAGTTAACTAAAACCTAGGGGACAAAATGATTACTACTACATATATAACAGATCCCACCAAAGCTCAAACCATTCAAGAAGAACAAAATAGCCAATTAGTGAAGAAAAAAGAAGAAGAAAAGAAATTAAATTACTCACATAAGTATTGAGCTGCCTGACAAAGCTTGAGAAATTGTTATGCTTGAAGTACCTAGGAAGAAGACTCATGGCAAAAGTTTGGGGATCCCAAACAATAAAACTATTGTTACCTTTACTCCAAGAAACAATATGATTAGTTTCTGGATCATCCACAAGGTCATAAGTCTTGGTTAGAAATGGAGGAGGGCCTGCCTGATTAAGCCCCTCCATTGGCTGAGGAGCAGCCACCCCGAAACCCGCCACCGCCCCGCCTGAATACAAGGAACTGGATCCACCGTAGAACTCTTCCTTCACAGAAGCTAAAGGATCCATTCCCGGATGAAAAATTGGATGAATAATGGAGCAAAGATTCTTTCTGGGATTATAAAGTTCAAGCAGAACCCAAAAGGGTAAGTAAACCTTGTTTCTTCAAGAAAAAGGCAATAGGAAGCTAGATTTTTGGTAGAAAAAATACAGCAACAAAATGGACAAAGCTTTGAAACATGCAATGTTGCAAGAGATTAATGGAAGAAGCTGAAAACAAATAGGGCAAAGAAACTAAAAAAACAACAACATATTAATTAAATTATTATATTTTTTATATTATAGTGTGGCACCTTTTTTTTGTTGAATTTTGGACAGGTGGAAAGTCTGTGATGTCAACAAAACAAAAGAATATTTATTTATTTATTTATTAAAAATGGTGTAAAACTCTGGAGATATTTTTAGGGCCCCACACACAAGGCCACACCTCCCCAAGCTTTCTTCTTATAGAGAGAGCTTTGCTTTTTTCTGAATCTAAAATGGCAAGATATTTGTACTTTCTACACGTGTTTGTGCTTCGTGCCTACTTTCTAAATTTCCCTTTCATTTTCTTTTCTGATTTTGAAGGATACGTGTTCTTTGCCCACATTTTTGTGGGTAGTTATTCCAACACACCAAGAAAAATGCATCTTTAAACCCAACATTGTTAGAATTTTTGGTGAGAAAGTTAAAACTTTTGCTATCGATAATGACTTAGATCGGGGATAGAATTCCGCGTATTAACTTCTCGGTACCTTTCCTATACTAATTCAAGACGTTAGAGAGGATCAAGACATTGAACTGAATTCATATTAGGTAGTATTATTATACAACGACTACACTAAATGATTAAAAACAATTTCTTTCATAACCCTAAACTCGAAAATCGATCAAAAAAATACATCTTTATCAAACTAGTTAAGTCCTACTTTGTTACTATCGTTAATGTCTTAGATTGGGGATAGAATCCCGTGTTTTTGACTTCTCTATACCTTCCCTATACCAATTCAGAAGGTTATAAATTATACCCGAAAATTGACAGGTACACTAGCATTCTTGCCTACAACCGACCACAATGGTGTTTTTTTTTTTTTTTCTTCCTATTTTTTGACCATTACCAAATGGGGTTTGACCTTACAAATATCTAGATGTTGGAGGGACAAGAAATATGTTCTTGTGGGTACTTTTACATAAAATATTTTGGGTAGTGTAGGAGATTGGATGAATACAATTGGGACAACATTATAGATTCCACCATTTTGAGAGGGTCAAATATTTTAATGGCGTCTTCCAGATCTTGCTATATAAACAAATGGGGACGATGCCTTTACAATTATGCAACTTGTGAGCATCATTATTGGGAGCATGCTTTAGATAATGCAAACACAGGGATATAAGAAGTAGTAATTCATCAAGATCTATAGTTTCTGATATTCTTGGGAGGAATTCAAACACGGCACGGAGAACTTACGAAGATTTGCAAATTGACAATTAATTTCTCCATTGTTTATTTTAGGGAAAGTGACACTGTTTATGAGTCACAACATACAAATTCAAATAAATTTTTTTTTATTAGAATAACTAAAACTAACTCAAGATTTGCGATCGATCTCAAAAATATTTCGGACATGTTCATTTGGAGGTTTTATAAACTGATTTTGCAAAATTATTAATTTCAAAAACTGTTTTAAAACTCAAACATTTTTTGAATACCAAATATTATTTTTCTCTCAAGGTTTACCTTGAGGTGTAATCTTATTTGCTGCCTACAACTTACCAAACAATATTTTGAAAATATTATTTCTCAAAATTCTTTTACTAAACATTCTTCTAAAAAACAGTTTTTTCTCATGTTCATTTTCAAAAACATATTTCTTTTTAACATCTATCCTAAACTATTCTAACAAATATGCCCTTCATTTCCCCCAAGTTGGTAAGAAAAGGACCAACAATTGACGTTGTTAGGTTAGAAAAAACAAGAGAAAACGCCGTTAATTTGAACAATAACTTTTGCAAAGAGAGGCATAGCTCATTGAATAAGGTAACAAAATATCATAATCAAACCGACAACTAGTTCAGTTCTTAATCTCTAAGGGTCTGTTCTTTAAGTTTTAATTTCACCAATAAATTTAATATATTATAATAAATTTTTATATTTATAATACAACTTTTTTACTATTTACTTATACATTTTTACATTATAAAATTATTTTTTCAAAATTAAAACTCAAATCTTCCTAAAAACCAAGCCCTAAGTCACAAATGTCACGACACTATCCAAATCCTCAAAATGCGTCCCCGTTGAAACCATTGACAGGCATAATGCCATCAACGGCCACCCGATTCACTAGTATTATTTTATCTTTTCTAGGGTTTTCTTTTTCGGGGGCTGTTGCTTAGGTCAGCATAGAAAGATGGAAAACCCTACGGCGAAGAAACCTAACATGGACAATTTAGACGACAAACGGTGGCAGAACAGTAAAAGCCTGACCATTTTCAGAAACCTTTCTGCCTTCCGTGGCCAACTTCATACAAGCCCTTACATAATAGTTGGCCCGTGCCAAAAGTGGTAACAAAAAATTCCAGACACATACCATTACGAGCTTAAATATTCAAGAATTTCCTCCACTGCCCACCCAATCACAACAATTCTCTTCACTCTCCCATCTTAAAATAACAAAAATCTACCCGAATCATGATACAGACAGTGAAAATAATAAGGAAAAGTCATAGTGACGGACATAAATCATTTCACAATCTTACTTATACTTACGTGTCTAGTTAACAAATTTATTCACGACAGTAATAAGAAAAAAATTTTCACTCGGCATATCGTTTCCGATTTACCAACCACATTACCAACCCCACCCCACCACCCTCAAATCACCGCCAGCATACACGTGTTGACAGACCAAGCATTCAAACTACGCCAATCACTTGGTGAAAAGAGACAGTAGCATTAAACTAATGGCAAATTTTTTAATATTTATATGGCTTTCGGAAAGTATGTAGAAACAAAGATCTCAGCCAAAAAACAAAATCCAACATCAAATTCAAAAGTTGGATAGCCTCAGAAAAGGACAGGGGCAAAAGAATACTAGGGTGGGATGTGGGGGGGGTGGCATCTGACCCCAGGCCCAGCAGATGCCCTCACCTTTAGGTTGGGGAAGCAAATTATTGCATCTCCAGGAGCTGAAACCACCATCACCATTGAAGGCTAACAGCCAATAGGAGCAGCTCAAACACACAGTGACTATGACACTTTCAAGAAACAACAATACATGCAATAATACAAAGGGACAGTTACAATACTCCCCTTTGATTTGACCGTATTACCAAATGAACCCCTGTGATTTCATAAACTTACAAAAACACCCCATCAGGTCCTTTGTATATATGCAAAACCACGAAGTTCACTTGGTAATATGACCAAACCACGAGGTCTTTTGTAATCATCCCTAACACAAATGGCAACGAAGCACTGCTACAAGTGATAAAGAGTCGAGGTATTTAGTATTAGAAATAAAAAGCACGAAACACACCAGTAGCATTTTATTTTACAAAACCATACTATATGTTACAAACCATTATGCAACTGAGAAAACATCAAGCAATTTAGTTGTTTATTTGGTAGGATAAGACAACTTCAGAGGTTTCGGAGAGAATCTAAGCTGCAGCATTGACTGCCTGACCTGAAGCTTCAGACTTCCCAAAAGTTTCAAGATATCCTTTCCTGCGTAGGGGAAGACTCTTTCAGAATTCAAGACATAACAGAGATTTCCTTTTCCTCTTTTGTTCTTTCTTACCCTCAGCTTACATAACTTTTATTTATCTATTGGACATGGCATAGGGATTGAGAAATTTAGAGCTTTAGACTCAAAAACATACCTGGCAGGAAGATGATCATGGGGACGATTGTACGGGGTCCAAACTGGTTCGCCAACAAACAGTCTCATTGCCTGCAAAATTATGACTGCTTGAGGACCTAATAACCCAAGAAAATAATCCATGGAAGAAAAGAAGACGCAAAAGAACAAGTTCATCTTGAGTTGTATAATTACAGTAACAACATAATTGACACAGTAGGAACAATGCAGACTAGACGTATTCAACTAAGAAGTTTGAGAAGTAAAGAAAGTTATGGAAACATAAGGACTACAAGAGCAAAACCAGAGACAATTAAGTTCACTATTTTCCCATCCTCACTTCTTTTCTTCTAAAGACGTACCATCCACCTTACTGTATGCTATATTCAGATGTTGGGAATGCTAAAAAGTACCTTAATGTAGTTGTCAGAATCAAGTGTAAAACGGTGATAGATTCCAGCAGGAAGCACAATCATAGCCCCTTTCTTAACCCAGACGCGAATCCAATCTTCATTCTTATCCCTCACATCAAAATAACCTTCAACAAGGAATATAAAACACTTACATCCACCAAAATATACAAAAAAAAAAAAAAAAAAAAAAAAAGTGGGACAACAATGTTGAAGTACAGCAAATTTACTCACCAGACCCGGCAACACAGTAACGGATCTCCTCATCAGTGTGAAGATGTTCTTCAAAGAAGCTTTTAATCTTCTCCTCATAATTGGGTAACTTTTCAGGGGAAACCTCACAAAAGTCCTGTAAATTATTTGAGCACATCATACTCAAATAATCAGAAGCATTGATGTTAAAACATATACAGTCACATAAGGACATTTGCTCATTTACCATATATGAATAACCTCGTTCTTCACGGATTTTCTTCAGCTCTTCATCATTTTCATAGTTGTCGGCATTCAATCGCCAGCTAAGTACTCCAAGCTCTGTTAAATTCACAAAACTAGCTGAGATCACAAGTATGAAATACAAGAGAACTGACAATGTTTGTATGCTACTCAATTATAGATTAGAGTGGGGAAAACAGTGAACTTCTCAACTCAAAGAGCCTTTGAACTAAAATGATAACAATTGCAGTTATAATATCCATTACTAGCAAACTTAATCAGTACAATACTTGGTGTAAATGGGGGAACGGCAATGCTTAGCTCTACATCATGCTCTGATGTTTATAAAGGAATAGAAGTTTTATACCAGCAAGTTTATCCAGAGAGACAAATTCCTTTGGTTCACGGTGGTGGGGAAGTCTCTGGTCCTCATCACTGTCATCCATGTACCATGCCTGAATAACTTCCTCCCTATCATCCTAAAAGAAAGGGGAAAAAAAAAAAAAGTCAAGGAAAATTAACTATTAAACATTCCTTTTGCTTAGGCAATCAAGATAGGGGGGAAAAATGCACGAAAAAGATAACTAAAGTTGTGGAGAGGCAACTACATTAGTCAATAACAAACAACCTAAAATGCACAAGTATGACATTTGAGAATTCTCTTCTCAGCTGGAAAGTTCCTAAAGATTTCAGATTATACATGTTAATGCAATGTGTGCATGAATTGTTTAAGCAAATGGCTTAAGCATCAGAAGGGAATCCCCTTCAAGAAAATCCCCAGTTCAATGCTAAGCATTTTCTCAAAAGACATAGATTCTAATCAGCTGGCATCAAGATGAAGGAAAAGCAAGTAAAATGCACCATTTAGGCACACTAAGAATAGGCTGACATAACAGTGTGATTGCACCAATTTGTTCCATGGTAGAGTCTGAAGCAAAACTAAGTGGTCGAAAAATGGATTTCAATCAGATAATGCACACAAAAGACAAAAAGAGGCACACCCAAATAACCAGGTCAAATGATGAACAAATGTCATTCATTTTGTCCAGTTAAAGTGGTAAGGAATCTAATTGAGAAAACTGCAAATGTGCAGAAGTTAGGCCAACCCATCCATAAGCACTTAGTACTGATTAAGCTCAATATATCTAACTGTAAATGATTACACAAACTTGGTTAAACTTTGCAATCCATTCCACAACAAATCGTTCCTGGATTAGATTCCAGCTTCTTTTCTTTCAATCATAAACACAAGAAAACAGTGCCATCCTTGTCCAAAAGGATTCCAGTTCTTTCAACAGTCCACAATCAAAGATAAATAATATAGTACCAAACACCACCACACAAAAGGGACAAAAAAAAATTTGAAAAAACAAAACCCTTAATCATACAAATAACAAAAGAACAAAACCATTCCAGCTCTTAAAATCACTACACCACCATAAAAACACACCATCAAAAGCCAAATTATACAAACCCACATCCCCTTTTCATAAAAATCTAACCATCAATCGTGCATGTATGAGCTATGAAGTTCAATAAAACGATCAAGAACAAAAATTGACGAGAATCAAATAAAAAAAATCAAAACCATTTCAGCTAAATTATCATCCGCCGCACCCACCACAAAATTGATCGCCAATCAATCAAAGATATTGCGAGTTGTGAAGTTCAACGAAGTCATCCAAAACAAGAACCCAGGCGAATTAAATAAAAAAAACCCCAAAACAATGTCAAGTAAATAATCGCTCACATCAACAACCAGCATAATCATCCAGTAATAATCCACCCAAAAATTCAAAAAATAAAATAAAATTCCAGAAACCAAATTCAAAGGGAAATCAAAAAGAACACATTCAAGTAAATTAATATCATACCTTGATAAGAGAACCCATTTCTCGTTCGCTAATTCCCTTTTCTTCTTTGTGAACAGAATTTTCTTCCTTTAAAAGTTAAAAGCGCTTTATACCAACGCCAAGAATTTGATTGACGTTTCTTAAATAGTGTTCGAAGATAACCTCACTTCCGTGGACCAATCAAATTACTCATAATCCTTCAATTACCATAGTACCCCGTTCTTCAAGGCGAGGATTTTGGCCAGGTTAATTGAACTTTATCACAAAGGCAATGCATTAGCTGGGTATTACAGTCATTTTACGGTAGAAAAAGATAAGTCTAGTTACCAACTACCTTAATTGTACCTCGTCCATATAATATGGTCAACTAAAATCATAGTTGACTTTTCTTTTTCTTCTTTTTCCTTTCTTCATTTAGGCTATATATTTTACGTTTTTAAGATAATGCTTTTCTTTTTCTTTTTTTTCGCAATAAACTTATTATTCAAAAACATACGTGTTAGTATCAAAATTAAAAGGTTAAAAATGCGTATATTTTATTTATTAATATCTCTAAATTTGAGAAAGAAAAAAGAAATAAATACACTACTATAAAGTCAAAACTTTCATGATTCTCGCCATCAAAGTTGATAACCAATGAAAATATTTGGAGTTATGACCTCGTGATTTAAAAATAATTATACTATCTAACTCTACCGATGCCGGAAATGAAAAAGTATTTAAGCTTGAAACCAAGGAGACAACCATTGCTATAACGAAGAAAAAGAACCTTAAAGGGCTAAACGCAGCAATGCACTGCAATGCTGCCAAGTGCCAACCTTACCTGAGGCCTGGAGGATGCATCAATGGCGCTGTAAGAATTTATAGAGAAGCTGTGAGTCGGTCGTAACATTCCAGAAGCCTTACCAATGTTTTATTAAATTTGTGGAAATTTTCACTTTTCTCAAGGTAAAAAAAAAAAAAAAAAAAAGCCTTATCAATGTATTATTATATTGCTGGAAAATTAAATTTCACTTTTCTCCAGGTAAAAAAAAAAAAAAGCAGGATTATAAATGAGAGAGAGAGAGAGGCTTCTAGTTCGAAAACAACAAAGAAAAACGGCCAAAGAAAGAAAGAAGGTGTTAGAGAATTCCAGAATGGTGCTCATGTTAGGATCCTCCCATTTCAGATTCACAAGCTTAAGCCCAGAAAGATCTTAGCCTCGAAAGTTCTTTAAAGAAGCAAAAATGGTTTTTTTCTTTCTTTTTTTTTTTAAATATCAATTATTATCATGTCTAGATGTGAGAAGAGACTTCTTTCTTAGTGCCTGTTTTTTTTGAACGTTTTGAAAACGATTTTGAAAACAAATTTTGGAAAATAATTTTATAATGTAAAAAGTGTATTGAAAATGTAAAAAGTATATACTGAATAGTAAAAAGTTGTATTGAAAATGATAGAATATGATTAAAATATATTAAATTTACTGTTGAAACCAAAACCGTTTTCAAAACGAAACAAAAAGAACAGGCCCTTATTCTCGAAAGGATACTATTTTTTGCACATAATATGTGCAAGAATTTATGCACATAAAGTGCATAGTGTGGGCCAGCAAAAACTAGTTTCTAATTTTATCCTTTTATCCTTTAACCCCTTAAAGTTTTAATTTTTGTAACATTATGTAAACAAACGTATTTCGAAGTGGAAGCATGCGGCATTAATTTACATGCATGCATGCCGCACCGCTTTTAAGAACAGATTTCGTTGGATGTATCAAAATTTCATCTATTTACTGTTTCTAATTGCGAGCCTGACTGTTTGTATGCCAAAAGCCTTAAGGTTTCACAGTGGCCTGGGATTTTAGCTGAAGGACCGATTTCAACAGTTGAAATCAGAGAGCAAGTTTACACTTGTATTGCTTCCATAACTCTACTGTCATAGTACTTTTACATTCCACTCTAATTGAAATGTCTTCCGTAACTCTTAATGTCGAAAGTCGCAAGAGACGACTTGATTACAGAGAATATAATCACTTGCGGGAGTCTACAATTGTGAATGTAACGACCATCTCCGACAGTGATTTAATGATTTTTTAGTGTAATAAAGCATGTTAAATTTTGATTAATTTGACATTTTAATTTGAAAGAAACACCGTAATTAAACCATGCTATGTAACGAAGTTAATTTCGCGATATGACTTGTACTTATATTGAAAAGTTTTATTTGTTCATTCACTTGTTCAAGTGACTTCTGCTATAATTTCTTATATAAAATATTCCAAATAATATTTTATAATATCTTTTAAATTATAAGTGGAACTCACATTAGCCAACCCCACTCCCACTCACGCTAGAAACAAAACCAACTATGAAGCTCTAGAAGAATAAATGAAAGCAGAAGTGTACGACGGACAACTTTGACCATGGATTTCTAGTAGTGAATTTCCTTTACTTTTATTTTCATTCATTTGCAAAACAAAAGACCTATAACAATATTTTTATGATTTTTTTATGTAAACAAACTTATTTCGAAGTGGAAGCATGCGGCATTAATTTACATGCATGCATGCCGCACCGCTTTTAAGAACAGATTTCGTTGGATGTATCAAAATTTCATCTATTTACTGTTTCTAATTGCGAGCCTGACTGTTTCAATATGCCAAAAGCATTAAGGTTTCACAGTGGCCTGGGATTTTAGCTGAAGGACCGATTTCAACAGTTGAAATCGGAGAGCAAGTTTACACTTGTATTGCTTCCATAACTCTACTGTCATAGTACTTTTACATTCCACTCTAACTGAAATGTCTTCCGTAACTCTTAATGTGAAAAGTCGCAAGAGACGACTTGATTACAGAGAAGATAATCACTTGCAAGAGTCGACAATTGTGAATGTAACGACCATCTCCGACAGTGATTTCGAACAACCTCCACTCAAACCACCACATCGTAAACTGCCAACAAGAGAACATGTTTTACATGGGGAAATCATTGCTAGTAAAGGTACATATTTTTTTCCGTTTTAATTAAAATTTATCGATTTAAGCTTTTTATATTAACCTCTAGCTAAAATTTGTAGTTATCTTTTACTTTAGACATTGTAAGTTGTTATCCCAATGTGGTTTCATATTGCTAGCATAGCTGTTAATATTTTAGGAATGGATGTTTCAGATTCGCAAAAGTTGCTAGCACATAACTACATTAACAACCCACGGGTTCCATGTAACACGCAACAAAGACAGTATGTAAACCAGTCGCGATCGACTAGTTTATTTTCGATGAAAAAGAGACTGACTGATCGTCAGAAAGAAGCTGTAGAGAGCATTGGTTTCGGCGGTATGCTAAAAATAGATACTAGGGAATTTCCAGGTGAAATGGCTCTGTGGTTGATAGCATTGGTTTCTTGCAATACAAGTGTAAACTTGCTCTCCGATTTCAACTGTTGAAATCGGTCATTCAGCTAAAATCTCAGGCCACTGTGAAACCTTAATGCTTTTGGCATATTGAAACAGTCAGGCTCGCAATTAGAAACAGTAAATAGATGAAATTTTGATACATCCAACGAAATCTGTTCTTAAAAGCGGTGCGGCATGCATGCATGTAAATTAATGCCGCATGCTTCCACTTCGAAATAAGTTTGTTTACATAAAAAAAATCATAAAAATATTGTTATAGGTCTTTTGTTTTACAAATGAATGAAAATAAAAGTAAAGGAAATTCACTACTAGAAATCCATGGTCAAAGTTGTCCGTCGTACACTTCTGCTTTCATTTATTCTTCTAGAGCTTCATAGTTGGTTTTGTTTCTAGCGTGAGTGGGAGTGGGGTTGGCTAATGTGAGTTCCACTTATAATTTAAAAGATATTATAAAATATTATTTGGAATATTTTATATAAGAAATTATAGCAGAAGTCACTTGAACAAGTGAATGAACAAATAAAACTTTTCAATATAAGTACAAGTCATATCGCGAAATTAACTTCGTTACATAGCATGGTTTAATTACGGTGTTTCTTTCAAATTAAAATGTCAAATTAATCAAAATTTAACATGCTTTATTACACTAAAAATCATTAAATCACTGTCGGAGATGGTCGTTACATTCACAATTGTAGACTCCCGCAAGTGATTATATTCTCTGTAATCAAGTCGTCTCTTGCGACTTTCGACATTAAGAGTTACGGAAGACATTTCAATTAGAGTGGAATGTAAAAGTACTATGACAGTAGAGTTATGGAAGCAATACAAGTGTAAACTTGCTCTCTGATTTCAACTGTTGAAATCGGTCCTTCAGCTAAAATCCCAGGCCACTGTGAAACCTTAAGGCTTTTGGCATACAAACAGTCAGGCTCGCAATTAGAAACAGTAAATAGATGAAATTTTGATACATCCAACGAAATCTGTTCTTAAAAGCGGTGCGGCATGCATGCATGTAAATTAATGATGCATGCTTCCACTTCGAAATACGTTTGTTTACATAATATGTGAATTTAACATGTTGGGTCAAATAAATTAAACCGCAGGTTGAGTGGATTACAATTCAACCCAGACATAATCCAACCCGTATATGCACTTTTTTATCTAGGTTAATTTATACACACAATTTTTTATCTAGGTTTAAATGCACTTTTAAAGTTTAATTTTTTTGCAATTAACCTCTTAAAGTTTAATTTTTTTCAATTAACACCCTAAAATTATTACAAAAACTAAAACTTTAGGGATTAGGATAGTGGGTTTCACTAAAAAAAAAAGGAGAACAAAAAGGATGGTGGAGAGAGAGGAAGAATGCAGTAAGAGAGAGAGAAGGGAGGAGGAAAAAAAGGGATAAAAATGGAAAAGTTTAGGGAGTTAATTGTGAAAGTAATAGTTTACGGGGCTAATTGCTAAATTTTTATACTTTAAGGAGTTAATTGCAAGAAATTTAACATTATGGAGTTAATTGCGAAAAGTAAAAGTTTAGGGAGCTAATCACTAAATTTTTAAACACTAAGGGATTAATTACAAAAATTAAAACTTTAAGGGATTAAAGGATAAAAAGATAAAATTGAAAACTAGTTTTTGCTGACCCACACTATGCACTTTATGTGTATAAATTCTTGCACATATTATGTGCAAGAAACATTATCCTTCTCGAAAACTTCTTTTTGTGAAGGAAGAAATAAGTTGAAACACTCGTATGCCAAATCTGCTAATGAGCGCGTAAGTAGAATGAAAACTAACTTATTTAAGAAATGAACCCAACATAGGTGCTTTGTTGAAACCCATAGGACCAAATTTGATGTGAGATGTGCACTAATTTTGGGTTCTTGCTTTTCCTGTTCTACTTTTGTTAGTAAGGATGTGTTTGGTTCGTAGAGGAGAATAAGAATGAAAATAAAAATGATAATAGTGAGAAATAATAGTAAAGAAAATCATGGTATTGGAGTTGTTTGGTTTGTGATAGAGTATGAATATTATTACCATTGATGATGTTTGATTCACAACTAAAACTTTTAGCAAAAAAATTTATTTTAATTGTTTTTACTTTAAACATTTAATATATTATAAATTATTTATTTTAAATGTATTACAATAATAATTTTAACTAATTAAAATTTTTAGAAATAAAGAAAAAGACACGAAAATAATTTATGAAGGAATGATTCTCATTCCCCAAAATGAAGAAGAATAGATGATTAAAAAATAGTGAGATATAGAGATAGGGTCCGGAGAATAAACCCCTCCAACCAAACGCATATATTTCATTCCCACCCCTAAAGTTTTGGCTTAGGAAATGAGTCTCTTTAACTGTGTTCCATGATGAATCATCTAAAAGCTTCAAGTAGTGAAGCAAGATTTTAGGCAACAATAAAGTGAAGTAACTAGATTGGCATTGAAACAGTGTTTCATTACATAGTTATGAATATTAAATTTTGGTAATTATCTTTCGAAAAATGGACAAACAACATTAAGTGACATCAATTATATGAGTCGTATCTCGATTGAGAAAGTAACTCAATGAGCTTCAAGTGGCATTGGCATCCTCAACTTCTTGTGTGTAAAGGTTTTCACATATTCCTTCCTGGCTGGATGCTCCTCCTGTGGCCTGTTAAACGCTGTCCAAACCGGCTCCCCCACAAACAACCTCATTAGCTGCAAAAACAACCATTTTTACACACATCAAATCTTCAGACCAAAATTTTACACACATATAAGACTTGATGATGATTCTTGAAGTTAATTTTTTTTTTTTTTTTTTACCTTGACGTAATTGTTGGTGTCGAGGGTAAACCGGTGGTAAATCCCAACTGGTAAAACGATAAGATCACCAGGTTTCATCCAGATTCGGATCCAACGGTCATCCTTGTCTCTGACGTCAAAATACCCACTCCCCTCCAAGCAATAACGTATCTCCTCATCTCCATGGATGTGCTCTGCGTAGAAGTTCTTCAGCTTCTGCTCATAGTTCTCCACTTTCTCCGGGCACAAGTCCAGCAAATCCTGCTCAAAACAACCACCGTCATCGTTCGGGTTGACGGGTTCATGTCAATTCGTAGTTTTGTGTCGTATTAGAAATCGTGAAAAATGATCTGATATTACATACCATATAGCTGTAGCCTCTGCTTTCTCTAATCTTTCTCAATTCTTCATCGTTTTCGTAATCCTTGGGATTCAAATGCCAATAAAGCACTCCGAGATCAGCCAAATATTCCATAGAAACATACTCCGGTGGGTTCCTCTGGTGCGGAAGCCTTTGATCCTCACCGCTTTCGTTCATGAACCACGCCTGGAATTGCACAAAAAGAGAGCCAATTCATCGTCAAAACGCTCAATTTCAAGCAAAGTTTCTGAATTTACTACGTGGGATTGAAGTCAAAAGCTTTACCTCAATAGCCATGGATTGGAATTATTAAAATGCTATGTTCGATGTTCTTGAGGTTATGCTGACGAATTATCGGCCTTCGGGAAGGTTTATTAATTTATAAATAAACAATATCATATGAATTTCCGCTGTGTGGTGCCACGTGTAAGGTTCGATTTTCACGAGGTGCTTGTGGTGTTGTTTGTTTTATCTGTTTCTAATTTTACAAAAAATATCATTCTAACTCTTTTTTTTTTTTTTTTTTTTTGGTTATACTATAATTTTATGGTTGCGTTATAACTTATATGTATTTCAATAAAAGATTAAAAAAATTATGGATGTGGATGGTGCCAGAGGCACGTAAAGAAAAAAATTATTTTATTTGTAGGTATTTATAATTTAATACTAAAAAAGAAATTTGTTGTTATTGGCTCTTCTAATTAATTAACTCAAGTTCTGCCACTGGTTCATCCTATACCGCTATGCGGTCATCATCTTACAGAATACAAACTAAGGCGTGACTTGGGGATTAACTGAAATTCTTCGTTGCTATTGGTTTCTCTAATTAATTTTTTGAATATTTTAAGTTAGAATTAATATTTTGAAATTTATTCTCAAAATAATAACTACTTTCACTAAGCCCGACCTCCTTGGATTTAGCTCAAAATTTAAAGTTCATTTCTATTTTAATTTCACTAGTTATTATACAAATTTCTATTCTAATTTTAGTTGAGAAACCAAACACGTCCTAAGAAAATAAATTTAAAATGAGAAATGTTTGGGCAGTGACATGGGATAAGATTAAACAAGGAATTGTCCCAGCAGCAATCAGACTTTGTTTATTGAATTTGCCACTTATGGGATTTAGCCTAACTCTCCCTTTGTCCTACATAAAATAAGAAAGCATAACGCGAGTTATATAATCAACCCGAATAACACGAATAATTAAACAGATAAGGTTATGTGAATAACGATATGTAAATCTGTTAATCCGAACCCAACACGAGTTATTTATATTACAACGCGAAAACCCGACACGAACTCGAAATATTCGTGTGTTAAATGGGCCTACACGATTAAACAGAGAAGGTTGATGTTGAGGGGTGTCGAGTTCAAACCCGATCATTCGGATACGGCACGAATTGTCGGAAGGAGTACTCCGTATGTTTCAGAGATCCAGCCCAGGAATTCCGCACGGCCCATTATTGTGACGCCAGTCCAAGGTCCTTCTGACTCGGCCTTAAATGAGTTCTGAACCCACCTTCTACTCTGTTGTTACCGTTACCCCGCACCTGCAGGCTCATCACCCTTTCTTTCAAAAAGTATAAAAGAATGAAGAGGGATGGAATACTAGGATCATCTTGCATGGTGCAAAAAGATGAAGAAATTAATAGTATTTGATTATCATGTTGGAAAAGATATTAATTTGTAATATGATCTAATAATTACTTATTCAGTTATTTTTTTATTTGATTATGAAAAGTTAATTTTTATGTATAATTTGATAATTTCGTAGGGGGTCAGTTTTTGAATCATTGTATGTGTTGTCTATATAAATAACTCATGCGGTATAGATTTCAATTCTAGAAAAGAGGCTAGAGATAACCGCTAGCTTGCTTTGCCTCCGTTTTTGTATTATTTTGATTTAATTGGAATAAAGGTTTTGTTTTCGTTATGTCAATCTCTCAATATAAACAAAGACCAAGAGATCATGATACAATTGCAAAAATTATTATTATTTTAATGGAATATATACCACGATGCATATTGTTTGTTCTTCTAATATCTCGTTCGATATCTCATATTTAATAGGCAGTGTTTATTCTCTCACGATATAGAGGTGAGCCTTTAAATGTGATATGTAAGTCCATCCTCCAAATCAAGTCTTGATCAACTATCCAAAATATTTTATCCATTCATATCCGAATGAATGAGTAAGGAGCTAGTGTCCCAACAATTAGTGCGCAGGGCGGACCACCCAGATGTCGGGGTTCGATCCCTAACTCTATCAGTTTTGGTTATTTATAGTGCAAAACTAACATGACTCTGCAAGAAGCTTTCCACTTCGTTCTTCTCCTCCTCACAACCCATGTCTTCAATGCAATAGATTAGAACTCTTAATGAGAATGAAGTATTTTTCAAAAATATCCAAGTGAATGAATCGAGAAATGACGTGATTTCATCTTAAAACTACATCATTTCAACAATTTGAATTAGACAAGATATAACATTTTGAATAGGTGATCAAGATAGGTAAGATCATCTCGTCCTACACGACAAACTGTTTATAATGAAGCATAGCAAATAGTTTTCCAACCAAAATATCTCGTTGTCAACAGACAATACAATAGTGTACCTATGGAAACACCCCTATGTGAGAGTGAGCATGCCCTAATTGAAGCTGTTCCCATGTAAGTTTTCAAAATTTTTCGATTTGATAAGACACCCTACCTTAGCATGAATTAAGGGGTTAAGGTAGGGGACCCCATGGTGTGAAGTGTTTCCCGGGATAACTCATCAATTATTGAGGTACACTTGCACCTTATGAAATCGACATAATAACAAGGAAGAGGATTATTAGAGATTTGTGGAATAGTAGTCAAGAAATGAACTTCAATCATTCATCAAGAAATGATCTTCAATTTAATTTTGTGGTGATATTATTGTATTTCTTTTGTCGATCCGATTAAAATGTATAACTGTTTATAGTTTTCAAAGTATAATTATAAAAAATAAAAAAATTCTTCTAATAAAACGATAGTGAGATAGTATTTGATTTCTAGATTTTTATACAGTAAGCATCATAACTTTGTAACCTCATCTAATAATGGATGAATTGTTATGCATGCAACTTCATATTTTCTTTTGAATTTTTTTTTTTTCAATAATAGATGTGGGATTATTGGGGAGATGAGAATAAGATCATACATATTTCATGTAACTGGTTCGAAGATAAGAAATAATAGAGTGCGAAATTGTAAATTGAATGGCACAGTAGTTACTACATAGTAGTTATCACTTGACAAGTTTTTGTCTCGAGAACGTCACAACAATTACTGTCAAAATCCACTGCTTGAGTGTATCATCACTCTTATAAAATTATGTTTTTAATAATTATATTTGTGTTGTGTCCTGATCAAGGAATATGGTGTTTTCATTTTTATACTTTTATTAATAGAATTATGTATGGTTGACAATTGATTTATGCTTAAAAAATAATAACAAGCTACTTAATTCAAATGTGATAAATTAAAACTTATGAAAAATTGTATATTCTAATAGAAAATAGTGGTAATCTTTTATTTGTTTATTTTGAAATCATCAATATTACCTATCTATTACATAGGATACTCGAGTTCTAGGGAGAGAAAAAACGAAGTTAGAGAGTTTTCCTTCAAAATTCTGATAATCTGCACTCTAAATAGATAGAACTGATAAAGATAAAATCAAACCCCGACCTCTGTATGGTCCTTTATATATCACAATATTTGGGACACTATCTCGCTAGTAGTAATTCTTATTAGTTTCCCTTATAGTCGGCTGAGATGTTGGTCACGTACAAGACAGCAACTCCCCATAACCTTCCCACACGTACTCTATCCCACGGCCACTGTCCTTCGCCTCAACTGCCCTTGACTCTCATGCCTATAAATATTAAATATATACAATGTTTACCTAATTAATTGGTCACGTAATAATTTGCATATTATTATTCTTCTTTCAAAAAAAAAAAAAAAAATTGCATATTATTATTATAGACTGCTTACTGACTTAAGCATCGAAACATTTTAGGGGAATTAGCCCCTATCATTTGCAGGTTATCAATCTTGAAGATGGAGGCAGTTGGAGGCCTCATCCACCCATTTGGCCGACGAATCGGTGCTCCTCAATAATAATTTTAGTTTTTTTTTTTTTTTTAACAGAAGAGTGAGTTTGAAATCGGTTTAAAATATTCGATTTAGGTGTTAGTGGAACTACTAGAACAGTTATAACCATAAAATAGGTTATTGAAGAAAGATAATACTATAAGTGTATTTTCACCTAAAGCGGGATGAGTCTCCTGACAGAGCAATAATTGGAGACCACTAAGGAGGGAAAAGACTTAGTTGGGGAGGACTGACTTCTTTATATTGATAATTAATTTCATCTGTCTTCTTTATTATTTTTATTTTTTAAAATTCTATAACGATTAGTGAAATAAGACAATTATAAATCCAACTCTTATTTTCATTTTACTTTTTAACATATATGAACAAAAAATTACATAACAAAGGCAAAATGTTGTATTCATTAAAAAAATTATATAAAAATTGTCCCAAAAAAAAAAAAAAAACTACTCAATATGGTAACACATTGCGTTTCCTTTTGTTTTCTTTATCGCAGCACGACTTTACGTCATTCAATCACTCCTCGTATTTCCTCTACACATGAAAATAGATAAAAGCGTTACCCATTCAGACATTACACAAAAGTATTCCCACGAGCAAAGGACCGTCCTTTTCCATAGCAATAAATGAATCCAAAAAATTTCTTTGGGACCCTTTAATTCTTTTCACTTCACGTTCTTGTTTTTATTTTATATTATAAAAATAACCCCAACATTAATTATTTGAGCCCTTTTAGCTAGTGTGACGTTCTATTTCTAAAATTGTACCATCATCAAAACCAATCTACTTTGGCCTCTCTACACTCATTAGGGCCTATAACGCATACATTTTTACGTGATTTGATTTCAATAGATCAGCATTCATGAGAGAACATAACGAATGATTTCTTTCTATTTAGAGAATCCTATAATAAAATGACTTCTTTCTATTTAGAGAATCCTATAATAAAATATTTTACTAATTTGTATTTTCACATTTTTGATATAGGATTGTCTGTTAATTATATTCTCCCGGCATTTCCATTCTAACACCACAAATTTATGGGGTGGGGGTGGAAATTACAATTTTGTTATCGAATTATTCTGTTATTGAATAATGATATTTGATGCATTACTAGTACTCTTGTACAAGTCATTAAATAGATCATTGTTAAACGACTGAATCAATGTTATGCATAAACCTTGAAATTCATTAATTATCCATTAGGATTTTGAAGTTGATGTTATGCCTATATAGACACAAGTATAAGGGTGAATTGAGGGGAAAAGAAAACGTAAAATATTATCTCTCCCTAATGCGTTTAACATATTATCAGAGTATATTATGTGATTTGATACGCTAGCCGTGTATGTACATTGTGGGATAAAAGAAAAGGCACTACTTTTCTCGTACAATATGAATGCCATCTTTGACATGGTAACCAAAAAGATTGACTTTTTAGTACTCTTTCCCTCGTGTGCAGAATCCTAACTAAAGCAAATAATGACAAAGGCAAAAAACCAACAACCAAATGCCTAGTTTGCTTTTTTAGTTCTTGGTTCTTGAAGAAGCAATAATGGCCTCCAAAAGATGATAGAAAAGAAAACACACAAATAACCACATCCAAGCCACTTCAAAATGTTACCATCTAAACAGTTCAACAGGCAGAACAAGACTACATTATAATTGTATAAACTCAATTACATGTATTATATCTCGCAATCATATTTCAGTGTAGACAAAAATTGCGTCTACCATAATAGATGGCCGAACGTCAATTAGGTATAAACTCAATTATATGTATTATATTTCGAAATCATATTTATGGAGACAAAAATTGAACCTACTATAATAGATGGTCGAGCGTCAATAAAGTCAAATCAGGGTTTTACAACACATTTCATGCATTTAAGGCACACTCACGTTAGTGTGTCCACTTCCCCTGTCCTTTTACTATTAGTCTTCATAATATTCTGTGTTGCTACAAGTTTCCAACAAAAAATTGCTGTACTAATAACTCATCATAATACAAATCAAAACATTTTATATAACCTTCGAGTCCATTTTGACAAATGTATAATTTATTACAAGTGTTCAGGTATAACACTTAAAATAGTTAATTTGACAGTATTTATTCGATTTATATTCATATTTATTAAGTTTATATGAGCTAATTGTGGGCTATACATAATTATATTAGTAAAAGTAAAAAGAGTAAAAAATTTGAAAGTATACTCTTCTATTAGAATAAAAAATGATTTTCAAATAGCAAAGTTTTCTAATGGAACATATGGAGTACTAAACTATAATACTACCTCCATTCTCTTTGTGACCCAAATAGAAAAATTTTGTTTTAGGGAATGAATATTTCTTTTTAGATAATTTTTTTTGGAATTTGTGTAAAAAAAGAAGAAAAAGTGTAATGATTCTGTTATTTTTTTAATTTATGTGAATGAAGAATTAAATAAAATTTTAAATTTCAAAGTAAGTAGAAAATGATGTTGTTTCATATTGTAAAATTTTGGACGAAAAAATGACAATTTTTCTTGAATGGTATAAAAAAAAAAGAGTCAACTTTTAAGAAAAATGTATAAACATTGCATTGATGAAAATGTGACAAAAAGAAAAAGTGTCAAAGTTTTCAAAATGACTATTGAAATTATATATACCACCAATACCAAACCTTACCAAAAAAAAAAAAACAAAAGTAATGGTTGTCAAGTAGCAGTCCACTCTTACAGTATTTCCAAACAATAATACCCTTAAGAAGTTAGGGTAAATTACATTTCTAGCCATGAGATTTGACCAAATTACAAGTTAGCCCTCAAAATTTTTGACAATTACAAATACTTTTCCCTAACTAATTTAGTTAGAATTACAAATCGATCTCTTTTAATAAGAAAAATAAACAGAAATCACGAGAACCTTTCTGTTACTTAAAACAATTCAAAGAAGTATTTATACTTGTCACAAATACTTATGAAGAAATCAAACTATAAAAAATGATATTTGTCAGAAATCTCGAACCTGAACGATTCATAATTTGATCAAACCCCAGGGGTGATAAATGTAAGAATTACTAACTGCCCTCACAAAACCCCACCCCCCCCCCCCCCCCCCCCCCCCCCCCCCCCCACCCCAGCAAAGGTTTCTATTTCATATTTGTCACAAAATCTCTCAGGCTCCCTCTCTGTATCTAAAACATGCACAGTTCTCTCTCTCTCTCTCTCTCTCTCTCTCTCATCTTTTAATGTAGTAGTTTTGTGTCTTTGACTTGGACTCAACCAAATGTATCTCCCTTCCCTTCTTCTTTTCCTTACACGCAACACCTCTCCATTTTAGCAATACAACCTAATAAGGTACCACCAAATTCCACCATTTCTTCTTTCTTTCTACTAATTCTCAAAATTAACACGATCCCACATCGGGATGGCCCTGAAACTCCACGGCCACCACCGCCGCCGCCGCCGCAGAACGCTCTCATTTGCAGCCACAACAGCCATAACATTCCTCCTCCTCTCTTTCGTTTCAGCCATCAGTCTGTGTAAGTATACATTAGAAACCCGGTTCAATTAAGCACTTAACTCGGTTCTTTCCGTTTTTCTTCGCTTATAATATAGTACAGGCGCTGCAGTTAGGCAAGAAATGAATATCAAAGGCGGCGGGGGAGGAGGAGGAGGGGACAGTGCGGCAAGAATGAAGGGAATGTTGAGCCGGAGAAGACTGGTTGGACCGGGATCATCGCCGCCCACGTGTAGATCCAAGTGCGGGAGGTGCGCGCCGTGTAAACCGGTTCATGTCCCGATTCAACCCGGTTTGAGTATGCCGTTAGAGTACTACCCGGAAGCATGGAGGTGCAAGTGTGGGAACAAGCTTTTCATGCCTTAATTTGGAGTTAATTAAACTTAATTAATTCTGAGGTTTAGAAGTAATTAATTTGTACTTACTTCTTCTTCTTCTTCTTATTGTGTTATAGTTAAGCAATTAAGCCTACTTTGTTTATAAATTAATTAATCTTAGTCATTTTTCTTTTTTTCATAAAATTTCAAAGAGCAAAATAAAATAAAGAAAAAAGGATTTTAGACTTAATTTGTCATTTTCTTTTAATTAATTATTTTTTATGGTTTTTGTTTGTGAGATGGGAGACACAGTGAACTTTGGGAATGCAAGTTCAGGTTACACTCGAGAGAGGATGAACACATTTCTCTCTTTCTCCGATCTTGTAACCTTTTTTTTTTTTTATTTAAAATCTTTTTTTTTTTACCTTTGTTGGATTTATTTATTTATTTTGTCTTTGGGGGTAATTTCGGGATTTCGGCCCTGGACTACTTAGAATTAGGGGTGGTTATTCGTGTCCGGTTATTGGGTTGAGGTTATTGGGTTGAGGTTAGCAGGTTCCCATCTTGACACAACACACTAACTTTATCTGTTTAATTATTTGCGTTGATCTATTAACTCACGAACATTTTCATGTCGTGTTTTTGTGTTGTAGTACGAATTACATGTATCGGATTCAGATTGGCGGGTTCACGTATCGATATTTTTTGGTATTTTGTGTCATTTTATAGCATTTTGTTGACTGAGACTGGTTACTCATCTTGATTTTCCTTGGTATTTTCAGAAAAAAAAACATAGTACGATCAAAAATTACGTTGGCATAAGTCTAGGTCGATCATTACATATTTTTCTTTTTAAATATGATTTTTATAATGTTTCATAACAGAAAAAAAATTGTCATTGACAGTGATGCATCGCTTTCTCATGCATAATGAAAATAAAAGAAACGGCACACACACAGTGCTAAATTTGGAAGGTTTTAGGGGATGCAAAAGTAATAATACTTGTTTGGATTGCTATAAATTAATATGCTCAAGTGTGATCATTGGGGTTAGCTAACGGGAGGTGTTAAACACAGGACAGTTTTTTGTTAAATGTATGACGGAAAAATAATATTTTATACTTTGTTCCCATTTCAGTCCCGCTCTTATAAAATTACCCTCCCTCATAGTAGCAGGCAACCCTTGAAATTTTCCTTTGAAGAAACTAATTTTATCCGAGGTTCCAGGCAAATTCGGAGGGAAATCCCTTTTGACGGAATTCAGACGTAGCAACTGAGTTGAACCAGATATCGTAATTATTTATGAATCACAAAATATAATTTTAAAGCAGATTCTCCTACTGAAACGGGAAGATGACATAATATTTTGGAGTTAGAAATTGAAGAAGCTTGTAAGTTTAATTAGTAGGGCATCAATTAGTTGTTGGTCACCACATATATAAAGACATGGAGAAACAAACACCAAAGCAGTTCAGTTTCAGATGGTACATTTAAATGGCCATTGCCTTTTCTCTCTTCCATGAACAAACAAACATATGTATGTATAATGGAAGCAAAAATTTGGACAATCTGAGCAGAATTTGTGTTTTTGTGCTTTCACAAAAGGTTAGACTGAATTTTACAACCTTAGGCTTGGATCATTGCATTTGCATGTGAACCAAAAGATGGGGGTCCATTCCCAATTCTACCAACATATTGTATCAATTATAGGATGAGACTTGTTGTACCAAGTACCTTTCAAATTTATAATTAATAATGGGGGCTTATCTATTCAAACATTTTCTTGACATATCCTCTTTAGTCTAGTTTTTTTTTTTTTTTTTGAATTCATACTTCCTCTGTTCCATTAGAAGTGTTCGTCTTAGAGTTGTATCTTATGATTCATAAACAGTTGTATTATTCGGTTCTTCTAGTAGAATGAAGGGAGTATATCCTTTCTTCTTTTGCTCATGATTGTTTGAATGAGATCCATGCATAAATGTGTTTTTGTTTTCGAGGTCAAACTCTATGTTATAAAAATTAGTTAATTATATATATATATATATATTTAATGATATTTATTGAATTCGACCCTGTACTTTTATTTTGAGCCCAATATTAATACACCAAAATATAGTAGTAATTTTGCTTATAAATTTTTTTTTAGTAAATAATAGTTTGAATGGAGCTCATGCAAGAATAGAAGTGTTTTCTTCTATTTTTCTAGCTCAAGAACAGTACAAAATTTTATATTATAATTTTATTTGGGGCCTAGTTTAGCATTTCGTCCTGGGCTTCCAAATGTTTAAGACCGGCCCTGAGCAGCTGCACTATATTGTACGACATATGTGTGTATAATTATACATATATTCGTACGTACAAACTCTTTAGTTTTTGGCTCCTTAGTCCCTCTTGAATCATTAAATTACACAAACACATCATAACTGTCTGATTTCGTCAACGCAAGTAAAGTTTCGCTGTAAAACAAGCAAACTACTGATTTACAATTTTACAATTTACTGCCCCTCTCAAATCAAAATTTAAATGTAAAGGTTTTACTTAATTAATTATCAAATGAAGTCCAATGCAATAGTTTAGTTTTAGAAAGTAACATGTGGAACGAAATAGTTATAAAACTGTTAAAATACATAAAGGATTACTCAGAAGAGAAGGTGTAATTATAAATTTATTAAAGTCTAATAGTATCGTGACTCGTAATATTTTATTTTGTGATCAATAATTAAGGTCCCGTATGGTATGCCTTTTGAAAGTTGTTTTGAAAGGTGTTTTGGATTTTAAAATTATTAAAAATAAATTAAAAATATAAAAAGGTGTTTGGGGAATGTAAAAAGTTATTTGGGAAATGTAAAAAGGTGTATTGGAATTGATGAAAAATTATTATAAAATGAAAGTGAGAGTGAAATAAGATGGAAAAAAAAACTGCCATACAGGGCCTAAATCTTATCAACTGAAACACTTACTGTGCCATCAACCCCCATCCCATCCCATCTCAGCCCCAAACCCCCCCCCCCCCCCCCCCCCCCCCCCCCCCAAAAAAAAAAAGAAAAAAAAAGAAGAAAACTATTGAAGTCAACAATTGAACAAACATGGGCCTGTTTGGTATCGTGATTCAAGTCGTGTTTTAAAACCATTTTTGATTTTATAATATTAAAAGTGTGTTAGAAATATAAAAAAAGTGTGTTGGAAATGTAAAAAAGTTTATTGAAAATGTAAAAAAGTTTATTGAAAATGATAAAAAACTATTATAAAACAAAAGTGATTTCAAAACACGTTTTGAAAACGTGATGCCAAACAGCCCCCATATCTCTACATGCAAAAAGATGAAAAAACAGTCAGAATAGGAAGAAGGATGTTCAGATTTGAGGAAGATATTTAGAAACAAAGCAAATGACACCACATGCCACTTCACTTTCGGTTGCGTAAACTTTTGGTTACTAAAACTTTTTGTTTTGATCACTAAACAATAAAAAAAAAAGGTGTCATTTCATCGATTGTATTAAATTTCAGGGTTAAGTTTAAAGAAAGTTGACGATTTCTCATCACTTTGGCTGCTTTAACTCTCTACATTTTACCCATCTTGTGGAATTGGGGATTGGACAAAAACAATAAATTTTGGTTGAGGTCAACAAATAATTAAGGGTGTTAGGATTTGTAAGATCTGATTAGGATTAATAATGCAAACCAAAATAATACGACGGAAGAATACAATACAATCCCTAAATAGGGGCAAATGAGAGTATATATAGAACTACGAACTAGTGTACTATTTTCAATAAGAAAACTAAGAATCCGTTCGTTACTGAATGTTTGAATTTTGTTTGACATTTATTTTTTGAAAAATAGTTTTATAACGTAAAAAAATGTATTAGAAATGTAAAAAAGTATAGTTAAATAGTAAAAAAATATATTAGAAATAATAAAAACTGATTATAATATATTAAATTTACTGTTGAACTCAAAATCAAAACGTAAATAACAGACCCTAAAACTATTAATACAAATGTTATTACCGTAAATTATTACTACTATAAATATATTATTACCCTATATCTAATAAATAATCGTTCTTGTATTTACAGAATAAAAAGATCAGACAAAATGAGGCAGATGATAATGGCAGGAGGAGCCAGTCAAGCACAACGTGCAAACTCTCCCACTTCTACAATACAACCTAGACTACATCAGAGTCTCTGCCCTGCTCAGTTTTTGCCCATTCTCACACCAAATACTTCCCATCTTTCTTCAGAATTTTCACTTCTGCAAAAATGGGAACCTCTGCTTTTTTTCTTTTGAAAAAAGCTTCACTCGGCTCTGTTCTCTTGTGGCTTTGGTAGAGAATCATCACTTTTTTTTTTCCAAAACTTTACACAAAGAAACAACTTTACTTTTTCAACAATTTAAAATTAAAATTTTAAAATTCCCTCTAAATACCTACTCACATAAATTCAAAAAAAAAAACACAATCATTACACTTTTTTATCTCTCACCTACAATTTCCCAAAAAAAACTTCCCTCCAAAAAAAAACTTCCCTCTAATAAAATTTCTTCTACCAAAGCCACAAGAGAACAGAGCCTAAAGAAGAAAAAAATGGCAGGGGGTGAAGAAATGAGAAATGATTTGAAGTGATTTGGATTTGACAGTGTTGTCTCCTGCCATTCTTGCTGACTTTCTTTTTAAAAAAATTATTTAATGAAAGACAGGTCACAATTAACATATCTTACACAAAATTGAGTAAATCTTCTGACAGAACAGCAATTGGGAGCTACCGGAGAGGAGAAAGATTGAGTGAGGGAGAACTGCTTACTTGCAACTGTAGTTATAAAATGTACCACTAAACTAAGCCGTGGGGCTTGTACAAGCAGTTCATTAAATTAATGAAAGTCATCCTATTTCTACTTCTAGTCCTTCTATACAGAAATCAACCAACCCTTCGTGCATCCCTGTCAAATCTGTCTGTTTCCCTTTTCCCCCATGCTTTCTCTGCAGAATTGTTTAGGCCTCTTTTCTTCAAAAATGGTGGCTTTTTGGTGTGAAAATTTCACCTTTTTCAAGAAATGCAAAACATGAAACAAAAGAACAAAGACTGTAACTGTTCAAATTCAAGAATGACAGCAACCAAACAAAGGATTCTACGGAAGAAAATGCAAAAAACATCCTTGTTCTTGCCGATTTGATCAATTTTGTTGATGGCAACCTTTGATGAAAAGGTACCACGCAAAGGGCCTACTCAAACTTTTGACTGTTCCCTGAAATGAATTTGACACTGGTCAAGACTTCAAGATTCAAACATTTAAAGCAAAGCTTTCAACTTGATACAAGGTGAATATACAGACGCAAAAACAAAACAAGAACACTAATCTAATTGAGATGGAGGACCAGAAGAACAAGCGTAAACACAACGTTATCGCACTATGTGAAGTTGGCTGTATAAATCTTATCTCGACATCGTGTACAGTTAAGCAGAAAGATCTATCACTTGAGTTTACATCACTGATTTCAGGTCTTAAAAATGCATAAGAGGAATCACCTGAATGGGCAATGGGCATCACACAATTAAGGAAGTCCGCCAAGATTGTATTGTATGTACAAAATATTCTTCCACTGTTCCACACCAATAATGTTGTACCTACCTAACCTAGCTGTGCCAATTGCAATTTGTAGTTTTTTATACTGTATCCTCCTCCTTGTGGGGTCCATCAGAAATTTCTTCTTTCCTCTCACCATCATCCCCTTCAACTTCATCATCCTCTTCCATTACAGTTGGCAGAGGTGGCAATACATCCTTCACAGTCTCTACCAACTTTGTGATCTCTTCTCCAAAACGGTTCTCACAATCCTCTATGAGCTGCAGAAAATGGAGTCACAAACTTCAATCAATTAGTGGAAAGTTTCAGCCTCTTGAAATTTCATCAAACAAGCAAATTGAAGAGGAATTGAGGAAGGTAGTCAAGGAGGAAACTAAATTCAAATCCCTCCTTCTAAACAGATTATTACTTTCTGTCGGTTACTTAAAGCGTATAATAAGTTGTACATTTTAAAAAATGAACCTTTTTTTTTTGTAAAGCAAAGAAAAAGCACATGATTCAGCTTATCATCAACAACATTATTTTGACATACGTATCTCAAATTCTCAATGAGGCTAAAGCTCTACCGATTATAGCTAATCGAGAGGATAACAATACTGGTGTTGAATGAATTTCATCAACACCAAAAAAAGAAACGCAACTTACAGGAGCAACCCTCCATGCAAATATTGAAAAAAATGGAGTGAAAATGAAAATCAATGTCTTTGCGTAATGCATGACCAAATGCGGTACTAACTATAAACTAGAGAAAACATCCTATGGACCGAAAACAAGTTCAACCATAGTTCCCAGCAAGCAAGTAAACAAGAATGATCGGCCATACCAAGGAGATGAAACCATAGACATTGATATAATCGATCTCTAGAACTAGTAGAAGAGTGGTAAAAATGCTTCTTTGTCATTTAAATCTGTACAGTTCATGACATCATACCAGTTCTTTTCACCTCAATGAGAAACAAGAGACGAATGTGGTGTTCCACATTTTTCATAATAAATTTAGCATATTTTCTAGCACAACGAGAAATGGATTTCAAGTCAGTACTCCATCACAGCAACATTCAACAAGAAGTAAATAAAGGAAGGCATTAGCAATCAACTGAATGCAAAACCAAAAATAATTCAAGGAGGAGGCCAACACTTTGGACAGAGTATTTTATAACAGCATCACTAAACTCATTGTAAAAAATAATTTACTCCAAACAATCCACATCATGTTACCGGATCAATTTGAGGTTCCGATGCTGGCCTAATATTGATGATGTTGAGTATCTCGGCTGCCGCAAGGTCATAACTTTTACATTCTTTCACAAACTTATTTACAAGTTCTCTAGTTTGAGTGGAAGCAGCAGTTTCTTCTAGATAATCGTAAACCTGCAACAAATACTTCAACACATCAGCCAAGAAAACACATCCATGTTACTTTAAACCATCAACATCTAATCTAACCTTGTACTCAGAGGGAGCTACAGATGCAATAATCCGTGTTGGGTCCTTCCCAGCACCTCTGGATTTCAGAAAGTCAAGGACTTCAAAATTAGTAAGTGCACCAGCGAATTCTTCAAGTCTGTAAGGACAGCCACCACCCACAGGATTATAGGGAACGTACAGAAGTCTAAAAAACACTAAGAATACAAGAACAACATAAATCGCAAGGAGCTTAAGACTAAATTTTCATGTTCAAGAACTTACATTTTCATCTCCACGGAAATACAAAATATTGGGACTTTATCTTATCAGCCTTCAGAACTCAAATGAAATCAAATGATTGATTAGCAAAATCTGCAAAAACAAATGAATTGCTGTCAATTTGAAGGCCAGTCAAGAAGGAACAATCCCAGTTCCTAAGATAGTAAATTTCATAAAATATTGATAATATCAGGAAAGCTTCAGATTTGGCTACCCTGCAAAGGAAGCAAGGTCAGCAACAGTAAAAAGCATCAATATTATTAAAACTCAATCTGAAATCAAAACCTATTCAGAACAATACCTAACTCAACTGAAAATCCTAATGGTGATTTTCAGTACAATAACAAAGTTGCGACAGAAGAATTAGAATGCTACAAGCTACTTTCTCTAGCAGCAAAAATGCAATTCAATTCCAGCAAAAATGCAATTCAATTCCAGCAAAAATGCAATTCGATTCCAGCACAAATTTATCGGATAATATTGTTAATCCAAACACAAGACTAAGACAAATATCCTTTCCCTGTAAAGTTCACGCAAGGATGATGGATAGTTTTAGTATGAATTTAACACAAAACCATAAAAAGCATGATTAAATCTCTCCATAGCCAAGCCAGGCTGCGCCAGGAAAACAAAATCAAACCAGAACTGAAGACTATTTCCCTACTACAACAACAGTAGCTAAGCTTTTATCCCATTATCCGTGATTGGATGCTTCCACTACTCCCTCAGTACTGCAACTACATTTCAACCAGAAATAACTACTCAAAAACCATGAACACAGCCATCGAATCATCCAGAAAAATGTAATGAGCATCCAGACATGATCAGTTCCAGATATGCTTCTAATTTTACCATAAAAAGCCTTCTACTACGGAGGATATCAAGTGGCATACCGGTGTTACATGCTCCAGTGGTTTGCTATCTTAATTGAGTGTCTTACATGATTTTATAGTTTTTCTCCCTTCCGGGAAGATCTCAGTGTAGATAAATTTGTTGTACATAAAAGTTTTATCTGTTTTGATAAGCTGATTAACAATCATATAAGTCTCAAGGCTACCTTTTGGAGCTTCAAACAGATTGAAATTGTTGAAATTAATGCTTTTTAATGTTTAGTGATAATTGCCCTTGTCCCCATGCATAGTCAACTGTTTAAAGCATAGAATCAAAAAGGAATTGCAATTCATGAATTACGTAAGAAACTCTAATTTCCATGATTATTTAGCAGGGAGAGTAGGGGAAAAAAGGTAAAAAAATCGATTATTTTTCATATAAACATCAATTTGGAAAGCAAAAACCTAAAATTTTGTGCTGGGTGAAGTATAAACACAAATTCCAGTCGACCAACGCAGTTAGCAGCAAACACAAATATACCTGAGCTAAGGAGAGACGACACAAATAGTGGCATAAGTTGGTGGAGCAAGATGGCGGCAGCGGTGGCGGCGAGTAATTTAAGCATTAAGGGACTGAAAGTCTGAAACCCGGAGACAGAGTGGAAGAAGGGGATTAAAAAAGAAAAATAGCTAATTACATTTACCTCCCTGGGCTTTGGATATAAATATGAATTTACCTCCTGAACTTTGGATATAAGTTTCAATTCATCCCTGCTATTTTAAAGAATACAAATAATTCTTTGGATTCAATGGATGACAAAGTCAAAACTGTAAATATTATAAAAGACGGGCTTGTTTCTTACAATGTTTTGAAAAACTGTTTCAAAATTATGTTTTGGCAAAGAAGTTTTGAAAAACAATTTTTTAAAAATCATCCCCCCCTCCTCTTTCTATAACCATCTCCGCCCACCACAGCACAACCACCTCTGGCCGTCACACCACTAGATGTGGGCAGTGGCGGTGAATTTTCTTTTATTTTTTCAAAAATAAGAAAATTATATTCACAATAAAGTTAATGGATTAAATGATCTTACAAAGCGGGCAACATAGGCCATTGAACACGAGTCAATTTCTAGCTCGATAATCACTAGCATTATCCATGGTTAGTAAAGTATAAAAAAAACTATTAGTGCTCAAAAAAAATATTACAACAGAAGTTAAAACTGAACAGAATTGTCCCTAGAAACTTCATCTTTGCAGCAACATAATACCTTGGATACTAGATCTAGCATTCTTTTTTCAAAATGGAAGTAACCCCTTACTCATCGGGCACGAACTACACCTCACATTCCTGTCGGATATTTCGCTGGGCTATGAAATTCGTCCCTCAACTGGTGAGAGCCTACTTTCCACTATTTTTTCTTTTTAAAATTTTTTTTTTAAAATTTTAGCCTTCCGCTGCTTCTCAAGTAGATCTAGTAGCAAAGACAAAACAAAACCTTCATTCTTTGCTTTTTCTTCAATAAAAACCACAAATCTATAACTGTTTACCACTAAAATACCCAAACTACTTCAAAAGAGGAGACTAGACACCCCACAAGGGAGGACAAGATCACTCCATAAAAATGGAGATAGACACCTCAAAAAAAAGGACAAACCAAACTAAAAAAACTAAATACAGAAAGAGAGATCCTCCGAGGAGGAAGACAGATTTTTGGGAGAAAAACTAGAGAGAGGGGAGAGCATTTATGTGGAGAGAGAAACCGCCCATTGTTTCGAAGTAGTGGCAATGGCATTGGCGGGCGGCATTGCTTTTGGAGAAGATATGAGTTTCATGTTTTAAAAAAATTATACGTTTTGGCAAAGAAGTTGGTAAAACAAATCTTAAAAATCATCCCATACCCCATCTTCTGTCACTGAACACCACCGCTGCCCACCACTACTGCCACCAAACACCGTCGCCGATGACCACCTCCGCCTGGAGTTAGCGGGCGGCGGCGGTGTCGGTATCCACAGCTGGAGGTGTGCGGCAGCTGGATGTGGGCAGTGACCGGAGGTGTTGGCGTATAGTTTTAAAAGAATCATTCAATCATTGAATTTATTTTTGTATAAATTATTATGCAATTATATATTCAATTGCATAAGTCAAATTGAATGGATGATTAGTTCATTAACGGGAATAAATTATTTTATTCCCCGTCTCATACAAAATAACTACATTGAATTTTAAAAAATAAATGAAATTATCAATAAAATAACACTTTTTTTTATAGGAGAAATAGACATATATTAATTGTCAAATAACGAAAAAAAAAATGACACTATTAGTTCTTTTAACTTAGGAGAAGAAACTTTTGATTTGATCCCTTAATTTATTTTTATTTTTTTAATTTGAATTATTCTTTCATTCAAAATTATACTCCCATTTGATTAACCCAAACTTTGGGGAAAACGGACGTAATAATTATTCTACAAAAGTAAAAATTATTCAAACTCAAAACACTTGCAGAACTCTGCAGATTATACAATTGAATCCATCTTTTGCAGCTCAACCGGAGTTCCCAAATCCCCTTTCAAAACAGCCTCCAAATCCCCCGGATCATTTCCCAGAAAAGCTTTCAAGAAAGCAACCATAACTCCTCCGACGAATCTCCTCATGGGTTCTCTGGATTTACCGTTTTTGCACAAACAATACGTAACTCTTCCACGAATCCCTGTCGTTTCGTCGTCCAGCATATCGACATGGCCGTAATCCTTGGCGACGAAGTAAAACGCCGGTTTTCGACATTCCCTGAAGAAATCCTGGTGGTTTACCCCTTTCGGAGCACAGGGAGGGAAAAATGGGTTTCTCCTCAGCTCGCCTAATCCTGAACCGAGTACTAATACGGCGGCGTTTTCGACGTCGAAGGAGTTCGGAGTGTAGGTGAGGACCGGCGGAGGGGTTTGTTTCCCTTTGTCCATTCCGTCGACGGGATCGACTCCGATTAGGGCGGAGAATTTCAGTGCAGTGGTTGATTTTTGGAGGGCCAGAGCAAATGCCACTTTGCCTCCCCGGCTGTGGCCGGATAATGCGAGTTTTTCGAGATTTGGCCTGACGTTGGCCGGAAGGGAATTCTGAAGCCCTTCCGGTAGCCAATTGGTTATTGCTGCTGTGGATTTGATTTCTTGAGTTGCATCAGGTCCTGCCAAGGTATATAACTGGGGAAAATTGCACACAAAAATCAGATAACAGCCCAACAAAATATTCCATCATTCTCCTTAAAAAAGTCACGTTTCTAATGCTATATTGAAACACGAATATTTTATTATTTAAATACTAGTCTTCAAACATCAAATCTAATTAATTCAAATCATCAAAGTTAATCAATTGGAATTAAGTTACTAACAAATGGACTGCAAATCAACAAAAGTCAGCAGCTAGCAAATTTATGCACAATTATCATAACAAGAAGAGACCTACTAAACATTCATCCATCACAGTAAGATCCGCAAAAACGACAGTTTGATGCACAGAAACTCGAAAAAGAGCCGAGCTTTAACCGTTAAGGCCCGATGTACGCTCTCGACTTATATGGATCAATTTATGAGTAGCAAAAATGGTAGAAAACAATGGATAAATCACCTGGGGAGCAACCACAATGAAGCCATGTGAAGCAATATGATGAAGCAGCTGAGAGTAGAAAGAGTTGGAGAGCAGAAAGCCATGGAGGAACAGAAGAACCGGAAATTCCCCTTCTTGAGAGGGTGTCACAATCAAGAGTGGCTTGGGAGGAAGAGGAGAACCTTTTGTAGAAGAACCACAAGTAGTGTTGCAGCATGTCTCTTGCTCAACTTTTATCAACTCAGTTGGGTAGTTCCCAATCTCAAACACATTAGGAGATGTAGAGATTGCTTCCATGGTGATGGAAGCCATTGACAGCAAACAAAGAATCAATTTTGATTCTGCCCTTTTATTGCTTCATCATTCATTCATGGGATGGTGTCATTGTTGTTTATTGAGATAAGTTTACTCTTGAGTGGACTTTATAGCCCCACATTTGTGTCATCTTACTTGAACTTGAAGTGGGAAACCAAGAAAATATCTGTAGTGAATTGTGTGACATTTTTTGGTTTAATCAATTTTTCTAGAGATATTACATTATAGTTTTAGGCCCACATATCTTTTACATAAGTTAGCCCAACACTTCAGACTAGTTGTTGGAAATTGGCCAGCTGCCAAAATTGAGAGCGCCCTAAGAGTAATAAAGCTATGAACTGTTCAGGTAAAATGGTAGTTCCTGACAGGTCAAATTTAACACGTTAAACGTGATGACGTGTGCATTCATGTACCATCCGAACTGTAACCCTTAGAAGAAAATAGTGACAACTTATGATATATTGCAAATGTTATATATTAAAAATGATATGTTTCATAATTTACAACTCGAATTATTACCCTATTATAAATTATAACTCACCCTTAACACGTTACTCAATTAATAACCCTAACGCCCCTGAAAATCAAACCCACATTTTAATGTGGAGAGTCCTTTCAACTGAACCGCTAGATTACAACTTCTTTCCCATTTCAACCAAATTTTGTCACATTGAAAATTTTCTGAAGGTTCTCGATTGCCCGATAAAATATATGACACTGAAAAAAACTTTCACAAACGAAACAGAGCACCAACAACTAATAATACACAAACAATCTTCCCATTTTATCGGAGCACAAAAATCCCAATATTCCTTCTCCTTCGCTAATGGCGATCCCTTCGTTCTTTCCTTCTTCCTATTTCCACCTAAATTTCTTCCCCTATACTTTCTCTTCCCTTCCGACCCAAAAAACCAACCTTAAAAAGTTCAGTTTTCACAACAAAAAAAAAAAAAACATAGATTCATAAGCTTCCCTTTCTCCCATTCCTTTCTCTAATTTCTCTCTGTGCATTTGCGTATATCAACCCATTGCGGTTGATATATAGAACATTAATTCTGCACGATAAAAGCCTCAGAAAAGAGAAAGGATTCTTAATAGGGTTTCGGTTTTTCGGCGGCAATGATGAAAGGAGGAGATGTGGAGGGGCAGCTCTACCCGGGGATGATGGAGAACCCGCAGATGAGGTGGGCTTTCATCAGGAAAGTCTACGTTCTTCTGTGCATTCAGTTGCTCATCGGTTTCGGCGTCGGCGCCGTCCTGTTTTTCAACGCCAGAGTTAAGCATTTCATGGTCGAGAGTCCGATCGGCTGGGCCATCATCCTTTCTTCTGCAATCCTCACCATCATAAGTAAAAAATAATTAACAATATTAATCTTATTATTTCCATTACTTTTGTTTATACGTAATGGTTTCGGTAATTTGATTTGAACGTGATAATTTGGGAATTCGGGTCGTATATGAGTTAACGGTATTTATTTGTTTGATTGCAGCGTGCTTAATGATGAGTTGCTTTAGCAAGAAACATCCATGGAACTACATTCTTGCAGCTATCTTCACCTTGGCTATGTCGATTCTCATTGGTGTCACTTGCGCTTATAGAAAAGGTAAAATTTTGCGTCCGTGTCAATTTGTGTCGTTTCTGGTTTATGGGGTTTGGGTTGCGGGTTTTTGTGTCGACAACCCTCTCAATCATAATTTTATCTGTGTAATTATTTGTATTATTCGTGTTGACCTATTTAACCATTGAATATTTTGGGTACATCTCTGGTTGGTGTCATGTTTTTGTGTTGTAGGACAAAATTACGCGTGTCGGATTCAGGCTAATAGATTCAAGTGCCGATATTCTCAACTCTAACTTTACCTATTTAGTATTCGGGTCAACCTATATGACTCGCGAACAAACTAAAACTCAACCATAACTATTTTATATTGCGTTGTATCAAAAATTATCTGTCTTATTTGTATATAAAATTATTTAGCTTTTTTTGCCCCAAATTTAATCATCGATTTATTTTTCCTTCAAATTTTCGTAGGTGAAATCGTATTGCAAGCTGCGGGAATAACAGTTTTGTTGACGGTGGGGCTCACAGTGTACACATTTTGGGCTGCAAAAAGAGGCTACGATTTTAGCTTTCTTGGACCCTTTTTACTCTGCGCTTTATTGGTTCTCATGGCCTTCAGTATCATTCGTGTACGTTACGATTTTAAACTTCTTCATTATTTACTAATATTGTTTCCATTTCTGTTTTCTTTTTTCATCCTTCTTTAATCAACCTTATTCTAATATATTGAATATTTACCTCACATAAAGTGGATAAAATCCTCAAGATCAAAAATTCTGCTACCCTAGAGTATACCAATCGTGTCTCATTAAACAAGACGTGTTATCGTTTATCTAATGTGACAAGATTGATATACATTGCTCTCGAGATTCTCACAACTCACATTTTACCTATTTTCTTTTTTTTTTTTCTTATTTTAAATGATGAATTGTATTTACCTCTTTTGAAAATTACAAATATTTCTTTGTATTTTTTGACAATTACATTTACATCTCTCAATTTTGTTGAAATTACAAAGACCTCATTTGAGACCAAAAAGAAAAAAAAAAAATGAATGTGATTTTTGTGAATTGATTTATTATCTTGGAAACTCTTGGACAAATCAAAAGTAATTGTAATTGTCAGAAAATTCGAAAAATATTTATAATTTCACCAAAATTCAGGAAGGTGAATGTAATTCGTCCTTTTGGGAAAGAAAAAAAAAAGTTAAATTTCCCAAATTGATTAATTCATGTGATTATCTCCAATCAAATAATCTTTAACTCTTAATTATTTTAATTAATTTATTTTCTATTTGAACAGATGCTTTTTCCGATGGGGCATATTGGGAACCTAATAGCTGGATGTGCTTCGGCGTTGGTATTTTCTGCGTTTCTAATCTACGACACAGACAACGTTATAAAGCGCTTTGATTACGACGACTACCTTCTGGCCACCATAGCGATTTACACAGACATCGTCAACCTCTTCTTAGCGTTTTTAAGCATCTTGGATGAATGAACAAATAAAGCGCTAGATGCTCCCCACGCTTTTCAGTCTCTTCCAACAAGCACGTTTCTAATTAGCCTCAAATTTATTTAGAATACAATTAAATGAGGATTTCCATCCCATTAATTCAAAGTTTAATTTGGTCGATTTATTTTCCATAACTATATCTGTAATTGTAAATTGTAAGTTGTAATTGTGGTTAGTGATTTACGTACTAATTAGAAGTTTAATGCATGCATGATTTTTTACGTGTAATTAAGAGAAAATCTATGTTATATATGAATTACTATATTAATTACTTAATTTGTAGTTGGTGTATATTACTAGATCTTTTAAAGTTGTTTAAGTATATGAAATAAAATTCTCATTATTGAACATTTCCAAATATTCCATCCATACATCCTCAATGAATTAAGAAAAACACATGTATTTGATGGGTTGGATCGTTGGTATCGATTTTAGTCTAAAAAGTATCGTGGTGCATATTTTAGAAAAAATATGTGTATTGATTTTAACCTATGATATATCGTTTATTAAGTTTAACTTATGCTTATTGAGTTTAGATGTTGTCCGTTGATGTATCACTTTTAGCTTATTGACCTGTTCTTTTTCGTTGGTTTTGTTTTGTTTTTTATTTTGGTTTTGGTTTAACAATAAATTTAATATATTCTAATCATTTTTCATTATTTTTAATATAATTTTTTACAGTAAAAAATTATTTTTAAAAACATGTTTTGAAAACCAAAGAATGATGCATCGCATATTAAATTTAGTTTACGTTGTATCGTCATTATGAGTTTAGCCTATGATATTTCCAAATATTGAGTTTAGTTTCTGATTTATTGTTTTATCTGCTAATGTATGGTGATTATGTTAAAATAACAAGTACTGCTTGTAAGGCAGAATTATCACATATAGTAAAGAAAACATGAGTATCGATTTTATCCTCTAATATATTGTTTAATGATCGATGCAAATGAGCTGATCGAATTTAACTGATGAAATATAATTGTCGGATGTCAACGGTCGAACATTAAACTCCTCATGAATCAATTAATGCTTTAATATTTTGAGAATTCATTTGTGTTTTCTTGTAAATAAAAATGTATCAACCACTCTAGATATTACTTAATAATTATTTAGAAATAAAGGTGGGCAATGAAAGACACAATGTGTTAAGGATGTAGGTGTTACTGTGTCACTACTACTAGTACTCAACCAAAGACGATCGTGCCGATCTCTGTAATTCAAATGCCGCTGGATGATTTATACCATCATTCATGGATATGCTTTCTTTATTTTATTTTTTTTAAAAAGAAAACATTATCATTGATAAAATTGTCCAAAATGGAACAAAGTGTATGCATTTAGAGGACAATTTACGAAGACAATATAATTAATCTTTTTAATTCAACAATTATTAACCCCTATTAATTTATTTATAAAACAAGAAACTAATTAATTTATGAGTAGTCTAACAACCGACTTACCTAAATGAATTAACTTTTTAAAAAAAAAAAAAAAAAACTTACCTAAATTGACATTCTACTAAGGTAATCGTTTTGGAAACTACTCATTCCTGAGTCGGAGAAATTAATGTTACTTTACGCTCCCCTGAAACAAGAAGGAAATCGAATTTGGAAGTTCAGTTGAGATTAAGAAATGTCCGGCGTATCTATAAATATAGTTCCACTGCTGCCCATCAAGTAATCACTCTTGCTTCTTGAAATTTTCGTGATCATCGATCGTTAACTCTCCGGGGAAGATCGATAGTTAGAGTGAGTTCAGTTCAGTTAGTACAGTTCTTGTGCTTACGATGGCTACGACAATGGGTTACTTTGTTCCGACGCCGTTGAAGGCTCACCGCGGCGCCGCATTGTGGAGGGTCAAGGTTCCGACGACTGAAAGACCCGCCGCCGCTGGCTCTGTTTTTCCGAAGAAGGAACAGAGTCCACAACAGACTGTCGTGCAAGCCCTCGGTTCTCTCATCAAATTCACCCAGGTCAACCTTTCCGACGAGAGAAATTGGCGGCACCCAACGCAGCCCTCTGGCCGCGACGGCCTTCTGCCTACGCCGGGAACGGAGGGAGTCCAATCGCCGAGTGGAAACAGCGCAATCCAGAAGTATTGGAAACAGAGGTACCTGCTATTTTCGAGATACGATCAGGGGATAAGAATGGACGTCGAAGGTTGGTTCTCCGTCACGCCGGAGGCGATCGCGAAACATCACGCGCTCCGGTGCGGGACGGGAACATTGGTCGACTGCTTCACAGGAGCCGGAGGCAATTCCATTCAGTTCGCGAAGAGGAGTCAGCGAGTGATCGCAATCGACATCGACCCGAAGAAGATCCAGTTCGCCAAGCACAACGCGGCAATCTACGGCGTCGACAGCCGCCGCATTCAGTTTCTCGTTGGGGATTCCATGGTTCTGGCGCCGAAATTGAAGGCCGACGTCGTTTTCCTCTCGCCGCCGTGGGGCGGCCCCGACTACGCAAAACAGAAGACTTTCGACCTCAGGACGATGCTGATGCCCTGCGGCGGACATACCCTTTTCGACATGGCCAAGAAGATCGCTCCCAAGGTGGTGATGTTTCTTCCGAGGAACGTCGACGTGAATCAGCTTGCGGAGGTGGCCATGTCCGCAAGTCCGCCGTGGTCGGTGGAGGTGGAGAAAAATTTCTTGAATGGCAAGTTTAAGGCTATTACTGTTTACTTCACTGAAAATAGTGGATAGCATTTTAGAATCTTTTTGTGAGCAGATAGATCATCATTGTATATTCTTGTGGATAAATTTGTAAAGAATCTTAATATTCTCATTATTTTTTCACTCTTTTTAGGTTTATGATTTTTTATTTTATTTTTTTTTTTTTCTTCAGATGCATGGTTCCAATTTTATCGGATGAATGTTTTTTTTCGTATGAGTTGCTTTTCTCTACTATAGAATTAAAAGTACTGTGAAACCATGCTAGCAATTTTGCAATTTGAAGGCCCAACTATTTATGATTCAATCTTGGCCCAATCAACAAAAGAACCTTGAAAATTTTCATGTTGGAAAACTTCTCTTTTTGTTGTGTTTCAGAGAGAAATTTCCATTTGAGAATCCAATCCAGAACACAGTACAGTACTGGACTTCTTTGAAGTGTCCATTCTGGCATTTGCTGTGGGCTAATTGGTAGAGGGATCGAGGTGTTACTTTTAGGTGCGTGAAATAGATCGAAATGTTACTTTAGAAGTAAATTATAGTAGTCGATATGTAATTTAAAGATAACATTGTGCTGTGTGAGATAGACAGAGTAACTGAAAGCAATTTTTCAGACATTTCATGGTTGATGCTCCAATATTACTATCTCTTGAAAATGAATCTATTGTTTAGGTTATTTTTTCTGAAATTTCCCTGGTCACTGTGAGCAACTACTAGTTACTACTTACAGTGGAGTTAAAACCAGAATTCTCACGATTCAATTAGTATACTACGTGAACAAGCAAGTGCCCCATCGTTTGTGATGTATAGAGAGTCACTCATTAGTGGAGATCAATTCTTATTTCTGTCAATTCTGCCTATTTAGAGTGAATGTCTGCAGACTGCTTTGAGTCAGTAGAAGTCTCCCCAACTTAGTTTTCCCCCTTGCCACGCCATAGCCCATGTCCTGTGTAATAGAAAGGTAATAGTGGTGAATTAAAAATAATAATAATAAAATTGCTATACTATTTTCTAGCTATTAAAATGACTGCAAATTCTCTTTGGACAAAAGATGTTTCTCAACTGTAGAATAATAGAATCATATGACCCCAAAGGTTTAAAAAACTGTATTTGTGATCTAAAAGGATTTGTCTACTCCCCTTTTGACTGCCTCAGTCCAAGATACTTCTTTTCTTTTCCCACAACCTTGAAACAATCAAACAAACAAACAAATGTTTAGATCACATGGTTTTCTTATCCCTAGCTTCACTTTTACTTTTAACAATTCCATGAAATATAATTTGTTTTTTTTTATTTGAACAAAAAAAAAACACAAAAAGCTCAAAGATCCATTCACAGATATCAAAGAGACCCCATCTCACTTTCATAAACTTTAAAATTTTCTCTTTTTTTACAATACAAAAGGAAGGAAAAGGAAAAAAACACAATCCCACCACCAATTCCAAAATTAGTCTACAAATACTACTCTACTATTAATTTATAGGGCAAAGGTGCAATTTTGTCATCAACGTTTGTGGCAAGGTGCAAATTTGCCATTTAAGTTTTTTTGGGCTCAATTATGCCATTAACGTTCATAAGTAGGAACAATTATACCCTTCACTTTAAAATAAATTGCCACATAGGATTAAAATTAATTAGCTATCATGAAAAATAAATAAAAAATGCTGACTCAAAAATCCTATGCCTTTTCCCCTCCTTGAGGGTCCGCCGGCTGTCACCATTGCCACCCCTGCGGCCTCTTGCCGCCTTCCTCAGCCTTACTCAATTTCTCATGGAAGGTCATATACTCCACTTCGATTTCAATATCGCTGGGCAATCCAGTGGTACAAAACCTGCAAGAAGAACAAACAAATTGGTAGGCAAAAGAGAAACTGTGCAGCGTGGGGTTAAGCCAGACAGAGTTGAATAAATAACCATGCTTGGCCTTTGGAGGTGGGTTTGTCGGAGGCCATCTTTTGAGCTCTCTTTCTTGGGGGGGGGGGGGGGGGGGGGGGGGGGACATAGATCAGATCCATTCGACATTCGCATTTGCCCAAAAAAGTAAGGAACAACAGGAATGGAAGGAATCAATCGGTTGATGGGACTGAGTTAAAAGTGGAAAGAAGAATTTGGTTAAATAGAGAGAGTGAGAAGCAAAGAAGAAGATGCAGAGTGGCAGAGATGAGTTTTTTGTTTACGGAATGATTGTTGAAATTGAAGCAGAGTACGTGGGTGGCCGGCGAGAGGCCGCAGCGGTGGCAATGGTGACAGCCGGCGGACCTTCAAGAGGAGAGGGCATAGGATTTTTGAGTCAGCATTTTTTATTTATTTTTCATGCCAGCTAATTAATTTAACCTATGTGACAATTTATTTTAAAGTGAAGGGTATAATTATCCTACTTATGAACGTTAATGGCATAATTGAGCCCAAAAAAACTTAAATGGCAAATTTGCACCTGGCCACAAACGTTGATGGCAAAATTGCACCTTTGCCCTTAATTTATATATAATACTTCCCTAAAAAAGCCTACTAAAACCACTCCATTATACATGTCTGCTGTTCTTCTCTGCAGCAATGGCCAGTAACCTTGACACACCCTGAGTCCAGATATCATACTCCCTCTGGTTCCGGCACTCGAATTCAACCGTGCCACGCAAGATTGTCTTCAGGGCGAAGTATCGCCGGTGCTCGCCTCCCTCGAGGAGGTGGCGGCCGGGCCAAGCCGGAATATCTTTAATAACCTCCAGCACAACATCTGCCAAAATTCAAAAGAGTGATCAAAGTTAAAGATGGCAACTTTTGCAAACTTTTTTACCAGCCCATTTTGCAGAGACTGCTTTCTCAAATCCCCAAATAGAAGAAAGCCCCACACAACACAACACCTCCAAATCTGTTGATATCATTAGGGAGAGAGAGAGAGAGACAAAAGCATTCAAGACTTACTCTTTTTCTTTTTAGTAATGGTCCCAGCTACATGTCTACTCTTCATCTTTAGCATCACCTGTGATGGAGAAGCCAGTAAAATCTCAGTTTACACAAGAAAATGGAACCAAAAAACAATCAGGATTAAGTGTGAATTCTCCAACTTTTTCCAAAGCTAACTTTGGCTGGGGAGTTTTTATTCCAACTTAAAGGAATGAATGCAATCATCACAAAGTTATCTATATGCTTTGATCATCCAATCATGCAGCAAGAAACCAACTCACCTGTCCCATTCTATTGATGTAGACAGACACAATTTTCCAATGGAGATCTCCTGCATTTCAAATAAGAGGAAGATTATTCAGCAAAGTTTCAAATTATTGGATTCATCATCTTGGATTAGTTTAGGAGTATAATATGGTATCAAGAACATAATTGTATCATTACAATATACCTTTTCGAGTGCGCTTGAGGAGCTCGCAACCTCTGGCCAGCAACTCCCTGCTGCATATCCCAAGAAAGTTCTCTTCAGGGACCAGCTCCCCACTGAAGCTGCCATTTGAACTCCCATTGCTCCCACCATTTCCAACTCCCATTCCTTTCTCTATTGGGATCACCGAGGCGATGTTCCAGACTTCCTTTAATGTTCTCGCCTTTAATGTTGCAGCTCCGCGCAGAGCTAAAGAATGTAACAATCCAGGGATTAAGATTGAACGATTAGAAGCTAAATCAAATTAACATGAAATCATATGATTATAAAATGATTGGAAGAATTGATATACCAGTTGCTGCAGCAGCTGTTAAGGTCATGATATCGCCCGCAGAACGCACATTTACAGCAGAACTAACCACTGAAGCCAAGTGATCACGCTCGGCCCCCATAGCCTCAGCTGCCTCTACACACTGAGCAGCAACAAGTGTAGCTGCTGAGGCCACAGCCATATCGGTTTTCGCCATATTTTCATCCTTCCCCTGAGCCGATGAGGCAGCAGTGGCAGGCAGCAATGGCTGCAATAGCAGAAGCCACGCCAGCGACCGAAACAGCAGCATGGAGCTGAGCATTATGAGCCCTAGTCTCCTCTTTCTTCTTCTCTTTCCTGTCCTTCAACCACCTCCCCACTGTCTTACCACCCCCTCCAACAGCCACGCCGCCATTATTGCCAGCAGGGCAACCTCTGTATTGCGTGTTGGCTGAGTTGTTCAGACGATAAAACTGCACAATTAATTTCCAGAAGCATTTATTAATTACCTTGCCACAGGGTAAAATACAGGGGAAAAACTGAATCTGTCAAGATTGCCAATTTGCTAAAATATGCAACACCAACTCCCTCGTGAACAACATTAATGTGTCTATTGCTGTCCAATGCAATCATCAAACAGGACCAATTCTTCAAGGCGGATAACAGTTTTGGACCCATACAGAAGCTATTATTCTGAACCCACCACCCCCCACCCCATGGACCATTTTCCTTAATCTTGAAAACAATCGAAGATTTCCATTCCCTCTTTCAGCCTCACCAGCTCAGTCAAGAAAAGAGGACAATTCAGTAATTTTTAATCCCCACTCACAATAACCTTGTGTTCAAACATGAGTGTACAGCAAAAATTTTAACTAATTTCTGCAAATAATGTCACTGCAACAACCCAGTCTAGGCTTTCTTATCATTAGAATCATCATTTTACTGCAATAAAATCATTCCCAACCTCATCCTACACAGTCAGAGTCACAGTTGAAAAACATTAAAATCGTTTCGAGTACACATTTCAACAGGGTTTCCCCAAGATGATGATAAAAATAAGAAAAGTACAAAAGCTGTAATTTAAGTTTTTTTCTTGTGAAAAAGGGAAGAAAAACACCAATGATGAGGAACCCATTTGACATTTGTTTTGGATAAAGAGAAAGCTGAGATCTTTGCCCACCTCTGAATCGATTCTTCAATTGCAAAACACTCAAATGAAAAAAAGTGCAACTAAGCGAGAGAGACTAGACCTTGTCGTCAATTTCAGGGGAAACAGGAGGGCTGTCAGAGAGAGAACCACCGTTGAGAGGTCCACTACTGTGAGAAAGCCTTCCAGAAGTGCGCGGTGATACCTCCTGCTGTAAAAGTAGTACAATCCATTAATAAATTGGAACTGTAAAAAATAATCCACTACACGCTGCTGAAAAAGGCAACAAAGAAAATAGTAATCATAGGAAACTTTCAGATGATGCAAGGAATCAAAATCATTGTTTCATATCATAAACAATCCAAGAAGAAGAAGAGAAAAAATATTCCATTACTTCCATTTTTAACTGCAAGAAAAGTTCTTGATTGAAATCATTACCTCTGGGATTCAAGAAAAACACATAAGAGAAACAGGAGTGCTCTGTTAATCTCTGTTTAATTCAGGATTGGTTTCCCGAGATAACACTAATTAATGCCAAATTAAACAGTTCTAAAATTACTACGTTCTTAAATGATTTTTAAAATCCCACTTTTCCAAGTCCAATAAACTCTTTTTGTTTTCCCATAAACCAGACAAACGAAAACATGGGAAGAAAGAAACAAACAAAAACTGAACCAGAAGCATAAAAACAAAACAAAACAAGAAAAGTACAGCACCCCAATTTAACAACAATAACCCAGGAGTTCCAAAACATTAGCAAACACATTCAAACAAGTAAGACAAAATCTCGGAATGTTTTCATCTAAGTTCTTTCTTTTGCTTTTTTTTTCCTTTTCACTTTAAAACGCATCACACACACTTACAGATTGTGACATAATGCGTTCCATCACAAGCTGAGATGTCTCAGAAGAAGCAAACGAAAAAGGGTTCCCGGAAACAGTAGCAGACTCCTCCAACTCGCCGGCGATATCCTCCTGGATAGTCCCACCACCACCTCCGCCGCCGCCGATACCACCGCCACAACCACCTATGTTATTTAAAGGAGGGCCACCACTGAGCGTTTTAGCCAAAACCTGAGCCGGCGCCAGAGCTTTAGAGACTTCAAGAGCAGAGACACTCCATGAACGGGAAAGAAACTCCATGGGCTCCCTCGGAGTCTCCGGCGGCCTGAACATTTGCTGAACTCTGTCCATTTTAGTACGTGTTTCAAGGTGTACTGTGAGTTGTTGTGTTGCAACTAGAGAGGGTGGATGGAGGGGGGATCCGGAAAGAAGAAGAAGAAGAAGAAGAACGATTGAGTTTAAAGAACGATAAAAATTTTGATGCTTTATAGGGAGGAAGAGAAGGGAGGACTGTGTCAGTGTGTGCGTTTTGGAGTGTTGGAGTGTGTGACTGTGTGAGAGAGATAAATGCCAGTGATTTAATATGTACAGAGAGAGGGAATGTATTCTCCGTATTATTTCTTTAAATTATGAATTAATACTTATAGTTCTAAAAATTACAAATACGTTTATGAACGACTCAAAAGTTTTTAATTTGTGTTATTTTTTGATTAACAGTAAGGAGATACTTGGAAAATACGAGCTGATATTTAAAGTATTAAAACTTTAATCGTTTATTAGATAATCAAGTGTGAAATTATGTTCATATTTGTTTATTTATTAATAAAAATGAGTACGAACTGAACTTTTACAAAACTAATTATGAACTTGTTTGTGACCTCAAACTTCTTGTTTTATTTCCATCATAACTAATATGGATCGATTTTTCAATTATGATTAAGGGAGGGGGAGATTTTGGTAATTTTTAAAACTATATGGATTGATTTGTATTTTGCCCAAACTTCAGGGAGTGTAAATGTAATTTGCTCATTATTTTAATGTTACTATATTTTTTTTCTTTAATTAGTTTGATGCTCTTTGAGACTTTATGGCAAAGTGATGGTAAAAGGAAAAGGAAAAAAAAAAGGGTTTATTATGTGTAATTTTGTATCTTTATAATTAGGAAAAATGACATTTTTAGTACTAAAAATGTCATTCTTCTTTATAATTATCTCTAGTGTAGAAGAATAATTTTTTGAGTTTGATGAGCAAAATTGACATTAATGATAAGAAAGGTCATTAGATTGGAGGATTTTCATTTTTCTTTTATTTACTTACTTTTATATTGTGGGGGCAAAAAGTTTTTTGAACAATCCATTTCTCCATTTCTTCCACACACACACAAAGTTCAAAAAATCCATTTCTCCATTTATGTTAGAATTTTATTTTTTTGGGTTTGAAAATTAAAATATTTCATTAATAGGGTTAGGGATAAAATCATAAAACAATCAATACAACTGATTATATAAAATTTAAATCTATAATAATCAAATATAGACTACAACAGTGTACTTACGTGACAATATAATAACGAATGATTATGACGCAAGGCCTTGGTAAGACATGACGCACGTCTTAAATTACGAATAATATAAAAATATAATGTAGTTAGAATTATGTGAATATTATATCTATATTCATTTACGTTGTAGAACGAAAAAAATGTAACGCGAGTAATTATGCGGCGTTCAAAATTAACGTAAAACAGTATACAAGTCAAGTTGAAAACCGTTGGTAAAACGTAACGCAGGTGGGCTAGATTGAAAAATAAGTTTATTCACAAGTCGCATTGGTAAAATGAAACGGACATGAACTAGACTGAAAAAATTAATTAATTTATGAGTCACGTATGACGTTGGTTAAATGTAATACATGAAACTAGACGAATTAAGAAGTTTAAGTAGACTAATAAATAAGAATGTAATTAATGAAATACTAAATCCATGTTATCTTATTTATTTTTTCTTCCTCTGAACTTATATAAAACTATCAAATAATATATACATTTATAAGACATAGTAACTCCGTTAGTTCTCAAATTTGACTTCATGTCATACTTTCGTCCCCTAATTTGACATTTTTTTTTCAATCGTAAATTTGGACTCACGTGGCACTTTTATCTCTAAATTAAGCATGTTTGTCTTCCGTCCCCAAATTTAGATTTTTCATCTCGACCCAAATTAGCTTAATGCAAACACATTTGGAATTTTTATTTATTTATTGTAACTTTTTCATCTCCTGCATTATTTTATAAGATTTCAATATTATGTAGATTGTGTCCATCTTGTGTGTATGGATATTAGGTTAATTTTGGTCAAAATTTAGGTTCTGCACTACATAGTGACAAAAAATCCAAATTTATGATCAGAAAATAAACAATTTCAAGTTTGAAAATGAAAGTGCGACATAAAATCAAGTTTGAGAAACTAACAAAGTTATTATTTTCTTCTCCTACTCTGTCTCCGACTTTACTTTGGCCCTGTTAACAGTTATAAAGATTCCAATTTTTTGAGGTTGAATTATATGTTGCTTCTGCAATATGCCGATTTGGAAATGTTTGCAATGACTATGTATGGCAATCAATGTGGCTTCGACTTAGAAATTTTCCAACTTCTTTAATACTATCTGTCCAAAGAGGCAAATCGTGGTTTACTTTGTTTTTTCCAGCTAAAAGTACTAATTCCTTTTGTTAAGTGAAATATGACGTCAGTTGCCACACAAGCCATTCATTTCAAATTCGATTAATTACTTTTTAACCCCTTGTATTTTAGTACGTAGAAGCCTCTATTTTGTCACAAAATTTTCAAACTACGTACTTAGTTTGTCCCAACATTACTGTTTATCGTGAAATATGACTACCGTCAACAAAGGTAAGGAAAATAATGTAATTTCATGATAAATGGTAACAATGCATGAAGACAATGTATTTTGAAATGAAGAAAACAAAGTCAAAATTACCTCTAAAATTCAAGAGGGCAAAGAGTAATTAACTAATTTCTTGTTAGGAACAAATAAGCATTCTAATTACTATAATATATATTAACCTATTTATCAAGTTTCATACCATAAGGAACTATAAGCATAGGAGAGAGTTTTTTTGCCCGACCGTATATGGTTGTTTGTCGGACAATACTTTAGCAACTACATATATTTGTTATATTTGTTTTCTTTTCAATGCATAAAACTTATTATTTTAATATAATTTTGATTCGATACCTTAACAATTACGCTCAATATTTTACCATCTAACAGTGATACATAATACTTCAACACCTATATATAAACATTCCAAAGTTAAAGGCCGTCACTTTATCGCCAACCATACTAATCTTTATATCTTGTAAAATTTATGATTGGATAAACGTATTTATGACTCATAAATAGTTATATACGCTGTAACACTTTCCTCTGAGCAATAATTTGCCATCCAACTTAGCCTCGAAACAAATTTACACAACTTCACGTACAAATTTGCCCCAATCGATTAGTGGGTGCAAGATTACTAATTAGGATTCTTCTGTTGTTGCACAGTGGGATCAATTGATTAGAGAGTGATTAAGATTAATGATTTTCCAAAACAAATGAAGCTGGCGATGCATGGAGCCCCACGTACGTGGATGTGAAGTAGAGCCGATGAAGAGTAACCATCAACCATAACGATCAAACTCTTATCCTATGCATCATATATCATGATCGTGTACAGTCGAGACACGTAAATAACAACCGTCAATCATCGAAAATGGAAGTCGGCCGGCCGGCGAGGCGGGCCGATTCCTTGAATAGCAAGAGGTGTAGTTTCATGGATGGATGATTAGAAGTTAAGGTGAGAAAGATGTATCATAACAACCCAACCACACATAAATTGAGACAAAGACGTAGAGAGAGAGATGAAGAGAAAGAGTCAGAGTTCTCTTTGCGTAAGTAAACTAATTCGAATGTTTGGGATATGAATTTGGACCAATATTGCATGGTCCCTCTACTCATTTTTATTTAATTAACCATTGCATTCTAATATTCCATCTTTTCTTCTATTTGTTAGCCTTAGATAATATAAAATTGATTGATTACAAATGTCAAATAATCAATCCACGCCTAAATTTCGTCCGAAGCATAATATTTCAACACTTAAATTCAATACATGCTATATATATATATATTTGTTTATTTAACATATACACAATACTTCATATGTTAAATTTAATATGTCAACACCTAAAAATATTACGCAATATTTCAACAGTTAAAGAGACTAAACTTAATACGTGTACGTCGCCAAACCACCAGACGCGTTGAATACATATTTGTAGGTGCAATAATTTGGACATACTACAATTAATCCCTTTAGTTCTACCAATAAGTATATAATCATTGCATACATGAGGTGCAATATATTAATATGAACAGTGCGTTGGTAGAGAAAAGAAAAAGCAAGCTAACAGTGTTTTTTTTTTTTTTTTTCCTATTTAAAGAGTCCATCTTTTGACAGTAATATGAAATGGATTTTCAAAACGTGACGAAGGGAGTATAAAGCAGTTGAACATGCATCCATTTCCTAGTTAAAAAACTTTGTTTTCTTTTGGGAAATTTGGTTACTTAATTGATTGGATTCATATATGGCAGTTACCAGGCCGTTTCTATACAAATAAGGATCATATTCAATATGACGAATTTGGGCCTCTTTTATATTATTGTAAATTTAAAATAAAAACATATAATATTTATAAATAACTTTTTTCTTCTTTCAAAAAATACAACAATAGTCAACCAAAAATAATATAAAATATAAAGTTCATATAAATTTAAATTCACATTTTTCTTGCATACTTAAATGCAAAATCATATCGCCTAAAACCAATTTAGATGTAAAACTTTTATGATGTCACTACTTTGAAATTTGATTGCTTTAATACTTTTCACACACCTTTCCCATTGAATTGTCAACAATAGTTCAAGAGTTAATTTTTTTACAAAATTATCCATAAAAAATGCCACTTAATGTATAAATACATTGGATAACTATAAAAAGTTTTACTGTTTTACCACACCTGCTAGTCATGTAACACACAAATAGCAAAATTGTTTGGAGTCAAATCACAACTGAACTACTTAGGATAAACTTTAACTTATGTAAATCAAATAGCACTAAAATTTTAAATATCTTTATAATTTATTATGAAAACAATGTGCAATTGATTAAGAATAAAAGACTACAATTTTCATTTTTTCGTACCTAAATCGATAAAAAAAAAAATTTATGTATAAATAAAAGATTACATACATAACTAGACTATAGATATCTGATCTATATAATCTAATATAATTTATACTATATATATATATATATATATATAAAGTGGGGCCCTGTGCCAATGTTCCGGTGGAACATGGCCAGAACCGGGCCTGGCAGCATTGGGGTTTGTCTGCTGACTCTGGTCCCTCTCAACCCCATGGCGGTGGAAGAATTAATTTAAAAAAAAAAAACACATATAATATATACATATATAGTTAGAAAATTAAATTATAAAATAAAAGTGTATCTATTACAAAAATAAAATTATCCATTAATAATTAATCTAACTATACATGAAGACAAATTAAGATTTATATGCGTAACTGTGTGATCGAAACTGAAAAAACAAAAATGTCTCCAAACATTAACAAGATCGATCAATATCCTCATGCTCATGATTGGCATGGTGTTTGTGTTCGGATCTGTTAAGGTTGTAGATGCAGAAAGTTTGGATGCTTGTATAATTGTGTTGATACCATGATGAACCTTGGGACTGTAGACATTGAAGATGCTAGATAGATCTGCTTGTATGCCTGAAGGTGATGATCATCATGATAAAGACAAAGATGACAGACAACTAAGAAGACGACGGCAAGAAAGACAAAGATTAATTCTTTTTTTCCCCCCTTTTATTTGTATCGTTTTCTAAATGTGTTAACTGGACACGATAACGCGTTATATATAATCAATTTTTTAGATAAAATTTAGTGTATAATTGGTGTTATTGTATAACCTTGGAATCATTGGCCATAATGGATTAATTTGTGTATGCGAGCGCATGCATAATTTTTGTTGATTGATACATACATATTACTTGATCTATTCGTTAGAAGATTTCATTTTGAAAAAGATTTTTTATTTTAAAAGAAAAGTTTACTTTTAAATATTTTACTATTGTTACTCTTACTAATATAATCATGTTTGGTTCACAATTAACTCATATTTAATAAGTAAGAATATAAGTAGATTAAATTATGTCAAATTACTTATTTTAAGTGTTGCACATTGACATCCATAATAATGCTCCGTTCTCTTCATGACTGAATTGGGAAATTTTTATTTTGGGGAATGAAATTTTTTTTGGAGGATTTGTGTAGGAAAGACAATAAAGAGTGTAATGATTATGTTTGAATTTATGTTAGTGAAGATTTCGAGTGAATTTTAAAATTTAAATTTTGAATTTGGCAGAAAATGAAGTTGTTTTTTCAGGTTAAATTTGGAAATTAAAAAAATGATGATTTTTCTGAAATGTAATGAAAAAGAACATAGCCTAAGTTGTAACTATGTCAAAGTAGATTTTTTTAATGGAACAGAGAGAGTAGTATATTTAATCTTGACACTCTTTCCATTCTATAAAGGTCGTTAACTAATTCACTGAGTTTAGACTATTAGAAACACGATTTTTTAACTAAGAAAGATTGAATGTTTGTTTATAGAGATTTATTATTGCAGATTTTATAAAATGTTAGTTTCGAGACCATATATTTTTAAATGCAATTTTGCTATATATTTCAAATTCAACTAAGTTAAAATTAACCACATTACTCACAATTAACCAGAATCATTCCTTTTTTTTTCCCCCCTAATTTATCTCTACACCATTAATTCTTCGAAAGAAAAAAAAAAAAAAAAAAAGAACCCATCACAAAATTCCCACAAACACAACCTCATCGTGCATGCATGCATGCATCATTGCATTCAACAAAAAACCTGTGAAATTAAATCAACTTTCATACAAAACGGCGATCGAGGCCGAAGAAAACGATCGATCGAGAGATGGGTTGCAGCAGCAAAGCCATAACCGTCGTGTTCTTCATCGCCATGATCGCTGTGTTTCCATTGGCTGACGAGACTTCAGAGAGAAATATTAGGCTTGAAGAAGACCTTGAAGCTTGCGTTAACAAAGTTACGAGCATGGGTGCCGAGCTTCAAAGTTCTAGAGAAGAATGCCGAAGGGTGATCGGCTACTATGACCGGTGAAATCTATAAGATTGAAAAATAATGCTTTTTTTTTTTTTTCTTTTCTGAATTTAAATGGAAAATTTTTCCAAGAATGTTGGAATAGCCACCTATTTCAATCTTTTGATTATGAAGAATTTTTATTTATGTTTATTTTTTGAGGTACGTTGTAAGTGGCGGTTCTAAGAGGGTCTTGTAAGGGAAAATGTTAACTATATAGAAAGATCGAGAGCTCGTATGTTAGCATGCTTATTGGATATTTATTTTAAATAAAAATAATATATTACAAAAAATAAAAGTATATTTAAAATGATGATAAAATATTATATAAAAATAAAATAAAATCAGAATAGAAAATAAGAAAACAAGAAAAATATTCTCATCTATCTTATCCATCCCATTATTAACGTCACATACTCTAGTACTATTATATAGCTCAGGCCATACAGAAATGGAAATTGTATAGTACATATGTTGCCGTTCTTTTCTTTAGGGCTGTTTTTTACCAGATTTTAAGGGGGGTTTTGGAAAATAGTTTTTAAAAACAAGTTTTCAAAAATATACACACGAACAAGAGTTAAAAAATTGGTTTTCAAAAATGATGAGAGTTTTATACTTATCAAGTTTGCGGGGCAAAGCAATGAGAGATTTTTTCCATCTCAAGTTTGAGAGGCAAAGTGAGGAGATCTTTTTTTTTTTCCGTCTAAAGTTTGAGACGCAGTGTTTTCCGAGGCCAAATGTGGAAAACGTGTTTTGAAAATCGGTTTTAGAAAATAATTTTTAAGTTTGTGCCAAACAAGGTTTAAGTTTTGAAATAATTTTTAAAACTTAAAAGCACGCAAAACCAACTCGTAAAACCTAATAACAAACGTGACTTTAGTGCAGCAAATCAATAATAAAATAAAAAATATTGTGTATCTTTAATTCTTAACTTCTTACATGCTCATTATTTTTTAAAAGAAAATAGCATTTATTCCTTGAATGTATCTCGTTATACTATTCTATGTGTTGCAACGAATGTACAAAAGAAATTCTCGTGTACATAATATAATATAATAATATAAGAGGAGATTGGAAAGGGTCCCCATTCGTACGTTCCAAGCAGCTGCCATGTTGGCCTAAGAGGCTGCATCGGTTGCAAAAACCTCATCATTCCTTTTCAATATGTCCCAATTGATTAATCTCCCTCGTGGCTTCATCTCTTCATTTCATGCGTATTTCGTGCGTCCATTGTCATAGGGCAATCCCCTGTCACACTATACAAATTCAACACGATTAATATGATTCATCAATTTATCCACAACTTAAACTGACACTTTCTGAAAAAACTTATATTAATGTTCAACATAACACAAATTTAACACATTAAAAATGATTCGACAGATTAGAATTAATAGAGAAATTCCATGGCTGGAGTTCAGAATGTTCAGACCATGCCACTGCCGGAGGCTGCTTCACAGCCCGACAATCATAAGCATGAGTCGCTGACAAAATATGAATTTGAAACAAAGAAAAAAGAACACTTTATCCAACAATAATGCAAATAGTTCTCCTCGGACATGTTCATCATTTGGGTAATTTCTTTTTTGGCCTCTTTACATTCCTCTCATTTTTATTTATGTATTTTCTGATTTCAACAGTATTTCATAGTACTATCATTTATTACATTAAAGATAGAGAATGTGGAAGAAGAAAAATGAAGTTAGAGAGTCTCATGCGCTTTAAATAAACAGAACTAATAGAAATAAGAATCAAACCTGACTTCTGAGTAATTTACTATACATTATAGTCGCCAGAACACTTATAAAAAATTAAAAAAAACATAGAACTCAGTGAGAAAAGACTTGGATTGAATGATGAGAAAAAAAGTGAAGAAGAAGAGGACAATGTGGCAGGGTTGCGCGTGGGTGGCAATGGGAAATGTTGCGTCATATGTATTCATACGCATCTTCTCTAACAGTTCAAAGGCTGCTGGCAGCTGATTGCTCTTCTTCATTAAAAAAGAAACTTTTTTTTTTTTTTTCTTCTTCTTTTCTGCATATTTTTATTTCAGCTTTTTTGGATTACTATAATTCCTGTTTTGTTTTGTTTTTATAATAGCTGACACTTCGAAAAAAAAAAGAAAAGGGAAAATAAGCACAGACTTTTTATACTTATGTGTTATTAGTATGGAGTTTGAGCGTTTAAAAGTATATTTATAATTTGACTAAAACTCGAAAAAATTTAGATGCAATATGCCTTTCTGAGGTCCGAACGCGTATGCTTTTACCAAATTTATCGTAAATTGACCAAATTAAATGGAAAAAGAAAATAGTACAAAGTGTTTTTTGCCGTGCCTCATTACCTAGTATTGTTCTAAATTAATTTTGATGATGAACGTTATGATTGAAACAATATACGTATTCATTATGATTCATAATAAAAGACGTTTTAGACTTTTTTAAATAGTACGATGGTTACGGGAATAGTACAATAGTACTAAAACATTTAAGATAATCATTACCTCTTAATTGTATAAGTTAAAGACAATGATAATTTAAAAGAAATTTTTAATTTTTTTTTTTTTTGTTGCTAAAACGTTAATTAAACCAAAAAATAAATAAAGAAAAAGTAAAGTGAGAAGACAAAACAAAATGAGATAGAGTTAAAGAATGAAAAGGTCAAAGAATGAGGCTGGTAATATTGCACTTAGGGAGCGGAGTGGATTGAATTCCGACCGTTGTTCTCTAGATTGATTTACTACTGTTAGTTGTTGATTCTGCTGTGTTTGGAATCTGAAACGGGTCAGATCGGATCCAAAAACTTGTATCATACACGTATGCCAGTTTAATAGGGGGCACATATTGAGTTTATACTTTGAATCTTCCCAATTATGTTAATAAATTGAGTGTCGAATTTAACTTTTGATGTATCATGTATTAAGTTTAGTTTAGCTCTAATATATTGAGATTAATTATTGTTGTATCACGTTATGAGTTTGGTTTTTGAAGTACTGCATATCGAGTTAAGACTATAGTGTATCATGTATCGAGGTAAAGTTTATTGTGTATTGAATTTAGCCTATGATTTATTGCATATATGTGTTTAATTACTTAAACATCACCTATCGAATTTATCCTCTAATGTCTTGCGTATTGAATTTATTCCTTAATGTATCGTGGTTATAAGATATTGGGTTTAGTTTATGGTGTATCATAGCTTAGTTGATGAAATATCACATATCAAATTTAGTTTCTAGTGTATCAGATATTACCATATGTTGTATCCCTGTTATGTTGTAGCACGAGAATTGAAAAGTGTATTAAATTTAGCTGCTAAAATATTCTGCAATAGACCGTCAAACAAACATATGACTTTATCTTGACATATTACAAACCGATTTAGACGTTATCAGGTGAGGTAAACTCGCACTAAAGAGATTTTTTTCACTTCATTTTTAAGGAAATTGATTGTAAGAATTTTGTAATTTATAGCATTATTGAGGTGTTGAAAGGAATCTTGGCAGCATCTACATATCCTATTCTATTATATCAAAGTCTGAGGCTCTGTTCTCTTAACATAATTAGAAAAAATATTACTTTTTTTCAAAAATATTACACAAAAAAATAATATTATTTTTACTAAATTCACAATTTAAATTTTAAAATTTTCTCTAAATACTCATTCACATAAATTCAAAAAAAAAACCATAATCATTACACTTTTTCTTCTCTTTCCTACACAAATTTCCAAAAAAAATTCCTTTCAAAACAAATTTCTTCCCTAACCAAAAAATTTCTTAACCAAGTTGACAAGATAAAAGAGCCTTAGAAAACACACAAAAAGAAACTCCAATCAATAATTCAATATTTACATATCTTAGGATAAGTGAACAAAAGAATAAAAAGAGCACCCACACCAACCACCATAAACACAAAAAGAACATCCATCACATGGATATATAATAATATATATATATATATATATATTAGTCTTATTAGATATTGAATATTTCCTCTTTTTCTTTTCATTTTTTTTAAAAAAAATATATATTTATTTATACATTTCCTTGCTACCTAAAGTTGCATTGATGGCCTACCTGAGTGGGATCAACAACTGGTGTTGCTTTGCTTTTATGAGTTCTAGCCCAACACTAATATTTCTCAGTCAAATTAGGGTGTTAACACTTCTTAATTTGCTACTATAAACATGTAAATAATAATTAAGGATTAATTTTATAAAAAAAAATAGATTTATCAAAAGTTGGAGACAAGTGTCTTGGAGGATTAAAAAAAAAGATGGGATCTCAATCCATCATTAATTTGAGATACTAGCTAGTTCCACTTTACTCCGATGTTCCCTACGTTTTTAATTCAATAGATATTACTCATTTCGTTATATTTCAGAAATCGATTTTGTATTACTAAAAATCGTATTATGAAGTTGAGTCTTGTAATGGAACAGAGAGAGTATCTACGACTATCAAACACACACACACACACACTTCCCTCGATATAAATATCATTCATGATGCCATTGCTATATTTTCATAACTACAAATTAAAGGACTTTAATTTTTTCAAAAAATTAGATTAGTTAGTTTTAATTTGTATAATCAATTATGCACAAAAATAAATAAAAATAAATAAATCAACACTTAGTTATTGTTTTGGCGCTTGCTTGCGACAATAAAACAATTGAGTGCATGAACAATATTTAATAATTGACATCTCATCTTAAGCTACCTTTCAAAATAAAATTTTCATTTTTCTAAAATACATTTTTTGAGTACATTTTTTTTTGACACATTTCAAGACATTTTTACGCAAAATGTAATACTCCTCTTGTTGACATAAAATGCTAAAATTTTGTATTCAACGTGTTTGATGGTCCTACAAGTATGAATATCAAATTTAATGTCACAAGTATCAATTATAAAACGACAAATGGCGCGTATTAAAAATAGATGTATCAAATTTAACCGTTGAAGTACCGTATTTATAATATGTTAACAACAAATACTGAAAGAATATGTATTGAATTGAACCACAAAAGAGTCAACTTTAACTGATATTACACTTGATAATAGATACTTCTCACCTTATAGTCTATCTTGGTGACATTAAATTTAGATACTTATACTTGTCAGATTGTCAAATAATCGAACATAAAACTATATTAATATAAAGAACCATATTTCAAATTGTAGTATGTTGAATCCAAAATAATTATGCGCCTTAGATTTTTGTTAAATGGGACGAAATGAATTAGAAAGAAAGAAAGAAAAAAAAAAACTATATCCAAGTCCTTAATATTTCTTCTTTTGACAGCTGAGATTCCATGTATTATTTATATAGCTTCTTTAATTAGACAGCCTAAGTGGAACCCTGAATGGATTTTGTAAGATTTGGCAAACTATAATTACAAAAAAAACAACTAAGTTCTTTATTGAATATTAACACACAAACCATATTTTTAAGTTGACGGTGGAGATATAAAAAAATATAAAAAATCATAAATTAATAAAAGAGGAATTCTACAAATTAATAAAAGGAGAATAATTTAATAATTAATAATATAGTAAGAGATAGGGACGCAACATTAATGGAGACAAAAACCCTCCACCAACTTCTTAGGCCAGGGTTTCAGATTAGTAGATTAATGTGATCCACTCAATCTGGTTCACAGTTCACACACGCACACACGATACCTTGAGAAGATTAATCTATACTTTTACTCTTTCTAAGGGTAGTTTACAAAATCTCGATCAGATTCTACGATCACAAAATATTAAATTGATCACAATTTTGATTAGATTAATTCAAATAATAATATTCTTGTAATTACGTATGTACATTTTATGTAGTTTCTTATGATCTTACAATCTAATTTTGTTGATTCTTTTCATATATTCAAATCGATTGTACGTGAGATTCGATATCGTAAGTTATACGTTGAAGTCATCATAACACAGTGGGATTAACACATCCAACGCAAACTCCACATCAAGAGCACAGTGACGATCACTTGATTTCCAATAACATTCTGATTGGAATCTTTGATTAAAAGCATTTTCTAACATTCTTTGCCCCCTATATTCCTTCATCATAATTGGGAACCTGGAAGCTAGAAATACCTTGTTAACTGAAAATATATATAGTAACGCAATGTTAAAATAAGTTTATTTTATTATATTGCTTTTCACGAATATTTTCTACCAAATTAGTGATACAAGTAATTTGGGCCTTGTATGGTATGCCTTTTGAAAGTTATTTTAGATTTTAAAATTATATTAGAAATGTAAAAAGATGTTTGAGAAATATAAAAAGGTGTTTGGAAAATGTAAAAATGGTTATTGAAATTGATGAAAAATTATTATAAAATGAAAAGTGAAAGTGAAATGAGAATGAAAATTTGTTGCCATACAGATAATTACGTACACAACGTGTGATTTTTCATATCACTCGAAAGGAAAGGAAGTTATATAGTCACTTTTATGTAGTTTGGTCTCAATCATCTAAGTATTTTCTGTTAAAAAAAAAACATTAAAAGTATAAACACCAATTAATTAAGAATTTAATAAATAGGGGTATATTTAGAACGATTTATGATTTCTTCTTAAAATATTAAAACGAAAATTTTCTTTAGACCGAATTTTAGGATAAGAACATCACTTAAATTCACTAATGCAAAACGGGGACATTGGAGGCTGGTGTCAGTGCGGGCGCCTCCAATATGAGGTGCCCTTGCACCCGCCTCCAATAACCCCTTAAATACACATTAAATTTATCACTAGGTTACATATACTCTTATAGTTAAAAGTTAAAATCGAAAGTATATATTTATATATTTTCTTAAAAAATTTGTGATTTTTATTACCTATTAATTTATTGCATTGCTCGAATCTCGACAAATTTTTAAAATTATTTTCAACAATTCAAAACAAAAACAAATTTTGAAACTGCATTGGAAAATTTGCAAAAATGCACCCGCCTCCTTTTCGTGTTTTAGAATTAGAGGCGAGTGCAAAGGAATTGGAACCTCCAATAGATATACTTGCACCCGCCTCCAATAGTATCTATTGGAGGCGGGTGCATAATTCCTTTGCACCCCCGTTTGGAGAACACCCGTCTCTAAAGGAGTGCCTGCATTGAGGAATTCTGTAGTACTGATTGTAACGGAAGTAATAGATGTCTTGCAAATCTCTCCATATTATATAACTCGGTACAAACCATATATCACCACGACAAAATGAGTACATTAACTCAAATTATCGTTTTATCACATTACTAATACATAATTAGCGATACAAGTGATACCCTCATCCGCTCTTACTAGAAAGGAAAGCAAAGCTATAGTACATCTATAAGTTGTTTTGCACGCAGTCACGTCCATGTTGTACAATTTTTTAAACGTAACTGCAACTTATTTTGTAATCTTGTTTAGATAGGGCATTCAACTGGGGAAGATCCATCAGAAATGTTGTTGAATCCTCTCAACTCAACTCAAGTCTTGAAAACTGAAAAGCCCTCCTTAGAAATCCCTGAGGCCACAAATTTAAGGGTTTGAAAGCAGATGGTGTGATTAAGATGGTTTATTTACTGCAGTAAGTAAGTTGTAACCATCTTTCACTTTCACTTTCACATTGTTAATAAATTCACAGTGACTTGTCCAGAAATTTCAATTTCCAAGGACCAACAACTTATACTACTTTGATTGAAACCCCCAATCACTACATTTATGATTTACCATCCGAAAAACTACCCATCAAACTTTCCTAGTAATGCTACTTTCTTTGTTAATTTACATTTTTGTCCCTAACCATCTGTCATATTATAACTCCGACTATTGTAATTTCAATAAGAGTAATGATAGACATTTCAATTAATTATCATAATTTTTCCTTTTATGTAACTCACTTAAATTATACATCGATGCCTCTGTATGGGTTGACATGTAATTTTTCTGAAAATCTAAGAATCTACTCTGTAATGATATCGTAATAAATAGTTAGAGATCGAAATGTAATTTGCTGTTCTTGATTAAGTATCTTTTTTTTAATTGAGTTTCTTTCTCTTCCATGTAAAGAAAAAATGTCAGTGATTCTTTATTTATATTTTGAATTGTAACTTATAATTCACATGGGGCATGATATTTGCAGTAACCGTTTCGATATTTGCAGTAACATTTTTTGTGAAAAGTCTAAAATACCCCAAACACCTATAAAAAAAAAACCCAAAATATCGCCGGTCGCGATATTTTTGGCGGCGATATTTTTGGCCAAAAATATCGCCGGCGCCCGGTGATATTTTTGGCCAAAAATATCGCCCGCGCCCAGCGATATTTTGCCCCCCCCCCCCCCCCCCCCACCCTTTAGTTTGATATTTGCAGTAACCACCGGGCGGATTTTCGCCAATCCGGTAAAAAATTCACATTTTCGACAAAAATACTAACACATCCGGACATAATACAACTAAAATAATCAAACCAACTATCTAAAACAATACCGCAAAACATTTTAACTTTAGCCACTAACCTTTTTCCGATCCGAGTCGTCTCGATTTTTATCTGATTTTGTGATTCCACCCGGCTCTGCTTTGCAGGAATTATTAAACGGAACAGAGCCCGTGAGTTGCTTTTTCATTTTTTTTTTTTTTTTGTTTGCAGCCCGTTGGTTTGTAATTTTTTTTTTTTGCCCAGAGATATTTGTCTTTTTACAGGAGAATGTCACTGCAAATATCGAAACGGTTACTGCGAATATCAATTCCGATTCATAAATAGTTATATCATTTACCGATTGTTCGTTTAGATCATTGTTAGTCATGTGAAACACAAACCAAAGGATACGGATTGAGTAGGGGAGCAAATGAAGCCATTAAAGGTCGCAATAATTCATACACGAATATCAAAAAACAAACAAGACACCAAAGGATCCACAAGTATCAAAAAACTTTACACAACTTTTTCTCACATCAAAGTTTCCCAAGGTAGTAGTAGTATGCTTTTGTAAGCTGCAAGGCTACACAGGTTAGGTTTGACATATATAATTGACGTCCGTACGCCGCCGATTAGAGTGGTGCGCCGTACTACTAGCGGTGGCAGCAGGTGGTGTAGGCTAGGCTAGGGAGTGACTTCACGAGAGCTAAGTCCTTTTACTGTGTGACTGTGTGTAGTTTGGGTCACATTATGAGTTCAGATTCAGGGCTACCAACCCTAGGTTTATAGGGTACCCAACTAGCAGATGAATTTTTTTTTTTTAAAGAAATAATTCATTCTCGTTAAGAGTTATAATCTATTACATCGAAGGCATGGATTGTGGAGAGGAAAAGAACGAAGTAGGGAAACTTCTACAGAGTCCGCAGAACTGACAGAGGTAAGAATTAAACTTTCCGCTTTTCTCTAACTCGTTCCTGACGTAATGGGTGGTTGAGTGGGAGAGATTGAGGTTGATATTGAAGGGCTGTTTCCTTCTTTCTTTGTTACAGTACTATAGATGATTTCAGGGGATTTTGATGGGCTTTGAAAAGCCTTTGTTTAATGATGAGAAAAGAAAATGGTGGGCATTGATGCGAGTGACTTCGCCTTCCCCACGGTTGGGTAGTAGTAGTGGACTACTATAATAAACAGTGATGGACCCGTAACCAATTTATCACCACCACTCACATTTTTCAAAGCAAAACCCACCCGACTTTTAAAAGTTAGAATTATTATCTCTCTATTCTGCGTTTAGTATTTTTTTTATTCTGTATTTAGTGATTCTCTGTTGAAAATAATAAAGGGTATGTTCTTTTTCATCGTTTTGAAAACAAGTTTTGAAAAATAGTTTTATAATGTAAAAGGTGTATTGAAAATGTAAAAAGTAAATGCTGAATAGTAAAAAGTTGTATTGGAAATAATAAAATATGATTAAAATATATTAAGGGCCTGTTCTTTTTGGGCATTTTGAAAACGATTTTAAAAACAAGTTTTGGAAAATAGTTTTATAATATAAAAAGTAGATGCTGAATAGTAAAAAGTTGTATTGAAAATGATGAAATATGATTAAAATATATTAAATTTACTGTTAAAACTAAAACCGTTTTCAAAACGAAATAAAAAGAACAGACCCTAAATTTACTGTTGAAATCAAAACCGTTTTCAAAACAGAACAAAAAGAACAGGCCCAAAGGAAGAGTTTTGGTAAATCATTTTTGACTTCAGAAAACGAACCTTATTATTTGGTGTATCTAGACATGGCTACGGTTTCAATTCTGCGGGAGCGGAAAATTGTGGCCAACGGTTCAATAAATTGGAAATATAATCGCCATAGACAAACTAGAAATGAGTTTCAAAAAATATATATAAATTAATTCACAAAATATTTTTAAATTATTATGCTTTATTATTTCACTAAATTTGCAAATCCATAACTTTTCTCATTGATCTTGTTTTTAAGCATTGGGCTGCGTTTATGAAATGGGCTCGACAGCAATTATATTGGATCAAATAAATAAAATAAAGGCAAAACTTGAAAAATTTCCCCTTTTAGTGGGCCATGGATGGGCTTGGTAAAACTTGGGCCTCAACTTTTAAGATCCAAATTTCTATTATGATGCCTAAATAAATGGTTTCATAATATAATATGACTATAGTATTTTTCAATTTTTTTGAAGCATATTATTGGTTTTCGTTCTGTTTATGAATTTATATTTTACAATAATTTTTATTATTTTTAATATTCAAAGTAAAATAGTGTACACCCAAAATTAACTCAACCAAATAAAGAATTACAATAAACAAGCTTTCTCAAATCTCTTACTAAATCAATATATACAGAAAATCAGGCTGCTAAAGAAACTAGGCATCATAATAGAACTAGAAACTAGTAGAGTGCTGCCACTCTATATACAAAGTAATCAAAAACACCTAAACAGAAGCCTCTCAATATGCAATAACAATGCCCTAGCCAAAAAACAATCTCACCGAGAAACCTGTGTAATAGAAATAGATGAACTAAAAAAAAGTCTCAAGTGTCCTCCTTTCTCTATGCCCACATAACCAAAGCCAGGGATAGCCCACTCAAAATCAACCAACTAAAATCACCAGTTGAGAGCCTTGGGAGTAAGCTAACTCCTGCAAAAAAACATACACAAACAACACAAATAGGTTAACATTTTGATACTTCTGAACAGAGAAGAAATGGACTTAAGAGACGACTGAAACTCACCTTGGCTTTGACTATTGTCTGCTGAATCGGGATGTGAAGAGGAGGAAGCTGATTTGTTGTTAAGGCCAATTCCAAGATTGTTACAATCCATTCCAAGTGAACCTTAACAGAGATAAACATACCATCGAGACTCCATTAGAACTTCCCGAAAAGCCTCATAAATGCAACATAAAAAGAGTTAAAATCTTGACAGATCCTTACAGTCTCTGTAGCAGGGAAAAGCTGAAACGTTGAGTATGTTATAGTATCCCGCTTGGCAGTTGCACGCGTGTGTGAATGGCGAGGTCTTGTTGCATGTACCGCCACCACAATCAGCCCAGAAGCAGGCTGCAAAAAAAAAAAGTAAACAAAGCTATATAGGAAGGTTTGGTTGATTTGATAGGTTTAGGAGATGAACTAAGCAAGCATGGAACTTCATTTACGATCAAAGATTGATTTGTTGGATCTGTTGACATGCGGAGCAGGAGCTGGAGCTTCGGCGCAGGAGTAATTCATAGTACCTAAGTAAACAAGGAAGTTCCCATGTCAGGAAAAGCAGATGTGATACTGAGAAAGGTATTCAATGGTTTAACAGAATAGAGTAAAACTTCAGGATCACATGATCTACTCTAACAGGATGATGCCTATTTTTTTCCCTATAACTACCATATAAGAAATGAGGATTACTCAGCCAAACATGACAAAGATGCATCACTAAAAGTAAACAAAAAGTACCAGTTAAACAAACACACCACCATTAGTTTTTGCTAGGACTACTAGGCACAAATTCATTTTGAAGACCAGTTCCACAGAGAAAGTAAAGAGTAGGTGTTGAATTTGTTTTCATCTGTGCAGTGATCATTCAAAGAATAAACACAAATTTTCTGTTTTACAGCTTGAACTTATCTTCTTTAATCAACATTAAGAAGCCATATGCTTCCAAAGGTACAAACTCTGCAATTCTGAGGATTCCACAAGAATTATAAGTCAAATTTATTAAGCAGCTTCTTGTTTCATGGGCAAAATTTCAACCAAACCTGAGTGCACTTTTTAAAACAGATAAACTAACTAAGGCCCTGTTCTTTACCATATTTTCTTTTTGCAATTTATTTTATACTAATTTCTCACTCCATATACACATTTTTACTTTTCAACTACTCTTGAAACTAACATCTCAAGGGTAGTGAAAATTGAATCGGGACAGTAAATAAGATGAAACATATGAATCAATACATCTTTCTGCATTTATGAATTTCAGAAAGGCAAAAATACAAGCAAGAACTGAAGAGAATTAAGACTAATACTCACAGTTTGGAATCACGCACGGCAAGTATTTGAGATCATCATCGTGTTCAGAGCGAGTTTGCTTCCACCCAGCGTCACAATCGCACACAAACCCAAACGTGCTCTCGTTTGATGGCTTGCAGGTTCCTTTTCCACATTGATCCGAGGTTTTACACACGTCATCTTAATAACACCGAAACAAACTAAAATTACTCAAAATCCCAGCTCAAGAACAACGAAAGTTGCAATTTTAATGCTTAAAAAATCCCAAATTGTTCAACACAAAGGACCCCCCTTCCCCCTTTTCCTTCTTCAAGAAAAGAAAAAGCGATGAATTGAAGAGGGTTCAGACACATACCAAAAAAAGGAATCAAACTGCTTGAGGACGACCAAATCTGCAGAACAAGGATAAGAGAGAAAAGGGAAACTGCGTAAATAGAAGCCATATCCAAGCTCCAGAAAACCAGCCGTGAAAATTCGTCGAAGTAAAGGGTGGCTCGACTATTTTGATGGTATTATACGACCCCTTTAAATTCAATTTGATTGTCAACTATTGAAAGATGTGGACTCGTCATTTTCGGAGCCACGTCCCTGGATTTTTGTAGCTGTGGAACTTTGACATTTATACACTTTTGAAGCTTAAGAAAAAGGGCCAATTCGGATGTTTCCATGATTCTTGATCTACTAAGCTTTAAGGTCAAATGGAGTATAAAGATTGATTAAAGAGACGGTTGGAAGTTGGAAAGATGAAATATTACACACACTCGTGGCATACGCGTTTACTCCTCCTAATCTGATTCTACTGAACTTCACAAGTTCACATGCCAATGACATCTTTCCACATGACAAACCTTAAATGCTTCAACTTTGAAAAAACAAAAAATTTCTAAGTTTAAAACCACACTCTTTCAAGTTTGAACTTTGAACGAGTACATTAACTAAATCGAGTAGTAGTTTGGTTTAAGAATGGCATTAAATCGCTGTACAAGTGTAATTAAGTCGGCGGAGAGTGCAAATTTCAAACTGTGGCGGTCCAGTTTCATTTTCAGCCTTCGTTTTCAAGGGACTTATCTAGAAAGAAAGGCATAAACTGCAAATGAAGCAAAATCTAGTACATCTGTCTGGGGCTATGGGTAGTATATATTCGAGTATAGTAGTAGAACCGTTTATGAGTGGTAAAGTACGACTTTTAAGTAGACTCTTTTAACAAACGCTTGATTGATTATTCCATTTGATCTTCTTTGTTAATCAATGTTATCTAGTCGGCTGGGAATCACCAATTGTTGGATATGCTCAACGTAACAATCAAATTCAGATGATATTAGATTGGTTTTTTGGGGCAAAGCTTCCACAATAGTACAAATTTATAAAATAATACATCATTTTCATCCATCCTGAGTCTACGTTTAAATATTAAAAATAGTATTATAACGTTAATTTTTTGTATAGAACATAGGGAAGGGAAGTCAAAAGGGGTCAAGCAAGAGGCGGCGAGGGGTAGTTTGGATTTCACCTATAAACCATAAAGACAATGCTTTCTTTCTCAAAAAAAAAAAAAGAGAAATTATTCAGTACATTGGATGCACCACGTAGGATTATGCAGCTAGACACATTCATGGAAAAAGGTGCTATTTTGGGAGAAAGTGATGTACATATAAGGGCCCCAAAACACGGGGTGGGGTGGTACCCGGACCCTTCCAACCCTCTCCTGCACCTTTGTTATTAGTATTAGTGTATTTTTAATTTTTTTTCTTTTTTACAATGTATTTATCTATAAAGAATAAGATTATATGTATATTGGCCCCCCTCCAAAATTTGTTTCTGGATTCGCCACTGCCCAGAAGTGTGAATACTTATTTATTATTGGCTTGCTGCACTATTTTTATGAATACATCGGATGTATCTAATAATTTTTCCCAAAAAAATAAAAATAATAAAGAAAATATAAAATTTGCCACACATTTTTGGCTTAAGTGCATTATAGCCATGCAAATAATAAAATTAATTTTTTAATTAAAAATATTAATACTAAAAAGAGATTTTTTATTTACTTTTTAAAGGACCGAATCATAACTATGGCAGACCAGAACTCCTATTAAGCTTTAGTAATTTTTTTCGAAAAAAAAAAAAAGGAATTAGTTAGCTGTTCTATTAAAGCATAAAATAAAGGGAAATAAAACAACGACAAATGTAGGAATCAAACCCCAGCATTTGGGTGGCCCGTCTTGTGTACTAACCGCTGAGGCACAAACTCGTTATTATTATTATTATGATGCCATAAAATCATAAATCATCTCAGCTATAAATCAAATTTTGCAGCTAAAGAAATCTGCGATTCGTCGCGAAGCCGCCTCATCAAAGGCCCATACAATAATGTGGGCTTGACTAGACCTGATTTGGGCTCCAAACTTTAGATTTAACTAACGGGCTAAGGTCCATTCATATGGACCATAAACCATGGACTATCACATAAAATCCAAATGCGAGACTAAAGCCATATTTCTATCTAATTGGGAATGTCTCGTGTCGAGTCGTGTAGTGTAGTGTATGAATTGACAAGTTTTTATATTGACACTCTTCTACCTTAACTTTAGATTTTGATGATCCGTGTGGACTTATTTAATTTGCAAACTTGTCAGTGTTTAACCTTAACTCGTTTATATCATATTGTGTTTTTGTTTTCTTGTTCACAGATTTGGGCTGATAGATTTACGTGTCAACGTTTCATACTCTGGCCTTAAATATTTAACTATTTGAGCTGACATTTCTAATCCTACCAGGTTTATATTGTATCAAATTCGTATTGTGTCCGGAATTTGGAGTCCTAACTAATATAAACAATTCATGACCAGATTTTATTTATTTATTTATTTATTTTTTGAAAGGAAAACATTCTCATTAAGAATTAGTCATGATAACATGCCTAGATTCCTTAAGTGACTCCGTCGTCATTACATGTGCCTCCTGCACCTTAGATCTGTCCACTTTTCTAATCCGTATACCTTTGTAGGCACTGTAGTAGCGTCTAATGACACCTAGGATAACATTGACTTATTTGTGAGCTGTTTCTCGTCATCCCAGTTGGGATACCAGAAGATGACTGTGCGTCAAGATACGTGGAATTCATCCTTTTGCTATGGATCGCTTCCAGACACATCAATGCTTCAACCTGGAGTGGAGATATCCCCGCCACATTTCTCCCAGTCTTGTTTAACACCAACCCACTTCTTGTATTGATCACCCATCCAATAGCACCTTTGGCTCTCCGGGTTTGAACGATACAGAGAAGATTAGCACGGCCCCTGTGCAAACATGACCAGATTGATTCCAGTAAAAAAAAAAAAAAAAGGGCACCTTAACACAAAATGACAAGAAACACAAGTAGAAAGATAACCATGCGGTAAGCACTTAATTAAGCAAGTTGGTTTTCTTTTATTTTGCATTATTGAGGATTACTAAGAGTTTAATTAATTAAATAAAAACAGTCAAAATCACAAATAATTCAATTGACTGAGTACAGAATGTTTTGGAAGGGATGTAGACTGGAACCTTACACATGATCGGACTCAGCCCGAGCATACATATATAATTTTCAGAGATATTTAGGTCCCACTTTAGAGATGATATTTTTTATTTTTTTTGTGATAAATTACATTCACGGCCCTATTTTTTTTTATTGTTTTGAAAACGGTTTTGAAAACATGTTTTTGAAAAATAATTTTATAATGTAAAAAGTGTATTGAAAATATATAATTGAATAGTAAAAATATATATTAGAAATGATAAAAATCATTATAAAATATTAAATTTACTGATAAAATCAAAACAAAAATCAAAACAAAAAGAACATGCCCGTAATTTGATAAGTCCCTGAAGTTTCGGTATAATTACAAAATTAACCATGTTCTTTAGCAAACTCTTACAAATGATTAACTATATTAAGGAAAACGTAGTACAATTTATATGTTTCTTGGCATCTATCTAGTATATCCACCACAAGGTTTATTTTGCTGTTTTTACACTTCATAAACTTCGTTTCGAAAGGGGTAAATGTAAATATTAAAAATATTAGGACTACTTTCATAATCATACCGAAAAGTCACGGGTTAAATGCAATTTACCCATAAAAAAGGGAAGAGTTAAATTCTTTTTGTTTGATTTTTTAAAAATAATATATATTTTTTGAATGTGAGTTGTGTTTTAAGACCTAAAACTTTCACTTAATTTCTGTTTAATAAAAAAAAGAGAAGAATTAATGGGTAAAAATAAATAAAAATAAATATTATTGATTGGTCGCTATTGATTCAACAGTCACAAAAAAGATGGACAATTGACTTGTTGATCAAATGCAGAGGCTGCGGGGAGGGGAAGAACGATCGTATAGAATCCTGTCACTTTTGCACTAAAAATAAGCAAAACTGAAAAAGTAGAAATCGAACTCTCCAATATCTGGGTGGCTCATGTTGCGCTAAACCATATAGGCATTAGCTCGTTCCTTGTACGACGGACTTAATAATGTTTTGCAGCCAAAACGAGACATGCACCGACAGTGTTGGTTAATGACCAAACTTTATTCAGTCAATTATCTGTTGTTGACTTCTTGTTTCCTCCTTCTATATATCCCAGTAGAAGCGGCACTTATTTGTCAATCGTCGCTAATTCATGCAATGCAAGTTCCTTCTCAAAGACAAAGTTGAGACCAAATCAAAATATGATTATGTGAGAATGAAATAGATTGCTTTAATACGATATAATCCATAGAGAGTTTCATATGCTCTTCTTTTTAAATTTTTTTTTTTTTTTTTGTGAAGTGCATGAAACATCACTTAACTATAAACTTTTACAAAAAATGACACTTTAAAAAAAAAAAAGCTTTTTTTCATACACTAATCTTCAAAAATGCTCAAAAAATGACACTCCATCGGGTTCTTGGCTTGGCTGAAAAGGCGATATCCCTCGCCCGCAGGGCCCACACCGCCCAGCCCCATGAGCCTCGTGTGGAAGGTAAATCAGGGTGACTCAGCGATAACATTGGCAGGAGGACCAGTGCCTGGTGCCCACAAGGATCCACCCCCCACATTGGGGGGATGAAAATCCCACACTGCGGCTGCCAGGACTCGATCCTGCGTCCTTGGCTGCAATCTGCTGCCAAGTTACCAACTGAGCTAAGCCCCTGGAGGCAACTCCATCGGGTTCTGCCGTTATCTCACTAACGTTGCAAAAAAGCCAGGGGTAGTTTCATCATTTCGCAAGTCGCCGGCATTGTTCATCTTCCCCAAATTTTTAATTTAAAAAAAAAAAAAAAGTGTTCAAAAACCAATTTGGGTTGGTTGTGAACGGCGGTGGAGACAGATCCATTCACATTGCTCCAGCTCCATCTATCTTCCCTTTCCTATGGTACGAAGTTTCCAAATTCCTACATCCTTAATTGTTCTTCCTTGCTTTTCGGTTCAGCTATCCATTTCTCCCTCTCAATTTTTGGTTCCTCTGTTTTCTTACGGTTTGGCTACTGTCGACTTTCTCATCTCCCCTCCTATTCAGCTTCGCCTATATATTTATTCCACTTCCGTTCCAGTTTCCTTCCTTCTTCCTCCTGTGGAGAAGGAAGGAAAAGAAGGAAGGAAAAGTGTGGCTGGGCAGCACGGGAGGAAGAAGAGAAAGAGATTGGAACTAGAACTGGACGCGGAGAAGGAAGGAAACTGGAACGGAAGCGGAATAAATATATAGGCGAAGCTGAATAGGGAGGGAGATGAGAAAGACGGCAGTAGCCAAACCGTAAGAAAACAAAGGAACCAAAATTTGAGAGGAAGAAATGGAGAGCTGAATCGAAAAGCAAGGAAGAACAATTAAGGATGTAGGATTTGGAAACTTGGTACCATAGGAAAGGGAATATAGATGGAGTTGGAGCAATGTGAATCGGTCTGTCTCCACCGTCGTTCACAACCAACCCGAATTGGTTTCTGAACACTTTTTTTTCTTATTTTGGTTTATGAAGAAAACGATTTTCCAAAAATTGTTTTCTTCGTTTTATTTTTCTTTTGGTTTTTGAAGAAATCGATTTCTTCTGTTTTTTTCTTTTGGTTTCTGTAGACTGCTTTAAAAAAAAAATTTAAATAAAAAATTCGGGGAAGATGAACAGTGCCGGCGACGTGCGAACGTTAGTGAGATAACGGTAGAACTCGATGGAGTGTCATTTTTTGAGCCTTTTTGAAGATTAGTATCTGAAAAGGAGCATTTTTTTTTAAAGTGCCATTTTTCACCCTCTTTTTTTTTATTTATTGAAATTTCAAAAGTAAAATTTCCACCTTGGGAACTTAAATTATCAATAATTTTCCCTTTTCTTAAAGGATAAATCGAGGCTTTGTACTTCTCAGAACTTTTTTAAAATTTTATTTTTATAAATTAAGCGCATTGGTTACCTCTTTTATTAAATACAGAAGAAAAAAACTCTAGCCAAATGACTTACATCTCACTTATACTTTCTATAATCCACTCGTGACTGCTGTCGTAAGGTATGGGCGAAGTATGTGCGCTCTGGTTCATTTTTTTGGGTCTAAATTGTATTGTTTTTTTTTTTATCATCTCCTGAATAATCCTCATCGTCGGTTTCCCAAGGGGCATAATCTGCTCCTCGTCGTCCCATTGAGTGTCATTACTGCAATTTTTTGGTTAGTGGGCACATACGATGTGATTGAAATGTGCGATTTGCCTGCATATCTTCTAATAGCTGTGAATCTGTAGGCATTCTATGCGCGATAGTCAAAGTTTTCCAAATCAGAAAGCCCAAAAAAATAGTCCTATGTAAACTAAAAAAGCGATCTTGCCACTATAAATTTTCAATATGTTTATGCACTTCTATTTTTATTTACTAAACAAAAGATGGTCAAAAACTTGCAGCATTTATAGTGGTATTTTCTCATGAAAGCAATGTTCCTATCTTTTTCAAAATCAACTATTTCAATGTCTTGTTTATTGTATTTTTTCAATGTCTTGTTCATTGTATTGGATGGAGGGTTTCGTGACCTCTGGAATATGTTGAAATTAAATCTCCGTCTTCTAAATGACCGATCATGCATAATAAGCGATTATACAAATACGACAATGTCCATACCCTAAACAAGCAATAATGTTTCCTTCTTCACATTGAACAGTAATAGGGTGTGTGTCTCTCCCGTCTCCACCAACTGCTCTCGTTCTCTTTAATGTATGGGTAGCCATAATTGTAGTCTGATTACGTATTGATATTAAGACTTGTGGGGTCTTAGGTTTATTAATATTCATAGTCACGACTCACTAGTCACTTTTGCCATTAGTACATAGGTACATCCCATGTTGTATGCTTGCTATGACAAGAATGTTAAGACATCCAAAGAACACATCAATAATTGTTATTTTAAAATTCAATTTTTATTTTTTCTTCTCTCAAAAAGGTTGAGATCATTTTGTTATTTTGTAATTATGTCTTTCATTCTTACCCATATTTCTCACCTAGTTTAGTCGTAATTACAAATCTATTTCTGTTAGCCGAAAAAATAAACACAAATTTTCGGGGGCCTAGGGTATTTTTGTTATCTGAGTTTCTTTAGCTTTTCTGGTTCATCCCAACATTCTCTACTTGTCTGACTGTTACTGAGCAGTTTTTGAATATCAAACGGACCTCCCCAGAGAGTAATTTTAGTGTGCAATTAATTTCGCTACAGTTTTAGGTTAAAAAGATGTGAAAGTATGTTTATCTCTATAAGAAGGGTGCGAGGGTGTCATTAGGGATAAAATTTCGAATGTCTTTCACAAAAGGATCAACATTACTGTAACTAGAATCGTGACGACCTCCCCAACACGGAATTCTTTTAGTCGTAGCTTTTAGATTCGTATCATCCCTTTCGCTAGTATTTTCGTAATTGTTAAAAATAACATAGGGACGGTTGATACTTCAACCAAATTAAAGAGGAAGTAAATGTAATATGCCCTAAACTCAACTACTTCCAATCTTCTCCAAAACAAATCTAGCAGCCCTAGTGCACATAGAAAGTGAAAGGACTTATTTGCTAAAATTTCCAGCCTCATGGCCTTGGGATTTGGGGCAACCCATTCCTTGGATCATTGAAAGCTTGGGAGTTTAACATTGTAAAGATTGGTCCATAGGCTGTCAGCAGGTGAGGGGTGGGGGGTGGTCATGTGCTGATCCAAGAAGGGCACCCCTCCCAATAGGGATCACATACTCATACCTTAATCTGTGGGACCCCACAAAAACGACAGTTTCAAGAACATTTGACACATCTTAAACTTACAAACCCCATGGACCAAAAATTGACCCCTTAACTTACGGACAAGTGGGACAAAAAGTCAAAAACACCCATGGATGATAGATCGATAGATCCATGATCCACCCTTGCATGACCTTATTTTCACATGGCTTCTGATCTTCCTTAAGACACAAACAATGGCACAAGATGCAAAAGTACAAAACTGACCTTGTTTACCTCGTTGAAATGAGGGCATCCCCATTGGCAAAATTGTCATTTGGCATGTATAAATAAAGTAAAGAGCTCTATGAATGGGGAGAAATGAGGTAAGGAATATATTCCATTATTATCTTGGAGGTGTTGGCAAGTGGATTTCATTGGATGAAGCAGCTTCCTAACAGTTTCTTTTCTTAACATTAAATAAAATTTAATGATGATACAACTATTTATGAGTCATAAGGTACAACTCAAAACATGACTAAGAGGGATGGAATAGTCACAGAATAATACATCAACGCACGTCCCACTAAAAGAGTCTAATGATACAACTGCTTATGAGTCACAAGATACAACTTGAAACATCACTCGGGACGGATAAAACATGTAACGAAAGAGTGGTAGTTACAGAATACAGCAATGCAGGGCAATAGAACAGTGAAAATCAAGTCTTTCCAAAGTACAGCAATTAAATACTGCAGCCATAAAACAAAAACCATAATTTTTGGTGAAAGATACTTCTCATACAGAAAGGATTTCAACTCTTTATCATATCATTTTCTCTGTTTTCTGGTGTCATAGCTTTCAAAGATTGTGAAAAAAGATGGGGAAAACTGGCAAATGGATAAGAAACTTCTTGACTGGAAAGAAAGAAAAAGACAGAGAAAAAGAGAAGAATCCAAGCAATGATAATTCCATTGCCAATGAACACATTAATCCATCCACTCCAATCACAATCCCACCACCAACGACCCCCAGAGAGAAGAGGAGATGGAGTTTCCGGAGGTCATCCGCCACGGCGCCGCCTTCGCAGTCGGCGTTCCTTGAAACAGAGAATGATCAGAAAAGGCACGCATTGGCCGTGGCCGCCGCAACTGCAGCCGCTGCTGACGCCGCCGCAGCAGCCGCCAAGGCTGCAGCGGCCGTCATCCAATTAACTGCTGCTAATGCAAATGCTAATTCTGCATCTGGGATTGGGAGAGCCTCTGCAATTGAAGAGGCTGCGGCCGTCAAGATTCAATCTTTTTTTCGTGCTTATCTGGTATGGTCAAATCTATAAACTTCTTAATTTTGCTAATCGCTCCGTCCTATTGGAAGTCTTTTATAATTAGAAACTGAACTATTCTAATAGAACGAAGAGAATATCTCGTAACATTAGTTGTTGAATTTAAGTGCCCTTTTTCAGGCAAGAAAGGCTTTGAATGCATTGAGAGGCTTGGTGAAGTTGCAAGCTTTGGTAAGAGGTCATCTTGTGAGAAAACAGGCGTTTGCTACACTGAGGTGCATGCAAGCATTGATCACAGTTCAGGCTCGAGCTCGAGCTCAAAGAATCCAAATGACTCAAGAACAAGAACAAGAACAACCAAAAACCCAATTTAACCATAGAAAATCCACCCAGGAAAACAGGTTCAGACAATCAAATCAAGTAAGTCCCTTTCGGAGTTGTACCCTCTGACTCAGAAACAGTTGTACCACTGGACTATTCTAACGAATATCTGATTTGGTCATTTTGAATCCAGGATTTTGACAAAGGGATGGAAGAAAACATCAAAATTGTGGAGATGGATATAGGGGATGCCATTGCCAGGGGAAGCACAAAGAGTAGGAACAGTTACTCAAACTATGGACAAACAGAGAGGATGGACCAGAGGATCTTGGCACAGAGAGCATCTCCAAAGCCAGAACAGATCTCACCATCACCTTCAGCAATCACAGATTTCAGTCCGAGAGCATGCAGTGGACACTTTGAGGAATACTCTTCTTTTGGGACAACACAAAGCAGCCCTCAATACTTGTCAAAGCCCGATACATCAGCAGTTACACTCGGTTATCCCCAGTCAGAATACGGGGATTCGTTGTACAATGATTATCCTTTCTATCCAAGCTACATGGCCAATACAGAGTCTTCAAGGGCTAAAGTGAGATCACACAGCGCGCCGAAGCAACGGCCCGAGTCATTCGAGAGGCAACCGAGCAGGCGGAGGCCTTCCATTGAAGGGAGAAACGTGCCAAGAGCTGTCAGAATGCAGAGATCATCTTCACATGTTGGCTCTGCTGCTCAGAATATTCAATATCCATGGTCAATCAAGCTTGATAGATCAGCCATTTCACTTAAAGACAGTGAGTGTGGATCCATCAATTCTGTGATAACCAACAACAATTACTGCAGATCCCTTGTTGGATTTGAGGTAAAGTGCAACATCTCCTGGACCATTTTGATTTTTTGGTGATGAAATTTTGATGGGATTTCAAGAACTTTGATTTCTGTAAATGCAGGTGCATGGAAATAGATACCAATTCCATAATTGAGGCAAAAGGTTGCTGACTGGAAATTGCCAATTGGAGTTCATGAACAGAGAAGAAGATATCAGATGTAGCTGACAAATTTCATTTACATTCCCACGTCATTACTTGTGATGTTTAGTTTGAACTCAATTTAGATTTTTTCCCTCTCTTTATCAGTCTGATCTGATCCAGAGTTTTTATTTTAAGGAAACTGAAAATGTAAGAAATCCAGTTGTTCATAGGTGTATTTTGTGTAAAGTTTTCATTCTCACATGAAATTCTTTTTTCTCTGTCCTCGAAAGGCTGCATTCTTTCATCTCTATGCAATTGTGCCTGATGTTCTCTGGATAACTAAAGGGATTTTAAAATTTAAACCTTTAATCAGGGAAATTTACCAAATGCACAGTTGGGAAAATCCCACCAATTCTAGGAACTCTCATCCTTAAAGAGTACAAAGATCATATTTTTCAGCGAACCATAATAGTTCCAAGACTCCAAGTAGTTCAGGGTGCCATGAAGAAGAAGACCTTGCCTTTTCCTCTTTCCAAAGGAATCCATTGCCATCCATGTCTCTTGATCCAAGCATCAGAATTCCTTTTTTTTTTCGTGTGAGGCAATTCTAGAGTGATTTCCCATTCCAAGAACCCAAATTTAGAAACACAGGAGAGGGAAAAAAGGGTATCAAACCAAGGGAAACATTCACAAAACCACCGTCCTCTAGAAAGACTTGAAGAGAAACACAGTCTGTGAGATGGGTTGTAGTACTTCCCCATATCTGATGAATGCCTAGCCTTGATTTGGATTTAAGGAACTGAGGAAACGCTCCGACATTTCGGTCAGGAATTTAAGGTGTCACTTCCAAGCCCAAGCCCAAGATACGGTCCATATGCGATTGTAACTCTGGAGGCCCAGCCCAATTTCGAACGTTCATGAAGGATAACTTCGAGTCTACCACAGCAAAGGCGTTGGATTAGTGGGCAGAATTACGGCGCCTTTCGCTTTTCTAATGTCATTTTTGGGATCGGGTAGTTCTTTTTCCGATATTGGGAGCCTCATCCCGTCATCCGGTATCCGATATCTATTTTCTTAATGGCAGATCGTGTTTCATCACATATTTTTGTCTAACGATTTGATCTGATGATATATAGTTTTATTTTTAAACATTTTTGTTTGTTCTATTTTTATTTTATGCACTTTAAAATTCACGATAGACTGTAACTTTTATAAATATAAAATATGTGCTTTTTTTTGTTTCGAAGAAAGGGAAAAAATGATTTTATTACTCAATATGCTAAAATGTGTTCAACGGTGACTTAAATATAGATGTTTCTTGTGAACTTAAAACTTTTTTAATGACACGAATATTGAAGTAAAAAATGGTGTCTAAGTTGTGTGGAATATGTCATTATGAACCAATATAATTTGAAGCTAAATATGAACTCCTAATTAATATGAAAGAGATTTATTTAAAAAATAAAAATAACCAAAAAAATAATAGAGCCACAAAATGTGTGTTAGTTGTATTTGTCCTAGGCTTCTTCAGTGTCTCTGTTTTGATCCAATGAGCATGAAATGTTGTGAAGCAATCTCATTGGCCTATTTCTTTGATTATTTGCTGTGAAACTGTTGGAGAAGATGTGACACTAATATTCTATGGTCACAAAATGCATCATGCATAGTAACATTTTCACTAAATTTCATGCCAAAGAATAAGATTGATATGTAGGGTTGATAACAACCATTCATAATAGCAAGTAGATGATGCCAACAAAATGTGTAATATTAAAGTTCGAAAGTGACATAAGAATAATTGAGGTAATTGACTCTAACCGTTTCTAATCAGTTGTATTGATTGTTTCTTTTTTTCTGTTAATCGATGTTTGACGATTTCTAACATTATTATTGAAATTTTAATTTTTTATTAAAAAAAAAGGTAATTGTCGATTACTTTACATGTCAGAGTAGCTGCGACAATTTTCTCCAACTCAAAAACGCAGTTATGTTATTAATTAAATAATTACTTAAATTTAGGGTTTAAACTTTACTAATTAAGCAAAAAATGAGACAATTTAGTCTCTCGCTTCTCGTATCAAAAGAAAGAAAAAAAAAAAAAGGGCAAAAAAACAAGATGATCGATCGTTCACTTTATTTGGTTTTGCATGTGCAAAATTTTCCCATTGAAATGTGCAAATCCACACCATTAGAGGTGGTAGAATGTCAACAAAAATTGAAAATAATTTATCATGTGGTCATAGGCTTTATTCATTGTACATTCTATATTTCAAATCAGTTGACTTCCGCATTCACAGAGTTGATTGATGAGGAAACCGCGTGTATTATTCTCTAACGGTTTGATATTCGATACTTTAGCTTTTAAAATTCATACACGTATAGTTTTTTTATGTTTCAAATTTTGGAAATCAATACACTACTTTCTTTCACTACATGCGATAATTTAATTTATTTTTAATATAAACAAGCGATTCATCAATAGCTAAATTCGATACATCAAATGGTAATAGAGATATGCCGTGACTTTGATGTTAAAATTGACACTCGCATCTTTACAAATAAAGTCTCACATGTTTCTATTTTTACTTTTTTTTTATTATAAAATTTTCATGTTGGACCGACGTCCAACAAGTCCGATACAGTTTTTATCATATATGATTGAATTTATATGCCCGTGACCTGACACAACCTGATCCAACCTAACGCGATCAACCGTTAAGAATAATACAAATCAAAACCAAGATTTCTTGGATAAATCTAGTTGAAATTAATTGACATTGGCTCCTCCTCCACATAAATTTCATTGTTAATTTTTCTTCTATTAATCTATCATGTGGCTTTTTATTTGAATGGTCAACTTTCATCCATCCATGGATGAAGAGCATCATTGAAGAAGCTCAATTATGAGCAGAAGTTCAACCATGGCTAGAGATGAGTGGGAAGGAATATTATGGAAGAAGAGGGGGGGCCAGTGGACATGGCCATGGAATCATTCTTTCAGATTCCAGTAATCTGAGGCACACTGTGTACTACAGTGACTGCACATTCTCAAGGAGAACATGGTTCACATGGTCTGTCTTTAAACACCAACTTTCACGTACGGTTTTTTTTTTTTTTTTTTTTCCCTTTTCTCTAATAATTCAACATTGTTTCATTATCTTATTATCTATTACATCGAATGCAAAAGGTTGTGGTAAGGGAAAGAACGAAGTTGGGAAGTTACATGCAGAGTCTTATCTACATAAGCTCTAAATAAGCAGATGTAACAGAAGTAAGAATCGAACCTCCAACTTTTAGATGAGTCTCTAAGCGTTACAACCAATAGAGCATCGACTTTTTACTCTTGAAAGAATGTTTCAATCGCTCTCATATTCTCATGATATAGTCATGTGTATATGTTGTTTGTAGTATTAGTTGATCACTAACTCACAATAATTGACCTTAGTGCTGCATACATCATTGCTTCTTTCTTTTCTTTTTCTTTGTGGAAGGAACAAATTAACAAACCCCTTTTTTATTTCATTTTCGAGAAATATTCATTCTATCTTTGTGGGATGAAATGTACGTGGAAACTCCGTTACATTAAAAGAGTATAATAGTATAATTATTTTTTAGTAGTGATTTAGTTCGTATGTTCTATTAATAGAATTTGACATAAAAAATATGCAACTCATTATGGATTTCAAGGTACAACGTTTAAAATATTTAATTTGCAATAATTTATTTTACTAATATTTTAATTTATAAGTTGCGTTAACTACGAATCATCCATTATTATAATAGGGATATTTACCCAATAGTTAACAACTCCCGGTGAATGGCATGAAAGTGATGGCCAATTTGCCATTTTCTACACTAGTAATATATATAGAGCTCGTGAAAACGTGGGAGGCTAGACACGATATTGGTTTTGTAATTTCCCGGTTTCATTTGATGTGGGTCACGACTCTCAGGTTTTGTAATTCTTGTTCCACGCTTCATTCCGTCACGACTTCGCCTTTGCGTATGAACTCCAATACGCGCGAACGCCTTAACGACCTTCATGTTAATTATGGTCGGTCAATAGTATTTTCTTTGAGTTAATTACATTTCTCCCCTCAAATGTACTAAAAGAATTCATTTTACAATTTAGACAAATTTCGAGACAGTTATACTTGATTTACCCTATTTTCTAATCAAAAAATTTGTATCAAACACGTAGTATCGAGTTTAACTTCTATGCATGTATATCGAGTGTGTTGCGGTCATATTATGAAAACACGCGTGTTGAATTTAGTTTATGAAATATCGCGAATCGAAAATTCTAGTGTATTGATATTAATATAAAGTGTATCAAATTTAGCTAGCCTCTATATGTAATGTATCATAGTTATTAATTGCGTTAAAACAACAAATATTCCCTATACGAAAAGAAAACTCGCGTATTGAGTTTAGTCGCTAAAATATTATATGTTGGACCGTCAGACGGTCACACACAAGATGCTCCCATACTTTATAGTTTGAGTAATCATATAATTCCTACGGTAGAATATTCTTGCTGGCTACGTTTTATTTTATACAACAAAAATATCGGAAAGCAAAATTTCCAGTGTTTATTTGGCTCTGTTCTTTTCCATTCCATTTTTGAGAAATAATCATTTTTTCCTTCACAAATCGACCATAAAGAAACAACATCATTTTTACAAAATTTCAAATTCAAATTTAAAATTCTTTCTAAATTTCTACTCACGTAAATTCAAAAAATAACATAATCATTACACTTTTCTTCTCTTTCCTACACAAATTTTCAAAATAACTTCCCTCCAAAAAATTATTCCTTCACACAAACAAAAATTCTTCAATTCGGTCACAAAAAGAACAGAGCCTTATTAGCCTAGCAAACTTAAAAGAACAAAATATAGGAGATATGTGGACTTAGTGCAAAAAGTAAAGGGAAATATTTAGGAATTAATGTGGATCAATAATTTCAACACGACAAAGATACAAGTAACAAAGCAAATACAAATGTCCAGCACTCAAAAGACATGATAAGATCTTCATATATGCATCGAACTTAAAACTTCCACAAATAACATTCTTCCATTTCTTTTCTTGCTTTTAAGAAACAAAAACTAGTTGGAAATTTAAACTGAAAAAATTTACGTTTAATGTTCTCAGGAGTGAGAACATGAAGAAATTTGACCTACATCAAAAAATAAATAAAATAAAATAAAAAAAAAAAAGAGAAAGAAATTTGACCATCAAATGCCATCATGAAATGATTGATGGTTTTGGATATGAGGGTTTTCCTATCTTATACCATATAGGTGTATTTTTATTTTACATCATTTATCACACTATTTTTATATACGTGTATCTTTTATTTTCTTTTAGGCAGGCGCATTATGTCCCTCTTCTTCTCCACCTAAGTGAAATTATTTACTAAAGTAATAGTCATTGTCACTAACGAAAACTAAAATAACCTTATTTTCAATGTGACACATGTCGTTTCAAATCCTTGTCATTCTTTTTTTTTATTTTTAAATAAAAGATTAATGACGTATTAAAACTAAAACGCAATTAATTGGCACTATCAAATATCAGCAACATGCTCATATCCACAGACCACCATAAGGACACCGACCGATTTCTTTGATAGATTTCCCTATTGAAATTATTGGGTGTCAATTTCAATAATACAGTGTTAATTGTGCCAAAATGGATAAAACATGAGTACTTATTATAAGGGATATCTAAGAAACACTCGCGTTCAACTTGAATTATCCAAACCGGAATACGATAACCCGAATGATTTTTTAACGAGATCGTAATTTTCACGATAATAGAATGGAGATACACCCTTCCTCAGTTGCTTCCTTGTTGAAAGTTTACAAGCAATAATGATAATAAGTAATGATTTGGATTAATAGGGGAGAACCTTCAAATTCTTCACCACCATCAAACTTCCATCCATTCCACATCCCACATCCTAAATTAGCTAGTGCGCCCACCCCACCCCACCCCGATTAACACATACTCATTTCGTTTCATTATAAGAGTCCATTTTAACAAACGTACAGTTTATTATGAATGTTAATATACAACACCTAAAAAAATTAATTTGATATTATTTGTTCCGTTTATATCCTTACTTTTTAAGTATAGGTTAAAAAAATTGAAAGTGCACCCTTTTAATGAAATAAAAAAAATATTCTAAAAGTGGACTATTGTAATGAAACGAAAAGAGTAATAAATATTAAATATAATAATAACAATGTCAGTTGGGTTTTCCATGCTCACAATCTTTCTAAAGCTACATCATACTCGAATTTATTAAGCTGATAATCTCTCCATATCCAAATATATCCCAATCTAATGCACTGTTTTTCCGTTACGTAATAAACGACGTGTTATAAGGTTTTCTGGTTTGTAAAATAATTGCCATCGAACTTTAGATGTATTTTAAAAAATAGTGTACCACATCGTTAACAAGGATAAATATAAAATTTAATTCTTTTTTTTTTAATAGACTCACAAGTTAGTTAATTACACTTATACCTCCACTAATTATCTCAAAATGTACAATTCTACACGGTATAACCGTTGTAACGAATAATCTCTCTTGTAATTTAGTATTATGCCGTTGTTGTATGTAGAAAAGAGTATTTAGATGAGCTGTGGAGGATCCACATTATAAATTGATCACCCAAAAGAAAAGTTTCTAGCAATGGATTATTTATCCTCTTGTTCATTTTTATTGTTTTTGTTTGTATTTTAGTTTTGTTTTCAATTTCTACAGTCAATTTCATATATTATAATATATTTTTGTCATTGTTTATACAATCTTTAATTATTTAATTACATCTTTTTACATTTCTAATACATCCATTTTTTTACATTAATTTTGTTTTCGTCTCAAAAACATATTTTAAAAAACAACTCATAACGAACCGGCACGAAGATATACCAAAATATTCAATCCACTTGGGAAGGGAACAAACATAAACAAGAAATAGTTTCCATAAATATCCAAATTGGTAGGAATGATTTGGTTCATGATGTCAACTTTACAGCCAAACTAATTAATTAAATGGGAAAAGTGGTTTTCTTTACTTTGTGCCCTTTTCGACATAAATATTTTTTTTATATTTAAAAAAAAAAAAGAACAATATGATCAATAATGTCAATTAAATAATAAAAATTAAATCTCACTAAAAAAAAAAAAGTTGCTAATCCTTTAATTACAAGTACGATTACCCAAATCTTTCAAGTTGCTTATAACCACCCACCACGTGTCCTGTTTTTTTCTACCTTTCTCCACTTGCTGAATATACATGTAACCTGCCACGTCGGCATAACCGACAGAACTCCCCAACTTCCGTGATCCTTCACATACATGATACCTACCTCCCCCTCCCCCACCCAAAAGAAGGGAAGGTTTGGATTCACAGTTTGAAGTAATTCGTAGCTTGCCCCTAAACTATTTGAAATTATATTTGAATTGCTTGTGATACCAAATTTTGGTCAACTATTACCTTTCAGGGTGAGACTACGGGCCTCGTCAGTCATTAAATTTTATCTTATATGAATTACAAATACAATTTTATAAGTCAAACCTTGTGATCAAATGGTTACTTAACGAGACTGTAAATTTTTTCTTACATTTAATAGTTGAGAGATACTATTGATAGATTTCTAATAAGAGTGTCTACATTGATTATCTCTAGGGTTTAATACCAACAGATATAGCAAGTGAATTAACGGGATATTTACAAGCATTTCAAACAACAATTCACACCTGAGGAACTTTTAGCATTACTTACTTGTTTTTAACAAAAGAGACGTGTTTTTTTAAGAAAATTTACCTTACAGACCTCGACTATTATAATTCAGTGTAAATTTATACTTAACTCACATTGAAAAAATGATACGAGTGAAAATGATAGTGTCAAGTTAAAGACATCGTGCATTCTAACAAATAAGAATTTGTGCATTTTTCAAGCATGACTTTTCCATCAGGACAGAAGGGAGTACGATATTTGCAACATATTACACTTGACCCCCCACTTAAAAAGGACAGGCAAAATAGACACATGATCGTCACGCCCATGTGTTGAGGCAGGTCCAAATTAAGCCGTTGACTCTTTGCCACGTCTCGGTCAAGTCAAGGTCCCTCCGTTCACTAACCATTATTATATTAAATTAATGTCAAGTATACCGGCCACCTCACTACAAAAACCCTCAAGTATTCCAAAAAAAAAAAAAACACTAAAGATACCAACCAAACAGTCCCTCCATTTATCTCTATAAATATGCACCTTCCTCCATTCCCCTCTTAGCAATAAACACAACAAAAACTTTGCATGCAACCCTAATTTCTAGCTCTTTAATTTAGCCTTCAAGAAACTTTCCAAATTTTCTTCGTTTCGATTTTTTTTTACCGAAATGGGAAATGCCGATTTCGAATGCCAACACCAACACCGGGTGGAAGTGCCTTCGCCTCAGCCCTTTCTCAAGTCTCTGGCAATGTCTGTGAAAGAGACGCTTTTCCCGGATGATCCTTTCAGGCAGTTTAAGGATCAAACATTCTCCAAAAAATGTGTTCTTGGGTTGCAGTACTTTGTTCCGATCCTCGAATGGGCTCCTCGTTATACGTTTCAGTTCTTCAAGGCTGATTTGATTGCCGGAATCACCATTGCCAGCCTTGCTGTTCCTCAGGGGATTAGCTATGCAAAACTCGCAAACTTGCCTCCTGTTATCGGACTTTGTAAGCCCTCATTTCTCACTATCCCGTTAAAAGAGTCTGGTTTCTAATACTGAAAATAGTATCGAAAACATGGCTTATGTTTTCATACCCTCTTCGTTAAGATTTTTGTTTGTTGTACATACCTCTGAATTCTTTTAACGTGGTGGATGCAGATTCGAGCTTTGTGCCGCCATTGATATATGCGATGTTGGGAAGTTCTAGGGATTTGGCAGTTGGAACCATTGCTGTGCCTTCGCTACTGATAAGTGCCATGTTGGGGAAAGTAGTCCATCCTGCTGAGAACCCTAAGCTCTATGTGGAGCTTGTACTCACTGCTACTTTCTTTGCTGGTGTCTTTCAAGCTTCTCTTGGCTTGTTAAGGTATATAATTACTTTCTCATTAACGAAGCCATACTATAGTATTAGAACGTGACTGTTTTAGTGAGACGAATAAATATACAAGACAAATGTCCACTACACTCAACTTTCATTATTTAATCCGAACTTTCATTCCAAAAGATCCCAATTAAGTCCCAATTAAGACAAAATAACGTTACTTCTGGACAATAAGCGACCGGCAAAGTAATGCACTAATATGAGAGAATAAGACATGGGAAAAAATGGACGAATGATCTGATCTGATTTTTAAAACTTTTGAAAACAGGCTTGGATTCATTGTGGACTTTCTATCACATGCAACAATAGTGGGATTCATGGGAGGAGCAGCCACAGTTGTGTGTTTGCAGCAATTGAAAGGGATTCTTGGGCTGGTTCATTTCACTCACGAAACCGACGTCGTTTCAGTCATGCGGTCCATTTTTAGCCAAGTGCACCAGGTTAATTAATAATGATTATCTTCCTTAATTAACTGTTTTTTAGTTCTTTTAATCATTAACTTTTACCTTTATTGTTACTTTCTTGATCTTAATTACTAGGTTTAGTGGTAATTAATTATTAATATAGTATCATTGGTTGATGATTTTGACAGTGGAGATGGGAAAGTGGAATCCTAGGTTGCTGTTTTCTCATTTTCCTCTTCACAACCAAATATTTTGTAAGTTAATTTATCATTTGGGAATTTCATTTATTTAATTATTTTTTACTAGCTACTTTATTTTTTTTAATTCCATTTTAATTAAATATATAATAATTGACTTGAGCAATTTTTTAATTTATTTTATTTATTTTTGGATGGATCAGAGTAAGAAAAAGGCAGCATTCTTTTGGATTAATGCAATGGCACCTTTAACCTCAGTTATATTGGGAAGTGTTTTGGTGTATCTCACCCACGCTGAGAAGCATGGAGTCGAAGTGGTAATTAATTCTGAAATTATTATTTTTATTTCTTCAATTATAATAAGTTCTCATTCAATTAGCTACAAAATAATATTAATTTGCCTTCAGTGTTAATTTATGGATTATGGTACTCGAATAGCCGACCCAATATAATGGAATCAGAAAATTTCTTTCTATATTTTTTGAAATTTTCATGGCTTAACATATAAAGATGTTAATAACAGTAACAAAATTTTTATTTCATCACCAAACGTCAATTATATAGATCATATCTGGTTTCGGCAAATCAAAACTTCAAATTGCATAAATAAAATTACCTACAACCATCTTTCCCATTATTTATTATACAAAAAAAACACACACACTAGAAATATCATGAACATAGGGGCTTAATTTGTGGACATAATTTGCATGTTAGACAAAATAATTAGTTACAAAATTCCACGTACCACATTTTGTGGTAGTAGAGCGTGCTTACGACATGCTGACGTCCAACTAGCGCAACCTTATTCTTTTCGTTGTTTGACAATTGATGAAATGATTGTACGATGATATTATTGCAGATTGGACACTTGAAGAAGGGTTTGAATCCGCCATCTTTGTCGGAATTGTCCTTCGGATCGCCGTATCTCATGTCCGCTGTCAAGACCGGAGTCATCACCAGCATCATAGCTCTAGCTGTAAGTATTACTCCCTCATTCGTTATTCTGTACCAACTATGTCCCGAGTATATCATAAGACAAAATAATTTGAACTCATAAATGTCACGCCAAACGCTGTAAAAATATCGTGATGATTTTTGTGTGGGGTGCAGGAAGGAGTTGCAGTTGGGAGAAGTTTTGCCTCTTTCAAGAACTATCAAATCGATGGAAACAAAGAAATGATCGCTTTTGGATTGATGAACATTGCTGGTTCTTGCACTTCCTGCTACCTCACCGCAGGTATATATATACTTCGAGACTAGATCTTTCGTCGGCAATTGTCAACAAAGCAGACAGGCAATAGTAGACAAAAGATCTTCCGAGATATACTTCCTGCATCTTTTCTTTAAGAGTACGATTATTTGTTTACTGAAAAGGGAAATAAAAATTTGTTTTCCAGGGCCATTTTCTAGGACCGCGGTGAATTTCAACGCAGGATGTAAAACTGCAGTTTCCAACATTGTAATGGCGACTGCGGTGATGATAACGTTGTTATTTCTCACCCCATTGTTCCACTACACTCCTTTAGTCGTCCTTTCCGCCATTATCATTGCAGCCATGCTCGGCCTCATAGATTATGAGTCCGCCATCCACCTCTCCAAAATCGACAAATTTGACTTCGCCGTCTGCCTCTGCGCCTACGTAGGCGTGGTCTTCGGCAGCGTAGAAATCGGCCTAATCGTCGCAGTACGTATCACACTTCCTCCCCCCTCCCGTTAGATTGTATTCTGAAACTTATGGCTTACTGAAGAAAGATTATACAAATGGTTCAGGTGGCGATGTCGCTTCTTCGGGTGCTGTTGTTCGTAGCGCGGCCGAGGACTACCGTTCTGGGAAACATTCCTAACTCCATGACTTACAGAAGCATCGATCAGTATCCCATGGCAGTAAATGTTCCTGGGATTCTCATCCTGCGAGTTGAGGCTCCAGTTTACTTCGCCAATTCCAGCTACTTAAGGGAGAGGTAATAAGTTTAACTAATTAAAAACACAGATCAAAGTTTGGATTTCATGGCACAATGAGTGATGATTTTCTGTGTTCATGCTCTCAAAACAGGATCGCTCGATGGATCGACGAGGAAGAAGATAAGCTGAAGAGTTCAACAGATGTTGAACTCCAGTATGTTATATTGGATTTGAGTGGTAAGCAACATGATCATGATCTACTGAATGAATCAAAAGAATCACAATTATGACTCTAACAATGTGCATTGTGCGTGCACCAGCTGTTGGAACCATTGATACAAGTGGAGTCAGTATGATTGAAGAAGTGAAGAAAAACATGGATAGAAGATGCTTGCAGGTAACAAATCAATCCTTCATCAAAACTTTCAATTCCTCACGAAAACACGACAAAAACCAGACAACTATTGATAATTTCTGACAAAACACGAACCCGTCACATTAAAAATGATCTGTTAACCTATATATGACTCGAATTGTCAGCCCTATGACACATATATGTACTAATTCTTGTAATTGACAATTTTGTATTGATCAGCTTGTATTAGCCAATCCTGGAAGTGAGGTTATGAAGAAGCTGGACAGGTCTAACCTTATTGACAAGGTTGGTAAGGAATGGATCTTTCTAACGGTTGCAGACGCGGCGTGCGCATGCACCTACATGCTTCACTCTTACAAGCAGAAAGGCAAGGCAACTGAAAACGAAGCATCAGATAACATTGTTTAAAGAAGCATCACAAATTCAGATCATGAACTATACCTTGAAGGCATGAAGAGCCAGGAACCCAAGCAAATTCTTATTTATTAATGCTACAAGCAGAAGATATTTCAGCAATTTGTAGTTCTAAATTGTATGCCCTTAGCTTCTATTTGTATCCCCCGAAAACAAAAATGTAATAGAGAAGATGAGAAGAAGGACAGGGCCAGATTCCACCTGTAGAGTTAATAATATTCAAAATTCTTACAGAAAACTGGCCAAGGACAACACGACTGTCACAACTTTGTTTGATAAAGACAGCCTTCGACAGACCTCTAACTCTAAGCAAGTGAATAATTCAATACTTCAGAGTGAGGATAAAAAAGGATAGAGAAGGAAGATACGAGCCAACAGTAGAAACAAAGCAAGAGGGTATATCCTGAGACATTGCAAGCCAAAAGTATAGCTATAAACTAATAACATAACTGCCATTCGAAGAGAGAAGTAAAAAATGTACACTTCATCCCCATACAATCAGATATGGTTACAACGAAAAAGTACATCAAGACTGTTAAACTTGAAAGAAAAAAAACTAACTAAATAAATCCAAATACAATCATATAGAATGATAGAAATCATCAAACCATCACTAGCTGAACAGGAAGTAGGTTTTTACACCCTCTTTCCATCTATGGCGGTGTACACAAAAAAAGATACTCACTGGCCGATTGATGAGATCTCAAGGCAAAGATCTTTACTCTGCCTTCAAGTCACAGGTATTCAGTAAAACAGCAATTCCCAGAGATATTTTCCAGAGAAAATCAAATCAAAGCTAAATTACTAGTCCTTGAATAGACGAGGAATAACCTCGTGCACACTAATGTCCAAAGCCACCGGATCCCTGAAAAGGAAAAATATTAATATTCTAAATGTTCAACCAAAAGAAAGCACAGTGTCCATGATCAGAGATAGCCAAAGGCAACCTACGTCTGTAGCCTAAACCATTTAATAGGACACAACACTTTTCAAATGTTGGCTATTGCAAACCCCCTCCCCCACCCCAAAAGAGAAAGGAGAAAAAACAACATAAGAAGAATCTAACATAACCTAATTGTTATTTGTCTACTTGTTGCTGTATGCATATGGAGAGGGGGGGGGGGGGGGGGGGGGGGGGGGGGGGAGGGAGAGAGAGAGAGAGAGAGAGTGGACCTGCATAATGTTTGCCCCTTCTCAGTAGAACAGGGAACAAACCACAGCTTGCGAAGAGAAGGAGTTTCAAATTGAACGAAAAACCCATCAGTTTGTCCATGTTTCCATTTCCTAGATCCTTGTCCTTTCCAGACCTGCAACCCACATAGAGCATGAGGAGAACACATTAACAATTTAATGCCGTAAATTTAGGAACCATTATTTCACAGGGATATTACTGCAAAAATGGGAAGCAGAAGTAGCATATGAGTAGAAACAGAAATAGAGAGTGATAATACCTGTGGGTATGATATAATACTCTTTGGCGCAACTAAGCAAGCGGCTAGAGAGAAAGAATCTTCACTGTATTGTCTGAGAAATGAAAAACAATTGCTGTGCGTATGGGGTGATTCGAAAGCCTGGAATTATTGAGGAAAATAAAACATTTAAGCCATAAGCACAAATGGTTATAAGAACATAAAGGCAACAATGAGGAACTCAGCAGCTACGTAACTAAAATTCCACAATCAACAACTAGAAAGAATGAGAAACACGTGGCCTGGTTTTCTACCTTATCGATATTGACTACAGGAGCATACTTTACAGTGTCAGTCTTTTCCTTATCAAGAAGAAAATAGACTTTTGCATCCACCTTCGAATTTTCATGGCATGATTTAATGACCATCTCCATTGTTTCTACGAGGAAAGAGAACATCTGTTTCGAACTCTCTCCAGCTCCATCTTTTCCAGACTACAATAAGACAAAACAACTAAAATTTCATCACAAATGTTTGGAAGCTGTTTATCATTTGTATGAGAAATGCTGCACAGTGCCACCTTTCAAGAATCAAGACTACAAAAGACAAATAATTTAATTTTGACTACAAATCTCTGAAAGCTATTTATCATTTGTATGCGCACTGCTGCTAACGGACAAAAGAAAGCTCATCCTCAATGCAAGATGAGAACTTTCGAACATTATGTGAGAATATTTTAACACATAATAATCCAATCAATCTGAGCAATAAATGACTACAAGATTAACTAAACAGCCTTAAGAGGAGTAAACACAGCGACAAATTTGTAGCCTTAAGGGGAATAAACATAGAAAAAATCATATCCCAAATATAGATATTTTGCCATGAAAAGATTCTCTCACCAGTTCAGAATTAACCGAGTCCAAATGCTTGGTCATATCAATATTTGCTCTCAAATTTTCCACTTCTTGGGCTCGCTTTTTCTCCTTATCCAACTGTGAAATCCTCTTGATTTTTCTTGACACCTCTGAACTCTGGGGATTGTACTTCAATGCTATCTCAAATGCAGCCAAGGCCTACATCAATTAAATTAAAATTATCTTCAGCTAATTCTTTATCTGACTCAAAATGTTATTGAGACGAGGAACAAAAAGCCTACACATACATCATCATATCTTTCCATTGCCTCTAAGACACACCCTTTTCTGAAGTAACCCTGCATTTGCAATTAAATTGCATAGTTAGTTTTCAACATAGACACAGTGTGGGAAAAATACACACACACCCAAATGGAGCATACCTTTTCCCAATCTGGTTTCAAACTGATTGTTGTCTCAGCATCAGCAAGTGCTTTGCTAAGCTTAACCAAATGCAAGAATGCAGCAGCACGGTTGCTGACATGGAGAACAAGAAGATTATATGAAGGAAAAATAAGAACAGGCAGCTGCTGAAGTGAAATTTTTTTTAAATTTCAAACGAATTCAAAGCTGCTAGAAGACTCCATATCACAAAGAATATATCAGGGAACAAGAACAACAAAACCATTAGAATAGGAGAGGCAATTGTGAAGATACATAACAGCTATTTAACCAACAAAACCTTTAATGGACAACCTAAACATAAACAAAACTAGGACCTAAAATATCACACTTTTAAGATGTTGATAAAGAAATAGATACATAGAGCTTTTCATTTCCATGAACCCAATGAAATAGAAACATTTCTGTAAACATACACTTCTCAGCTCTTTCCAGCTGAAAGGGTTACAGGAGCAATTCCTTTTCCAGTTAAAAATAAGGAAAAACAAAAACCCTCCTATTGCTTTTACTTAAACAGTTCAGACGAAGTTATCCATCGAATATAATAGTAATAGAAAACAAACCTAGATTAGCACTTCATTCTTAAATTTAGAATCAGACCTCAAATGGGCAGTCCAGCATTTTATTCATTCACTCAATTCATCACAAATTCGATACGTTTGTAACCAATCAAACATAATAACAAGAAGTATAAACAAAAAAACTCCAGAAAGGTACTCTTTTGCAGAACTTCACTGTCACACTGATCTACAGAACACCCTCGACTAAAAGAAAAGATTCAAACGGGCGGGCGTACCTATAAAGAGTGGGATTTTCAGGGTCCTTCTTAATGGCTTGAGTATAAAGAGCGGCAGCTTTGAGATAATTCCCCGATTTGAAAAACTCATTCCCTTGATCTTTCAATGATGCCTCAATTTTTGGTTCAGAATCCCCCATCTTCTCTTCTCCACTGCAAGTTTCTTCCTTTTTTATGTTGGTATTGTTCTTATTTTATTTTCTGTGGGTTTATCTGGGGTTTAATGGGTTCTACAAAGGGTTTCTTCAAAGTTTGAAGAATTGAATGCATCAGCAACAATGGTTTTGTCTGCTGGAGTGGAGCCTGGAGGCTTGGAGATTATTCAGAACGACCGATCCGGGTTAACGGGCTGATTTTCTAAATGGGCCAACTCAGGTCATTTCTGATTTCTCCATGTCCTGATAAATAGACTTATGTTAATGCAACAAAATTTTGTAGTAACATATAATTTTATTATTTTTTTTTTTACTATAATTGTACTTTATAGTTTATACTCGTTTGTTCCCATTCCATTAGAAGAGTCCACTTTGTTGCATAACGATTTGCATTTTCTTGACCTCTGAAAAAGTGTTAAACATGAAAGACCTATGGTAGGATTCTTGTTGTTGCAAGTTATGAGTTAGGAGTTCTTGAGCGAGCCTTCGATGATTGAGAGGAAAACCCTCCCTGCTCCCGGTGACTGATAAGAACAAGAGGGTGGAAAGCGAAAGGATTAATATTCCATTCGGACTTGAGTTCCTCGACCTAGCACTCACTTAATGCAGTGAAATACAATATACTGTGTCGAACAAATGTCTCGTTGTATATTTAGAGCGCCCCTTTAAAAACTTGCACCGCGCAAGTGGAATGCCCAGGGGGAGTCGGGGCAGGCCGGTCAATCGCACATCCTTGCTTCTTGAGATTAAGGTCATAACCCTCTGTCAGTCCTGCCTCCTTTGACATCCTTGCAATCGCTCTAAAGAATAAGATGAAGACGAGTGGCATGTATATGTATTTCTTCTTTCTCAATCTTCATTATGACGTCATTTTTCTTAAGGATTTACATTCTTATTAAGTATAACGATATCGTTTTATTTAAGAAGATTTATTTTTTTTTTTTTCTTTCAAGTAAAATAACGTTAAATGGAATTTATCTTCAACCACTATGCTCATTTTTTTTTTGTTTTATGGAAAAAATAAAGAAAAAAAACATTTGCACGACCTATCACAGTCTACTAGTATAATTTTTTTTTATCACAAAATACAACTCTAAATATGACTTACGAGACAAAAGTAGCATGTGCTAGCAATAGGAGAATGGCCCAAATAAGATGCCATAGTTGATGCTCCTAAACCAAATTAGTTTGGCCTACATTTTGGGCCAGAATATAGCTGTATGTAATGGGCCTCAAACATTGATCCAAAGTTCTCAAAGCCCAAACTTTCTTTAGCTATTTTTTCTTTTACAACAAAAGTATTATAATATCATATTTATTACATGGATAACAGAAATTTGGGGAGAGGGAACGAAGAAGCCAGTACACCCGAACTGCATGCATCACGATAGCTTAAGCATTGCTTCATTAATTTCTTACCATGGTTAATTTATCTTTCTCTTGTACTACTAGTAGTGTAGTAGTTGAAAATACAAAAATAAAAATAAAAAGAGGAAAACAAAACTCAAGTGGGAAGGTTTGAATGCATTTTTATTTACCAAGTCAACTTATCATTGCCTTAACAAAGGTCAAAATTGAGTTATAAGCATGTATAAAAGTAGTGGTACATAGCTGTAATTTTTTTGTAAAAGGTATATAAAAGTAGAGAGACTTCACATTCTCCACCAACCGTACTAACCCAAAATCAAGGATATATATTAATTATAGGGTCAACACCTAAACTTGAATTGGTCTTTGTTAATCACTAATTAGTAATTAACTTAAGAGATTGCACTTTTTAAGAATCAAATAAATTAACCGTGTAGTCATTTTTTTAGGGGTAACAATATCTGACACAAAATTGTTATCCCAAGTCATATATAGTACGTTATAAGTGACCAGTCAACTCAAATTGTCACTCTCAATAGACAATTTTTGACAACCTCGGACACAATACTAAAACTTGAATTGAATCTAACACAGTTAGAAGTGACTTACCGATCCGAAACACAACCCAATAACCACAAATACTTTTTTTTTTTTTTCTTCAAAATGGAAAGTATTTCTATAAACAGTAAACACACTTGCTAATGCTGGCAAGGCAAAGAGTAAGATGATAGAGACAAAAGGTAAAACCCAAATTAACCGAGTGGATGCAGCCATTTAGTTTTATTTTTTTAAAAAAAATTGCTTTAGTTGCGTTTGAAAACTGAAGAACAACAAATTATTTTTAAAATAAAGTTATAGATATATATATGTTCTTTTTTGTCTGTTCACGACCTGGTCGATTGTGTTTGGTAATTGACTTCGAAGTTTCCAACGTATGAAACTAGAAAAAATTAGCAGACATGCATCACTATATATTGTGATTGGTCAAAAGTTTTAAGAATTTAATTTAATTAATAATAATTATCACGAGAACGACAAGTTATTTCATACATCGAATATACCATTAATTATTTAAACGTCAGTTGATGTTTACACTTAGTGTGTCATTTCGTGAACAAATTAATAAATTTAATTTTCATCTATCATAATCAAACAACAAAATTCACATCTCGAATTAATTAATATCAACCCATTCAAAAGGAGGGAAAAAAATTTAGACAAATTAAGCACGACTTCATGTAAATGTTATAACTATGAACAATATTGAAGAGATTTTATGTATTTCCTCATGGATTTCTAATTCACTTTGACTTATTTATTAGTCACTCTATCTGTTCCATGAGAAGAAATATTAATATAATGAACTCTTCTGAAGAAACTCTTTTACGGGATCGGAGAAAGAAGAAAACTAATCATCTCTACTTAAGAAATAGTTAGATAATATCATTGTCATGAGGATTTTCCAAGATTGTGTTTTCTAAAATATAGTGGACAATTTGTTATAACTTGTCAATTAACATTTTTTATGCGCCTATGTTTCAGAAAAAAATTATCCTATACACCTGCTGCACCTATAATTGTAGTGTTTCAGACCAATTATGATGTAAATATAAGTCAACATGGTCTCCTACATTTTTATCAATTTGGTAAAAAAAAAATTTATGTAGCGAATATATAGAATAATTTCTCCGAGGGAAGCTTCTAAAAGCTATACATAATTCATCACTAGCTTATAAATTATATATGCATAAGTAACTTGCTCGTTTAATGTAACAATGAATATGCCTCTAGGAGTTCTTCCAAAATAACGGTCTCTTAATTACAAAGAATGGTTCAACTAAAATTCAATCATATATAGCCATCGAATAACTTGTTTCATTAAAAAAAAAAAGTTAAATTTAGAGTTGTACGGACATTACTAATAGAACACCAAACACGTTATAAACAAATCTTTGCTAAACATATATAGACACGATTAATCACACATATATAAAGAGTCTAACCAATTTGTTGCTAACCTTAATTTGAAGTACCAATTAGGTAACTCATAAATAGTTAACAAGAACAAGAAAGATTAATTTTCCAGAAAGAATTTATTAATTAATCATAAACGTTATTGAGTATCACAAGTTATAGCCAGCCAAAAACCGTGTTTTGGGTGGGAGAGAAGCAGCTAATCTTCATCCACCAATTTGAAAATGAAAATTGCATGGCATGCATGGCTTTTCTTTTTTTAATTAATTATTTGTCATCTACTTTTGTTGACTGATAATATATGCATGCTCATCCTCCCTTTGTGATATAATTAAGATTATTAATATATACAATTAATTAACTTTTATTTTAAACAAACAAATAAGTTTTACAAAGCATTCTATTTCACATATTAATATAACAAAACGAAAACTCAAATCGATTGGGATAAATCTTTCTATTCCTCGTCCCAATAGAAAAGTACATTCGTATCACAAAATGTACGCACGTATTATCCCAATGAAAGAGTCATCTCTATGTGTTATACTCTTCATAATATACTAAAAAATCATTACTATAAACATACCTTGTACGCCAATATCCATATAACGTTGTATTTTTTTTGAAACACGACTATTCATGCATGCATGCATGCATGCATGGTTATAAGTATAATATAACTCAAGATTTAGTCAAAACTTATTGATAGCTATTGTTGAATTAAGTACAATACTTTTCTCTTTTACTACCAAATTAACTTGTATATCAAACCCTTCCCATTCACGAAACATCACAAACATTTTAGGCTCTTCCATAATATTGCCCTAATCATTCATCAAGAAGATGAAGCAAATTTGTCTGAAAATCCCCCTTTTGGGATTAATCTCCTTCCTATTCTTCTTCTCAAAACCATCCCATCAACAATCATACACTAATCCTCCTCCTCCTCCAATCCCAAATCAAAGACTTCAAAATGCATATTTTGCATTGCAAGCATGGAAATATGCAATAAATTCAGACCCTAAAGGCTTCACTTCAAATTGGTATGGTCCAAACGTTTGTAGCTACAATGGAGTCTTTTGTGCCCCTGCCCCGGACGACCCTCACAATCTCACCACCACAGTCGCCGGAATCGACCTAAACCACGCCGACATCGCCGGTTCTTTGCCGGAGGAATTAGGCCTCCTCCAAGACCTTGCTCTTTTCCACATTAATTCAAACCGGTTCTGTGGGACCCTCCCAAAAAGCTTCGTTCATCTTCAACTCCTTTTTGAGCTTGACATAAGCAACAATCTTTTCTCCGGCGAGTTCCCTTCTGTGGTTCTTTCTCTGCCTAATCTCAAATTTCTCGATTTGAGGTTTAATAATTTCCAGGGAAGCATCCCATCTGGTCTTTTCGATTTAAAGCTCGATGCTTTATTCATAAACAACAACAATTTTCAGTCGAGTTTTCCCAAGAATATTGGGAATTCCCCTGTTTCTGCTCTGGTTTTCGCAAATAACAATCTTCAGGGATGTTTGCCGCCGGGGATTGGGAATATGTCAAAAACCCTTAACGAAATCATCCTCTTGAACGTGGGATTAACCTCCTGTTTGCCGGAGGAGCTTGGGTTGCTGAAAGAAGTGACGGTTTTCGACGTGGGATTTAACAGCCTCGTCGGAACGTTGCCGGAATCGATTGGCAAAATGACCAGCTTGGAAGTGCTGAACGTGGCGCACAACAAACTTTCCGGAGAAATCCCGGCTAGTATTTGCTCGTTGCCGAGGCTGCAGAACTTTACTTACTCGTATAATTACTTTTGCAGTGAGCCCTCTTCTTGTCTCAGTTTGCCGGCGGAGGATGACAAGCAGAATTGCATTCCGGGAAGGCCGGCGCAAAGGTCACCGCAAGAATGTCAGGCCTTCTATTCACGTCCTGTGGATTGCAGTGCTTTTGGCTGTCAATCTAAATCTCCACCTCCCCCTCCGCCTCCCACGGTGTCACATCCTCCTCCACCACCACCAATGCCGGTGGCATCACCGCCTCCGCCGCCGCCTGTGTATTACTATTATCATTATCCATGATTTTTTTCCTTTTTCCGGGATGGGTTTTGTTGTTATTTTATATTTGGGTCGGTGAAATTAAATGCATAATTTAGACTTAATTATATCATTAATGGTGACATTTTATAAACTACATTGTATTGCCCTTTGGTAGTAAATTGACCTGACCTTTATTTTTTAAATTCAATTTCTTTTCGTGTGGGAAATAATTAATTTATCATTTTTTCTATTGTAGAATATATTGGGTTGTTAATATTGAGTTGTAATCCTGTTGTGAAATTTCAACCCTTGAGATGTTGTGATTGCAAGTTTGCAACTATATGTTTTCTTTCCTTAATACTCTTTTGCACCAGGTAGTCCCTCAGTCTCATTAGAATAGTCAAATTAGAAAAATGTTTAATCACTATTTATCCCCCCTTGTCATTGGCCTTTGACTATTTGCCCCACCATATTTTTAAAAATAATTGTTTATTTCTCTTTTACCAGTCAAACCATAACAATTCATGAAAAAACAAAAATACACTTATGAAATGTTGACATCACACTTTCAAGTTTAAATAAAAAAATTTCAAACGAATATACCCCCAAGTATTGGGAAAAAGGGCAGCCAATAATTTTTTTTCCTGAGAAAAACGCTTGACTCCTGAGAAACGGCAATGGCAGCGAGTTCTTTGTGAAAACCGCGATTGGAGCGGGGAAAGTGCAGCGCCGTCGATAATGGAGTTCGCGGCTGAACTCCGAAAAAACAAAAGCGGCAGCAGTTTGGAGCGGGAAAAGTGCAGCGACGATTGTGTATCGGAAAAACCTTCACCCATTTTTTTCTTTCTTAAGTAATATGCAGTTAATACTTGGGGTATATTCGTCTGAAATTTTTTACTTAAACTTCAGAGTGTGATATCAGTATTATAGAGGGGTATTTTTGTCTTTTTATAAATTTTTATGGTTTGACTGGTAAAAGGAGGGGACAAACAATTAATTTTAGAAACACAGAGGGGGGGGGGGGGGGGGGGGGGGGGAAGGAGAAATAGTGATTAAGCCATAAAAAAATACAACTTTTTAAATTATGGTAAGACAAACATCTATAAAAAGTAGTTCACCACTATTTTTTCCCTAATATTTTTACTTTTTAAAGGTCATGTAATTATGAACTATATATAATTATATTAGTAACGGTATAAAAAATATAAACTTAACTCTTCTAAGACCATTTCCAAAAATAGAAGCTATTTTTGGCTTCCAATTTAAAATTTTGGAAGCCAAAAATGACTTCCATCTCTCCCATGGGAGCTATTTGCTAGAGTCAATTGTTTTTATTATCTTAGTGTTATTTGTTTAGTTACATAAATGTTTTTCAACAAAAAAAAGGGTACAAAATATATAATAAAAATTTTGAGCCAATCAACTTGGGTTCCGACCAATTTTCGGAAGCCATAAATGGCTATGGTTGGACAATGACTGAGAGCCACTGTCCACCTGGTACTCACAACGAGATTTAGAATTGACTCTCGTTGGAGATGCCCTAATTTAGCAAATGAAGTATTCATTGAATGCCATTAGTAAAATGAGCTAATTCCAAAATAGTTGTATCATCTACAACTGTAGTTTTTAATGTTAGCTAAAACGTCAAATATGACCACGTTACTTATGCCAAGTCTCAATCACACATGTTACCATGTAACGCCTTTATGAGAATTAGGAGAACAACACCCATTCAAAAATACTTTGAAATTTTGGAATTATACAGTAAACACATAATGAGAATAAAAGACAATATGGTAAATCAAAACTTGGTTTTCATTGATAAAAGACTCAATTACAAAAGATAATTCAGAGAGTGTAGGGGATGGACAACCTTCTCTTTACTTATTTGATTTACATATATCAACCCCTGACCATATTGATATTATTAAAATAGAGTGGATTAAACTGTAAAAATACTAAAAATTATTGGAAACTTAGTGCAATTAAGCATGTATTTGTACCAATAGCATAATCCAGTGGTACATTTCATGACGTTTAAAGTATTGGAACATGAGAGGTCCAAACATCGAATCCTAATAATTCTCAAGTGTAGTGACACAATTTTCAAATATAAGCAGCAGCATGAAGTCACGGTAGAAGCGACAACAATATATAGGCAGTCCCCTAAAATAGTCTTCCACCCTCCTAGTGACCTCCTATTGTTGTACTGTTGAAAAGCCTCACCTATATTGCGTGAAGCAGATATTCATAATGATTGAATAAAAAAGAGAGCCTATTTTTAAAAATATTCCATTATCAATTATCAATATGGTTAATGGAGTGTTTTTTTAATTACACGTATTATTTTTTATTATGTCACCCAAGCCCAATCCAATAATAAAAAGATTGCGCTGAAGCCCATTACTCAATAAAAACTGGGCTTCCCCAATCGAGCCCAAAACATCCCCTCATATTTGTAGCCCAACAAGGTCCAATAAAGAGACACCTATATATACAAACCCAATTCTCTAAACCTAGGTTCTAATCTGTCGAAGGTTTCCTCTCAAGTTTAGCCGTCGTCACACTGCCGTCGATACTCCGTCGCAGTTCCTGAGCTCCACCATGGCCGTCGGGTATTCTTTCTCTCGCACATTCCTCCACCCTTGTGATTTATCACTTTATTTCTATTCGTTTAGCTGTGAACGATTGTTTTTTCCGATGCAGTAAGAACAAGAGGATTTCCAAGGGGAAGAAGGGAGGAAAGAAGAAGGCGTAAGTACTCTTGTGTGTTTTTTTTTTTTGTTATTTATTTATTTATTTTTTGTGCTATTGCATTTGATACCGAGATTTTTTTTTTTTTTTGTTGAAAAAATTACGTTTTTTGTTGGTTGTGTAAATTCACAGACAAGATCCCTTCGCAAAGAAGGACTGGTATGATATTAAGGCTCCTTCAGTCTTTGGTGTCCGCAACGTTGGCAAGACCCTTGTCACTCGTACCCAGGGTACCAAGGTAATGTCAGATTTCTGCCCCCTCTATTTTCCCCCAGTTTATTTATTATTTCCATGTACAAGCAAATGTGCATTGATTCTTGTAAGTTTTTGTGAACCCATTTTAAGCAGTCAGGTCTTTGAAGATTATAGAAATTGGGATTATGATGCAATTGCAGGAAAGCGCGTTAATTTGGTTATAATTAATATGCATGTTTAGGATTTACTTCATGAAGTTTGGGTTGTCTTGTATAGATAAGACTGAGAATGTGTGTTACCAAATGTGTTAATACTGCTGCATGTTGTATGGTTTCCAAGTTCTGATAAAATATTTCTTAGTTTTTCAGTATGATCTTGGAATGTTAATCGGAGTTCACTAAAGATTTCTGCTTCTATTTGTTCTGTTATTATTTTCTGCTTTTATGGCTTACTGGATGCAACTGGTTTGTGTATTAGCATTTAGTTTACTGCTTATTGCAAATTAGTGATGTATCTTTGAATTCTTAATCAGATTACTTTTGTGTCTAAATTTTGTTGTTACTTTACTCTTCCAGATCGCTTCTGAGGGACTCAAGCATCGTGTCTTTGAGGTATCCCTGGCTGATCTCCAGGGCGATGAAGAACATGCCTTCAGGAAGATTCGTTTGAGAGCTGAGGACGTTCAGGGTAAAAATGTTTTGACCAACTTCTGGGTAAGTGTGCTGTAAACTTGTTTCTGATCATTCTGCAGCCAAAATGTTTCTTTTTGAGACGCTTATCTTCTCACTTTCTATACTTTAGGGAATGGATTTTACAACTGATAAGTTGAGGTCCCTTGTGAGGAAATGGCAATCATTGATTGAGGCCCATGTTGATGTTAAGACCACTGACAACTTCACCTTGAGGATGTTCTGCATTGGCTTTACGAAGAAGCGATTGAACCAACAAAAGAGGACATGCTATGCACAGTCAAGCCAGATCCGCCAGGTAATTTCCTGTGTTTCCTCTACCTTTGAGATGTTTTCATGATTGAATTTAGAGCTTTGAGTTTATGGACTTGCTTCATTTGTAAAATTTTAGATGCTATTCTTATAATGCTTTTTTTTTTTCCGTATTGGATCTCATCCTATTGTTTGGCTATTTCTAGTGGACTTGCTTCATTTGTAAAATTTTAGATGCTATTCTTATAATGCCTTCTTTTTTTTTTTTTCCATATTGGAGCTCATCCTATTGTTTGGCTATTTCGAGTGTTCTTTTATTTATAATTTTGACTCCTGTTTAATTCTTTCATCATTGTAGAATTGAAATAGATTTCTTTTCCTTCTAAAAGATTCGCAGGAAGATGCGTGAAATCATGGTAAACCAGGCTCAGTCCTGTGATTTGAAGGACTTGGTCCAGAAGTTCATTCCTGAATCAATTGGCCGAGAGATTGAGAAGGCTACCTCTAGCATTTACCCACTTCAGAATGTGTTTATTAGAAAAGTGAAGATCTTGAAAGCTCCCAAATTTGATCTTGGCAAGTTGATGGAGGTAAGTTATGGTGTAATACTTGATACATATTTTGTTCATCTATGGAGTTCAGTTCAATTGAGATAATTACGGTGAAGGCATACAACCTTGTGTTCCTGAACTTGTTGCCTCTCCCTTTCAGGTACACGGTGATTACTCCGAAGATGTCGGCGTGAAGGTCGACAGGCCCGCCGAGGAACCCGCTGCTGAGGCACCCACCGAAGTTGTTGGAGCTTGAAGTGCAGACTAGAAACCTGTTATTTGTTTCTGTTTAATGCATACTTGAGTTTTCTGTTTTTTAATGGACGAGCCAGTAGAGATGTTATTTTACCCCCTTTATATTTTGTGATTTGAAAAGTTAGGAAACAATTTTGTCTTAAAGGGAGAGCACATTGTTGTTTTTGACTGAAAATTAAATGGAATTGGTAACGATTTTGATCAAAGATTTCTTACTACAATTTTTTTTATTGTCCCATGCTCTCCGTTTCATAGGAAGAGTTAGTTCACTTTGTTGTAAGCAAAATGGATTCTTCTAATGGAACGATTCTAATGGAAGAAATTAGAAGAAGGATGGAAGGAAGTATCAAATAATGACCGGGAAATAGCGTTATCCAGCCCAACTGGACTTTTAACCATCAAATGCTATAAGGTTGTTTCGAAGCCTATGCTTGTTTGTTTTTATTGGTTTTACCGAACTCTTATTGAAATATAAAGATTAATTAATTCTCATCATTTTTAATATATATTTACATTTAAAAACTCCTTTGTAAACACATTTTAGTCCCTTACGTTTCATTGGGCAAAAGTGGTCCCTTACATTTGTATGGTGTGAAATGTTCAAAAAAAAACGTATTGGAAATGTAAAAAAATTTATTAGAAATATAAAAAGTTTACATTTTCAACACATATTTTTTACATTTTAAATGTAATTTTAATATTATAAAATCAAAATAAAACCAAAACCATGGTTTGAATTTGATACCAAGCTTGGCCAAACTTGCGGTCAACTGTTTTAGGACCTTTTTGAAATGGAAAAAAGATAATTGGGGCTCTCTGGCGATTTTCGTATTCTGTAGTGGCCCAAACATTAAATTTGTACACATCTCCTAAATTGAGTCTGTTCAAACGCGGGAAAGCCTAAAAGAGGCAAGCTTACGGTTTCGACTCAAGCAAGAAGGTGAGAAGATAGTAGATACTGAAGCAAGAAATGGGGAGGTGGGCTATTTTTATTTTTATTTTTTCTTATTGTTAAGCTCTTGTTTTTTGTTTCTCTTTTCTCTTTTGAACTGGTATTCTTAGGACGAGAATGTGTAAACATGAGACGAAATTGCCTCTGAAGCAATAGAAAAGGTTGGCGAAGGAAGTTTTGGAGAAGCATTCAAGGATATGTGTGCAAGATTGTTCCTTTCAATGGAGAATGTTCCCCGAGTGAAGTGCAAAAGGTGAGGTGAAGAGGTTGACTGTATTCATTTTCATTCTTTATCTTAAATTCAAGGATATGAATGGATTTCTGGTTTTTCCATACTCCCCTTGCTGAAACTTTGAGATAACTAAGCTGTAGTTCTGTCGAGACTATCTCTTCCCTTTTAGATACATGCATCCCTTTGATGATATGAGCCAACTGCTCTATAACTGAAACTATCTTGAACTTTCTGACATGTTTACCATTGGAATTAAAGTCTTAGTTTTTTCGACTTCTGAAATTCCTGATCCTATTTAATCAGGAATAATTTGCTCGTTGAAAAGCAGTAAGGAGTTGATATATGGTACACTTTTTCATTTCTTATTGCAAGTTTGCGGGTGTGCCACTGCCAAGGTCATTATGATGCTGCTCTGCTTTAATAAGAGCCTGGTATGTAAAGCAGTTTCCTGAAAATCAGGTTCCTCATTTTGTCAACTTGTTCAACTCAATTATCAAAGGGTCATTGGTTAATTCCTCCTTATATCTTTCTTACTTTGTTTCTCGGCTGGTTATCATATTACATTAGATAACTTAAGATAGTTCGTTGGCGGTCAAGATCTTGAAAGCTTTGTGCTTCTTAACTTTGATCAAGTCCGAAGCTTTTTGGTTCAGGTAAATAGTATTTCTTTCATATCATTGGTAGTTTTGCCCTTTGCCTGCTGAATAATTTCTTTCGTAGGTAGATAGTTTTGGTTTTAGACTTGTGTTATTTTTGGGTTTCTGAATAAAACGATTTCCTAGCATTTGTTTTCTTCAAACTTTTTTTTTTTTTTGGTTTCTGAAGAAAACGATTTCTTTTGGGTTTCTGAAGAAAACGATTTCCTAGCATTTGTTTCTTCAAACTTTTTTTTTTTTTTGGTTTCTGAAGAAAACGATTTCCTTGAAATCTTTTTCTTGAGATTTTTTTTTTTAAAAAAATTTCTGAAGAAAACTATTTCCTAGAAGTCGTTTCTTCAGACTTGTTTTCTTTTTGGTTTCTGAAGAAAACGATTTTCGGGAAGTCTTTTTCTCAAACTTGATATTTTTGGGTTTCTAAAGAAAACGATTTACGAAATTTTTTTTTTTTGTTTATGAAGAAAACGATTTCCGAGAAGTCCTTTTATTTAGACGTTTTTTTTTGGTTTCTGAAGAAAACGTTTTCCTAGAAGTCGTTTTCTTCAGACTTGTTATGTTTATTACTGGTAACAAATTTATACTTGCCTCAACCTTTTCTTCCTTTTTGTCATCTTTGAAACTTCTTTCTTGTGGCATGCTGCTCACTGCTTTTTCCACAGCTTCATTGTGAGGATCCACTTGTTCCATTTCTGGCTCTAGAGTTTCATCAGTTGCATTTTTCTTCATTATGGTTTATTTAACTCTGCAATTTGACTCTCGCTGTTAAAGGTCTCAGGTATCTCATTTTTCATGACTCCTATATATACAGGTCCCCTTCTTTTGATGAATTTCTGTCATAACCTTCTTCCTTTCCTTCTTCTGTAGGTGTGCAATCTATGGTTTCTGTGTGGTTAAATATCGGCAAGGTTCCTGGTCAACTTGGAGTTTGCTTGTTGAAACTTTGAGTGGCCTCAATCGTAAGATGTTCATGCAGTATCAGCGTTATGAATTGAGTATTACAAAAGGCAAAGAGAACTTTACTTTTACCTCCGTACTTGATATCTCAGATGTCGCAGCTACCTGCATTTGTGTACCGCTGGCATTGATTCATCTCCTATTGCATGTATTTGTTTCTTCCGCAGGGTTACATTTTACTGCTTCCTCTTCAAAAGAAACTAGAAGCGGTGTCGCCTGGATTTTCCATCTCTGCGTTCAACCCCCAAGTTGCTTCTGTAGTCTCAGCAGGTTCTTTAGACTGGTATACATTTTCTAAAAACGATAGGATTTGGAAAAAGTTGTATTTGATACAAAATAAAACATGCATTTTGTAGTTTGACCTCTGTGGTTGCACTTGCATTGTTTGTGCTCTTAGGTGTTTCTTCTATCATTATTTTATCTGCTTCTGTTCTCAGGATAGGCTGTTGTTTTACTTTTACCTTTCTGGTTGTACTTCCGCGTGCATACTGTGTAGGCTCACATTTTTCTCCTCGAAGGGAGGCTCTTCAGGAATAATGAACTTATCTTGTTATAAGTTATATAGAATATTCATCGGTTTTGATTCTTTCTTGGCTTTCTTTGGTTTTGATTCTGTTTTGTACAATAACTTCTTCTATATATCATACTCAATTCGTTCCACTAAAACAGTTTATTTTAAAGTTATACTATTGAACGGAGATTAATTTGCATACCTTGTTCAAAATCATCCCTTAAAACATGAACATGCACACTACTACTATGTCACTATTTGTGATGTTCCTTCCATTTTGATATGGGCTTTTGGGGAGAGCAAACTTGTTTGCTTAGCCTTAGGTCTTATTGGCTCATGAATGTGTTGCATGGAATGTTTTATGGTTTGTGATGTTGGAGACCTTTCCCATTTTTACTTCTTTAGTTATACTCGTGTAAGTAAGTACTCACTATGTTTCATTAGAAGTGTCCGTTCAATATTACAAAGTGAACTCCTCTAATGTAACGAGAGTACTTACAAAAAAAGTTGTATTGAAATATACTTTACAAATATAAAAGATTATCCCAAAAAGTGAAAGAAAAAAATTATAAAAAAAAGAGAAAAAGGTGGATGCATAATGCAATTCCCCACTATTCATTATGCGTAATGAAATTCTCTTTCCATGGAACATAATAAAGTGATGATCTTATTTCAAGAAAGAAAAAAAGAGTTAGATTTAAGAGCTAAGCAGCCAATTCCTCCATATTCCAGCTGATTATCAAGGCCTTGATCGTCTTCATCATCATCATTAAGCAGAAGAGAATTTTGAGAGAATAAAAACAGCTTCAGAAGCGCTACCCTCTTCCTCTTGTCTCTGTTTTATCTGTAAGACTTCTCCAAAATGTCATTTTGAATTGTAATCTTTAAGAATTTGTCATTGTATTTCACTACGTGGGGTTGACTGTATGGATCATAACTCGCCATCCCGATACCCGAATGTATGGAATGCATGCTGCTTAAAAAACGGAAGATAAATTGCCACTCAAACAAAATTGCCTTACTGAGAGAGACACTGCCAGCTTTATTTGAAGAAAGACAAAATCTAAAAATCTGCAGTTCCTCCTCTAATGTACCAAGATAGAGAGATCAGTTCTCTAAACTGCTTCTAGCAAGAGTAGTAAAGTCCTCTTTAAGGACCATTTCAGAGACTGATGCTAAAAAAAAATCATCAAAGCCAAACAAAGTTATTAATTGTAATACAAGCGAGACGATGGACATGGAGTCATTGGAGTTGATGGCCTAAAACAGCAGAGTTTCTTCTTCGTTGCTGCTGCATTGTTGTTGTTCTTCCTCACGCCGCTGTAAATGAAATCCCTGAGAATCACAGTTGTTTTGCCCCCCGAAAACCTGCTTTTCGCTCTGCTTTTCTGATCATCCTCCATCTTCAGCAACACATACTGCAGTTTCTGAACTTCCAGCTGCAACCGGCCTATCTTCTCAGAACCCCGGCGCGCCTGCTCTGAGATCTTCTTTCTCCTGACATTTTCGGCCTCTTTCAGCTCTCCCGAATCCTTTCCACCGGAGGGGGAAGAGGAGGGGCTTTCTTCAATGTTCTTCATGAGCTGGCCATTTAAGTCCACAAGCTGAACAACAGTTTCTTGGACTTCTTGCAGCTGCTCCTTCACAGTTTCGAGATCCACATCCTTGGATTCTCGGCTCTTCTTGCTTGTATCCAGTTTCCTCCTGAGGTTTTGCACAGTCAGGTGAAGATTGGTTAATTTCTGTGCATCAGAAGCAAGTCTCTCCAGGATCTTCCTGCTGTTGTTGTTCACTTCGCGATCAGATTCCTTCATACTCGTGGACAGCTCCAGTTTATCAATGGCCAACTCCTTTTCCACTTCAGAACTAGTGGATGGATGCTCAGCCTTCTGCCTCAAATTCTCGGCGTGATCACACACTATATCCCCATCATTTGCTGCAAACACCAGATTTCGGGATATACTGGCAGCTCGGTCCAGACCACGGTACTCTTCTGCAGTTTCCCACAGCTCCAGCATCTTATCATCTTTTCGCTCCTTCCTCATACTCGCTCTCCTCTGTAGCCCTTTAGGCGGAATATCTGAGATGTGATCCAGTTGGATATCTTTCATTAGAGCTCCTTTCTTGACATTGATGACTTCTGCTTTTTCTTCCAGCAACTTGACATCACCACTGAAACTCTTTGCAGATACTTTTTTCTCCTTCAGCTTAGCCTTTCTTTTACTAAAGCTGCGCCGAAGTTTCAATTCCTTTTTCTCATTCAGCAAAAGAAGCCTGTTTGTGTCTTCCGCCATGATCTTCTCCACTGCTTTAATCCTCCTCTGCAGCTTTTGTAATTCCTGAATGCCAATAACAGTATTTGGCGATTGATCATCCATTCGCTTATCGTGGAGGCTTTCATCAGGATTATCTCCAAAATCATTCCACTGCAAAGAAAAACAACATTGAATAAGGCATTACAAAGAAAAACAAGAAATATGACATCTTTTCACAGAAAGAAAGCAAAGAGGAGGAATCATCACCTTAGGTTCAGCCCAATCAGCAGAAATCAGCTTCTTTTGACGGAGAACATTATGCTCTAGTGATGCAATATCCTCAGTCAGAGAAGCCATGATAGGGCCATAAGCTGATAACTGAGCTCTTAGACCTCCAATCTCATTCTCCATTAAGGTCATATTTTCTTTCATCTGTTCAATTGCCAAAGCTTTTGAAGCAGAATCATCCTCAAGGCTTCCACAAACCTTAGCTAGCTCCTGAACCTTGTGTTCATAAAGAACTCCAGAGATGGAGGAAAGTTGAAGGTCAAAGTAAAATGCTGCTGCCTCAGCCTCCCAAAGCTCAAACTCGTCGCTTTTCATTTTCAGTTCTGAACTCAACTTCTCTTCTCTGGTCCTTTGTTCTTCGTATTCTTCGTGCAACTGACATAGCTCGGTCACCAGGTTTTCATTCACTTGAAGAAGGTTGTTAATTTCCTTGTCCTGCAAGGTGTTGTGTTCAGACAATGTAACCAATTGCTTTTCCAGGCTTTGTGTCATGTATAGTGATTCTTGATTTTCTGCCTTCAGTGCCTCAACAGTTGCACCTAGTTCCGAATTCAGGTGTTCTGCCTCCATAAACTTCTGTTCCACATCCAAAATCTCGGCTTCCTTCTGCGAAAGGACATCGTTTGCAATTCCAATTTCTCGCATCAAATCATCATTGGATTGCCTCACCTCATGCAGCTCCATCTCCAACCTCTGAACTGAATCTTTCAGGAACATATTTTCTGCTTCTTTCATTTCCAAATTCTTTCTCAATAAGATGACTTCCTTTTCGAGTTCTTCTTTGCTCCCACTTAGACTCTTCAAATTTTCAGACAATGATTTAAGTTCCAAAGCTTTCTCAGCCCCATAGCTCTCCAAAACTGTAGAAACGTTGGAAAGATGCAACGTCTCCTGGATAAGAACATCATTTTGCTGCTCCAACAAGGATTTCTCCTCCTTGAGTTCCGAAAATTTTCTATAAAGATATCTGTTTTCTTCAAGCACCTGAGTGTACTTAACCTGTAAATCCAGGTAAGATTTCTCACGTTCACTCTGCTTAGAAAGGAGAGACTCCACTTCCTCCTTAAGTGTCACAATTCGCACGTTTTGATGACTGACCTGTGATTCAAATGCTCTATTCATCTCAGAAAGTTCATCCTTGTCAGTTTGCACCATCACAAGCTTATCATTGGTGTTCTTGAGCTCCTCCTCCAAGAATTCCTTCTGCATCTCAACTTCTGTGCCCTCCACTTTCATCTGCCTAAGTAGAGTGACAAGAATGTTGTTTTCAACCGATAGCAACTGCTCATCATCCTTGGATTTCAAAAGAGAACGCTTCATTTCTTCAATCTTCCCTGTAATTCTCTGAAGAAAAATCTGCTCATTTTCAACCTTATCTTCAAAGATGCTATCCGAGCTAACATCAAGCGCCTTGAAGACCCGATAAATCCCTAACCGCAGTTTCTCAATTTCATCAAGCAAAAGTTCTGCCTCGACGTGTTGCTCAAGATTTTCATTCTCCAGTTCTGAGATCAGTTTCTCAGCTAATTTGGATGCTTCAACTTGCTTTTGGCAGTCAATGAGTAGAGAGTAATTTTTCTGCTCCATGTCCTCAACAAATTGCTGCAGAATAAAAATCTCACATTGAGCTTTTACAGCTTTCTCAAGTTCATCCTCAAACTCTTTCTTTCTCCACCTACTCTCTTCTTGCAAGAAATGAATGTGGTGTTCCAAACTAACCATTCGACTCTCGCTTTGAATTATAGAATTTGTTCTGTCTTGCTTCTCAGCACCCAGAGAAATCTTAAGTTCACATATTTCAGAGTGCATGGACTGCTTCTCCTTCTCCAAATGAGCACATTTTTCTTCCAATCCAGTGAATTTTCTCTCCACGTACTCCAGTCGACGCTCAACACTTGCAAGCTGAAGAGCAAGGGTACCCCTTTCTGCTTGAAGATTGGACTTCTCACTCTTAAGCAGTTGGCAAATCTCTTCCAAGCCCTTAGATTTTTCTCTCAAACCTTCCAGTTCAATCTTTGCACCCGATAAAGTATGCTCAAGAACAGCATTTTTCTCCAGGATCTTCTGCATATTTCCTGTCAAACCTTGCAACTGAGAAAGCAGAGCAGCTTTTTCAGAAATAAGAACAGATTTCTCCCCCTGTACAAATTGACATGTTTCTTCCATTGCCTTTGCTTCTTCGCGCGATGCTTCCAGCTCAACATTTAGCTCTGACAAGGAGGTCTCAAGAACATTTTTATTCTTTGAAAGTTCTTCCAGGTTCTCCAACTTGTTGCAAAGAGCTCTTTTTTCATAGCTTTCCTTCTCACAGAGTTGTCTCAACTTCGCGTTCTCATCCTGCAAGTTCCTCACAGAAGATCCAATGCAGTCGGGGCTTAAACCCATCGCCTCCAGTTGGTGGAGCAAAGCTTGATATCTGCTGTTCAGGCCATTAATTTCCTCCGTGAGAGTTGCTATTTCTTTCTGAAGGGAATTACTTTGACCAATTTGTTGAGCAACATCCTCTTCAAGTCTCTCCTTTATGTTCCTCAAGCAAAGAATTTCATTTTGCAGATTCTCCATTGATACGGTTGAGGACAATTTCAGTTCATTCAAGCAATTATTTTCATCCTTCACTTGACTAAGTTCATCTTCCAGATCAAGCTTGCTCACCTCGAGGTCTTTTATTGTCTGCAAGCTGGTTTTAAGTTCTTCTGCAAGAAGTTTATGCTCTTCTTGAGACTGAGAATGAATACCCTGTAACGTCTGGAGCATGGCTTCTAACTGAGAATAGCGCAATTGCTCATCTTGCATACAGATCTGAAGTCTCTCCAACTCTTCTTGCTTCTCAGAAAGCTCTTTATCTTTCCTTGCAATCTTCTTTGTCAAATTTTCTGCTTCAAGGCGCAGCGACTGATTTGACATCTCCAACAAATTGCACTTGTTTTCAGAATGCTTGAGTTTCGTAGCTGCAGTCAAGATCTCGGTATTAAGGCGTTTGACATCCTCTTGGGCACATGATAGTTCACTCTCAAGTTCAGATATCCTCTTCAGGCAATGTTGGTACTGGAGAGCTGAAGATTCCTTCTCCTGGCTGAGTTCAATGAGAGTTTTTCTCAGCCTCTGGACTTCTCTTTCAGCTTGATCCGCCCGATCCTTTGACACATGGGCTTGCTCCTCAGCCATCAAGATTTGATTCTCTAAATGAGCAATCTTTTCCACACAGTCTTCGTAGTTCTGAAGGCCAGCTTCCTTTTCAGACTCTAATTTGAAGAGCTCAAGATTCAAATTTCGCGCTTCTGTTTCCGCTTTAATTGCCCTGCTGCTTAATCCATCTAGATTCTCCTCCAGGTTAGCAATCATCTCCATAGACTTCACGTGCTTGTTCAGAGCAGCATCCTTTTCGACCTCAGCTCTAGTGAGAGCTTCCTTCAGTGCCTGAACTTCAGTTTCAGCCTGGATTGCTTGGTCATTGAGTCTCCCGAAATCCTTTTGAGCATCAATGAGCTGTGCCTCGAGATTTGATAACTTCTCCAAACAGAGTTGATACTGAAGAAAGACTGAGTCTTTCTCAGTTTGCAAATCTGTAAGGGCCATCTTCAAATTTTGAACTTCACTTTCCGCCTTAGCTGCCCGTTCAGACTCAGAATTCGCCTTGGCTTTGAGAGAGTTGTTCTCGTTTGATAATTGCAATACTTCATTTTCATGGTTCTTAGCTTTTCTCAAATCATCTTCATCTCCTCTTCTTCCCTCTACCCCAAGCATCTCGTGCAGCTGTTTCAAGCCCCTTTTGATATCAGCATCAACCGGCGAAAGTGTAGTTGCTAAAAGGGGATGCAACACATCCGGTGTGCGTGGATCTTGATCATCATGTCCCGAAGATCTCAAAGGCGAATCCTCATCCAAGAGAAAAGGTACATGATTTGGAAAAGCTTCTGCCATGGCCTTTTGGGCATGCCTCAGCTCACCGGACAAATGATCATATCTTTCAGATAAAGCACGGTATGCGCGATAGAACTCTTCCACCAATTTGATCAGCTCAGGCCTTTTCTTGTAATACATTTCAGCTCTTCTGGCAAATGAATCTGCATCTTCTTCAATGAGCTTGATCATTGCCTTTACTTTAGCATCCATGTCTGTGGAGTGAGAATCAAACCAGGTTACTAAAAATGAAATGAAACTGCAAAACAATACTAAAATTTGATCTGGGGAATACAGATTTACACAATACAGACCTGCAAGATTATCTTGAAGCCATTTTGAGTTCTTGGGGATGTGGCTGTCCCACCACCAAGAGTACTTCCTCCGGGAATCCGACTGCAGCAGCGTCGCCATGAATCCGGCAAGAAGGAGAAATGTAATTGGTTTTGACCCAGCAAAGACTGGTCCTTACACCAAGAAAAATCCAAGTTTTTTATCCAGGCCAGGATCAGACTTTAAAGTTGCCCCCACCTAAACCTAATCATCACAAGTATAAAGTAGACACGTGAAAATAAGAACACAAAAACAGATCTTCAAGATTGGCAATGCAATGAGACTAAAGGTTTCCCTTTTCCTTTTCCTACCTGTAATTCCAAAAGGCCAACAGAAATGAGAAGCAATTATCCTTTTGACTCTGAATCTTTGATAACCAAACCAAACCGAAAAATCGAAGAAAATCTGAAACCAAGAAAATGAAATCAGATCCTGTAATCTCTGTGAAACCTCTAGATTAAGCTGCGCAATCTGAAATAAACTATGGTGGTAAAGGGAAAAAAACACATGCAATTCAAGTACAAAGGTTTATGGGAATACAGCAATCTGAGGATCCACACTCATGAAGAACAAAACATTGAAGCATCCCAAAAAATGGTTTCTCAAATCCCAGTTAGGAAAACAGATAAAAGGGAACCCTTTTCAAACAACAAAGATCAGAACAACTATCTAGATACAGATCAACATTCAACTCAAGAGGACAGAAACACATTTGCAGTGCAAGAACAAAAAAAAAGAATCAGCTAAATCTAAAATATTGTTACAGAACCCTGAACTCAAACAACAAAAATGTGCATCACAAAAGTTAAAACTTCAAAACAAAACAAAAAATTAACTCAACAAACATGAAACTTGAGCAAATGACCCCCTTGCAAAAAAACCCAAAACAAAAAAGATTGAAACTTTCTCTACAAAATCAGAATCTTACCAAAAAACAGAAGAAGAAGTAGCAGAATCTTGATCAGCAGCTGTGATTGAAAAAAACCCACAAGCTGCTTGTGTTATTTCTCACCCCATTTTTTCTCCCAAGCAATCATACACATCCATCCTCCAAGAGTCCACTCTTCTTCCCCTTCTTCTTCTTCTTCTTCTCTCTCTATACTCACTCTTCAGTAAAGGGCCCTTGATGATATGGGTTGGTGCTGTGTCAGCAGTGTGTGACAAACTGTAAAAGCGTGAGATACTTTCACATGAACTTGTCAACTTTCTACAAAATACTCTACATGTGCTCTGTAATCTGTATATACTGTCAAACAAACGTATTAAATTGCAGAAAATAACGTCAAGATTTATTATAAATTTGAAAATGGTTTTTAAGGCCGAAAAATTAGTAACGGAAACAGAATGGTTTATGGTATGTTTTCATTAATTGGGATTCTGATAAAAACGATCACATTCTTTAAGATTTTCTTTTTGTTACTTTGTCGTTACTTTATAGGGTATCACAATGTGAGTTTTACTTATGACCAGTGGTGGTGGGCAATAAAATAGGACAGGCAAAAAATGTACCATTTGTACCATCGATTTAAGAGAACAGAGTCTTAGTCAATAATATGGGCCTATGTGAGACTTATCTCTCCTTAAGTTTCCAAGTACTTGATTATCTTTTTCTCCCTAGAAGGAAAATTAAAGGCATCTTACCTTTTTTTCATTATTGGATAAAATCAAAACTTTTGAATAATTCTCTAATGTTCTTCAGAAGTTAGTACAACTGTTTATGAGTTTTACGCATAATTTCAAATCCAATTTTTTATTGAGACGAATGAAGTATGCGTTGATTTTATTATACATTCTATGGCATGACAATTATCCCAAACTTTGAGTGCACATGGGATGAATGGTATTTTATTGTCAAGAAGTTATTGTCTTTGGCTTTAAGGAGATGTATCAACCATCCATTATGCATGCCTATAAAGCAACCTTTTTTTTTCTTTTTCTTCTTAATCTTCTGTAAATTGGACATTTGAAAAGCATGATTGTATTCCTTGTATATTAAACCCTTCGATTTCAAGAAGCGTGGATGTAGGCTATATATATTGTTGTATGGCACGGTGGGTGTTGTCTTTCAGTGAAATGTAGTGGTTTGCGAAGACACGTTCAGTTGTATATATATCTAATAGAAAGGAAACGGTGTTCGTTTTGAATGACACGTTAGCATTTGTATGATAAGACACTAGTACGATATGGAAAAAGACAAAACAGGTCCCACCTAAAATTGTATGGTAAGACACTTGTAAGTTAATGAAAATGATTCGGTGGTGAGACAGTTGTAAGACCTACAAAAAGACAGTGTCATGTGTCAACTTGCATGGTAAAATATAAATGATTCACGGTTGATATTTTAATTTGTGCATGATAAGACACTCGTAAGGAAATAGAAATTAACTAGTACTTGTTCTAAATGACACGTTAACCATTGCATGATAAGACACTAGTAAGGCACAGGGAAAAACACGTCGCACCGAAAATTGTATGGCAAGACACTTGTAAGTCAAAAAAAATGATTCAATGGTGAAAATAGTTGTGAGACGCAGAAAACGATAACAATGTCACGTGTTAACTTGCATGGTAAAACACTTGTAATGCAATAGAAATGATTCATTATCGACATCTTAATTTGTGCATGGTAAGGCGCGTAAAGCAATAGAAAGGAATCGGTGCTTGTTTTGAATGACACATCGATCTTTGCATGATAAGACACTAGTAAGCCATAGGAAAAAGCACGTTGTGCCTAAAATTGTATGATAAGACACTTGTAAGTTAATGAAAATAATACAGTAGTGAAACAGATGTAAGTCATAACAAAGGCGGTGTCACGTGTTAACTTGCATGGTAAAACACTTGTAAAGCAATAAAATGATCCTGTGTTAGCATCTTAATGTGTGCACATTTGTAAGACAATAGAAAGAAAGTGGTGCTTGTTTTGAATGACACATATACCTTTGCATGATAAAACACTAGTAAGACATAGGTAAAAACACGTTGCACCTAAAACTGTATGGTAAGACACTTGTAAGTCAATAAAAATAATTTGACGGTAAAACAGTTGTAAAGCATAAAAGAAAACAGTATCACGTGCTAACTTGCATGATAAAAAACGCTTGTAAAGCAATAGAAATAGAAGGGATTTAAGCCTTTTACCATATGCATATAAAGAAGAGAAGCAATGAATTGCCTTTATTGATTGGAGATTTTAGTAGTAGTAGTTGGTCATTGACTTTTGGGTCCTTGGGTAGATCATAGTTGTCAAATTAATTGTATTATTTATTGAATTAAATTAATATGCAGTAAAATAAGGTTCGTTCATCCGTATATTAATTATCATTTAAATTCATATTCATGTTACACACTTGTATATGTACTACGATAGCTAGGTGCAACAAAAATTGTAACTCATTCACGTTCAATAAGATAGAACAACGAATGTTACATTATTTACTTTAAAATTTCTCGCGACACATTTTAATTTGTTAGGGGCCGGGGGGTGCGATGATGACTATACTTTAGAAAAATCAAAGAGTAATTAAAGTACAAACATTTGATTAAGAGCTAAGATCCCAATTTGACTTTAATAATATAGATAGTTAATTAGTTATTTTCGTTTCTGTTACACTAACAATATGTCTTAACAACTATTAATAAAAGAAAAATGATTAATTAGGTAGAATGTCCAATCTTAATACACGATCGAAATAGCAATAATTAATTCTATATATCCATTTGAAAAAGAAACAAGAATTTATATTGATTTGGACCAACAAAACGATGTATATATCCCATCATCAAACCACATATAATTATAAGCTTTCTCGACAGGGATTGAGAGCATTTTGTAAAGAAACAAAGTTGTTAAACATTAAAAGCAAGTCTTTCTTTTAGGAGATTTTGGTTTTTTTCAAAACCGAGCCAGTGCCCATCGGTTGCCTAAAGGTTCAAAGTTCTGTCTTATTTAGAGTAGTGCAGATCGTCAAGACTATGCAGGAGACTCCCAACTTGGTTATTTTCCTCTTCACAATCTCTACTTCGTCAGTAATAGATACGTAATAGTGCCGAATTTTAAAAAAAAACATTTGTGTTTTGGACTTACTATCTATTCAAATTCAAACACCCCAAATTAGAAAACAAAACTCACTCATTGATGTTGTTTTGTTAGTTTGTTGCTAAGAATTGCATGTGCACGGTTTTTATTTTGTTCTGCAAAACTCCAAAAGAAAATTGTGCGAGTGCATGCATGCACATGTCGTTTTTCTTGAAAATAATACATAGGAAACAGGTATGGAGTTAGCCCTGTAAGAAAAATAATAGAGTGATTGATTAATTTCTCGTTACCGAAACTGACTTCTATCGTAAAACAAAATAGAAATTGCATACAAGACGAGTTTTCAAACTTTTGAGAAGAAATTCCAATTCAATATGAATGAATCACTGTTACAGAACAGAACAACCTATTTATAACGCCTATAAATATAAATTTTGTCTTCAGAAAAAGAGGAAAAAGAATGATGCATCATTTCATTAGGTGTAATGTGAAATGTTTGAAAGGCCATTGAAATTAATGGTCAGAGTTTGCATGAGAGGTTTTTTGTTTTGTCAATTCACAACACATTGATATTCCATCCATTATTATAGCATATGGGGCACTCACTCTCCCTACACTTGTTCAACAAATCCTCCCATTCAACAAAACCCTATAAAAATATGTCTACATTGGTCACATATATATATATATATATATATATGTAGACTTTTCTTTTCTTTTGTTTTCCATTAAAGAAATTGATGAAGTCGGGTCTACCGGATGAATTCTTAATGCGAAAATTTTGGAGTGGGGGAGATAACTTCCGTTAGCACCCTGATGTCTAAGTTAGCTCCTAAATTATCAAAATTTGGCAAGAACTTAGTACCGTAAAAAAGAGTACTACCTCATTCCATTGATGAGTTCGGTATTTCTTTGAGGGAGATCTTACCATTAGGACCCTCTGAGTCACTGCTTTAGATCGAATCTAATCTACGGGTTATCCTCTGCTCTTTATGCCGATTTTTCCTTTATCCGGGCATAACCAAGCCTCCAACGTTAATGGTCATTCTGTCATGCATGTAATATGCAAACAACGCGACTTCTGAGCCTAACTGGTAAATGTTAATAAGAGATCAAATCTGAATCACCATATTTTTTTGTCTTAGTATATTTTATTTATTAGTTGGTAAATATATTATTTTGTACACTACTCTATTTATATTTTTTATTTATTAATTAATTTTATATACAGTACTTTTCGACTAATATATTTAATATTCTCGTACACCACTTTAGAAGACAATGGAACAGGTTCAGCTACATAAATTGCGTCCAAATTAAGTAATCAAAAAGTTATACTAAAATGACGAGAATATAAAGCTTTACTACCCTGAATAACGCTAGCGTGTTAGCATCACCATTAACCTAATACACCAATTACTTAATTTCAAAACTTTTACTTTCCTCCGTCCCATTGTAATATACGGTACAATACATCAAATAAGTAAATAGACGTAAAATCTTACTAAAAATATAAATGAGAACTAAAATATTAAGATCTTTTTAATATAAAAATAAATAAATCGTTAAGATCTTGAAAATTTAAAATAAAATTTAATTAAGCCTTTATTTATATATATATTTGTATAACCAATAGGAGTTGACCAACCAAGGATCGAAGAAGTCCTCCTTCAAAGGTACGTAGGTTTTGGATTCAAAAGTCAAGATTCGTATTCTTGGAGTGCCAGGTCAAAATGCGTCATTTGCAATCACCGGTTCAAGTCCGGGCCATTGTTATATTGTCGAGAGTCTTCTCTCGCATTATGTGAGGCACAATTCATATATATATATGCGGAACCAAGGGAGTAGTCCTCAAATCCCGCCCTTATTAGCCGTATATATTTCGCCGTATATGAAAGTTTTAGGTAGGCCACAAAGTTAGCAATAACCCTAAATTCAGCATACAATGCTTGTATGATGTTAACAGTCATTCCACCATCAACAGAGACAGTTTATATTTTCTTCCATTTTCGTCTCTGAAGGAAGCCTGTAGTGATGTTGCTGGCCACCAATTTGTGCCCTGTTTTGAATCAACTCTTGCCACTTCATCGGTAACCCCATCCCTTCACCGACAAACTACATAACCACTCTTCTCTCTCCAGCATTATTGACGCATGAAAAAGTAGATGATGATGTCCAATTTTCTACCTACTCTAATCAACGGATGATTAGAATGACAATTTGTATTGTGTTCAAATTAACGGGATTTTGTATCAATACATTCTAACACCAACATTACTCATTTTGTTATTTGCGTTGATCTTTTTGACTCGCGTATTTGTCATGCCTAATCCCAAACATTTATATCGTGCTAGATGATCACGTTGTGTATTCGTATCGTGTTAAAAACTTATAAGTGAATGGTGAACATATAGATATATGAGTACCTTTTCTTCCTACCAACCAATATGAGATAGAGAAACATGTCCACAAAATCTCAAAAGCAAGCTAGAGAGAAAAGGCAAAGTAACCCTATGAGGGGGGGTGGGGGCCCTGGAGAGAAAAAAAGAAAGAATCCAAATGTTGTTTTTTGTTTTCTTGTAGAATGGGCAGCAAGTGAGCCCATGTTCCTCCCCCTCCTCCATGATTCTAGGGCCAAAAAAAAAAAAAGTTGTGAATAAAGATTCAAAATTTGACCATTTTTTACAGTCCTTTCGAGCCAATCAAGCAGGAAGAAAAGAAGCCAGCTAATTTCCCCATTCCGTAGCCCACATCTGCTGTGACATTCCATGATAATTTTCCAGGTCCCATATGGTGTCATGTCTTGTACCAAAATAGCTAGGCAACTGTACCATGATGCTTGGAGCTTCCAAGTATAAGGTAGGTACTGCCTCTATTAACGTTAACCCGTAAACGTTTAGTGATACAATTATTTATAAGTTATAAGATACAGTTCAAAAGTATATTTTTTTGAGTAGAAATGAGAGGGTATATGCTCGGAAAATAGAGGGGGTTTTTTGACATTTGGGAAGGGCTTGATTTGGCTTTGGGCCACAAAATGAGCCCAAACTTGTTTTCAGAATGAGCAAAGGAATAGGGCCTTAGTATAACTGCATTCTTTCACTATAATTTAGAATAAAACGGCATTGTTTTGAAGTATGATATACAATCGCCACGTTAAAAGTGTAACAAGAAATTTAGAACAGTAAATTATAGAACGAATAATCATTCCTTAGTGAAGTCTTGGATTGGAAAAAGAAAGGGATAAACAATTGAGGTGTAAAAAAAAAAAATTTAATTATTTTGAACTTTTATAAATATATTTTCGGGGAGTATAAAAATAACCTCCAACTAGAGTTTCTGTTTTTCCCATTTGCAGTTTCTTCCAAGGCATTATAAATTGGCCAGATCTTTAGAATTCCGGAATTGCATTTAAAAAGCTTTCCAGAATTGATATGGGCCTAAATGGGCTTGACTTAGTCCATCATTTCAGGCCCACATTATCGGTAGCCCTGTATTATTTGTCCAATTTTTGAGTATCATAAAACTCAGTTTAAATCAAATTAAATTTTCTATCACAGAAAAGCTAGATTTTAAAGGACTTAATTCTCCTTCGGGCCTTCGAACATCCGATAAAATTGAAAAACGATACAGAAAGGACTTAATCCCTATCATCTATTGAGAATTCAACATCTGAACAACATTGCCGAGGAGCGGTGGCCGCAACCCTAGCTGCCGGAAGTGAGGGTTGCTACCCTCACCTTCGCCGCCCTTTTACCACCCCCGCTCAATGAAGAAGATGAAGACCTACGGCAGTTTCCAAACCCCCGCTGTCCCTCTTAAGCATTTTTTTCCCCTCCCCTCCAATGAAACGACGATGTCGTTTTGCTTAAAAAAGAATATTAAAAAAAAATATAGCTTTTTTCTATTTCTAAACTCGTTCCCAAACCTTATATTATACTTAATGTTCTTTACCTTATGTTAACATCTATCGAACCAAAATCGAAATCAATCTGGTTACTTCTAGCCCCCGACGCCCCACCTTCGCCGCCCTTGTAGCACTCCCGCTCAATGAAGAAGAAGATGACGACTTGCGACAATTTCCAACCCCCACCCTCCCTCCTAAGAATTCCCCACCTCCCTAGTAAAACAACGACATCATTTTGCTTAAAATGAATATTAAAAAAAATATGGCCCTTCTTCTATTTTTAAACTCAAACCCAAACCTTATACCTTGCTTAACATCTATTGAACCAAAACCGATCTCATTACCTCCACCAAACCACCCCCACCCCCCTTAAGCATTGTTCTCCCTCCCCTTTAGTAAAACAACGACATCGTTTTGCTTAAAGAGAATATTAAAAAAAAATATCGCTATCTCTAATATGATAACCCCTTAAAACAGGTCAATGTACCCTTAAGGATTGACAGGCTGCTAAAGCTGATCAATGTCACACACGTCCTATTGCAGCACTTCAAACGAACCAAATATTCAACAAATGCATCAGAACAACATCAAAAGATGATCTTCTGGAACTGTTCTCAACCAAGCAAAAAACTAACTATTCAGAAAGTTAAGGAAGATGAAATCAATCTAAACTTCCAAAGTTTGAGGCTATAATTCAACCACTAGGAAGGCAATCTACCAAAAAACCAGGGAACCCATATCACAAATTCCAAACACCGTAAACACAAATGTAAACACCTGAAAACCAACAAGGAACTCTTCTTTTGCCTCTTACAATCTCAAAGGTTTTTACAATCCAAACCCGAAATGCTCCAGGATTTAAGGCAGCAGCAGAAGAGCTCATGTAGTCTAATGACTCAAAAACTGTATATATCCTACCCTTTCTTGACCATTTATTCGAAGGATTTCTTCATCAATTCAATCTTTGAATCAAACTTGAGTTGGGGGGTTGGGGGTAGACTACAAGAGAGATCCACTAATCTAAAATTAGTTTTTTTTTTTCCTCTCCTGAGAAGAGGTGACATTCAAGAATGTAGCAGGTTCAAAAATAATATATAGCACAGATTCACAAACCTCAAGGCGTTATGATATATAGGTGAAATAAGAAATAAAACAAGACTAAGGCTATATTACAGGAACTAATCAAGGTAAGGTCAGAGAGTCGCTGAACTAGATCATACTACTAATAGCTACAATAGACCTTGAGTAATAGCATTCTCCACTTTGGACAGCAGAAAGATACCTCAATGCTGAGGAGTAAGTGACGGAAATGCTGGGATAGACTGGAGAATCAGCTTCCTACTACTTCTTCGGCTAGGAGACATCCCCAAGTCACAATGAGGAGGAGAGACTCTCTTGCTGTTTGGAGAAGTAGACTTTATGCTGGTGATTGGAGATCCATTTCCTTGAAGAATCTCAGGCAGTTCGTCTTCTGGGACTGTTTCAAATGGCTTATCAAACTTGGATTGTGGGGGTAAAAACTGTGGCTTCACTAGACCTGGGATAGCATATAAACCAGAGGAAGAGCCAACAGAAGGCAACGAAGAACGGGGTGGTTTCTTCATGGAGGAAAAAGGATGCTGATCCGATGGTCTGCACACAACAGAGTAGAAGAAGATTTAGCAATCTTGGCAGTCTCTTAGTTGCCAATCAAAGTACGAATTTCTGGTCTTACCTTGCAATCCGTAAAGGGGTTGCAGGTGGAACTGATTCTGGGTTCTGCTCCACTGTAGTCTGGATGGCTGCTTTTTGTTTATTCCTATCATTCGCATTCTTCTCTTGTGCATCTATCTCTTCTTCTTCGAGGTCGGTTTCAATGCCAATAAAGAGAGAGCCTGAAGCACGGAAACAAATACATTCAAATACAATACTTCCTGTTTGTTTTTTTCTTTTTTAGGTGCGCTTATAAGTGGTGTAAGAGTGAGCGAATCAAAATGAGAGGAAAGGCCAATCTTCTTTCGTCATCTTTATTTTCCACTTTAAAAAACGGCTCATTTCATTTTGGTTGGAATCCAGTCAGAAGTTAAAGCTAACTCACCATCCTTTCTACCAAATGCATTCTTACAACCTTCACATCTGCAGTTAATGGAGCATCCAACACCACCCTTCGGAAAAGGAGAAAAATATTTCTTCGTAAGAAACAAATGAAAACAAGATAAGGATAAAGTTAACATCAAAAGAGAGAAAATACCTGATAGCATTCACAATATTTCTTGAGGCAACCAGATTTTTTGCAGTTGCATCCCCTCTTATGCCGAGCTGAAGCAGGAGTTTTGCTAGCATCATCCTACAGTGAAATTTTCATGTATTAGTCAGATCATTCAACAAGAAAAACGAAATGCCTGGAGATATAATTTCTTCTCCCTACCTCTGTCATGGAATCAGAACTCCTTATAACTTTAGGAGCAAACGCAAGGGGGTTTCGGGACTCTATCTGTTTGCGAGTTGCAAGTACAGTATCCTCATGAATAGGCTTATTGAAACAGTCTTGGCAGGAGCATGGCTCCACACAATAGACACCAGCAGCAAAACATTCACAGTAACTGCATACCGCAGAAAATATAAGTACCCAAACCCAACAAAAGCAATCATCAGCCCCAGTTTTATTTTTAGTATAAGAGCACATTTGTGAAGACACTAGCGATGCAACTAACTACCACACGCTAAAGGTTGAAGCACTTACAGTTTCAAGCACTTTGATTTCTTACAGTTGCACCGCTTACAGGCTTCAGGCTCTCCAGAAGGCTCCAACCTACGCCTGAAAATTTTGATTGCTAGCGTTAGACAGATGAGGTGTACAAAGATTAATGAGAATAATTCCAAACGCTTAAGTAGCATGCCTCTTCTTCTTGGGACTATTCTGATTGAACTCTTCATACACCACGATGGCAGATGACTGGTTAGGATCTTCCACACGCGGAACTCCATTTTCAGCAGGATCCATGTCTGGCTCCACAGAGGTCAATGCCAAAGGTTGAGGTAATGACTCTTGATCAGCCATTGTAGAACGGAAGCTAGTAGTTGAACCAGGCGCTATCACCAGTCTGCCAGGAACGGAAGCATCATGCCTGACGACCTTTGAATCTTTGGGAGCAGTTGCAAGAGCATTTAAGTGCAAACCAATTCCAGGTAAGATGCACCTTGATGAGTCATTTCCGGTCGTCATAGGAAGTAGTTGCTTGTCTGTGGAAGGTGTGTTTCCATCAGGTTGCGCTAACATGGAAGGAACAGAACTTGTATTCTCATCTAAATGCTTTCTGCGAGCACCCGCCATCTCAAAAACAAGACAACGTCTTCTCATTCCACGGTACAAATGTGAAACGGGCTACACAACAAACCAAAATAAAATTAGATAATAAGAAACCATATGCAAAACAAAAAAAAATAAAACAAAAACAAAACAACATTTGATCAGCAAGTATAAAATTGGCACTCAATAGCTACAGCAACTTAATTGTCCTCTAAAGATTGGATGTTCACTCAAAATGGTTATAAGCTCTACTAGAATGTTCAGAGAAAAAGAAAATATTCTATACCATCCAACCCAAAATCATATCTGAAAGATTCAAGGATCATATCATATTGTAAGATGGCTAAGCAAACCCTCAAATCTACACACAACCATTTACATACAAACTTGATTAAAGGTGAAAACGTTTTGAATAAAGATCTAGGTGCAAATATTACTACATTCCTCACCTCACGATCCATCTTCTGAATGAATTTCCCATCCAAGCAATCATTTTCCTGAGAAGAAGCGGCATTCATGTCTTGAGACTGTATACAACTTCCCTCTCCAGGTTGAGTGGAGGGATTCTCAGTGTCATTTCCCTCGCATTGTTCAATGCAACCAAATTGTTGCACATTGGTAATACTGGTATAGAGGCCAGTAGTAGCTGGAGTCAGTGGTTTCCTGTAAGTATTTGCATCCTTTGGGGAATCAAAATTAAGTAGATCAGTAGCATCAGAAATTAAACTCTCCCAATCACATTCTGCAGCCTCTGCATTTTGATTACTCTGGCCCATTTCCTCCATGTTTGCTGCATTTGCAAATAGACCTTTTCCAGATGATGGTCCTGAAAATGGAACCAACGCTCCAGAATTGGCATTGGTTACATGATTGTTGCTCGCAGTGGAGGCAGTCTTTAGGCTGGGGAGGGGACTACTACAATCATAGTCTAAAGATCGCACAAATTCAGCTGCCAGCTCTGAGCATTCATAGGACGACTGAACAGATGCCTGACCAACAGCGTTCCCAGATTTAAAATTTTCCTGTTGCTTGGTGTTATGGCCAACATCCGCATTCCCAGCATCAGCATCGACATCAGCATCAGCATCAACTTTGTTCCGATTATCAGAAGAGAACTCAGGTTTCGATGGATCTAAGAGTTGATTCCTGAAAGAGAGAAAACATACTGATATTAACAACCAAAAAGGTTATCTTAAACACACAGAACTAGCAAAACTAGGGAAATTGTTGAACACCTTACCTTCTAAGGAATCTAGACTCCCTAAGGGAGGTCGCATGAGGTGAAGTGAAAACAGATGGAAGCGACGAGAAACTGAGCGCATTCAGAGTTTGAGTAATGTGAACAGACTTAACCGGTTTGATGGGAGAAAGACTGTTGAGAAAATTGAAGACAGGAGACTCCTGCATGATACAACAAAATTCTTCAGCATGCAAAGCAATTATAACTCACAACTGTTTACCAACTAGAAAATAATTTTAAGAAATAAGAGCATGCAGCCTGCAAAAACTACATGGCTAACAAAATTAAGCAAATTACACATCAATTAAAACCATCCGGACCAGACAATAATCAGGTAGCAGAAAAAAGGAAGGAGAGATTTACTAAGAGAAACAACATGCAAATTCAATTAACAAATTACTGCCTTAAAAGAATAAGTACATAAACCACTGCAAATGCTCCTTCAAAGAGTTCCCCACCCAGAGGATTTAAGATGGCAGATCCGATGAATTGGTCAACAAATGTGAGAAACCCCCTCGAAGAAACTCCAAAAGGAGAAAAATCGGGGGAAATAACAACACTGTATCTCAATCTCAGCTTTCAAAAGATAAATAAAAGCTGAAAGTTCAGGTTCGTTCATCAAATCAACCAAAACCCAGGTTTCACAATTTGACAGACTCGCAAACAAATGCGAGAAAATCAGTAAGTGAACATAGAAGCTCATCAAACTGCCAAAATTTACACACCCAAGATGCAAAACCACAGAAACCTTCAAGCGGCAAAGCCCACATCTCAAATGGCAACTCATCACCCAGAAAAACTACATTTTTCCTGAATGTAGCAAAAGCCCATTTCCAAAAAACAGACAAACAGCAAGCAAATACCACAAATTCATCGCCAATTTCCAGAACCCACAACTCAAAACCTAATCGTTGCAAAAAAATTTCCTACAAAAAAATCCCCGAAAGACTCGAATCCACAAGAGAAACCAAAAAAAAAAAAAAAAAAAAAGGATTGCAAGCATGCAAACCGGACTCCCAAAAATCAAACCTCAAATTTAGAAATCGGCGTAGCGATCTGACTCTTGCTCCTGTCCGGAGTATCCATCACCACCACCACCTCTTTCCCTTTTCCCCCTCTTTCATCAACTTCAGACCCTCTCTCCCTCTTCTCTCCTTCCTCCCCCATCTCTCCCCCCACAGGCTTCTTAAATACAACCCAACAAAAAATTATCTCAAAGGTGTAAAACCCCGAAGCTGTTATCACAAATGTATGGACAACTTCTTTCTCCAATCTACATATCTCACTATCTATATCTGGGCGGAAATTTGTCCCTCTTCAAGTTCAAACACACACAGAGCGCACCCAGAAACACACACAGTTTCCCTCTCAGACTGAAGAAAGCGACGAATTTTAAGAAGAAGCGGGAAGAGCCCTCTTCTTTTCTTCTCACCCCTGTTTATTAGAGTATTGATTTTCTCGTGCTTGCTGATAAAAGAGGCAGGGAAGACCCTCTTCTTTTCTTCTCACCCCTGTTTATTAGAGTATTGATTTTCTCGTGCTTGCTGATAAAAGAGGCAGACCCTACCTTCAACCCCACACCCGCACCCACTCACACACAAAACACACAAACAGCTGTGCTGGCGAGAGAGAGAGAGCCAAAGAGGGAAAAAGAGAGGCATTACAAAAAAAAAGTAACGTACACTAATGGGTAATGGGAATGGCATTAGATTTGGGAGGGGATCTTGGGTTACAACTTACGCATATGTTTTGTGTTTGACTATAAAATTTGGTCCTTGTGTTTTCTGTTATTTCTCATTTGTGACCCTTCTTTTTCATAGTACAATGTTTTTTTAAGGTTGTATGGATTTTTTTTTTTTATATTTAATTTTGTGTTATTTCAATTCTAATTTTAAAATTTTATAATAATAAGACGACGTAATTTTAATAGGTTGAACAAAGTGAGGAGATTTGATTGAGGATTTCTCATTTCGTTTGCGATTTCTTTTTATGATATTTTGCTTGCAATAGCGCTCGTTGGTCCCAACCGTTCATACGTGTCATGGCAAAGTTAAGGATTTTTTTTGTGCCGATACTGTGCAACTTCAACTTTACTCGTTATTACCCGCGTCGACTTATTTAGCGCGCGAATATTCAAATGTTGGTTTAATTTATGGATTGACATATTGAGAGCGCGAATGTTCAAAAGTAGGTTAATTCTATGCATTGACATATTGAGCGCGTGAATCTTCAAACGTTGGTTAATTATATGGATCGACATATTGAGCGCACTAGTCTTCAAACGCGGGTTAATTATTTGGATCAACATATTGAGCGTGCGAATCTTCAAACATTGGTTAATTATTTGGATCGACACATTGAGAGCGTGAATCTTCAAACGTTGGTTAGTTATTTGGATTGACATGTTGAGCATGCAAACAGTCAAACGTGAGTTAGTTATTTGCTTCAACATATTGACCGCGCGAACAATAAAAGAATTACTTAACTATTTGTGTTGACACATTGAGCGCGTGAACATACAAAAGTTACTTAATTATTTGCGTCAACATATTTAGCACGCGAATCTTCAAAAGTTGCTTAATCAATTAGATAAACATATTGAGCGTGCTAATATTCAAAAGTTGGTTAGTTGTTTGGATTGACATATTGAGTGCGCAAACATTCGAAAGTGAGTTGTTATTTACGTCGACATATTGAGCGCGCAAACAGTCAAAAGTTATTTAATTATTTGCTTCGCAAATTGAGTGCACGAAGATACAAAATTTACTTAATTATTTGCAATCGACATATTTAGCGTGCGAACAGTCAAAAGTTACATAATTATTTGTAGACAAAATCAATTGACGTGTTTGATTTCTGACCAATTTTTATATTTATCAAGTGTTCCATCACTGATTTGCAAATGTCTTAAACGAAGATTTATTCAAAAGAAAATTTCATTTATCAAATGTATTTAACTCATAACACATTCGGTTAGACTTTATACGGCGCGTGAACAATCAACATATTGAGTGCGTGAATTGTCAAATAAGTTAATGAATTGAGTGTATATATTAGAGCGCGAATGATCGACATATTTAGGCATAAACTGTGAAAAGTAATTAATTATTTGAGTGTGCTTTACATATTTAGTGTGCCAATAATCGGTATATATTAGTGTGTGAATTGTGAAAAGTAAGCTAATTATTTGCGTCGACAAATCTAAAATGCAAACCATCAAATCTCAATTCTAGTATATGTATATATCGTATTGCGTTTGTGTGGTTTTTTTTTTTTTATTGATTGTATTACAAAATACTCGTTTAAAGGTTATCGAGTTCACATTTCGACATTTCAAACTCTAGCACGTTAATTATTCGTGTTCTTAGTGTAAACTCGTTTAACTGTGATCCTATCAAAACTTGCCCCCCTAATGTTAATTATTTATGTTAGTGCCCCTAATATTTCTTGGGACGAAAGCACTACCCCCCCAACCCACCCTCGCACAGGGGCCCCATTTTGTCACGAGGTTAATATTGACCTTGTCAAAAGGAGTTAATGAAAATCCACGAAATTAAGCAAAATCTGTTTTGGTTTTTAACTTCTTACATTTCGGTTAATTGTTGAGCGCGTTTAATGTAATAAATATAATTACAGTTACTGCCCATTTAATGAGAGAATAATGGCACGCAGGAGTTCATGTCATTTTTTCGCAATCCCAAATTTAATGCATAATAAACGTGACGAAGCTCCCCTCCCCTGTTGTTTTATTTTTTTACATTTATTATAATAATTACTACTCCTTAAATAAATTACTCTTTTTCTTTTCGTACTAATAAAAGACTCAAAATTTTAAAAAAATGATTATTTTAATATGACGTGGTCAAATCACATTTTCCTAAATAAAATTGTATTAAATTACTTATTTCATGTATTGTAATTTACCAATTTTAAAAAATTTATACTCTTTTTAATAGGACCGAGGAAATTATTTTTGTCAAAGAACAATGGCTATTTCGTATGGCCACCAATCAGTACAAATTTTCGTTTATAAATTGATTGATTAAACTTTCTAAAATAGTTTGGCAATCATGCCATTTGAGAATTGAGATATTAAAAATGGCGAAATTCAGTTTATCCTCTATGGGCTTTTACGACTGAAATGTCCGACTGACTTTACATGTCAAACTTAACGATTGTTTATAAAATATTGTATTTATCGTATTTTTGAATATTACAGCTTCATACTCTCACTTGTACAAAATCAATCTAACACACGGTTAAATCACATGGAGTAACGTCCGTTTTGAAACCACAAGGGATAAACTATATTTCACCCTATCAAAAATGACAAATTGAGAAAACTAATTTCTCCAAAAAAAAAAATAATAATAATAATAATAACACCTAAATAATTTTTATCATTAAAAAAAAATCAATAATATTTACTAAATCCTACATGTTCCAATGTCAGAACATTGACCAAGGAGGTTATTATAGTCATAGTATATAATATTTTGCCCTTTATCTGGGGGCAATCGGAACGGAATTGATTTTAATTTTCGCGGTCTCCGTGAATCGCATTAAAATGTGGGCGAGACATAACGGAGTAACCGACACGACACCGTTACACATATAGTAGTCATTGATTATTGAACCGGAGTAATTGTATAACTCGATATTCCAACCGGTTTGCCGGTTCGGCCATTCCCGCGCCAATCGATTTCAAAAAAAAAAAGGCTTAGCTGTGGGGTCCACCAATTAGTTACTACTGCTGCTAATAAATAGCAGTAGCGGGCCCACCCGGGAGGCCTAACCCGGACCCGACAGCTCCGCAGGATTCTTCCCATTTCCGACATGGACGAAGGAGAGGAGCGGAGTTTCTCTTATGTTGTACGCATCCAATAATCCTGTCATAATTAATCTTGCTGCTGTGTTTCAATAATGTTGCTAATAAGTCACATCATTTGTAAGCCTACTAATAGTCTAATACTACTGTTTAATCCATTCGTTTCGCTAGAATAATCGAGTCGAATAGTATAACTATTTATAAGTTATGTAGTATAATTTCTAATGGACATTTTTTTAATAAAACCGATGGAATAATTGTTTATCGACTTTTTAATTCTTTCACTATCAAAGAGCGTTTTACAATTCTACCTAATACATGGGGCTTTGAGATTTCAAATTATAATTGAAAGAGACTTAAATAATTTTTTAAAGAATTTTTCCTCCAAAAGTCGGTTATTTAGTCTATTGGTGATACCTATTTAGTAATGAGAATTTAATTTATAGATATGAAATAACTATTATTAATGGTAGAAAACTTAGAATGTCCAGAAAATGTTACTAGGAAAAAATAGCATGTTTCTACAAATACATTTTTGTATGGGTGAAATATAACATGTCAAATGAGTAATTGAAAACGGGTTATTTCATATTCACAACATTTGTCGAAACATGCGTGTTGAATTTAACCGCAATCAAATTGTTAGACATACAGACATGAGACCACCTCATCGAATTTCTGTAACTAAAAGTAATAATCGGATGATCATCCTTGCAAATATCATATTAACTCATCAATTATCATTTTATACGGATTTTGTATCTTTCTCACAAGAATAATACTCCCTTTATTGTATTGAGAAAAAAAAAAAAAGTTGTTTCTAAAATTTTTCTATCTCAAAGAAAAAGTCAGTTTATATATAAAAAAGAAGAAGTGAAATATAGTAATAAATTACATATTTATAGGTAATACCTCAAAACTCATAAAATGTTATCCATTTTAAAAATAAGATTCTTTCACTAAGGTAATGAGAGTAATATATAATAAAAGATAGTTAAAGTTATAACTTATATATAGTGTGAACTTGGATAATGGGTAAAAATTTGATGCCAATCTTGTACTTTGTATTATATTCCATTAGAAGAGTCCATTTTTGTAATACTGATATAATAAAACAGAGGGAGCATATAATGCAGCGCTTTCATGGAACCATTCATTCGTTAATAATAGTCTATTATCGAGATGCATTACTAATGTAATTGTATAAACCATTATTCGTTGAACTAATGGTTCCGTGAAGAACGGTAGTCCTACCCTTTTATAACATTGGTTCAAGATCCCATTTTTCTCCCCAAAAATGGGGTCAAAATGATCATAATTAAAAGGGAGCCACCTAATGGAAATTAATCATTTGGTCCAAACTTAACAAATTGACTTGGGAGCACATGTCTGATGTTTCTTTCTCGTTGGGAATTTTATAGTATTCTCCGACCTGCTTATGGTTGATTTTATGTATGCTTCCATACGCACAAGACAGAAAAACTAAGGATAATACTGTTGTCTTCTTTCTCTTGCTTCTTATGCTTAATTAGGCTCACCCCAAACGAACGTACTTTAATTCGTTTTAGATCTAATCTAATTAATTAATACTAAAGTCTTTCTTTCCCACTTTTAAAATTATATCGATCTTATCCTTATTGGTACAAAAAATATATTAGGTTATGGTTAGTGTGAAAGTAGAGATTTGTCATCTAGATTAGAGTCGTGGCAATAACATGATCCAAAATATTACTCTCTTTTTTTTTTCCGCTTCAAATAAAAGAGTTACGAATAAAACTATTTTTTAGTCACAAGATGTGATTTCGAACATGCATGACTCTTCTACTAGTGAGACGGATGGAGTTTTTATGAGTGGTAAGGCACGACACTCAAATAAGTTATTTGTCAGTATTTTTTTTTTTATACTTATACCCTTACTTTTTATGTGTGAATTAATTTTAAACCACACAAACGTATTGGTCAACGTATGAAATTAAGGTCAACTATTGTTAGTGACTCCTTCAATAGTATTAGTCAAACTCTATCACTGCTTTGAGTTGGGCCTTGTTCTCATCGTCCCGTCAAAGACATTGCGTAGAGACACATGCCGAGTGAGATTTGGTTGGAACAACGTGTGAGTGTTAGGCACAAGTGTTTTCTAAAAAACTCCAAAAGAGTAACTCGTGATAGTTCAACATATACTATCTTAGTGCCCAAAATAATTCAATGCAACTAAGGAAAAAAGGTATACAAACTAGACATATATTCTTTGTGAGTTTCATGCAATTCATTGTTGTTACGGATCATGATCATCAGGTCATCATAAACTCATATGCAACTCCAGAAAAAACTAAAGAAACAGTTTCTTTAATTTCTCAGAATTTTTACTTTGTATATTACCTTTAACTTTATTTACTTTTTCAAAATCTTTGGGTATTGCTGATGATGATGAGGTTCTCTCTCTTGTTCCTCTTTAAGGTCTTTGCTTCTTAAAGCCTTCTGTCACGTGAAACCCTCCATTTTCCAAAATATATTCCAACTCCCACACAAATAAATTTACTGAAAGAAAGAAAGAAAAAGCTCCAGAAAGAAGGCAATCAAGTTTTTAGACCTTTTCTTACCACATTGTAAGTGTAATATATACGTACTTTCTCAACTTCCCACATTTTCTGGGAATTAAGAAGAGCAAGCACTGCCTTCCTTCCATCATCATAGTCTCCATCCATGCGTTGTCTACACCACGTGACACTACCCTCCATGCACCTTATATTATAACCTAACTCTGTTATTAATATACGTGTTTTGTCGACACCCTATAATCTTTTCGTTATGTTCAGAAGGTGTTATTTCAGAAACGAATCTCTTTTATCTCTCGTCTTCATAAATCATGTAATATTGTGTATGAACACATCCTAATTGAGAGTTGCAGGTGAAGAGTTGGCTGAGCATTACTGGGATCATTGTTTATCATATGATTACCTCATTTTGATAATTCAAATGAGCGACCCATATCAATTGGTACAACATGTTAAAATTCACAATATATTATTATAGTTCAACGGCTTAGTCCAAAAGTAAGATCGCAAATTTAAACTTTGAATTCTCTAAGTTTTCCGAATATATATGGGATTGCAAGATTGGGACACCACGTACGCAAAGAAATAGTCTCACGCCTAAAAGAGATTGATCGAGGATCTCATAACCCGTTAAGGAGTGTGAAACCAGAGCTTACACAATGTGAACTCTGAGAATGCGTAAAATTACTCTGTAAGAATGTGAGTGTATCTCTGTGTTAATTGAAAAAACAACGAAAGTATCATTAATTATAAGAGAGATCCTGAGATCATAAGCTAAAATCCTAAGATTCCAAAGCTAGCCACTCTCTTTCTCTGGCTTAATATATATATATTCATGCATGTCTTCATTCACTCTTTTTCTTCCCTCGAGAGAGACGACTTTTTTAAGGTTAATTTGCTCAGATTCTACTTGCTCAGGGATTGATCGAGTTGACCAAAAAACCACACAGCAAAATGGTCATTTTTTAATCTCTGATTAGTTGAAGAGTACGAAAACTTTAGTCTCACAAATTGCCAAGTCGCAAAAGAAGAGATTATAAAATATATGTTTTTTGTTTAGTTTAGGTAAAATGTTCTGGGGTTTCAGTCACTCCAAAGCACGTAAGACCAACATGAAGCGTTGGGTTTTTGTGCTTGCCTCTCTGTTGAAGCAAAGTGAGAAAAGAAAAGAGAGCTTTTGTCTGAATTTGGCGACAATGGCGGTTTTACAGCGAGAGTCTCCAATATTAAAGTCCAAATGATAAAGATCTCAACAACCTAAACTTTGTCCGTGGCGGAACCTCTTTCACTTGTCCTTAATTCGAATGAAGAACCGGCATTTACGTTGTTGATAAAATTAATATTGTACACTGACCTCTGACTGAATGATCATAAATAACAACAACAATAACCTAGTACTATATATATGCAAGAGATCGAGATTGGAATCCTGTTTGTTTTAGGCTCAAATTATGTCTTCTTCTAAGGGAGTTGGCACAAAATCAGTCGAGGGTTTGACGGTACGCGAATTTAGTCTCTGATCTATCACGGTTGGTTACGTTGTGAAAAATCAAAACCAAGTTGTGAAAATCCCTAATAATTAAGTGGTTTTGGGAGTTAAATTAATTGTAAACATTAAAACTTCAAATAACAATTTGCAAGTGAGACAAATTTTATTATTATTACGTACTCTCTCCGTCCCACTCAAATAGTCCACTTTAAAAAAAAAATCTTGTCTCATTTAAAGAGTCAACTTTGAATTTATTTACATTACATACCCTTACTAATATTACAATATGTGGTTCACAATTAGCCATTGCTTCTAAAGTAAGGATATAATTGAAAAATATGGTAATAAATTACTTATTTTAGGTATTGTACCTCACAACCCATAATAAGTTTTACACATTTTAAAGTGTACTCTTTGAGTGGGACGGAGGGAGTATTATTTTTGGGAATAGGAGACAATGCAAGTAGGATTTGGGGGGCTTTGCATCTCTGTTACACTATTGCATTACACTCCCGGTTACATATTTTAATAATTCATTACAAATATTTTTTTGTATTAATTTTTTAATACTAACATATTCATTTTCATTATAAATACTTTTTTTTTGTGTGTAGCCTCTATTTATTTGATTTTTTTAGTATTAAATTTTTTACAAAATATTGTATTAAAATAAAAAATAAAATTCCAATATTAAAATTACGTAGAATGAAATGAATATTATTAGTAAAAAAAAAATAATATTTATAATGAGTTATTAGATATACAACACGAAAAAGTATAACACAATAGTGTAACAGAATATTCAAAGCCGGATTTGGGCTTTGGTATAAATTAAATAACGCATGTCTAGTGCGGCAGTGTGTGAATTTAGTGAGAGTGGTCCGAATAGTGTGTAGTAGGTGAAGAAAATTCAACATTCTAATTTCTTTAGGCTCCAATCTCCATCGTACTCCATGCCCATTGCCCACTTCTTCCTTGGTCCCCCAATATAATATGGTTTTGAAAACAACATTCCGAAAATAATCTTTTGATGTAAAAATTGGAATTAAAAATAAAAAAATATAGTTAAATAGTAAAAAATGTATTAAAAATAATAATAAATTATAATATATTAAATTTAAAGTAAAAATAAAAGCAAAACCAAAACACGAATAAAAACGATGAAAACGAACACGCCTATGATATTTAATGTTTTTGGAGTTCAATATGTATGTTTTTCAACCTAAGAAGAATGGTGATATTTAATAGAGACACCAAACAGGGCCCAAGTTGGGCAACATCTTTATGTGATTTTTGTGACAAGTACAATTCAAAGTGATATAAATTTAGTTCATACAATTTTTTTTTTCTTTTTTTATAGTAAAAGGGTTGTTACACTTGCCAGCTTTTATTCAAAAATATTAATTTAAAAACACTTGTTTTTAATTAACTTTTAATTAATTTATTGAGCTCTTTAAATTTTTTTTAGGTGTTTTATTTTTGGACTAAATAATGGGATCAATTGATCAAAGTCTAAAATTGATGGCTGATTTGGTATGTTTGGTACGTGTATTATACAAGGTAGAATTGCCTCGTATGTCAACCTGTGCGTTATTTAACAAGTTATCGTTGTTTGATATTTAGTTGGAGAGTGAAATATAAATAATTCAAACTACTTGACAATAAGTTAGCTTTTAGCATATCGGACTCCGTCGATGTAGTTGGCCCAATAAGCCAAGCCTACACTCAAATACGAGATAGAAGTCAATTAAAAGCCATTTGAAAATACATTAATCGTAATTAAAATGGCTAAGTAATTAGATAAAATCTCAAAGGTAAGAAGTCTAGTAAAACTCTACAACATGAGAATGCTTTATCAAATCATCTATAAATATAGGGTAAATACACAATTACTCCCCTGTGGTTTCGAAAATTTATGCATCACCCCCTTATGGTTTAAAAAGCTATCTGCACCCCCTTTAACTTTTGTCTGCACCCCCTTTAACTTTTGTGAACTATGTAAAGTGGACAAAAATAACCAAAATACCCCTGCATCTAAACTGTAATTCACAACTAGAATAAGGCATTTTGGGGGTCATTTTTGTCCACTTTACATAGTTCACGAAAATTAAGGGGGGTGCATAATAACTTTTTAAACCATAAGGGGGTGATGCATAAGTTTTCAAAACTACAGGGGGTAGTTGTGTATTTAACCATAAATATAATGTCTCAATATTTTTTTTAAAAGATAATTTAATTGATACTATTTGCAAATTATACATTTTAACTACTAACATATTAGTATATTATTGGTATAAAACATTTATCAACACATTTATTTAATTTATTTTGTATTTGATGAAAATGGAACAAGGGCTCATCTCGGCCCAACTAATAATGTTCTGGCCCAAATAAGCCCAGAGAAAACTATTACACTTATAGCTAAATTGCTCGCTATTGGGCCACGCCCTCATTTTGCATTTTTTAAATTTGTGAAATGAGAAGTGTGTTTAGGACTTCATATATCTTACATTAGAGGTATGTGACTTCAATGTGTGATATAAAAAGAATTTGGACACCCTTCCCTCTTGAGCTAGTTTTTTAGGGTGAGTTTTACCCAAGTTCCTGACAAAGTGACAAAAAAATAAAAAGTATTGAAAATTGTTGAATTAGTAACCATATTCTAGAATGAAATAATTAATTTATATATTCGCAAAAGGATTGGCAGAAATTGACTTACCATTTTTTTTTTCCAACTTTAAAAGCATACAATTGACTTATATAATGATAGCTTAACGGGTACTTTGACTGACATCATAAGTATGACATTAGTATAAAAATTATAATAAATTATTTAATTTATGCGTTATATATTGAAATATATAAAAAGTTATATATATTTTTAGATTGATATTTTTTAATGAAACATATGAAGTAATTTAATCCTCTGTTGCTAAAGTTAGAAAAAAAAAAAAAGACTTAAAAAAGACAGCACATGCAAAATTTTATATACATGTATATTTCACAAGATCTCTTTTCGAGACAATACTTAGATCTTTACGCCTTTTGCTCGTGTTGTAATTTACCCGATGAAGAATTTCGCTACCTTAAGATTATCAATTTGTCATAATTACGGGCATTACGATCATCACTATTGGGCTTCGGTCACCGACTCCTCTATCGTTAGGTCATTAACTCCTTTGACCTTATGGCAAACTTAATCAAAGCTTTTCTTAATAACTTCTACAAATTATGAGATTCATTGAATAATTAAAACAAAACGTATGGTTATTCAACTAAAGAAAAACAAGAAAAATATCTCCATTTGTCTTCTATCCCAAATATCACCACGTTGACTAAAAATGACTGGTGGAGATTTCACTCATTTAATTTCATTTCAGGGGCTTAATTGAAATAATAACTTAATCCACAATGCCAAACTTATAAAAAAATCAAATTTCAAGGGTACTTAATTACACTAATCGCAAATTTGGAGGGGCACAAGTACAAATGCAAATAAATTAAAATAAAGCCTGTTTTTCCGCTACAGTAAGTGGAGTAAACCGGTTTGACCGGGCGTTGAACCCGACCCGAATATGCATATTTAAGTACCCGACTCAAAAAACCTGCCATTCCCCCACTCTCTCTGGTCGGCCATCGCCATTACTACCATGGCTCCATTTTTTTAGGGTTTTTTTTGGCCATTTTTTTTTTCTTTTTATAAAGCTTTTGGACTTGTTTTTTCAGTATTATTAATTGCAGTGCTACATGCTTTTCATGGCTGCAGCTTTGAGGAGAGAGTGAGGGAGGTGGTGTGTTTGTCGATCTAATTTAAACGGCTACTTTTAATGCTCTTGCTGCTATAAGAGCTGAAGCCAAACCCATTACCACAAACAAAGACTTTGATTGATTCCTAGGCTTAGATAGACAACCGTCGCAAACATCTCTCTTTGCTTTCATTTATTTCACATTCATTCGTTTGCAGATAAGGAAGAAAAGTAAAGTAAAGCAGCAAAAAAGAAAAAAAAAGAAAAAGAAAAAGAATGAATTACAACAGCAATGATGAGTGAGTTCTTGGTAAACTGTTGAGTTTTTGGTTTGATTGGGCAATGTTGATTATGGGTTCGTTCTATCTTTGTGGATTTCCTGTTTTTTGGGTTGGTTTGGAGGGGGGGTTTTGGTTGTTGATGATGATTTGTGCTCATTTCTTCTGGGTTTTCAAGTTAAGTGCTGGAATGTTAGATGGGTTGTGTTTGATGTTGTTAGTCTTTGATGGGTTGATGAGGGTTGTGGTTTTGGTCAATGGTTTCGTGGGTCTTGTTGATTTTGTGGAGTTTCTATTGTATGCTTTTTGGTGGTGTTTTGTATGATTTAGTGATGTTGGTCCTGATTCCGATTGTAGTCTACGGATGCCTTTGCAATTATTGTATGATTTAGATTGTGTAGTAAGTAGATAGATCTACTGCATTCACTCACTCGTTTTGCTTTTCCTGTTTAATATCCTTTATGGTTCGTATCTGATATCTAAGTTGGTTTTGCTGTTCCTTATTAGTTCATAATCAGAATGCTGCTATTTTCGTAAAGCTGTAATGACTGATCGACTCTTGCAAAATGGTTTGAAGCCTTATCTCGTGTTAAATTTTCTCTCACATTGCTCAATTTAAGTTCTGAATTATATTTAACTTGTTTCCTTCTGTTCAGTTTGTAGTTCTAAATTGTTTTACTCACAGACTTACTCTACTTGATATGAGACAGTGACATGTTTGATTGGAGGTGTGATGAATATAGTCTTGAAGATAACACCAATCTTGGTAACTTGTGTACTTGTTTCCTTGTTTTGATTACTGGGATATCCGATTTATGCATTGTTTGCGAATAAGTTGTTTGCTCTTGTTTGAACAGATATATCTAAGTGCCTGCTTAGTGGAGAAGGCCAGAGTGAAGATCTTTCGTACATGTTGGATGATGTAACCACTCCAGTTAAAGCTTGTGGAGAATTTTCTCACCACAGTAATGTCAATGGTAAGATAACTTTCTTTTTCATCATGTCTTTTCTATAAATCATGTTTCCTCTTTAGCTTCTAAGAGCAATTTTTCCTAACAAGAATGTACTAATTGAAATATTATTGATGAAAGGAAAATCAAGAGTTTTTCTCATGTCAATGTTCCAACTCTTCTCACTAGAAGATTCTTCACATTTATTGTGTTAAAGCAATGCTGTGAATCTAAATTTTCTTTTTCCTTATTGAATTGAAGGAAAATCGAGTAAGGAATTGAGTGAATACAAGGAGGCTTCTCTGCAAGTGAAAAGGCGCCGAATGCTGCAGTTTGAGCCCCATCTGGATTCTCCATTTTGCAATGAGGGCAGTTCATCCTTATTTTTAAGATCAAAGGTTTGTGTAATTTGCTTGTTTCTCTGGCTGTGTTTACTAGTTCTGCCTTCTCATTGAGAGAATTACATTGTAGCAATCTTCTAGAGTGAATTGTAGCAGGTGATTAATCATCATCCTTTCTCTGTTTGACACTTATATTTCCCTAAAAAGTGTGTTCTCCATCTAGATATGCATGTAGCAACTAGTTCTCAGTTTTCATTTTTAAGATAGATGGCAAGAATCAATGGACTTCTACGGAAGTTTTTTGTTTTGAAGTTGCATGTTGTCTTGTTGAAAATTAAATAAGACCGTTTTTATTCTATTTTTGACTTTTTGGAGAGTGGAGGATAATCCTCTACGATTCAAATCCTTGGTTGGCCACTTTTTCATTCACAAAGTGTAACTGGATGGCGCTTATCTCTGTTGTGAGTCTTAATGGTCACCAGTCTATTTCATTGCATTCATGTACAGGAAACAGAGGATCCTGTGGAAGGTGGTATATCCGAAATGTCGAATTGGGTTTCTGGGTTTGCAGGTTAGTGGCATTGTCTTATTGACAGGGATAACATTGAGATATATTGTAGTATGATTCAAACTGAATTTTGTGATATGCAGAAGTTCCATTGCTTGATCCATCATCTGAAGGATGGCTTGCTGATTGCTTAATCGATGCTGAGATGCAATTCAGCTCAGAGGACATGTAACATACTTCCACCTTTTAACTTGAATTCTTTTTTTTCCTTCTGAAATTTAGCTTTACTTGGCGACAAGCATCCTGACTAATATATTTTCTGGAGAATAGTAACTCTTCCAGTGCATCTGATACTCAAGTCAATATTACTGGTAAACGAATGTATCCCTTTTCTTTTCATGATCACCAACATATTTCCCCTCTGTTTTTCATCAAGAAGCATTGTCTTGCAGAACTTAACGACCCACCAGCAGAATATGAGGCTAATGCTATTCCAGAGAGGCCTGTTCGCACCCGTCGTAATGTCGTTTTCAAAGGTTTGTCGCCCCTTTTATTTGTGCAAATTCCATTTGAAGGGACTATTTTCCTTTATTATTCTGCTCAGTCTTGATTCAAATGGTACTCTTGTTAGAGCATGAGTATAAATATATCTCTTTTCTATTGGACATTCAGGTAGAAAGTCATACATGAGAACCCCCCCTAAATTAGCATCTTCGGTTGTGTATCCATTTGCTTTCATTAAACCTTGTGGGGTTCATGGGGATGTAACTCTGAAAGACATAAACCAAAGGATACGCGACCCTCCCCCAAAAGTGAAGGAAAACAAGGAAGACCTTGGTGTCCCTTTCCAAACATCAGCTTTCTCTGGCAAGCCCGTCGTTGGGAAAACCAAGATCCACACTGAAGGTGGAAAAGGAAGCATTACGATTATGAGAACGAAAGGGTAAATCATCCGATAAACCTTCTCTGTGATTTCAATGTTTGTTCCATCTTCCTGGACAACAACATTGTTGATGTCTCACCCTGGCATTGCCAAAATGTACAAGCTGTTTATTGATGGCCATGTAACAGTTGCCTTGTCTCATATAGCCTTATATATGACTTGTCCAATGGTCTTTAGGATTTTGATATTTAGGATATCCTCCTAACTTCCTTTCTCCATTGGGAAAACTTAAATATTGTCCTAACCCTAATTAATGTGCAGTGATTAATGGTTTATATTCTCTTCTTTAGGAGATGGTATCTCAATGTGTCCTATGCTATTACATTTTACTGCGTTTTTCAGTTTGTGAGGTTGAAGTTTCTAGCTCTGTGTAGGTAGATGCTGTGGGACGATTGGGGTGTAAATGAAATATGATTCATTTAGCCGATTCCATGTAGTGTGGTGTTAATAATGCTTAGCTGAACATTGATATTGTCTTTGGTTTGTTTGCAGTGAGGGAGTTTAAGATAAACTGACTCCTATTGTCACTTGTGATATTTCAAAGTAGAAATTGGCAAGTAAAAGAAAAAGTAAAGCAAGGAATTTTGTATTATTATGCAAATGTGACAATAGTTCCTTCCTTGTCCAGCTAACATATTAAATGAAGAAAAACTTAAGATTTGGTTGGCAACAGCTTTTCTTACAAATTGCGGAAATGCCTACTTCTGTTTGTAATTTCATGGCTCTTCAGGCACTCTAGATGCCTTGTTGACCCATTAGTCATTAGATTTTTCCTGCCATATGGCCACGTTTGCAAGTCGAATACAAGTTTTTTACAGTTGCGCTTTGCTCCTCGTAAACACAATCACTTTTGCACTTTGTCTCAATATCTTGAAAATATACTTTTATAAAATCTTCTTATCGAAAAGAAAATTGTCTTCAAAGGAGGCAAAGAGTGGCCCTGTATGGCAATTACTTCTCATTTTCATTTCACTCTTACTTTTTATTTTATAATAATTTTTCATTAATTCCATAACTCTTTTTACATTTTTAAACATTTTTTTACATTTCTCAAACACTTTTTTACATTTTTAATATAATTTTAATAATTTTAAAATTCAAAACATATTTTAAAATATATTTCCAGGCCATATTTCAAAACCACAATTTGGCAAATTGCAAAAGTGACTATAATTGAGAAGGCATAAAATATAGTTTTCCTTTTGGTGTTTGTGTGGATATTCCTAAATTGTGGACTTGACACTTTGGGACCAACAAGAGCAATAATCAAAAAGAAAAAAAATTTAAAAAAAAAAAAATTGGAAGAAGAATCCATATCTATAAGAATTTTTTCTCATCCATTGTCATTGCCGAATATTATAGCTTACACTATACTATGTGTGTTGGAAAAGTGAGTATTTTGTTTGAAGATAAGTTAGAATATTGGGACTAAATAAATAAATAGATAAATATTGTGGCCATATTTTTAAAAATTAATTTTGCAGCCCTTCTTTTTTTTTCTTTTTTTTTTTAATTTTTAATTTCAAGATTCATAACCACATCATATTAATGCATTATTTATGCACAACAAAATGGTGAGAGAGGAAGAATGTTATTGAGAAATTTATGATGACTTTTGCCTCTTACTATTAATTATTCTTTGTCTTTTACAAACCAAACAATGGCTAACATTATTAGATATGTTTCACTTGCAACAAACGCAAAGCAATGTAGAGACTTTAGAGACATTTCTATTAAAGATAGAACAGGTTTTTTGTTTTATTGGCACAAAATCAAAAGGGTTCTTATTGAAAATACATGAGTCATGATCATAATTGTAGGGATTTTATAAATTTACGATCCTAAAATACTAAATAGATCATAGTTCCAATTTCATTATATCTACAGAAGTATAAAATCGAGTGTACCAGAATCTGACCCCTCTTTTTAAACTTATTTTCCAAGGACCCAGATCGATTGTAGATATGCATAACAACTCAATTTATATTATATTTGTTTTATCTTGTTTATCACTTTATAAATATTTTTTCAATTTTTTTTTTCCAACGTAACATTATAAATTATAAAACCAAAACAATAATAGAAACTACATAATTCAAGAACGTCAATGGCCATGTTCCAAAATATGAAAGGTTGGGGTCATTTGCAAATTGTCCTAAAATTAACATAAAGACCAACGAAGGACAAAATGGTCACTTCACTTCGTTACAGGTAATTTGGTTGTACCTCAAAGGACATGCACGGAATAGTACTTTCATAATATTCAAAAGGCAATCAGTGACACGTCAGAAAGAAACATTCTAACTTTATTTAGCAAAATTTAATACTATAATAAATTTTAGAAAAAAATGCAGTTTTGGTCCTTTTTATTTTGATCTATTGTATTTTTAGTCCCTTATATTTTATGATTGTAAAAATAATCCACTATGTTTGTATGTTGTTGCAATTTTGGTCCAAGCGATTGATTATAGCTAATTATAAACAGTCAAATAGGAGATCAATGGTTTCTTGAGCCTTTTGAAAATAAAAATAAAATGCTAGGACTTATTCATGATTTTCATATTTTTAATTGCCCGAACCTCTCAAATAAAGGAGTGGATAAAGCACGCAGAAACAAAATTTTAAACCCGATTTGATTGTTATGGTACATAATTTTAAATATTACAATCTCACTTACCTTTTCTTCATTTTTAAAAGTCATAAAAAATAGTTGACCTCCTATTTGATTGCTCAAAACTAGCCAAAATCAGTCACTGGGACCGAAATTGCAACAACATGCTAACATAAAAGATTATTATTGCACCAATAAAATGTAAAGGACAAAAATGTAAAAGGTCCAAACAAAAGGATCAAAATTGCAATTTTTCCTAAATTTTAAATTTAAAGTTTAAATCCAAATTAGAATATAAAAATATGGAAGAAAAAAGAAATAGGAAAAAAAAAATTATTTAAGCTACCCCGCGCTTTTCTCTCTCTTTCCCCCCTAGAGTCCTCTCTTTCTCCGCTTCCTTCAACTCCACACAAATACTGACTGATTCACAATAACTTCTCTTTTATTATTTTATTTTTTAATTTTTATTTTTCCTGTCTGTCTCTCTTTGTTTTTTCTTATCTGTACAAGATTTATGGGATGGGAAAGATGCTTTTGAAATCTCTTTGAATTTTTGGAGGAGAAAAAAATGGAGCCTTAAGGGTCAACCTTTTCGTCTATATGTCATTTTTGTATTTGGTGGTAATTATTTTCATTGAGGAAATGCTTGAATTCTCTGTAATGGGTTTGGTTTTTTAGCTTCTGGGCAATCATAGATTTCTTGGTTAGCTCTGGGGTTGGAATTTTCTTAGTCGTTTTTCTATTTTTTTATATTTGGTGGGTTATCGTCGTTGTTGGTCTGTGCAAGTTGGGAACTGGGTCGTTTTCTTGGGGTTTACTTTTTATTTAATTGTTTTTTCTTTTCTTGATAATATTCGTTGAATAAAATGACGATTGGTGCCGGTAAGTTTAGGGGTTTGAATAGCTGAAAGTCAATTCTTTTCTTACGTTTAGCTTTAACAATCGTTGAAATTGCACAGAGCATTAAACTTGAGGTCAATTGTGGTTCACGTTGGGTTTTTATTGGTGAAATGTTCGTTCTTTTTTATGTTTTGAGGGAAAATATGACCTTTTGAAGCCTGTTTAGGGAATTCTATCATAAATTCGAATAAGGGGTTGATTGTTCTTGTTGATCGAAATTTCCTGCAATTTTCTGCATTTTATTTCTATTGTTTACTACTAAATGAAGCTGATGAAAACATTTTAAATTCATTTTAATTCCATTCTTTCAGAGTAGTGACATAAAAATCTCATCTTTGTTTCTATTGCTGGGTAGTATTCAAGTATTTTGAGTGATCAATCACCCCTTTTCAAATTAAGGATTGTGGGTTTTTTTTGTGTGGAGCTTAACTGTTTCTGAATCTTCAAACATGGATACGAATACAAGTAATGATGTTGGGGAAGTTCCCAAAACAGAAAATAAATATGGAAACTCCGATTCCAAGTTGAAGGGAATAGGAAGTGTTAGTGCCAAAGATTCATCAACTAATGTTGGAAGCATTAGTGCTAAAGATTCATCAACTAATGTTGGAAGCATTAGTTCAAAAGATATGATCTTCAGGGCAGATAAAATTGATCTGAAAAGCTTGGATGTTCAATTGGAGAAGCATCTCAGCCGTGTTTGGTCGAGAACTGTGGAGAATAACCACAAGCCCAAGGAGCCATGGGAAATCGATCCATCTAAACTGGAAATAAGATACCTTGTAGCCCAGGGCACTTATGGGACCGTCTACCGCGGAACATATGATACTAAAGATGTCGCAGGTAAAGCATTCAATGGCAGAAAATATTTATATTTATTCGCTTCTGTTTTAAGCTCTCAGTAGTAGGGTGGAGGAATAGATATTGTGACTCCTGCAATGTTCTCTTCATACATATGAATTTGCCATAGATGGGAATATATTGCTGTGCAAAATTATCATTGGTTTGATGTAAGGAAGTAATTTAATCTATCATGCTTGTCTAGCTAAACAAAGGTGTATGGTGGTATATGTTTTTGCAGGATTGTTTCCAAGGAAGATTCACTAATTGTGATTTTCACTTCTTGCCTTAGATACGTTGATTCCAGTCAGTATTCAATAATTGATAGTTCGATGTTCTGCACAAAATGTATTTCTCTAAATGAGTAATTTTTTCATGGATATTGTGGAATCTTTTAACAATTCCGATGTCCATTTAAATGTAAAGGCATTTGTTGTGTTTGGTTAGGTTCATTAAATTTGAACTTGACGTGGATGAGTCAATTGGGGTGTGGAATGACTTATTTCATTTGTTCCTTCTTGCTCTTGGTCGAGTTGCTACTATTTTATCAAGTCCAATTATGTGAACCACGGTTCTTGGAATTTTTTAATTTAATTTGTGCCAATACATTATAGGAGCAGTTTATGTTATTTTGACTCTTTTATTACATAGTTAAATTGTTGGACTGGGGAGAGGATGGCATAGCCACTGTCGCTGAAACTGCTGCTCTGAGGGCTTCATTTCGACAAGAAGTGGCTGTTTGGAGCAAACTTGATCATCCCAATGTTACAAAAGTATGATTCTTTCTTCTTTCATGCTTCTACATCATGCACAACCTATGATGTGCTGTTAACTAAAGCAATATTGGTTTTGCTTATCTTTAGTTTGTTGGTGCATCAATGGGGACGTCAAATCTCAAGATTCCTTCCAAAAATCCGTCTGATGGTTTTACCATCCTTCCATCAAGGGCATGTTGTGTTCTGGTGGAATTTCATGCTGGAGGAACATTGAAGAATTTGCTATTCAAAAATAGGAAAAGGAAGCTTGCGTTAAGAGTTGTGGTTCAACTTGCATTGGATCTAGCTAGAGGGTGAGTTTTGGTTTGGGTGATGTATGTGTTTATAATGTACTATTGAAAGATATCTTAAAACATTTTACTCTTACAGTTTAAGCTATCTGCACTCAAAGAAGATTGTACACCGTGATGTCAAAGCGGAAAACATGCTACTAGATACATATCGAACTCTTAAGATTGCAGATTTTGGTGTTGCTCGTGTTGAAGCACAGAATCCTCAGGAAATGACTGGTGAAACTGGAACTCTTGGATACATGGCCCCAGAGGTATTCACTTGTCAAAAACTTATTATTTGTTTATTTTGCCTCGATCTGTCTTCACAATTTAGTACGAATGGATTTCGATCAGACTCGTCATCTGAAATTTATCACCACTTTTTTCCCCTCTAACCTCTGTAATATGCTTAAAAAAGGAAAGTACCATTTCACCTGCTCAGAGTTTCCAACTTCTTCCTCTTGAATAAAACCAGTTAACCCAAGAGAAATATTTTAAACCAAGATAGGAAGTACCAATATAAAGCTTGTTGGTTTCACTGAGTTGCAAAATGATATTCAGAGGGTCTCATGGTTGCATCTTTAACTTTTTTTTTGGTCAACTTTTGCCCTTGAAAGGGATGAGGTGAGCAGCTCATCTGCTCTCATAACTGGTTTTGTATGGTCTGATTAATTAGATGTGCTTTAGAATTCTGTATGTTCTAAGTTAATAAATTGTTTCACTGCAATGTGTCAATGAGAGCTAAGTGTTTAGAATATCCTTCTTTCTGTCTCTTACCTACATTGAAAGTGATTAGATAAATTTCTTTGAGTAGGTTTTTGATGGTAAACCTAATACAGAAAATGTGATCTCTACAGTGTTTTTTGATGCATAGGTTCTTGATGGCAAGCCTTATAACAGAAAGTGTGATGTCTACAGCTTTGGTGTTTGCTTGTGGGAGATTTATTGCTGTGATTTACCTTACCCTGATCTTAGCTTTGCTGAGGTATCGTCTGCTGTGGTTAGACAGGTCAGTTTCATACAGATGTTTTGGTCATTTATGGTCTGATAATGCCTACTTTCATTTGGATGTCTCTTAACCTTCTAAATGAAATTGCAGTTAACTTTAATGCTCTGATTTATTTATTTATTTATTTACTGAATTTGGATAACTTTTTAAAACGGAAAAAATGCAAAAGTAGTCCACAATGTTTACCCTTGTTGCAAATGTAGTCCACAATCTTTAGTAAGTAGCAAATGTAGTCCACAATGTATCCATTTTGTTGCAATTTTAGTCCAAAAACGGAAATTGGACCTTGACTAACGGTCAATGGGTTTGACCGTCAGTCAAAGGTGGTTTTGACCTCTTGAAACCACCTTCAAAGATTGTGGACTACTTTTGAAACAAGGGTAAAGATTGTGGACTACTTTTGCAATTTTTCATATTATTTAAGAATAACACATTTATCTTACTTTTAAAGATATTGATAATTTTAATTCCATTTATACTTATTATATGAGCTTCCCAAGTTACAAAAAATTATATTACAATTGTATTATATTCCTCTCAAATTCGCATTTTTAAAAATTAATTATTCTCTATGTTCTATTAGAAGAGTTCATTTTGAAAAATATTTCTTGTTCCAATAGAAAATTTGTAATAATACAATTTTTTTAATAGAATACTTATTAAATTTTTTGAAAAATATTTTAAAAAATATTTCTTATTCCAATAGAAAATTGTATGTGGGTTACAATTTTTCAATAACTAAAATAACTAATTTGACACTATTTATTTCACACATATACTTATTAGGGTGAAATACATTTTCCCCCATGTGGTTTCATACTTTGGACAGTTTCCCCTATATGCTTTCAAAACTGACAGTTCCCCCCTCATGGTTTTGGACTGAAGTGTCCACTTAACGAAAAATGCCTTATCTAACTGTGTTAAAAAAAAAAAAACTAAATTACTCCTGAATAAAAAAAGTTTTGAAAAATGAAAGAAGGAAGAAGACGATGAACAGTGTCATCGTCTTCTTCCTTCTTCCTTTACTCTTTTTTTTTTTTTTCCCCCTAAACCCCCTAAAACATTTCCGCAACTAATATGAAACCCATTTTGTTGGGTTTCATATCAGTTGCGGGATTCTACAATTGAAATGAAACCCATTTGATGGGTTTCATTTCAGTTGCAGCAATTGAAATGAAACCCATTTGATGGGTTTCATTTCAGTCGACTGAAATGAAACCCATTTGATGGGTTTCATTTCTAGCCATTTCAGTTTTTTATTTTTTTTTTAGTTGGGGGTATTTTGGGAACAAAATTAATGACATCATCAATTTGTTTACAAAATTAATGACAAGAAATATTTTTCAAAATGGACTCTTCTAATGGAACATAGAGAATAATTAATTTTTAAAAATGCGAATTTGAGATGAATATAATACAATTGTAACATAATTTTTTGTAATTTGGGAAGCTCATATAATAAGTATAAAATGAATTAAAATTATCAATATCTTTAAAAGTAAGATAAATGTATTATTCTTAAATAATATGAAAAATTGCAAAAGTAGTCCACAATCTTTACCCTTGTTTCAAAAGTAGTCCACAATCTTTGAAGGTGGTTTTGAAGAGGTCAAAACCACCTTTGACTGACGGTCAAACCCGTTGACGTTAGTCAAGGTCCAATTTCCGTTTTTGGACTAAAATTGCAACAAAATGGATACATTGTGGACTACATTTGCTACTTACTAAAGATTGTGGACTACATTTGCAACAGGCGTAAAGATTGTGGACCACTTTTGCATTTTTTCCTTTTTAAAACCATGCTTGTATAATGTGAATTTGTATTAAAATCAAGCTTTGCTATTTTTTTTATGGCTAGTGTTAAAGCCAGAGCAATTTTTAGCATCCAGAGCAAAAATTAACTTAACTACCCAAAGTGCCCTTAATGAATTAGACCACAAATTCTCTCCACCCTCACTTTTATCGGTTTCTCCAAATTCCTTCATCTCATTTTTTTTTTTTTTTTTTCTTTCCTTAATCTATTTATTTATTTACTGAATTTGGATAACTTTTTAAAACCATGCTTGTATAATGTGAATTTGTATTAAAATCAAGCTTTGCTATTTTTTTTATGGCTAGTGTTAATGCCAGCAATACCAATTGTTTATTAGTATACCGAATAGCAATAAAAACATATAAATAATACTGCATAACAAATTATCAATATTGGAGATGATGACATTGCTTTCCCGAGTTTCATCAGAACACATAAAGAGATGGGATGATAAAGGAACTAAACTAAATCTATATCATTTTTTTGTCTTCCCATAAAATCTATATCAGATGTCATTAACTGAAGAAGAGAGAAGAGATTAAAGAATCAAAGTAAACTCATACCATTTTTTTTTTCTTCTTTAGCATCGAAATCGATGTGAGAACAGATGAGTTGAAGAGATTATAAGGATTAGAGAACTAAATAAAATCCATATCAATATTCTTTTGGGCAGAAACTGTATCAGTTTTCTTTTGTTTTGGTCCTAAAATTTTTACTCTGTATAATAACCCACCTGCTGCCAAATTAAAGTCTGAACAGAAGGCACAATTCAAACTGAATTCTGCAGAAACAACCATGGCCTTAGGCCAGTCTTCCCTTTTTTTTTTTCTCCTTTCTATCTCAACAATTCTACTGGAATTACTCTTCCCTTCCTTTCCCCCCTTATTTTTCTCTTGCCTCAGAGTCAGTTTAAGAGATTTTGATTAGTGATGGTGGCAGAGTGTTTATTTAGTTGAAGAAAATGTAAACAGATTGAAAGAGTAAGACGGTGAGGGTGAAGGTTTGATATGGCGGCGGGAGGCAGAGGGATAGAAAAAGGAGATGACGAAATTTTGGAGAACCGATAGAAGTGGGAGAGATAATTAGTTGGTCCAATAATCTATTAAGGGTAATTTGGGTAATTAAGTTATTTTTTGCTCTGGATGCTAAAAACTGCTCTGGCATTAACAGCAGCTTTTTTTTATTTATCGTGTTAGTTATGAGATATTCAGTGTGCTCATATAACATAATATGGTGCATAAAAGAAGGCCTTTTAATTTTGATGTATAGATGTTTTAGTTCATTGTTATGATAAAGGATTATAGTCATTTTTATATATTGTCATCTGAGCTTCTTGCATTCTTTACTTGTTTGGCTATATTTCCTTGGACATCTATTTAAATGATGCAATAGCATAAAAGCCATTCCTTTGGTCTTCCTTTTTTAGATTCTCTTTAAGGATGAAGTTTTGTAAGGTGCTTTTTTGTGTTGAGATATACTGGATTTTCATGCTATATAAGAGTTCACGTAGTACTTTATTGTTACCATTCTTTTCTTTGATCCAAACGACTCATCTCCTGCTTATGATGTTTCTAGAACTTGAGGCCTGAAATCCCAAGATGTTGTCCTAGTTCTTTATCAAACATTATGAAAAAATGTTGGGATGCCAATCCAGACAAACGACCTGATATGGATGAAGTAGTAAAGATGTTAGAAGCAATTGATACAAGCAAAGGAGGAGGAATGATACCGGAGGATCAGGCTGGCGGCTGCTTCTGCTTTGCTCCAGCTCGAGGTCCCTAATATTTCTTTTAGAGCTTTAAGAGTCTTTTGTAAGTTTTGACTATTTTATTTCGTCCTTGGATTTGCTCGGGAATTTCCGGTTTGCTGTTTGAACAAATTCTGTTGTCCATAAATGAAAAATACTGGTTAAAAAATTGGAGCAATTGCAATGCTCTTTGAGGTTAACTGAATTCCCTGTAACTTCCCCCCTTTTCCAATGTCTGCCAGCATTCCCAGCAATAGAATGCGAATCTGAATTCCTCATCAGCTAATTGTGCTCTTCAATATGTTAATTGTCTAAACTATAAACAAGATAGCATTCTCTAGTTAGTGATCAGTGAACCAAGAGAATTCGATTCTAAAGTGGGAACTAATAGCAGCAGAGGGTTCTGATAGTCATTGTTTTCGGACAAAGAAGTAGGTATTCCGAGTTTGGAATATATTTACGTTTCCTGCAAGTTTTTGGGATGCTTCTTACATAAGAGTCTCTCTGCATAGTTTCTTTCATTGAAGACATGTTTGCCATAGAAATTATAGCATTTGTTCTTCAAGATTTGTGTTTATGCTTGCACTTGTGTACCATTTTGGTTTCCTAAGTGCTTTTTGGAGTAGCTTTTTGGTTTCCAAGTGCCCAGAAACGCATGCCTGTGGATGCCTACTTTTGCCTGAAATCTGTGTTTTTTTAGGCTAAGAAATTTGTTCTGTGGAGTTCCATTTGGACCATTTTGTTTGAGTAAATGACATCCGACTTAGCTTTGCAGATTACCATTGCCTTGCCATCCACTTTTTCTTGTTTGCCAACTGCCAATAAGGATCCGTGCACGTAATAAACCAAACTACATCTGTTGTAGCTGAAACGTTTGATAGTTTAACGGCGCGCGTATTGAGTTTAACCTCTAAAGTATTACGTGTATGTTAAAACAACGAGTGCTGATAACACGCGTATCGGATTTAACTGTTGAAGTATCGCTGTTATGTTAAAATAACAATGATCGAGTTTGGATGTTGAAAGATCACACGTGTTTGATCATCAACAACCTTAATTGCAAAACCTTTCCCCCCATAGCTCAATCCCTCTTTGAATCTTCAAGTCTTTCCTGCAAAAACCTGCACAATAATAGGGTCATATGGGGATGAAAAATTATGCGGCAGAAAACGTAGAAAAAGGGGCAAAGTATGTGGTGGAATATTATAGTTCTTGGTGCCCCGTCACTTTTGCCAGGAAATAGGAACCGTTTCCAGATAAGGACAGATGCAGATAAGTTAAACAATGTATGACTAAAGTTCGAAGATATGTTTTGCCTGAATTTTTGAGAAATCAATCTTGTCTGTTAAAATCCGAGTTATTAAGATATGATGTATTTTATGAGAGGAATAACTTTTGGGACTCACGTAACAACAACTTTTTATCATTGCGTTAACTATTTCAACCCGAGATGATTATATTCACGAACACAATCCAATAATGTTAAGAAACGTATATACTATGTGGGAAGCCTAATCCTAGGAGCAATTTGTTCCAATCTGCGCACTGAGGAAGTTGATGGCAGACCGGAATTGATAGAACGTTTGGAAGGCTAAAATGATAAGCTTTCATATACTTTTGTTTTTGGGTGGCTTATGACAAGGAGTTTTCTTCCTTTGATGGAAAATTATTGGAAAATACCAAAAAGCATGATGGCTATGCACATAGAATTTGGCCATGAAGCTGTCTATGTACATTGCTGATGGCTTTTTTTATTTATTTATTACGCGAATAACAACGTAACGAGATAGGATATTCTGTTTACTCTAATTTTGTTCGTCTGATTTACCTTCTCACAATAGGAGGTGGAATTCATATATTACATAATGAGGCCCGCTTTCCTATCACGAAAGCTGTATAACTTTTTTTTCTTTCAAAAATCTTTTTGATTAGAGATTTGTTTGCTTATGAGTGAAAAATTTTCAAGCTTTAGGAATTAAACAACTTGAGGAGTCAAGTTCAAAGATTACTAATGCCAAATTTAGTACAAATGTAAATATTTTTCTCTCAAACAATATAAAATGTAACTTATGACAATACAATTTATAAAGGCAAATTAATATTAAAATCAGTGAGTGACGGAATCATACACCTAAAGTCAGGTAAGGAAAAAAAGTTTCGGACAATAATATTTTTTTCATAGCGTAATACAATATCAAATTTTATATCGTAAATCTTAGTTTTGCCCCAAATTTTTGGTGGAATAATTACTGAAAAACTTCTAAATTTTAAATAATTTATAATTTAATAAGTGTGCTCATGAAAAAATGAGATGAGATAATTGCCAAGTTGTAAAACAATAAATAAAATTTATCTTAATTTATCTGAGCCATTCCATATTCATCACCAAAAATAACACGTATTCCCAACTATATTTAACTGTATTATTTTACGTATTGCATCAGATGTACTGAATAATATCTTTTCGATCCGGCGTGGGCCATGGTGGTAACTTCACGTCTCAAAGTTCCTATGAATGTGGCAAATGTAGCTTTGATGATGAAGCAGACACGACACAAGACTTCTTACTACTAATATTTTATCTGTTTCATCTTCCGCTGATGCAGATTGAGCCCTTTCTAGTTTCTCTAAACTTCTGCCACCTTTTGTAGTTTCCCTTTTCTTCCCAATTAATGTCAATTACAAACCCAATTGAAATCAGAAAAAAAAATAGAGAACATAAAGATCAGAGCTAACATGGGCTTGGAAACTGCTAAAAATTCCCCTGTTTTGACTGATTTGCTCCGCCACTGCGGTGGTTACGCCGTCGTGGACGGCGGTCTTGCAACCGAGCTTGAACGTCACGGCGCCGACTTGAACGACCCTCTTTGGAGTGCCAAGTGCCTCATGACTTCGCCTCACCTCATCAGAAGAGTATGTTTTTTTTTTTTAAAAAACTTCTCTGTTTTTCCTCTGTTTCCTACGTTTTGTTCGGTTCTGGGCTTTGCTTGTTTTTGCATTTATGAATTTACAGCTATCAAAGTTCCAATATGAGATGGGATTGTGTTGATAAGATTAGTTATTGAACTGAAATGTGATGAACTTGTGAAATTTCAGTGGGTTTTGATTTTGATTTATAGATGAACTTTTTATCTTAAATGATGAACTAATCTCTGAACTGAACTCCCAAGTGGTCCCATAGCAACTTACTCTGTTAGTTATAATAAGCGAGTGTCGAGAACCTGTCAACGAAGCCCGATAATCCTTACACGACATGAATTGCAGTCCCTAATTTTGATCTTATTGCCTTAATATCTTTTCCACGTGCATTTCTTCCTTTTTTTTTTTTATCATTTATTCCTGATTTTCACTTCATGTGGCAGGTCCACTTGGACTATCTTGAAGCTGGTGCAAATATCGTAATATCTGCTTCATATCAGGTTAGATTTTGCTGTCCTGCAAGTTTTGGTTTGTCTCCTTACTTTTCAATGGAGTTCATTAGTGCGTTTTAAAGGAGGTTCTGGTGAATATGTTTTCAAAATCACGTTTCCAAAAAGAAAAATGCTAACTAACATGTGGGAAAGAAAATGTTTTTAAAAACTATGTTTAGAAGTAAATTTTGCGAAATAGTTTCACCAGTATGTGGCAAACTATATTTTCCCTCAAGGTTTGGTTTAGGAAAGACAATTTTTGGTTCCCAAACAAAACTAGGTTTTGAAACTACGTTTGGAGAACAAATTTTTGCTCCGTGCCAAACTACGGTTTGAGTTTTGAAACAGTTTTCGAAACTAATAATCAAATATCAAAGTAGCCTACAAAACTTCCAAACGAAGATGCACTTAATTGGAAGTCCTTAATTCCTTTATTTTCCATGTGAGAAAGGCAACTCTTCAAGGGTTTGAAGCCAAGGGAATTTCCAGAGAAGAAGGAGAAGTTTTGCTCAGGAGAAGTGTTGAAATAGCTCGTGAGGCAAGAGACATATTTAATGATAGAGCCAGCAAAGGTTCATGGGATGCAAATGAAGAAGGCAAGGGTTTAAAACGTCCAATCCTTGTCGCTGCTTCTGTTGGAAGCTATGGAGCTTTTCTTGCTGATGGTTCTGAATATAGGTATACCATTCATTAATAATATTTTAGTGCTATTTTGATCATCAAAGTATACATTAGCTCATTTTAAGGAACGGCTTTTTTTGGTTTTTGGAAACTTGCAGTGGTTTATATGGAGACAGAGTGACTTTGGAGACTTTGAAAGATTTCCACAGAAGAAGAGTTCAGGTTCTTGCTGATTCTGGTGCTGATCTGATTGCTTTTGAGACCATTCCAAATAAATTGGAAGCTCAGGTAGCCTCTCTTCTTCCTGATCGTGTTTTTTTTTGTATTAGAAAGTGGACTCTTCTAGTAGAACAGATTGGGGTAATTGATGAACTGTTTTCTTTCTTCGTGGCGCTTTCGGAAATATATAGGCCTATGCTGAGATTCTGGAGGAAGAGAACATAAAGATCCCAGCTTGGTTTTCTTTCAATTCCAAGGATGGAATCAATGTGGTTAGTGGGGATTCCATAGCTGAGTGTGCTTCTGTTGCTGACTCATGCGAGCATGTTGTTGCAGTTGGAATAAACTGCACACCTCCCCGATTCATTCGCGGACTAGTCCAATCGATCCACGAGGTGAGAAAAATTATTCTATACATCTGCTGCACCGGATCAATGAAATTGTATCCATTTCTGCCTTCTGCAGGTGACTAAAAAGCCGATTCTTATATATCCCAACAGCGGCGAAACTTATGATGCTGATCGGAAACAGTGGGTGGTGAGTTGATTAATCATTAGATTCTTAGTTTTTTTAACTATGCCTTTTTATATTTCTAATACGCTCTTCACCTTTGCAGCCCTCGACAGAGTATGTAGACGAGGATTTTGTTTCGTACGTTGGAAAGTGGTGCCAGTCCGGGGCTTCTCTTGTCGGAGGTTGTTGCCGGACCACTCCTAACACTATCAAAGCAATCTCTAAAGCTCTTTCTACTCGATCCATCACTGAGTTTTAATAGGAAGCAAGAGAAGAAATGCTTATTATGCTAATGTATTTGATGTCCTTCTTTTTCTTTTTTTCCAAAGTTCTTTGTGTTTGTGGACATGCTTGTTGTTCCCAGTTAGAAGAACTGTAATTTTGTTCTTGTTCTATCAAGCTGGATGGATATCTTTATAAAGAAGTTAAAGCGGTGGTGATTCTGGTTGTGTACAATGTCACTTATGTGTCGAGTTTGTGTTTATATTCCCTTGCGAGCTTCCTATATTCCCTCCAATACAATGTTTCCAAGGATTGGAGAAGCAAAAAATGCTCATGAAGTTATACAAATGTTCAACCATTGGATAATAGTTTAGTGGCTACGAAATTTAAATCCTCTAGCATACAATTTGAGTAACATTTATGTTTCACTCTTCAAAATAGCGTAATTTTCAGATAAAAATAACATCACTTCACTTATTGAATTGGATCGTTTTGATATTTAACGCACTGATCCATGCTGTGGAAGACAGGATTTGAGGGGATGAAATGAAATCCTCCTTTTCCAAAATTTTCACTTAAAAAAATGATTAGATGCATCAGTTACATTCTGAAAATAGTGTATCGAGTCAATAATGGATCAATATTCAAATTTGAACCCCCTTATGTACATCACTTTCTTTCCAAAATAACACCACGCCTCTTCAATGCGTGTGATTGCACTATTTTACGTGGTTCACCGTTGAACTTATAACCGTAAAACTCCTTATTGCTTAGCTTTTTTTTCCTTCTTGGTACGTGTTAGTTCGGGAAATCCTATTCATTGGGCTTATTATCACAAAGAAAGGAAGGAAAAATTAATTGGGCTTCGGGGTTGGGCTTTTGAATGGAACCCATTAGATCAGGAAAATTTATTGGGCTTAGTCTTGGGCTTCAAAGCTCTAATCAGACATTACTGATCCCCGGTTAAACCCCAGACCAAAACCCCCTAAAGATGAAAGCTTGATTCTCGGTCTTCTACCCCCTTCGCTTCTCTGAGTCAGTTCGAAGCTGCCATTTCGATTCCCGACATCGCATAACGCGTCTATTTGGTAAGTGGGTCTCCCTCCATTGTTTGTATTTTGTTGCATGAACTTTGTTTTTTGGTTGTTGATGCTTTTTGTGGTGATTTTCTGTATAAAGTGTGGGACTTGACGAATTCCCTTGTGATAAGAAGTAGAAAATGCTGCCCCCCTTTGTTTTTAGCCTGTGATTTTGTCAATAGGAGGATGATTTAGGGTCGGAATTGGAAAACTACTGCTTACTCCTTAACGTTTTTAAGCTTTTTTTTCCCAGGATTATGTGAAAAGCCATCTACTTATTCTTTTCAAACGGTTGTTAGCTGATTAAGTAGAAATGCATCTGAATAATGGGATAATGCTTTGAACAACTTGCTGATTTCGAGAAGGCACTTCGGGTTCCTTTTTGCTATGTTTTCCAGTTCTTGTGTTAATGCTGATGCTATTGTTTTTTGGCTTATAAGGTTGTGGAAAATGCATTCAAGACTGAAGCTTTTACAGTCCTTTTGTCATATGGGGAACCGAAGTACTGCATATGTCAGATGTTTATCCAGAGGGAGTTCTTTCTTCTCCAATCCCTTTTGCACCGTGGTCGAGTCACTTCAAGTTGATGATCCCCCGCATGTAACTGAGTCACCTCAGCTTCCTGATTGGGTTAAATCTTCGACCTCAGATGGAATTGCTGGTAACAACTTGAATGCAAATGATGACTTTGTGCTTCCCTCGCTAACAGATTGGATTGGGGATTCTGGAATTCATCAGCCTGAAGTTCATCTTGAACGAGAATCAGGGAATGTGCCAGATAATGTGTTAGATAATGAAGTTGATCAGATAAGTGAGATTCTGAAAAATCAGTTTGAATCGCTAAATGCTGTTGTAGAATCATTAAGTGGTTGTAGTGTTGAGGTGACGGATGATTTGGTTAAGCAGATTTTGGGAAGATTTAACTTCGAATGGATACCGTGTTTGGGGTTCTTCAAGTGGGCAAAATCTCAAAGAGGTTACAAGTTTTCACCTGAATTTTACAATTGGATGGTTGATATTTTGGGGAGGTCGAAGAAGTTTGATCTTATGTTTGAATTGGTGGAGGAAATGAAACATTTGGATGGTTACGTAACAAATGTTACAATGAGTAAAGTCATGAGAAGGCTATCAAAGGCTGGCAAACTTGACGATGCTATAAATGTATTTAGAAATTTGGAGCAATATGGATTTTCCAAGACTATCAACCTCCTGAATTTGTTAATAGATGCATTGATCAAACATCATGGTATTGAGCTTGCTGAAAAAGTTTATATAGAATTTAAGGATGCTATATCTCCAAATGTTTACACTTTCAACATTCTAGCTCACGGTTGGTGCATAGTTAGGAAGATAGATAAAGCAAAGAAGATTGTGGATGAGATGAAAAAGCATGGTTTTGCTCCCGATGTTTTCACTTGCACCTCCTTTATTGAAGCACATTGTCGTGAAAAAGACTTCCGAAAAGTTGATGACATGTTGAAGTACATGAGAAAGAATGGACTTGTCCCTTCTGTAATTACATACACGGTAATAGTTGTTTCCCTGGGGAAGGCAAAGGAAATTAAAAAGCTTTAGAAACTTATGAGATGATGAAGCAGCAGGGCTGCGTTCCTGATAGTGCATTTTATAGTGCTTTGATCCAAACTCTATGCAGATCAGGTAGATGGAAGGATGCTCGTGAACTCTTTGAGAACATGGCAAAGGAGGGAGTTGATCCAGATGCACTGACTTATAACACAATGATTGTTGCTGCTGTTAAGGACTCGCGCGAAGAAGATGCTTTAATGCTGCTCAAAAAAATGGAGGAGACTCGATGCAAGCCTGATCTTCAAACTTACGTACCATTACTAAAGATGTGCTGTAGACTGAAAAGAATGAAGGTGCTTTCCTTTTTGTTAAACCACATGTTCAGAAACAATGTCAGCCTCAATCTTGGAACATATTCCCTTCTGGTTAGCGGGCTATGTGCGAATGGGAATCTTGATCGTGCTTTTTCATTCTTTGAAGAATCAGTAAAGAAAGGGTTTGTTCCTATGAATTCCATGTACAATAATCTGTTGAAAGGATTTGAGCAGAAAGGTATGAATAGAGAGAAAGAGCGGCTTGAAGAGCTGCTGCAACAGGCTAAACTGAAAGAATCAGTTGGTTCTTCTTAGATCTTTGTTCAGGTTCAAGAATGAATCCTTTGGGACCTGTTGGTGATTCTTGATCTAGATCACTTTGCTTGCATTTCTTGGTATGTCTTTCCAAGCAACGACAAGATTCAAAGACCGCGCGATGAGAAGAAATTGGTGGCAATGCTTCATGGAACACGACTATAATACTATTTTCAGTATTAGAAACATGATTTGTGGACGCTGGAGACTTCGAAGAAAATGGCGCTGGAGATTTCGAAGAAAATGGATGAAGACAGAAGGGCTGGCATCTAATTTGAAGTCTTGGTCCTCCTTCATCTTTGATGCTGGAGAAATCCACTTAGTAACTCATATTACTCATGAGAGAGGTCCTTCTTATTTTAAGCTACAAGCACAAGAAGTTACATGGTAGCCATTTTCAGCAAATGTATGCATACATGCAAGCGTTCCCATGCACCGAGCCGTCTTTTTTATGCTTGTAATGTTTGAAATTGATGAAAATGGCCAAATTGCCATTCCCGAGCCATTATGTTCTTCGAATTTTGAGCTTGGAAACGTAAATCTTTCCATTATGCTTGTAATATGTACGAAAAGGAATCAATTACTAAAATCACATTAAAATGTTACTATGACAAGATTCTAACTACATCCAGCTAATAGCGACGAGCTCCATGGCAAAGATGTTATCTGATAGATCCAGTTAATAGCGAATTGAAACGACTACCCAGAGATGACTTTCTTGACATCGGCTTTCGCCATCCTTGTCTCTCCAAAAATTCCTCAATCAACCTGAAACCAGGGTACAGAAAAGATAATAAATATTACGCTGGAAACCCAGCAACTGTCCAGAAAATAATAAAGATGGTACTCACAAGCTGCAAATACTCTTCTGGGAAGCTGCTAGTTCTCGATCTGGGAAGCTATCTTCGAGCCGAAAACTCAACCAAACATAGAGCTCCAAAACCTTCAGATATCCATGAAAAAGAAACTTCAGCATATCAAGTGTTACACCAAGTAGAACAATGGCAAAGATGTTGGGTTCTACGAGGTATCATTGCAGGGAATGCATAATCTTGTCAGATATTGCCATGAAATCATCATTGCTAAACAAACTAACCTTGTGAATTGATTCCAATTCCTTCAGAGCAGTTGGGGTTTTGGGCACTGTTAGTGTCCCTGGGTTAAATATCTCCCTAAGATGAACAATCCCGCGTTTGGAATAGTTTTGAGCAAACTGACCACCACAAACAAGTTTGATAAATTTCTCATTCGTATCCAGCAGGTTGAGAACATGCAAGTACTAACACTTTACCTGGGTAAGGCCTTGAGATGAAATGAAGTCATTCATGTCAACCGGGCTACAAATTGCAAAATTTAACCATCAGTTCTGTATGTAATAAAGTTAAACAAATATGAAAGCAACAACACCAAACTAAGCCTTCATTCCACTGTGTGGTCGGTCTATACGGATCATATCTCGCCATCGTGTTGATCGAGACAAGTTTTAATTTACATTTAAAACAAAAATTCAAATCACGCATATAAACCCATTTTCAGTTCAAAGGGCAACAACAAATTGAAAAATAAATTAATGGATAAGGACTCAAAGATGGTGTACCTCATACAAAAAAGATACTTATCATCCAAAGTAAGAGGTAGCTCATCAATGACTGCAGCAACTTTCTGTATCATAGAGAGATTTATTCAGCATACCAAAGCTTGAACAAAGAAAGAATAACAAAACATGAAACTAAAAAAATATCAACATAAGTTGTAATTTACAAAATGGAAAAGGTACATGAAATTAGCTTTACCATCATTTCTTCACAATTACTAATAAAGTAGTGTGTAGATAACTTGGAATTCTCCACAAAATGTTCCTGTATAGCAAGAAAAAAAATTCCAATATTATAAATAGGTAATAAAAGCATGAAATATTTGTGTGTGAGAGAGAAAGAGAGAGATGTACCAAAATCTGGTATAGGCTGTGTGTAGGATGTAGACGAGAATACATGAGCAACAGGTCAAAGCTTGGAAATAGTCCTGCTTTCTAAATCACAAAGTACGCTAAATGAAACTCAGTTGATCAGGTATAGGTGGAACCAACTGAATGATAGATAAGAGAGGAATAGCGTTAGTTATGAAACTATTCAATCACCTCCAGAACCGGAGATGGGGTTTCAAGTGCTGAATGAATGAGGGGTATATCTTCAGAGTCTAAACAAGTCACTTCACCAACTGGAAACTTTGACCCATACCTACCAGCTCTCCCTGCAAGAAGAACAATAGCTACGAATTAACATCTACAGCCTTTTACTAGTGGCACATTGTTTTACCGGTTGTAGAGCATGTTTACTGCTCTGTTCAGCCAAAAACTCCCTTCTCCATCACCATGACCCAGATACAGAAGGAACATAGTTAATTGATGATACTGTGTATTCAAATAATCATCCAGCAAATGGAGAGAGATATATGATAAATTGGAGGATATTTAAATCACTACTGATACCAAAAATTGAATATAGGAAAAAGGCAGTATGAGTTCCTCCTTTTTCTTTTGTTCACATTTGGCTCAAGAAAATCTGAAACTGAGCATGCGAAGAAGTATACACAATATATAATAATTCAAGTAGTACATGACATAAAACAGAAGCTGTGGCTGTTCACATTATCTACCTGCAATCTGTTTGATCTCTGGAACAGTAAGCTGCCGGTTCTCCACACCATCAAATTTCTCCATTGTTGAAAATATGATTCTAGAGATGTTCAGATTAAGACCCATTCCAATAGCGTCACTTGCTACAAGAACATCAAAATCACTTTCCGCATCATTAAATCTCGTTGCCTGCATTTCTGAAGAATGCATTAGCTCAGCTGATGGCTAATGTATCAGTGACAAATATGAAACAATCCAGAGAATTGGATAACTTTTATAGCCAAAAGAACTACCTGGCCTCAGAAAGTAAGTTTGAACTTTAAATTTCAGTGTATTGAATTTAAACTCTTCATAGGGCAAACTGTGGCATCAGTGAAGTTTAAGATGGCTTGCACAATTTAAAAGTTATTATTCGGGCAAGAAGCACACAAGCTACTTAGAGATTCTGACAAGAAAGAAATTGAAACCTGTAATGTGCGAGTCTCAGGAGGCAGTGAACCATAAACTACAGAACAGAGGTGCTTTTTCCCAGCTTCGATTTGTCTCTGTTGCCATTGAAGGATTAATTAAAATAAAATAATGAATGATTATATTATTCTATACTGCACTAAGTAATGCACAAGACAGAAAAGGGTATAGATGCAAAGGTAAAATGAAATTTGAGATGAGATGGTAATCAAAATATTGCTTTAATATTCTCAGAGATCAAATACTTTGAAAAAGCAAATTAATTCAATGTAATGAAGCTACTTCATCTTATTTCAGTCACTACCAATCTTAAGACATCTTGTGTTTCAACTGACAGCCTTGCACATGATATCAACATGAGACATACAACCTCATGATTTGATGCACGCATACACATATAAACAAGAAGCATGAAAGTCATCCAAAAGAGGTGATTTCATCTATAATAAGAAACAGGTTTTGCAGAACATACATTTTTTATTCCAATATAAACTAGTCCAAATTATTATACAATCTAGTGGGTACAAACACATCTGTCATAAAATTGTGTGGTTGGCAGATAGGAAGAGAATTTTGGAGAACGAGAGAAACTTTTAGAAAGTTCTTCCCTACCTTTAAATTGTATATCTCCTTTCGTGAAAATGTCACAAAGCAATCACCCCTCTGAATATTAGAGAAAGATCCAAGAGGGGCCTTTAGAGGAATTAGAGGTGAAAGCCTCTCATAATGTTGAACCTACAAAAGGAAAGCACAGAGTGGGGCTTAAAACAAACAACATAGGTGTTGAGACAGAGGGAGAGAAGAAGAAGGAGTGTCAGGAAAAACATAAAATTCATCCACCACACATGTGCCTCTTGCTATTCTAAGCAAATTTCTCCAAATAGCCATGTTCCAGATTCTAATACCTGGACATCATCACCAGTGACTTTAAGTACTTCCTCAATTAGAGGAACAGCAGCTGGGTCTCCACATAGGTGAAGCTCATTTGCAGAAATTCCGAGCAAAGCACGAGTAAATGAAAATCCCCTTGACCTACACCCTACCATCTACAGGAATAAAATAAAATGAGTACACGATAATGGCCATTTGTCAACCCTTACTAAGCCAATATAAACAGAAGTAAAAGTAAAGCTCAATTTTTCACCAGGTAAAGAGGACAGCATAATGTTGGTCGCAAATAACAGATGACAAGCTAGAAAGGTTGTCAATGCACTGCAGAGAATAAAATAAATTAAGAAACTATTAAAGAAGACGTGTTAGATGTAAATGCAGATGAGAAAAAGTGTTTTTTGACCAAACACTGAGAAAACATAATCCATATAGACGAGTCCACACAGGGGGATCAGGGTATTAAGAGTGTTCAGCTGTCCTAAAATTAGCTTTACCATTTAGTTGCACATGATGCAACCACTCCACCTGACCATAAAGAAGGTAAATTCTACCTCCCTTTCCCTCTTATGGTCTTCTAGAGACAAGTACATAACAGGCCAAGCCAATGACAAGAAACACCACTTAGGAAGAGTTTTAAGTGCACAAAAGAAAATTCTACAACAGCACACGAGAAGATATTCTGATTCACCAATAAATACAGAAATCATTTGAATCCCTCAAAGTGAGACTCTGCATTAAACCTCTATAACTAAATGACCAAATTACCACAGGAATCTCAGTGCCAATACCCCATAAAAGGAAACTCTCCTTGTTTTCACTTTGTTCAGTTGCCAGTTGAAAATAACATATCCTTACAACATTCAGAGAGCAGACAAATCTATAAATATTTAGCATTATCATACTATTAACAGCACAAAAATTGCAGCCATGCTGTGGTTAAATCCTACTAAAGACTAATAATAAAAAGAAATCAAGAGCCAATTTGTTTTCCTTTTCAAAAATGGATATTTTTCCATAAAAGAGATTATTATTTAATCTTAAATCATCAAGATTATAGATTTCAAATTGTTTCAGAAAGGCTTGACTTGCCTGAATTTCATCAACAACGGCACAATCATAGTCGGATGTCACATCAGCCATCTCCACTGTAACAGCTTTATGTTTTGCTCCATCTACCTCCTCCCTTTCCTGTCCAGTAATCAGATCGCAAGGAACATTAGCCTTGTTCAATCTTTTTGACACCTCCCATGCCAACAGCCTCAGTGGCCCACAATAAATACCTGTAATGTAAAAATGAACTATTTTATTTCTACAACTAAGGCAAATTTCGACATTAGGAATACCAAAAAAAGATGCTACTAGTCAGCATTACGTACCAGAAGCACTCTTCTCCAGCTGCTTCAACGCCTGATGTGTTTTGCCACTATTTGTGGGACCAACATGCAAAAAGATCTTCCTCTTTTTCCTCCGAGCATTTGGGTACCAGGTATGAGGACGGCTAGGATTTAATAAAAAATGTGAAGCAGAACAACACGAACAACCGAGATCAACATAAGATAAAGCCAATAACCATACAAGCAAATGGAAAGAAGTCCTAAAATTCTTGCCAGGAAATATAAAGTGTTACGGGAAGAAACAAAGCAGATAATGCTTACGTAAGGTCTGTAAAATCAAACTTTCTCGCACCACTAGAAGTGCTAGATAGCCTCAAGCAACTGCAGTTACCAACTGGAAATCTCAACTTTGATTCCCAAGGAAGCCAGCAAAGTTCAGCATTACCTGATCAACAAAAGAGGATGAGAAAAATTGTTTATCAGGTTAGGTAGATATTACTTGAACAGAACATAACAGATAACAACACACAGTTCTACGAGCAATTCCCCGAATCCTGCAGCAAAATACCAAAGCAGAAACCACCCCACACCCGATGCATGAGAAACATAACCAAATCTGGGAATAAAAATTAGATACCCCTCCCAGAGGCAAATATCTCATCAAAGCTAAAATGCTAGTCCTAGATGATCAAACCATTATTTCATACAAGCAACCTTCTAACTAATTATCAAGTACAGACATGTGCAGACGTACTCCAGCTTCTCTGTTGCTAATGCTAAATGAAAATAAGTGAAAAAATATTGCAGCAATACATGTCATGATGGCACTGGAATGCTAAGAACCCCGGGTTTCCCAAACTGTCCAATACTATCTAAAAGTTCAATATTTGCGGAAAATACACTCCATTTGTTCCATTTAGAAGAGTCCACTTTGTAATACCGGAATGATAATCATTAAGCTAAAAAGTTTCTCGTTCGAAACAATGTACTACTACACTTTAGTTTACATGGTCTTTTCCCTTTCTGAAGTTTAAGTCCAATGTAGAGATTCACAGTATACAAACAAAACATCCCAGAACAAACTGATCATCAAAAAATAAAATGAAATCTTTCAATTCTGGCTTTTTAATGTTCCTTATTTTTTCAATATCTAATGCCAAACCCACATATAAAGGCCATTCTTGCTTGAACTTCTGAAGAAGTTTAGCTCAAAACACGAAAACAAAAAAGAATCACACCAGCTACAAAATATAATGAAAAGGAAGAAAATGAAGAACTAATTGAAAACACTCGACGTCATACCACGTAATATAACAGAAGATAGAACTGAAACTCGGAGTCGCCGACGAAACAACAAAGACGCCATCTTTCTAATTCCTTAAATTTTCCTCAACCGATTGATTGCTAAGGAAAAAAAAATATGCTTAAAAAAAATTTCTTTCAGTGCAATAAGTTAGTGGGAATTGAGAGGAAAGTGGAACCATTCCGAAAAAATGGCAGTTAGAATCATCTTCTCGGTAAGATTGTGGCGGTCGGCGGTGGTTAGCTTCCCGGTTTCTCGGCTAACGTGTGAAATAACACAAAGCATAACACGAAGAGGGTGGAACCGTTAACGTCTAACAGAAACTTAACAGAGCAGTAATCGTCACCGTTAATATTTCATTCGAGGAAGAAGGCCCGTAGACTAATGGATCAAGGCCCTTTTAAGGTACGGTCTCTTGGGCTATTTATTGGGCCACATTTGTCTACTCAAATTTTCCATGGACCCAACCCACTCGAGTAGTATTGTCCTTCTCCCCCCCCCCCCCCCCCCCCCCCCCCCCCCCCCCCCCATTTCTGGCAAGCAAAGATATGTACTCTTTTACCCTCTTAAAGATCTCTCTATGAACGAGTCAGTGCCCAAACAATTATGATTTATGACGAGCCATCTAGAGTTCAGAGTTCGACCCCTTCATCTATCGATTATTGGCAATGGTTTTACGCAGGTTGGCCAAATTTAGAACTGACAATTTTTGACACGACACGATATAAATTGGTTAGGGTTGAGAATACATGAACCCATTAACCAGAATCTGACAGAGTAACTTACTACAATACGAAAACACGATATGACCCTAAAGTGTTGACGGGTTAAATGGGTCGACAAGAATAATACAAATAATTTAATAGGTAAGGTTATGGTTAAAGAGTGTCAACACAGGAACTCGCCAATCCAAAACCGATAACCCAAACACAACATGAATTACCACCTAACCAAACCCTTATGAACATAACAAAACATACTCACAATATAATCTTATTAGTGGGAATGGGATGCAATGCAAGCTAAGATTCTTCCTCAAATTCATTAAAGTGGCATTACTTTGAAAGGAGGTGACATTGAATTATGAATAAGTTGCAACAACAGATGAACAATTAAGAAACTGAAAGTCTAGGGAATTGAACCCAGAAAAAATGAAATGACAGCCAGTACGTAGTTGCAGTGATGCTGTACTACTGGCAAATGAGAGGTTACGTGTAGGTAAGAAAGGAGTGGTTATGGAGTGGGGAAGAAATTATTGAGCTCATTCATGGTGGCAACTCATCAATGCTGCTGCCATGGAATAAATGTCCAAAACAAATTCAAGAGAAGAGAAAACCATACATATATGATATAGAGATTAGAGAGAATCAGCCCCTTAGTGAGAGACAAAGATGTTTCTGAAGCTACCACAATTGCACCAAGACAAAACAGTTTCGTTCGTGAGAACTTAACGATACACTAAAAGTAAAACAGATGATTCGATCGCGTAATGAAAGAGTTCATATCAAATGTTGTTAAACTTGGATCGACTTAGTTGACCCTTGATTGGTATCACAGTCGGTCCAGTTTTATTTAACAACCGAATCTCAATCTAGCACGGTCAAAATTAAGTTGACCAAATGTTAAACTGGAAATCAGGGTCAAACTGCTTTTAATTAGAACGCGCATATATATATATATATATATATATATTTATGATGTCATACAATATTTACTTTTGATCTGACCAAATTGACCCTCAGACAACATCTCCCAATCAATTTGTTATCCAATTCGATTCTGGCAACGTTGGTTTAAATTCTTAATATCAACTCTCCACGTGTATTAATCCCGTTAAACGACATCATTTTTAACAAAACTAAAATATAAAATTAAGTGAAAAGGAATCTCATCACATATATTGTTTAAGAAATGATATAAATATTAATACACGATAGGGGTATATTACGGGTCGGCCCCTCTTATTCTCCTCTCTTTTCATTGATTTTGAAAAGGAATGAAGAAGGAAATGTGACCAAATAACATCCACAAGAGTCGTTAGGGTTTTATTTTGGTCCCGGTGGGGAATGGTGAAGGGTTATCCTTGCATGGGTGGCTGGCTACTTACTCATTTAATGCTTATATCTATCAAATTCATCAAGTCTCTACATATGTATTAAACACACACGTATTAGTGATGTTACGATCGAATCGATAGGGAGAAATGGTTAAAAGATTAGATGGGTCAATTCTATCGAATTGAATGGAGTTAACCGACGGAGAGAAATGGTTATGGTGTGTTTAAGAATGAACATGTAATTGGGCTCGGCCCAGATGGAATAAAAGGTTGATAATTGACACGAAACTATGATTTATACTCGTATCCTAATTCACTGGTATTGGTAGGGTGATGTACCAGAGATCGAAAATAGGTTCTTGGTACCGAATGCCGGAAATTAGCAGAAGTTACAAGTAGTAATGACGATATCATTTAATAGCTAGAGGAGGTAATGACAAAACCGTTATTGATTAATGGCTGAATAACAGTTACTGATTTAATGGTTGGATGGTGGTTACAATAGCATTAAAACCCCACCGACATTAAAGCCCGACGTCGGTTACAGATGCAATCCAACGGACATAAACGGTAAAGTCACTCTATAAATACGAAGGTACAACTCAAAGTAAATGACAATGAAAAAGTTACACGACTATTCTCTGCATTGATATTATACACTTATATATTTTACTGACTTAAGCATTGGAATGTTACAGGGAACAGTCTCGCATCTTCATGGTCATTACTAAACCTAGTGAGGCATTTTTCGGGATAGGAAAGTTCAATATTCCCAAGACCATGTTTCATCAGGTTAAAAGATTAGATGGTCAATTCTATCGAATTGAATAAAGACACCAGATAACACATATCATAAATATATTTTAAAATTAACTGTACGATAAAACATTTGAGGCATATATTAAATGAAAGGAATGATGCAAGGTAAAAATGATTTTAAGAAAGAAAAAAAAGGAAAGAAAGAGGGGCTGTCAATGGTCAAGAAACGTCCTTGTCAAGAAATTAAAGAAAAATGAGTCTCCATCTCCAAAATTCTACAAACGATAGAATCTATGATATTACACTACAACAACAACTAAGGCTCTGTTCTCTTAGTACTATGGATAGGAAATTTTTTGATTAGAAAAGAATTTTGTTTTGGAGGGAATTTCTTTTGGGGATTTGTGTAGGAAAGAGAAAAAAAAATATAATGATTATGTTTTTTTTGAATTTATGTGAGTGAGAATTTAGAGAGAATTTTTAAATTTGAATTGTGAATTTTATAAAAATGATGTTGTTTCTTTGTGTACTATTTTTGAGAAAAAAGTGATACTTTTCCTGATTATGTTCGAAAAAGAACAGAGCTTAAAAGTCTTTGTCTCATTAAGTCCGATCAGCTATGTGGATCATATTTTGTCATTGTGTGCCATCGAAACGCAATGATTCATTGATATTCAAATATAACATGTCAGATTTGAAAGTTATTTTTCAATTTAAGCTCTATTTTCTACCCGTTTTACTCGAATATTTTACGTACATATCCAAATCATCTTAGACGTATTTTCTGATTGCATGAAATTTGTTCAGAAATTATAATATGTTAAGTTGTAAACAATTATTTTTTGTTCTTTATCTTCACGTTTTGAAAGCAAAAAACATGCAGCCATAGTAGTCATCAACTACTGCATAAAATGGCATGTGAAGAAGAAATTGTTTTACCGTGGAACGGATCTAACTAAACAGCTAAAAAGTAAAATAAAAAGGAACATAAATTATTCTTGGGCCCCTCAAACATCACAAATTAAATTTTTTAAAAAAAAGAAAATATAAAGTATAGATATAAATAAAAATAATCATGCATTCGAATCTAGTTGAAGAACAAAATGTTCCTATTTTGACTACCTCGTGATTGTGTTAACTTTTTTTGCCTTTTAACATTCTAAGGGTACTTACGTAGTTTCGGATAATGCTAGGGTTACTTTTTTTTTATCCTAAGTTTTTCTACAACAATTTTTACTATTTATTCCGTCTCAATAAAAAGAGTTTTGTTTCAATACTCCCTTCGTTCCGTTTAGAAAGGTCCATTTTGAGAAATAGTTTTTGTTCCAATAGAAGAGCCTACTTTCAATTTTTTTTTATTCTTCATATTCTTACTAATATAAATATATAAATATGTGTATTAAGCAATTAGTCCATAATAAAAAGTAAGGACATAAATAGAACAAATAAGGTCAAATTAACTATTTTATGTATTGTACCTTGATATCCATAATAAGTTGTACATTAGTGAAAGTGGACCCTTCTAATGGAACGGATAAAGTAATTTTTTTCTGTTTCAATAGAAGAGTATTTTTTCTATTCATACATACACAATTAACCTACGCTTAACAAGTAAAGCCTATAAATTCATAAAATGTTGTAATTTTTTTGAAACACGACTATTCCAGTAGTACGGAAATAAAGGTATATAGCTGGATTAGATAGGAGTGTTTGATATATTCCTTGGGCGGGAGATATGTATATGCTAATTGTTCTCTACTTTAGTGGCATTACTTTGATGAGATCTTCAATCAACTGGCCATATATATAATATTATTATTATTTAAACTTTATCAGCCTTGTGGGTTTGCTATGGGATTTGTGATAATCATAGATTTTCTTTACTTTTTTTCTTCTTTTTTTTTTTTTTTTGAAAGGGGTTTTCTTTACTTGAAAAACGACGTGGCCTGTTCTTTTTGTTCTGTTTTGAAAACGGTTTTAGTTTCAACAGTAAATTTAATATATTTTAATCATATTTCATCATTTTTAATACAATTTTTTTACTATTTAGCATCTACTTTTTACATTTTCAATACACTTTTTACATTATAAAACTATTTTTCAAAACTTGTTTTTAAAATCGTTTTCAAAACGAAACAAAAAGAACATGCCCATTGGACGAACTCCAACCATTGAATGTGTAAAAACTGGATGGGAATATCTCTTTGATCTAATTGTTAGAATTTCTGGAATGACCAAAATTGACAATCTTACATAATTGAGTAATCAAATTATTATTTAAATAAAAAAAATAAAAAGTATATTAATGGGATTTTTTTTCCTTATTTCAAAAAGTGGAGAATTACAAACAAGGTGCATGCAACTAAATCCTGCCTCAAAAAGTGTTTACACTCTAATATAAGGAAAACTACTAAAATCGAGAAGTACTAATAGTCCCTTCAGCTGCCTGGGGAGAATTCCCATCAAATAAAGGGTTGTCGAACCTATAGGACTCGCCCCTGTGATCAATATATCTGCTACCACGTTTCCTTCCCTATAGAATGTATTAATGGGATAGTTTATTAACCACTTAAGCAATTTGCCCAAATAGTAATGCAATGGAATAGATAGCATTTTTTTTTTTGTGGAGTTGACTTGTCCATATTAGCCAGCCTACTATATAGGGGAGTGGAGAGGATATATATAGAGTTGCAAGCTATTCACTAAATTAGAATCTTGGTTAAATTTTGGTCCTTGAATTATGCAATTAAAGTTTAAAAAAAGACTTCATTTATCTTTTTTTAATTTGTAATTCAACAAGGAGAGCTACAATATTTCTAGAACAAGATAAACGAGCCTTTTAGTGAGCTATTCTATTAAAAAGTAATGCAACATTCCATTAAGATAATAATTTTTATTTGTTCTTTTATCTTTTTCGGAAAGGAAAATGGTTTTACTTCTCTTTGGATGATATATTCCACTTAATATTTTATATAGGGGAATAATTATATATATATATATATATATTAGTTTTTTTGTCCCGTATAAAAATTTCTCTTAATTTCGAGTTGAATCGTGTGACTTATAAATGGTTGTATTACTAAACTTTTTAGTGAGACAGGAAAAATTAACTTCGGGCAATATTTGTTCATGCAAAGACTGTCTCTAATTTATCTTTTGATTTTCAAAAAAAGTTGAAATTTTAAAACAAGGATATTTCGAAATTAAATCAATAAATGGTGGTGACTGCTCATGACTTGTTGTGTACGTAGTAGTAAATATTCATGTGAAACGGCTAAAAATTTAAATATCCAACGTTCACTTCCAAGTAAATGCATGCAAATTAATCTTTTGTTCATGTTTCAGAATTTATTTATTTTTGTAAGAGATATATTTCAGAATTTATGTTGAAATAAACAGTAGGATTTCCCTTTTTTCTCGTTTAAAGATTGAATGAAAAAGTAAATTGTGGTCATTAATTCTTTTTAATTCAAACTCCTAATTTGTTTGAACTCCTAATTCTGAAATAGACGCTATATAATTAATTTTCTTGTACAAATTCAAAATCCTTAATTATGATGTTATTGTCAGAACAATCATTCACTTATCTTAGAGTAAATTAATACATGAAGTCATGTAAAACTTTTTTTTTTTTTAGGCGACGAAGTCATGTAAATTTGTTTTGACGATAAGTCCTTTGCAAATTTTTACTCTAATAGTGACATTAACCTTACTCAAAATTAAACAAACTGCACAATTCCTTGAAAGTTGACAGGATTATGGTACATTATGCAAAAATATACAATTCTGTTACGAAACCATTCATTCACTAGGTAATAACATATGATATGATGTATAACTAATTATGTCATTGAAAAGGCCATGACATAAGTCAGTCATTATCCGATGAATGAATGATTTCTTAACGTGATTGTAGAGTTACGCTAAATATGAAGTAGATTAATTTGCTCTAATTGAGAAAGGGGGTGGATAGGGGGTCAAGAAATGACAGAAAAATGTTGGAAAATGGTAGTGACTAGTGAGTGGCCTCTCTGTTTTCCATTAGATTCTTTTTCCTCCTTACAATGAGGCTAAAAAGAATATGCACTTAAGCCTCATCTTAATCATGTCAAAGGTGAAATTAAAAAAATGTATGTCTCTCATCTTATGCATATTACTCCTTACTATTTATCATGCCACACCAAAATGTTGCATCAAAGTTGCCAAAGTTACACACACACACATAGTAGGGTCACATCTTGCTACCCTTTAAGCCCCTTTAGATATACACATTTGATTTAGTACTAATTATTCATGGCCCACATCAACCATAGTTTTATTTTGACAATCCTTAACTTTTCCAAGTTTTTCTTTTGTATTATTCAAATGTGCCCTTTTTGTTTAATTTCATCAAATGATTCAAATACACACATTATGCCCTTTTTGTTTAATTTCATCAAATGATTCAAATACACATTATACTTTTGTGTGTGTTTCTACAAATAAAGGAAAAGCATATTACCAGCCGCTTCCTCAAGTCATTGATTTCTTGTTGATTAGATAACCTTTGATTTAATAGAAATGGAAGTCTCCCAATAGTGGATTTCAGTGTCCGTCCCTGATGCAGTGTAAAGCGTAATGTGAAAGTGCAGTCTCTAATAGTGGTGTCCAGTCCCTGTCTCCGCCGTGATGTAATATGGTGTGCAGTAGCCAAAGATAAGCCTATATTAAGGAGGCCAGGCCCCTACATGATTTTTTTTTTTTTAGTAATAGGTATTTATATTTTAATATCCAAAAAAATAATATAAATATTTGGATTCTACGAAAAATTTTATTGCTATTGGTTCATTCAATTTTGTAACCCAAATTTCACCATTGGTGGTGTGCCTATGCAAGTCACCGATCGGGGTGTAAGAGTACACAATGCTAAACGTGGGTTCTATATAAGTGCCTCAAAGTGGTTAAAAAATTGTCGAAAAATAAGTACAAATGTCAATTGTGACTAGACAAATTTCGCATCTTTGAAAAAGAAAAAGGAATTGGAAGTCCACCCGTTGAAATTGTAACGGAATTACTTGGCAAATCAAAGAATAAGAATCAATCGTACAATATATATCATCATTAATTGTCCCAAATAATTTTCTTTTCCCTTCTCCAATCCAAAAGAGCCGGATGCAAAATTTTAGTTAGTGCATATTTATACCTAATGTTTCATGATTACAAGGTTGTCCCAATATCTTCGGATTCATCATCAAGGTGACTGCCTGTGGGGAACAATATACACCGATCACAAAATTTCCAATTTCTTATTACCACAAAAAGGGAATATATAAGTTGTCCAAATTGTTGGTAATCTCTTAGGTAGGTCATTTTAATGACCAGGGTTCGGTTTCTATTTCGATTAAAGTTCGCATCTCAAATTTCTCATTTTGATCACAAAATAAACAGTCTTAATACTCGAAGAGATGGTGACAAGTTTTTCAGTACGTACCCTAATACACAAAGAGATAGTACAAACTCTTGAGTCTTGACAAGTCGTCCAATATCAATGCATAACGCTCAATCTATAGAGATATCATGACCTACTCCTTCTGTTTTATAACAGGTGTCACTTTACACACTTGCATAAATATTAAGCAATAGTTTGAAATTACTATTTCATCCTTTCACAACTTAAGAAATTGAATAAGTAGAGGTGTGAGAGACAAGATAATTAAATATATAGTTCAATTAAATGATTGAGATCTAGAGTGATGGAAAAATTAGAAAGAAATTCTCATTTTTCGTCAAGTGTCACTAATTTTTTGGGAAGGAAAATAAACTAGCTAAAGCGACACTTATTGTGAACGGAAGTGTGGCCTTCAATTTGGTGAAAAAAAAGGACCAAGAGGACAACCGTGCGACTTTATCTGAAACCTTAATCATCGTCGCTAATTATTCATGACCCAAAATTTGGTTTCATGGAAAGTAGTGGAAGCTTACTCTACTTGATTGATAAATGGTTAGTGGGAATATAAGTGTTAATATTCGGCCGTTTGTATGGGCTAAGGTTTGTTTTGCGGCCTTTATGGGACCAAAACCTAGCACTTCCGCCGTCACCAAAATTAAACTAATTTCTAAAAGAGATGCACAATCTCATGTAATCGATTATTTCCAATCCTCTTTCTCTTCTTTTATATTATTATTGTCAATAGTCTTCGGTTCGGTTTGATGATGGACGGTTTGATAGGTGATATTTCAGTAATTAAATTTGATAAGTATGTTTTCTTTGATCAATAGAAGCGATACTTATTGGGATATAATCGCGACACTTCAATAGTTAAACTCAATATTTCAAAAGACTAAACACAATACTTTAGCACCTAAAAATAGTATGCGTTACTTCATCGCATAAGTTTAATGAATGCACTACGCAATGTTTGTTGTTTTAACATATACATGCATGTGATACTTTTAGAGGTTAAACTAATACTTTAGTACTTAAAAACAATACACGGTAATTCAACACCTAAATTCATGCGATACTTATTGTTTTTACATATACACAAAGCTTCAATACCTAAAAACGGTACGCAATACTTCCACACATAAATTCAACACATAATATACACGTGATAATTTAGAGGCTAAACTCAATATGCGTACTGTTTGACCGTCAGACATGCCAGATACAGCCATTTGTGTTTGGTTAATAAGTATTCTTTGGGATTTCAATTGCTAAAACTACCAATCTGTAAACTTTAAAACAAATAAAAAATAAAATAGTGAATTGAGTTGAGAATCTTGATGATGAGATTGGTTTGAGAAAATGAAAATAGGTAGGTGGCGCGCACGAAGTTGCATGTTCAATCATCCAAAGTAAAATCCTAGCTATAAGCTAATCTTCAAATATATATTAAGGTGAAATTTATAGTCCATAAAGTATTTGATTTGATGGTTAATTTAATAGTTTTACATAACTCTATTAATATTAGTAATACTTTTAGAGTGCGTTTGGCGCGCGAAAATGAGAATAGATAGAATGAGCATTTGATTCCTAAGATTAAAGTTTCTATGTTTGGTACGTATAAGAATATGATAATTTCAACTATTAGAGGGAGTTTGGAGCGCGTGAAAGGGAATGGGAAGCATCTCATATCCGGAACTTAAAGAATTCCTCATTAAAGGAATCTTAGATTGCATTTTAGATGATATAATAGTTAAAATTATAGATTCCTATATGTACCAAGCATGAGGATTTCAATCTTAGGAATCAAATCAGATGTCCATTCCCTCTATTCTCATTCCCGATCGCCAAGCGCACCCAAAAGGCAATCTAATATTCATTTGATGAGGGATTCATCGATTCCCGGATATGAGATGCCCTCATTCCCATCCTGATTTTCGGGCGCCAAACGCACACCCTTAGTTTAAAAATTCAGTTATTATAACTAAACCAATACATACTATTAATTCTTTGTATGTCTTTGTAGTTTATAATTCAAAAATAACTTGTAAATATTTTAAAAAATATACTTTACGAAAAAGTAAAAATAAATTCAAGATGTTCGTGAACCTCACGTAGAGCAAAACTTTAATGTCTTTTAATAAATGCTGTGAATTTTGAAAACCCAGACACTCAAAATAGTAAGGATTTGTTCGAACTATTGAATTTCAATATATTGGATATTAGAACCTTTGTATTTAGAATTATGATATAAATTAGTACATAATGAACGGTGCAACGTAGTTATTTTGTGTGGAGCGAGTGAATACATACTTAAAAAAAAAAAAAAAACATTTACAAATCAAATTTTGAATCCTTCCATCCCATAAATCGAATTCATAATCTTAAAATTATAATGTTTCCTTGTTAATCACTATTCGGACCCTCTCAGTACTATTACGTTTTCAAATATGTTTTGAAAATAAAACAAAAGTACATTTTAAACAAGTGATAAATGTTTTTTGCCACATTTAGAAACACTAAAGATATTGTTGTAGATAATGCAACATTTTGCTGTCAAAAATACCTTTTAAAATCGAAAGTTTAGAACTAAACTGGAAATGAGTTAGCTACTTTACTTTCTACTTATCATTTATCATTAATTATTTTTAATAATTTTAAATGCCATTTTTCTTTTTCTTTTTCTTTTTTGGGTGGTCTTCATTCTTGAGGACTGACTGGTCAACAAAGGGTTAAATTAAAACAAGGCTTTCAAGGTGGCGGTTGCTTTTCTTGGTCTTCAAATTAAGCTGCTATTGAGCCACGAGCTGCCGGAGCGGGAGGAAACCGGCGCCGGCTAGCACGAAATTCTAGACAAAAACCCAAATTGGGGAAGCATTATTAAAACCCACAAGATATTGATCGGTCAATGTTGTATTGCTTGCTGTATCATCATCTTCATCCCCACAAAAACGGAGACCTCAGCCCGCCATTAATGGAAAATGAAGGACCACGACACCTTATATTCTGGACAACTGCCCCCCTCTACTTCAATGCCAACATGCCTTAATTTCCGGCCACAATTTTTTTTTTTTTTTCCATTTCTTAACAAAAAGACAAACGACACCTTATAACAATGTATACAATAGAGATTTAAAGAGGGGTTGGGTTTAAGTGTTTGAAATAAGAATGTGTATGAGTTTGATTTAAGGAATGAACCGAATAACATCTCGGTTAGTTTGATTCATTCTCAATTATATGGAAAAGTATAGAATGTGTATAGATTTCATTTGTGAGAAACAAACATGTTAGCGAGTTTGATCCATTCTCAATTATATGGAAAAAAAGAAAAAGAAAAAGGACATTGAGTACCGATAGGATATATATTTTTTTGTAAAAAGAAACAAACTACACTAACTTAGATTAGAGAATCAAATTGAAATCCAACACTCTTAAGACAAATTTATTCCTAAGGAGGCAGTCTTCTGTCTGACTGTCGGATTTTGAACCGTTTGGCCGATGATATTTTTGTCCCTATAATTGAAACAGAGTGTTTTTTTGGTTGTTACATAATATATTTGTTGCGACTCTTTAATTTAATGTGAATACATCAACAATTAAACTTGATATACGAGAGACAATGTTTGATACGTGTTACATCAGCAGTTAAACTCGATATATGAGAGACTATATGTGATCCGTGGTACATCAGATGCTACATATATCTGATACACAACATTTCAACACTTAACTTATAACTATGATATATTCAGCGTTACATGAAATACATCAAATGCTATATGTGATACGCATTATATCACATATCCTTTTATAATATACATACGATATTTTAGAAGTTAACTTCGAGACGTGATTAGAAAGTATGATTCATTCAAAATTCTCAAACCAAACGCATACACATATTTCATTCATGCTTGCATCACTCATCATCCTAATACAACTAATTGACAACAAATTTAGTACACTAACAATCACACAACATCATCATTGACCTGGAAATCTCCTAATATGCATTGAAAGATAGTAGATATAATAGGTCATAGGTTTTATGGAAACAAAATCAAGAATCTGTTAATGATTGCAACTACTTTAAATAATGATATTACACAGAATCCCAAAGACACGCATGACTTGGTTTACACACAATTGAGGGATTCCTCAAGCCCAAATATTCCTTAAAATTTGAAAACCAAAATTGATGAAAAACGAATATAAACTACAGTATTACATTGAAAATTATTCGATGTTAATTTCCCAATTTTTTATCGCTTAAGCAAAAAATTTAAGCTTTTGTCGTATAGTGTCAATTTATGTTACGGATGTATGAAATAAATTTTCTATTACAGTTACTGATCTCATGAACCAATGCAAGAAGAACAAGAATACGTGCCCCTTTATCTTTATTTGGCCTCTTTGAGCTGCTTTTAGCTTTGTTTGGAAGAACAAATGGCAAAGAGAAAATATGCAGCTAAAGAGGAGTGGCGTTAGTCCACAAGATCTTATTCTACACAGCCTAATACTTTTGCTGACCATTTTGGGCAGCTGACCGTGTCGTTTCGTGCCTTAACATGACATAAAACGACTTGCCCGTTGCCCCATTGTGTTGGGGGGGAGTCGGCCTTGGTTTTGGGTTGAAAAAGAGAGAAAACCAGTCCACTGTGAGCACTTTATTCTGTTCAAATTCGATACTTTGCTGTTACTACTTCTGCTTTCAAGAACAAGGCTGCTGTTGTATCAAAAGAAAGAAAGAGCAAGGCCCCTCTCAAAAATAAAAGAAAATACTCTCCGGCTTTAGAAGAGTATATTTTGACCAATCTACTTTTTATTTTGAATGAATGTCAAGATATAATGTCTAAATTAACTAATTGTGAATCACACATAATTATATAAATTTTAAAATCGATTTTTTTATTAAAACAAAAAGTATTTTTAAATTGTACTCCCATAAGAAACGGAGGGAGTAAAGAAGGAGAAAAAGAAAAAAAAAAAAAAAGAAAGCCCTCTCTCTTCTTTAATCACTCTCTAGTGAGTCTCTCTCTTATATTGTCTTGTTCTTAGTTCTTAACATAAAGTGTTTATTGTCTCTCTCTTGGTCGTTGTGTTTTTTCTTTTCTAGGCTTTGAGTCTTTCTTTCTTTTAATTTTTCTATATAGTATCGGGTGTTTTGTCTGTGCCCACCGAAAAACATACACTCAGACTCTCTGGAAAAACAACATCAGAAGTGGGATTTTCAGAAAAAAAGGAATTAAGCCTTGTTAAAAGCCTGCATTGTGGGATTGTACTGAAGAGGTGATTGAGAGACTCATTTTCTTGGTTCATTTGAGAAAAGTGAGAGGATTCCTTTTTTTCTCATTGGCCTTTTCCTGGAATTATTGAAGTGGGAGTGAATTTGAAGAGGTGGATTTTGATAAAGTTTGAGTCTTGGGAAGATTTTCTCTTTTGGGGTCATCATCCTGAATTGGTGTGATTTTGCTCTAAGTTCTGCAATTGTGGATTTGGAGGGAAGGGGATTACAGTAAAGAGAGAGCTGCATGAAGAAACAGTGAAACAATGAGAGATGAAAATTCCAAGAAAAGCAAGGTTCTCTCAATTGATGTTCTTTTTATCGTTTTGGTTTATGGAAAATGTAATTTTGGATTTTACCTCTTCAAAGATCACGTTTTTGCTAACTTTGGTTTTGTGGTTTCTGAAGCTTTCATGGTCAAAGAAGTTGATTAGGAAATGGTTCAATATCAAAGGAAAGGCAGAGGAATCTCAGGCTGATGAAGTTGTCTATGGTGGTGGGCACTTAAATCCTCTTTTGTTTTTTGTCTTTGTAATATTATTCTCCTTAATTTCTTCAGACTACAATAGTCAATTTCAGTGATGTTAGAATTTGCCTTCCCAAGTTGAAAACCATCTAGAAGTTTGTAATTGTCTTTATTCAAGGCAGTTGATTTTTCTGAAGTTTCATATTCATTTTTTTTCCAAAGAATTAGCGTAATCTGAATTATTTGTTTGTTCTGTGGTAATTGAAAATTTTCCCCTCATTTATTTCTCAAGGTGGAGACACTGAGTGGAGGAACAGCTTCTCTGAGCGGGAGCCGCCTACAATCAAGAGAAGTAGAACAGGTTAGTTGCAGCAGTTGAAAATTTTCAAAACTACATATTTTAGGGAAAAATCTACCCAAATTTGTGATTTTTCAAACGTTGTTTAGTTTTAAGGATATTGATTTATGGTTCTCTTTGGTTTTTTGGGGTTTTCCCCTTTTCTTGCAACATTAGTATATTTTTCAACGCCTTTGTGATATTGCAGAGAGATCAAGCAGGAATTCAGAGCGTTCTCGTCGAGGGAGAGTTGATTTAGATCATCCTCAGATTATAAATGTACAAAATCACAGGTTTGTTTGACACAATCTTTAGCATAATCTGTTTCTGATTTTCTAATTTTCTTTTGTAGCTTTAGCATAATGTGTGATGCATTGTTCATTTTGCTTGCAGTGTCTTTGTAGCTACTTGGAATGTGGGAGGAAAAGCACCTCCAAATAATTTGAATCTGGATGATTGGCTGCATTGCGCGCCGCCAGCAGATATCTATGTTCTTGGGTATAATTCTTCAAAATTTTGTGCTTAAGTTGATAAAAGAAGTATAGTGTTTGAGCTAATGTTTTCCCATTCAACAGGTTTCAAGAAATAGTTCCTCTGAATGCTGGAAATATATTGGGTGCTGAGGATAATGGCCCTGCGAAGAAGTGGATTTCTCTCATCAGGAAGACACTTAATAATGGCCCTGGTACAAGTGGAGGTAGTGGGTGTTATACACCATCTCCTGTCCCTGATCCCATTGTTGAGTGGAATGCAGATTTTGAGGGATCAACCAGGCAAAAGGCCGCCTCTTTCTTGCCCCGTCGATCTTTTCAGACGCCTCAGTGCTCGAGAATGGACAATGACATAGCCTATCCACAACCTCGACTCGACAGGAGGTTCAGTGTTTGTGACCGAGTAATCTTTGGCCATCGGTCTAGTGACTATGATGCTAATGCCAGATGGGGAAGTCGGCCTAGTGATTGTTCATCTAGTCAGAGGCCAAGTGACTATTCTTCTGGATGCCGGCCAAGTGACTACTCCTCTGGTTTCCGGCCAAGTGACTACTCCTCTGGTTTCCGGCCAAGTGACTACTCCTCCGGTCGCAGGCCAAGTGACTACTCCTCTGGTCGCAGGCCAAGTGACTACTCCTCCGGTCGCAGGCCAAGTGACTATTCTTGGGGACAAAGGCCCAGTGACTTCTCTAAGTGGGGTTCATCGGATGATGATTATGGTCCTGGAGATTCGCCAAGCACCGTGTTGTTTTCACCAATGTCTTACAGTGGTGGATATCCACCTAGTGAAGATGCTCACAGGATGCCTGCTCATTCGAGGTACTGTTTAGTTGCAAAGAAACAGATGGTTGGTCTTTTTCTTACAGTCTGGGTTCGGAGTGAACTGAGAGAATCTGTCCGCAACCTGAAAGTAGCCTGTGTTGGCAGAGGATTGATGGGCTATCTTGGGAACAAGGTATTCTTTTGAACCAGATTATTGCCATTGTTATTATTCAGTAAAACTAGGAATGCTGAAATTAACTGAGAAGGCACTATTTCTCATTGCAGGGATCCATTTCTATCAGTATGTCATTGCATCAGACAAGCTTTTGCTTTGTATGCAGTCACTTGACCTCGGGACAGAAGGAAGGCGATGAATTACGTAGGAACTCTGATGTGATGGAGATCCTCAGAAAGACCAGGTTTCCTCGAGTTCAAGGCGCTGGAGATGACAAATCCCCAGAAACTATTCTTGCTCACGAGTAAGTCACTTAGTAGTTTCTTCAAGGATACTGTTTTTTGCACATAATATGTGCAAGATTTTTTGCACATAAAGTGCATTGAGTGGGCCAAATTACCTTCATTGCCCTTTAGTGCAGTACACATCAAAAATCCACTAAAGGGCAAAAAAGGTAATTGGCCTACTTTATGCACTTTATGTGCACAAATTCTTGCACATATTATGTGCAAGAAACATTATTCTTCAACAAATTACTTCCACAGTGCATCATGATGGATAGAATAGTGTGTGCAGAAGGACTAAAGAGCATATAGTTAGTTAGTGGGAGCATAGTCAATGCCCTGGATCCTGCAGCGAAAAAGGATCTAACTTTGTCGTGGATACGATTATTTGATTGCATGTGTTTTGTCATTTGCCTTGTATGCTGTTCCTTAAACATAACTAAACGTGAATTTATGCATTTCATCTTAAACATGCCTCTGCTGGCCATATTCTGACCTTGTTTGCTTTTGATTTAGTCGAATTATTTGGCTTGGGGATCTCAACTATCGAGTTGCCCTCTCATATCGAACTGTTAAAGCACTTGTGGAGATGCAAAACTGGAGAGCATTGTTGGACAAGGACCAGGTAATGATATTTCCACCTTGTTGAGTGAACCATCATTTACTCAATCTAAATTCTGCATTTTACCCATTTTTCGGTTGGACAAGAGTTTCAGCTAAGTCTTTGGTCATTGGTTTTCTTGGTGTAGTTGCGAATAGAGCAGAGGCGTGGTCGTGTTTTTGAGGGATGGAAAGAAGGGAAGATATACTTTCCACCAACATACAAGTATTCCCATAATTCAGATAGATATGCAGGAGATGACTTGCACCCAAAGGAGAAAAGGCGAACACCAGCATGGTATGACGACAATGATTTAAAACAAGACAAACTGTGCTATTTTTCAATCAAAAGAAGTCTCAACCTTGACATATAAAAAGCTAAAATTGATCCTTCTAACTTTTTTTTCATCTGAAGGTGCGATCGCATTCTATGGTATGGGGACGGTCTTCAACAATTATCTTATGTCCGCGGTGAATCAAGATTCTCAGATCACAGGCCAGTTTCTAGTGTATTTTGGGCTGAAGTTGAGTCAGTCCCCAGCAGGTTAAGGAGAAGCATGAGTTGTTCAAGCAACAAGATTCAAGTGGAGGAATTGTTGCCATACTCCCATGGCTACACAGAACTCTGCTTTTTCTGAACCATAACAACTGAATTGGGTAAATATCCCTCTCTCTGACTTTTTTCCCCTTCTTTTTTTTCCTGCCATTTTTCATTCTTGTGGGGCTGTAGTTGTGGCATGTGAAAATCCTGTGTCAAATGAGAAAATCATTTTGTTCATAAGCAAACATTTTCTGATTCTTGAATATTAAACAATGCATGCTCACTCCACATAAAAATCATTTGGCCTCTTCCATTTTGCAGGAGGGAATTGCTTTAAACATACTCAAAACCTGAAGGGGGTGATGGGGACATTCCTTCCCACTAGCCAAAAAAAAAAGTAAGTCATGCATGCTTCTTCCTCTGTCTATACTAAATATTCTTTTTCCCTCCTGGGGTCTGCTGCTTATACATGTTTATCCGGAAATGATTGAGAGAGTGAAAATGTAGAGTGCTATGAATTTTCACCATGTGCATCGCCACTCGGGTTTCTTTCTTTACTCAGAATCTTTTCTACTGTTTCTTCTACCAGGTGTAGATATGGATAGCCCTCAATTCTAACTGCATACATCTATTCAAATTCCTAGCAAATAACATGAAGAAACAAATTGAAGCACAGTTTTAACAGATTTTGACAAAACCCCACTTGAAAGGAGGTCTCAAAACTATGACCTAGCATTACATGAGGTATTTTTGATCAATCTTTTTCAGAGTTATATGATAGAACTGAACTGAACATCATAATGCAAGTGTTGTACTAACCAGTTCATCATCATCATTTCAGATTTTCATCATGGAAAGGGGCTGCTGCCATTCAAGTGGGGAGATTAGCATTATTTTCATTCAAGATTCTTTATTTCTTAGGTTTTAGAACTTTAGAGATTCCACTTCTGCAACAGAGAATGAATGAATGAATGATACAAAGGGTTGAGGAATAATCATTTGGGCTTTTGCCTTTTTGTTTTAAAGATCTGACGTATACACTCATTGCTAACGTGATAGTTTTAGAAGAAGAAGAAGAATAGACTAATGAAGGAAGATTTTATTTTTCTGTTTTACTTGATTTCTGTTGAATGCCAATGATTTTACTGAAAAGTTGTTTTCTTGGTTTTCTATCTTCTATCCGTTTCTCTGTCTATACTTTTTTTTTTCCCCCTCTCTGCAAAAGCAAAGAAAAGTAGAAGACAAGTTTACAGAATGATTCAGAAGTTTCATTCTTTTTAAAGTTAAAGGAAGGGGAATGGTGCTGTTCCTGTTCATATTTGTCTTTTCTGGCCTTACACAGACTGTGTATATTATTGGCCTTTCGCATGCCATATTTGCCCTCTGGGAATCTCTAAATTATTGGCTTTGTGTTCTTCAATGTCCTTTGCTTTCCGTGAGCCTCAGGCCTACTCTATGCCTAGGACTAGGAGAACATGAGGCTGAGGCATGCAAATATATCAATTATAAACCTTCGAAAACTCACAATTATCCACGTTACAATAAAAAAAGTCGTGTTTATAAATGTATATCGAATTTATTTTATATTTAATGTTATATTTTATATTTAATGTTATCTAACATACTAATAGAAGAGACGTGTTAATAAATGTATACTCCAACTTATTCAAAGTGAGTGTTTTTTCACACTTTTATATACTCATTAGAGTAGTTAATAATGACTCTGAGTCTTAATGTTATGGAGAACTGGAAAAATCATTGATGTGATAGAATATTACATCATACCAAATAATGAGTGATATAGGTAAACTAAGTAGGGTAGAAATAAATTTGAAAGAGAGTCTTCATTTTTGGTCAAACGACTCTAACTTTTAAACAACATTACATTTCTAATAAAATAGTTACTTTGTATTCTATTAAGAGGGAGCATAGTGCATATTTCTAACGAAACAGAGAGATCTTATAATTTACGAAAATTAATGAATCAAGAAACTAACATAACAAAGCTCAAACACCTAGACTGGGAACCCCTTTTTTGAGAATATGCAATACATATCTTTTCCTCCTCAAAACACAACTAGAAAAGACCAAAAATTTCTTCATGGAATTGAAAAAAGAAGATGGACCAATTCCAATTTTGTTGGGTAGTAAGTTCAAGTGAAAATTGCAAAGGAAATGTGATATAATCAGTTCTAGTAACATTAACATTGTCCTGAGAAAAGAGTGCTTTCAAATTGGTCAAACTGAGGAAGAAAGGAAGGAGAGGGAGAGGGTAGGTGAGTCCCACAGTACATGCTAAGTTCAAAAGTATATGCAGAAGTGGACAATTCCAGTTCCCCTCATACATCTTTGTGAATTTGAAATGTCATTGTTCTTCTGCTGCCTAAAGGAGAAGCCAAACCCAACTATTATCCATTCAAAAACTTAACAATCACTAGATTCTCCTTAGTTTAATTGGCTTAACAAGTTGCATGAATAGTTTAATTGGCTTAACAAGTTGCATGAATGATGAAACTTACAAAAGAATCTAACTATAACTCGATCGGATACCAACCCACTGAAAAAGTCGCGTTTTTATGATAATAATTCATTGTCCCATTGAAAGAATTGATATGAAACTGTCCAAAACGATTCACTAATGATATTTTTCCGTCCCATCAAAAAGGTCTGGTTTTTTAAAAATGAAGATTAAGGAGAAGCAAGTGTTTATTATGGGGAAATAATATTAGATTAGATGTTTCTGGTCCCAATTGGCCAGAATGGGCAAATAAGTTGACCTAGAAAAGGACCACAGGCCACTAAAACAGCTTGTGTCCTTGTTATGAAAAGAAGGGATTTTCAACATTAGTGGCCCTCAGAGATGATCATGCTATTTTACTCTTTGGAGTTGAAACACAACACCTTCATTTCCACTTTTCCTGTTGCTGTCTTCATAATATCACTACAAATTAAAGAAGACATACAAATCTCTTTACAGAAAAGAGCCAAACAATATACATATTCCGTTTCAATAAAAGAGTCATATATTTCACTTCTCATATTCTTATTAGTATAGTGTTACGTTAACCAACGCTTAAAGAATAAGTATAGAAGTGAAAAAATTGTACTTTCGGAACCATACAAACTTATACTTCTTTTAAATAGGACTCTTCCATTAAAACGCAGGTGTATGCAGTAAATCACTGGTAAGTGACATCCCAATAAATCTGCAAAAGTCTATGCACATCTTGGTCTTTTTTCTTTTTACATTGATCAGTACAGTTTAGTTCTCATAACAAAGGAAAAAGAAGCAATAGCATGGGAGATGAGGAAAGAACCAACCATTTGCCTGTTGAACAATTAGCATTAACAAAACAGCAGAAAAAGAAAGGAAAAAAGTCACTGTGCGTTCATCATAAGCTTTAAGGCATACAAGTGATAAAAGAAAAAAATGACCATATGTGGCATGCATGCATCATATGCAAACCAGCTAAGGAAGCATGAGAACATCTGTATCGACCAATAACTGTACGTTTACTACGTGCTACTATTAAAATGACGTCGTTTGGCCTAAAACGATACTGTTTCATCAAGTAAAACGACATTGTTTTGATAGTGACACGTAGTAGGTACATAATTATAGACACAGATGTGTGATCTGACTCAAGGTTAGCTAGCTATATAGCCAAGTTTGTACCCAAAATATCTACAAAATGTTTAATCCATTCCATGTTTGCACCTATATGTAATTAGCATATATTTGTAGTCAGAAAACTTTGTGAAAATGGCAATATCCATCAAGTATTTGTGATAATATATATATTCTTTGTCTCATGGGAAGAGTTATATATGTTTAGAAAATGGACGATTTTTTATCAGTTTGAATGTACTTTTGGCCTTAAAGTAAAAGTACTTTTTAAAATAAGCTCTTGTAATGAATAATAGAAGAAAATACTCCTTAAATTCCATTAAAGACAATTCAAATGAATAAATAGTGAATTTTAAAGTACAAAACGATGCCATGCCTCACCAGCACCTAGAGACCAAAATGATTGATGGGCCCTAAGCAAAAACTATCCAAATCGGACAAAGAGGCCCACAATCGAACACTGGGGTTTGACCCAAGTTAAATCGAAGGAGGCCCATTCATTATTTAGGAGTTTCTCGACTATATACCCATTCGAGAGTTCCAGTTCCGGTTCAAGAATCGCTGATCAATAATGATTTGAACTAGAGATGGCCATATCTACAAATCGGAGCATTTTGACATCTGACCATTTGTGTACTAGCACTATTCATATTTGAATAATGTGATTTTACTACTTATAAATTCATTAAATTGCCTTTATGCACATCAATTATTTCCCTTGTGTTATCATGAACTCGAAAAAATATACACACGTAATGAAGTGAACAATATTGAAATCTTACTCGTCGTACATTTATTGTCGATTTTAAGGACAGAAATATCGCTGTCAGATTATCTCACGGTCACACCATTGTTTATTGTGAACTAATAACAAAAGGATTGAGGTGCCTATTAGGAAAACACAGAATCGGATGAACCACGCCATTGGAGACGGCCCCTGTTCCTTCCATGTTCAACTCTCGTCTCCCTTCTCCCAACCCAAAGTCAAAGCACTGAACAAGCGCCGCGATCACGCCGTGCGAAACCGCCAAAGCCAGAGCGGCGCTGGGGCACCCTCTTCTTCCGCCGCCAAACGCCATCCACTTGAAACTCATCCCTTCGCCTTGGCATGATTTTCCCACGAATCTTTCCGGCACAAAATCAAGTGGATTTTCCCAAACGCTCGGATCCCTCATGATCGGAATCAAATTCAGGTACACGTTTTCACCGGCGACTATGTCGTATCCGTTCTTGCAATCTTTGACGCACCTGCGGAGTATGAGGGACGCCGGAGGATGGAATCTTAAAGTTTTCTTAACAACGGCCTGTATATAATGAAGATTGGGAATGTCGGAATCTTCCACTAGCCTCTCCGATCCAACTACCGAATTGATTTCTTCTCTGAGCTTCTGGAAGACTCGAGGGTGGTTGATCAACTCCGCCATTGTCCATAACAATGCGTCAGATGTTGTATCTGTTCCTGCCATCAACATTTCCTGTTGCAGCAATTTTTAAAATTATTTTTTATTAGAGAATAAATGTATCTCATTATAAACACAATCACGTTTGGATAAGATAACTTGTTATGAATTTTAATATATAACATTTAAAAATAAGTAATTTGTCACAATTATTTTTTTCATTTATGACATTATTAGACGTGATTGAAAATATAAACCGGTCTGAAAAGTTTTAGTGACGACTTTTGGAGATTCAGGCACTAAAACGTCACTAAAGTCCAAAATTAGTCACTAATGTTGCAAATTGACTCGAACAATAATACGTACCCAGAGGAAGTTTTTGATGTGATTTTTGCTAAGCTTCATTTCACCATTTTCGTCCCTGTAAACTTCCAAGAGCAAATCCATGATATCTTTCCTTTCCTTCATCTCACGTTCATCCATTTTCCTTTCCAGGATTTCATCGAGTTCCAAGAGCAAAGTCTTGATCTTTCTCCCATGGTGACTAAATCCAAGCTTTCCCAAGGGACCAAATAACTCGCCCAAATTGTACTTTGGAAGGGTTTCTAAAATCTCTTTAACAAGGTTAGAAATCGTCCAGCTCTCGTCTTCCGTCGTGCTCATCAGAACCCTGCACGTAATAGTGTTAATCATTCTCGACAACTCCGATCCGATATTGCAAGCCTTCTTTTCTTCCGAGCACTTCGCCATTGTTTCCAGCAGCTTCATCATCTCCTCCTTTCGGATATCGCCAAAACCCTTCACCTGAGGCGGTGGCGGAGCCACGTATCAGTATGGTTGACTTATTTAAAATATACCCTATTAATATTACTATGAAAAATATAACAAATAGTTAATTTTTGTCCTATCAAAATTTAAGAAAAATAGGGATAAAGATAACTTAAATTAGTGTTTGATTTTTATTTTTATTTTTTGAATATCTTGTCCCATTTTGCTGGCAATTTCTAACGCGACAGGAACCCGACACGATATAAACAGATTAGGGTTGAGAATATCAATATGTGAACCCGCAAATTCGAACCTGACATGAACCCAAAATATTCATGAGTTAAATGGGTCAATACCAAGAACACGAATAATTAAACGGGTAAGATTAAGGTTTTGGGGTGTCGACACAGGAATCCTTTAGCCCAAACCAGATAATTCGGACACTACACGAATTTACCACCCTAACGTCTATACATTAGGGGTTTGGATCTGCCACTAACCTGAGCCGCGGAAAGGAGCTGAGTAACGCATAGTCTCCTCATGAAACGCCAATACTTGCCGTACTCGGCGAACATAAACGAATAGCCTTCGTACACGTTGTATCCGGAGCATCCGAATTCAGGCCTGCCGGCGAAACTCGTCTCCTGATCTTTCAGTATTTCTCTAGCAATGGCTGCGTTGGAGACGACGATAGTGCTGGCTGAAACGATTTGGAGACGCATGAGAGGGCCATACCGAGCAGCCAGGGCCTGGAAAGACTTGGCTATGGACGGACCGAGCAAATGAAGATGGCCGATGATCGGCAACGCCGGCGGGCTTGGCGGCCGTTGCCGGATTATTTCGGACTGTTTTTTCAACTTTATTGCATTGGAAGAGAATGAGAAGAAGATGATGATGATGATGACGGAAAGAAAGAAAGCAAGAGAATAGAAAACAAACATTTCGAAATAATTTGAAAACCAAGTCTAATGAGAAATTAAATTAACAATTTAGAGATAAATAGCAACTACTGGCAATTGCCCACCTGTTATAGCTCAATTTGGTGCCGGGGAAGAGTGTTAGGGGGGCAGTGCCCCGACATCTGTATCTCAATCGATGTTGGAAGATTTCTAAAGCGAATAATATAGGCTCATGTATGATGTTTTCATATAATTAAAAAAAGAAAGAAAAGAAGATGAATGTATCTCGATGTCGCAATAATGGTAATCCACTATAATCCGTTTAAAATAAGAGGAATTTTTCACTACAATAATTCAATATTCCAATCATTCCCATTATTTAAAGGTTTATATCCAAGAGGAAGTTTCTTAATATATATATATATATATATGTATTAATCAATAATGAGTTGGTTACTTTTCTCTTTCCATTATATGTATAAATTTTTAGTGAATTTAAGGTACAAATATTTTAATTAAGTGGTTTGTCACAGTTTTTTTAAATTTTTTTATATATATGTGCTTATTTTAAGTCGATTAATATTTGTAAGTGTATATATGAAAAGTAAAAAAAAAAAAAATAAATAAAATTTATTGGAACAAAAAAAAAAAAAATTAGAAACAAGATTCTTCTTATTGAACGTTTGTACGTGTTGATATTCTAGCTAACACTTTCATGGATTGGTCGTAAGAAGGTTGAGTATGTGACTAATGAAAATAGTGACTGTTTCTGGTGTCACATATCGTGCATGGATGGAATTACTTGCATTATTAGACTTTAGGTACCGATAAAATGTTGTTTTATATGTTTGGTTTACATTTTAGTAATTTATGAGAGTTGATTTGTTTAAAACTCATTTTTCTTTTTTATATCACATATCCCTTCGTTTTATTAGAAGAATTCATTTTTTTTATTCATATATATATACAATTCTTAATCGATGTTGAGGTACAACATTTAAACATTTCATTTAACACCATTTGTTTTATTTATATCTTTACTATATGAGTTAATTGTGGACCATATATAATTATATTAGTAAAAATATGAGAAGTAAAAGAATAAAAGTAAAATTTTCTATTAGAACAATATTTGTGAAAGTTGACACTTATGATGGAACGGAGGGAGTGTTTGTGTAGTGGAATCACATGATTCATGCATGAACATAGAGTGTGGAACCAATGTATAGTTTTTTGTTTCATGGATAAATAAGTCTCATTGATGTGGATAGCTTCTTCGGGTCGGATCGATCTGGTTAACAATCACCCATTCCTTCATGTCGGGTCCATGGATTGTGCCAGGCTGGGTTGAGCTATAACGATTCGACTGTGACAAAGGGTCAAAAGGGTTAACTCGATCACACGAATTGAAAAAAATAAGATAATGACGTAATAATTTTAATTACAAATATGTTATAACGAGGGATCGAGTTTCTCTTGACAGTTACATATTTCGACAACTAAACTTATATATATGTGTGCCTTTTCTTTCAATATAGGCGAGCACCGTTTTAAAGACTAAACTCGGTATTTTTAATACCTAAAAACTATGCGCGCTAATTTTTGTTTCAGTATATGTGCAAGCGGCACTACCGATGATAAACTCAATACATAACATATACACGAGTCACAACACGTTTGACAATAAACTCAATACGCTCGTTATTGGACCGTCAAACGTGTTGGATACAAGTGTTTACATATCATGATACATGCACTGACCTTGATTTTCAGTTCAACCGCAAGTCAACCCAATGTTAACCGGGTTCGATCAAATCCGATTTTCGAATAAAATCTAACCAGCGACGGTACTCGTGAGTCAACCGATCGAATCGAATCGAGTTACACACGGATGGAAAATCTAACCCAAACTATAGGGATTTGTCTCAATAATCCTGTCCTTAACGAAATGAAAAAATCGATTTCTAGACAGAAACATCGCCCCGATCGAAATATTTCCCTGCCCACTTGAACCTACGTAATTAACTTCTAGGCAAGAATCCTGAAATCAAAGTAAACTGCTAATTTTCTAATTAAACTTTGTTAATTCATACTTCGAAATGCTTGTTTTCTTTGTTCTTGGATTCTTTCTTTGCTTCATCATCGTCTCCTCTTTTTCTTCCAGGGCAAGAAAATTGCAACCGTTAGTAAAAATCCAGCGCCCGCCAGGCCCTGGCCACCAGATATGGTCCTTTCATTCGTCTCCAAATTGTTTCAAGCAGTTGTGTAGTAGTCTCCAACGCAGCCATTGCTAGAGAGATTCTGAAAGATAATGAGATGAATTTCGCTTCCAGGCCGGAATTCGGCTGCTCGGGATACAACATATACGATGGCTATTCTTTCATGTTCGCCGAGTACGGAAACTATTGGCGTTTCATGAGGAAACTATGCGTTACTCAGCTCCTTTCCCCCGCTCAGGTAAGTGGAACAATCATACCTCTAATTGAGGCGAGATATTTAAAAATTTATCCTTAGTCTCTCTATTTTTCTTAATTTTTGGTGGAATAAAATTAACATCCAGACTAATATGTGGTTCCGCAACTGCGTTCCAGGTGAAGGGTTTTGGCGATATACGAAAGGAGGAGATGATAAAGCTGCTGGAAACAATGGCGAAGTGCTCTGAAGAAGGGAAGGCTTGCGATATGGGATCGGAGTTTTTTAGGATGACAAACAATATTACATGCAGAGTCTTGATGAGCACGAGATGCAAAGATGAAAGGAGGAGGATTTCGAAGATTGTTAAAGAGCTTGTTCAAACCTTGCCTCAGTATAACTTCGGAGAGTTACTTGGTCCCTTGGGAAAGCTTGGATTTAGCCACCATGGGAGAAAGATCAAGACTTTGCTCTTGGAAATCGACGCCATCCTGGAAAAGAAAATGGTTGAACGTGCGATGAAGGAAAGGAAAGATATCATGGATTTGCTTTTGGAAGTTTACAGGGATGAAAATGGTGAAATGAAGCTAAGCAAAAATCATATCAAAAACTTCCTCTGGGTATGTCCTCTTTCTTTTATCCCAATATGCCTATTAATGGATCTTGCCGTTGTTCGATTTGGTTTCTCAACTTGAAAATTTTTCATTTTTGTCATTCAAATGATCCATTAGCTCAATCTGAACTATTTTAATAGACGAACGAATTGATTTAATTAACGTTTCTCTTTTCCATTTACGACCCCTATTAATGAGTGAGAATTTCTCTTGCTCAGTCTAAGATATCTAAAATGTTGTCGAAACTTGATCAGTTTGATTCCTTTCAAAATAATTTTTTCGTGTTGACGGACCTAATTAATTAAGCGGCCAATAAAGTAATTTAACCAAAGATTAATTTTTACGCGACACATACACTTTTGTCTGATAAAAATAAAATTTTCTCCAACAGGAAATGTTGATGGCCGGAACAGATACAAAATCCGACGCATTGCTATGGACAATGGCGGAGTTGATCAATCACCCTCGAGTCTTTCAGAAGCTCAGGGAAGAAATCGATTCGGTAGTTGGATCGGAAAGGCTAGTTGCAGATTCCGACATTCCCAATCTTCATTATTTGCAGGCTGTTGTTAAGGAAAGTTTAAGATTACATCCCCCGGCGTCCCTTGTACTCCGCAGGTGCGTGAAAGATTGCAAGATTGACGGATACGACATACTTGCCGGCGAAAACGTGTACCTGAATTTGATTTCGATCATGAGGGATCCGAGCGTTTGGGAAAATCCACTTGATTTTGTGCCGGAAAGATTCGTTGGAAAATCGCAAGGCGAAGGGCAGAGTTTCAAGTGGATGCCGTTTGGCGGTGGAAGAAGAGGGTGGCCCGGCGCCGCTCTGGCTTTGGAGGTGTCGCACGGCGTGATCGCGGCGCTTGTTCAGTGCTTTGATTTTGGATTAGAGGGAGGGAAACAAGAATTGAACATGGAAGAAACAGGAGCCATCTCCAATGGCATGCTTCATCAACTTCTATGCTATCCTAATATGCATCTCGATCCTTTTGTTGCCAATTGAGAACCAATGAACTAGCTGGACTATTCTCGTCGCAGACTCTCTCACGATCCAATTAAAATCGATATGCGTGTTGATATCAATGAACCTAAAATCGATACATATGTTTTCTTCCTATTGATATACTTGTGCCCCTGAAATCTATACGTATATTATAGGCAATATTTGTTGTTTTAACATTAGGAAAAATCGCACTTTTGGTCTTTTTTCTATACAATTGTTACACTTTTGGTTCACTATGCGTCATTGCACTTTTGGTCCCTCTTCTTTCATGTTTTGCCTCTTTTAGCCCCTGTGACTTGATGTATCCGGTTTTGTAAATCATTTTGGAGCAAAATACAATATTAAAATTTACACAATCACCCTTAAAATGATCTACAAAACCGACTACAGCAAGTTTTAGTCCCAAAACATGAATGAAAAAGACCAAAAGTTAGAGAATTGCAATTATTAGTAAAATTCCAGCACCCACCTGAGTCGCCGATCATCGGCCATCTTCACTTGCTCCGTCCATCCATAGCCAAGTCGATGGTCCCTTCATTCGTCTCCAAATTGTTTGGGGCAGTTCTGTCGTCGTCTCCAACGCAGCCATTGCCAGGAAAATTCTGAAAGATAATAATAAATTGTTAATTAATTACTATCTTCCATTGCGTCGAATCCTCAGTAATATTATCTTCAATTGCTAATGATATTCACAAATTACGGAATCAAATCAGGGATTAATTGTAATAAAAAGTAGTTATGGTTTTTTCTTTCTTTTTTATCTAGAAAACAAATCTTGATAACGAATTTGGGGCTCATTGAACCCTTCCTATTACATTTTTCCACCCACCCGAATGTGGATTTGATCTCGAATCTAAGCAGATGCGGGCGTGCGATAACACCGCTATGTTGCAATCGTTTTTGATAACGAATGTTTTATTTAAAATTATTTAATAATGACCCTCAAATGTTACATTATCTTGTATTACTCGAAGGTCATCTCAAAAAAAAAAAAAAAACTTGTATTACTCGAAGGGGGTAAGAATTTGGTAAAAAAAATGTTAGTCATAAGGGATGATCGAATTTGCTTGTTTTGGTCAACATGGTCAGACGCATCTTTAAGGTGCCTTGGAGTTGGAGGCATATGGAATATTTCAAACAGATTTGGAGAATTTTTTTATTAGGATCCTACATCCTATCAGCCAGAAACTTTTTTATTTCCCATAAATATCGTTACCTTTTTAAAAATGGGCCAAAAATGTCATTATAGCCTTTGTTGCCGTTAGTCATGACGGAAGAGTATACACGAGCGTTTCACATGCTTGTTTTTCGAGAGTATATTTGTCCATGCATTAGGAAATTCTTTCTCAACAAAACAAGTAGTTCTCACAAACATTTTATAATATACATTCGATACTTTTTGAAATAAAATCAATATGCGCAATCATATACATTACATTCGTTACTTTTTGAATTAAACTCGATACGTGCATGATCATACAGTACGAGCAGCTAATCCGAATCCTATCGAGATTGGTTAATTTGTACTGTGGAATAAGTAATTTGTTTTGCGTAAATTAGTAGCTATTCTGGGATTTTGATTTCGTAAGCGTAGTTTATCTTCAATCGTAGCTTTAGATCTGAATCAATGGCGCTGAAATTTCTGAACAAGAAAGGATGGCACTCCGGAAGCCTTCGTAACGTGGAGAAAGTATGGAAAGCAGAGCAAGAACACGAAGCAGAACAAAAGAAATTGGAAGGTCTCCGGCGACAAATCAAAGAGGAAAAAGACCGTTACGATCTCCTCCGCGACCACGACGGCGATCAAAACCACGCCGTTTCGAAAGAAAGGTTAGAATTTCTTTACGATCCCAAATTTGCTATACGACAATCGCAAAATAATACCTCTTTCGAATCGTTTCCAATACCCGCCACCTCAGCTGCCGCGAGCACAGCCGCCGTCAGCCGAGAAACCGCCTTCTCACAACGACGCGTGGAGGAAACTCCATTCCTATCCTCTGCTCCTGATGAAGAAGGAGCAGGAGGCTCGCAACCGGCTCGCGAATATCCCGGTTCGGATGGCGGCCGCGGTTAGAAAAGACAACGAAAAGCGTGAATCGGGCAGGACAAAGCGCGGGAATCGGGCTGAAATTTCTGAATCGGAGAGGAGGGAGAGGCGACTGGAGATGCAGAGGGACGCCGGAATCTTCAATGGGCACAGAAGAAAGCGTTTGGCGAGGACGGAGGCAATGGATGCAAAAGAAGCGGCTCACGACGGGACGGGGAGGAGTTCACGGGGGAAGAATTTTCTCGACGGGGTTCATAAAAGGGTAAATGGTATTGATGAAAATGGAGGATCTTCCGCCATGGAAGAGAGAATTCGAAGGAGAACGTATTATCTGCAAAATGCATCAGAAGTAGCAGAGGGCAAAGCTTTTAGACGATGAGAATATCATTATTATTATTATTATTTTGGGTAGGGAGTGCATTCGTGTTGCGTCATAGTTATCGGATTTAAGTTGACCAATGATTTTATAGCACTAAAATTAATTGTTACTGTAATTTACATAAACATGAATATTTTTGCTTGTACTCAATTTTTAATGTAAAAAATCCTAATGAAATTAATAGTCCGATGATAAAATCAGTCTTGATCGTATCATACATATCATAAAATGGTAATATATTTAATACAATAGATGTTAATTTGACTAATGTATAATTTTTTTTAATAGAATTTTACTATTTTATTTGATCGATTTCAATCCTATCACTAAATCGTGCATGCGATTCTGATCTTGCAAATTAACTATAATGCAGTTCTTGACTACACTACGTGTTTTTAGTAGAGTAAGTTTTGAAAAATTATTGTCATTCTAACTAGATATTAGCATAACAAATTTGATCAAATTGTGTTACAAAACAAAATAAAGACAAACCTCATCGGTGTTTTTGTTCTTTGAATTTTTTCTGCACATGTAAGTGTTATAATAATTTTATAAAATTTAAAGGAGGTAATGAATTTTTCACAGCATCTCGAAGGAATTAAATATAACTTAATTAATGATGTAATTTTTTTGTGAAAAAGTGAGCATATAAAAGATCAAATTTTACAGATACTATATTCTTATTTTATTATCATATTTACTACTCTCTCCGTCCCAGTCAAAGAGTTCAGTAATAGGGAAGGAATGAGACGGAAGGAATAATTTTTAAATTAACGTGTTTGTTTAGACACTTAAAAAGGAAAAAACGGATGGAGCAATGAGAACATATCCATTTTCCCACTTCACGCGCTCCTCCCCTATATCCACTCGGGTCATGTCAGTTTTTTACCCCCTGAGTGAATACTGTCAGTTTTTTTTTACCCTGAGTAGATGCACGGGAGGACGCATGAGATGTAGATACAGGGGATCTGTTCTGTGGAGCCATGTGTTACATTATTTTATTTGATTATTATTATTTTTTGAAACTTATGTGTTGCATTTACTGCTCAAAACAAACATTGGAATTTAATGGAGAAAAGTCCACAGATGCTATCAATGCTAGTTTTCCTCAGACCAAACAAATTGTTTAATCTAATTCCAATAGATTGCATAAATACATCCTCTCCTAAGTCTTCTTGCTTGCTTGAGCTTCTATTCCTACATTAATTTGTAGTTCCATTTGAAGCGATGAAGCTCTTTCTTCTGTTCACTTTCCTCCTCCTTTTGATATTCCCTTCAGGTATAGCCGTTTTCTTTTTCTAACATTAATTAATCATTTTTAATTTGTTCGATATGGTAAATTGATTCACGAAGTCTTTTTGAAAAATTTGTGTATTTTTTGCTGCAGCTGAAGCCGTTAATAGAGGGTCGTGTGTGGTTTGGCTTTCGAAATCTTATGACGAGTGTCCAAGCGATAAGACGCATATTTGTGCCAAAGAGTGCGCCGGATGCCAAAAGTATGCCGTTGATGGGAATGTTACTAGTAACTGTGATGAATATCAGGGCAGTAAGTATTGTTCGTGCACATATTTAGCCCTTAATGTTACACTATGTGGTCATCAGCCTGGTTGCCAGTAAGCAATATTTATTACCGTGAATAAAATATTCTTATGAGATAAATGGACACTTTGTGACCATAAAAATACTTCCTTAATTTGTGTTTATTTTCTTGATTACCATGGTTCGATTTGTAACTGTGATCAAACCAAAATGCATATATTGATAATTGTCAGAATTACAGATCCAGCCTGGAATAAAAAACTAAATTGTTTAATAATAATAACTGAAAAAATTGATACATTGGATCCTACGTGATATTATCTTCAATTGCTAATGATATTATTCATTACCGTATCAAATCTAGGATTAATTTTTTGGAATAAAAAATAGTGATGGTTTTTTTTTTTTTTTTAATTCTTTTTAATTTTGGAAGACAAGTCTTGAATTTTATAAATTAGCTGAAGAAATTGATCTGAATCAAATTTCAAAATTGTACGTTTCACAATCTCTGATTTCAAATTTATACGTTTGAAAACAAAAAAAAGGAAAAACAATATGGAAGCTCACATTTTCATCCCACGGTTCAAACCCGTAACGTTACAAGACTTTTCCGTTAACCACAATTCCAACTCTTCCCCCTCGTACTTATAAATAACCCGTACTCGATTCTCCTAATTAACAAACTATTTACAATTCTGATCTCTAACTCCGGCAGCCAGTTATATCTAAAGAGATGATGAAGTCCATTGTTTTGCTCAGCTTTCTGCTTCTCCTCTTCTTCTCAGGTACTCTTGTCAACGGAAACGTTACCTATTCTCACTTCTTATTCTTAATATCGTTTTTCAGTATTAGAATCGAGATTGTTCTAATGGAATAAAAAATTATATCGAGCACTAATTAATTTGTTTATATTTGGTTGAAGATGGTGCGGAATATTGCACGATTCAGATGCCGAGGGAGCAGGGCGGGTGCCCAAACTTGACGCAGTGTGGGATAAAGTGTGCCGATTGCAGAGGGTTTGCCCGAGGAAGTAATGTAACGTTTTTCTGCCAAGGCTCCGGTTGTTATTGCGTGTTCGAACCCTCTAGGGGTGATTGTAGCCTTCACCCTGGATGCCCATTATTGTAGCCAAAACAATAAATTGTCAATTAATTACTTCTAACTTTTTGTGATCTCAATGCACCGTTTCTTATTATAAGGATTGGGTTTTTTCTCTATGTTTTTTTTGGGTTAATTTATCTTGCTTATTATAAGTAGATGCGATGGGTTAGGAGAAAGAAATTAAGAGTGTTTGCCAGCAAAGCCCTGCCAACAAATAAGGCAGGAAAGGATAAAGGTAACACATTGTTGTACGCCGAATAGATTGTAGCACCACCAGGGGTATTTTTCTTCTGCGTCCTCGGATGAGATGATGCCCAAACAATTTTATATTCAAATATTAATTGGTCGTGTATTAGCAGATATATATATATATATATATATGGGTCAGCAATGTGTTGGCACTCGAAATCAAGACATTGTTGGGGTGGGACTTGCCAATCGATTCATAACTTTTCGCGAACTAACCGAAACCCCGATCTCTAAATGCCCCTTCAACTATGTGAGTATGCAAAGTAGAAATATAGAAAGAGTTCTTTCATTCGAATAAAAATAAATTTTCAAATATGAATTTTCTATTGTAACAGAAGGAATTAATATATATTAACAAATTACATATTATTTGTCTAAAATAAAATTAAAAAAACACATCAAGGATTATTGTAATTAAAAAAAAAAATCACATTTTGTATTGGAAAATTTTCTAATTAACTAATTAGTTGAGGAACTTAATTATGAGTCAAACATTTAAAATCAACTTTTCAACAAACTTTAATTTATGAATTTGTTAGAATATATTATTAAAGGACAATGAATGCTGTTAATGCTATTAATTTGGACTTTCACCAAACGATTTGTACGCAATGATAACTTTACCGCAGCACGTGAAATCGAATCCCGTGGGGTAAAAAGTTGTAGGGGAACTCACATCACCAAACAACTTGAGTTGCCCTTCGCTGACGTGGCACAGTATATTGGAGGGCAGAGATATCCTGCTCACAGGCATCCAACGACAAATAGGACCAGGGCTGGGTACGAACATCTGGGTGGACCCTTGGATTCTGGGCACGGGAAGACCTACGCCGCATCATTTTCCTATGGGATTCACACCCCACCCCCTAGCGGGTATCCGATTTAATGCTGCCAAGCTCTCTTTGATGACTAGACGGCAGGAAGGATATGTCGGATCCCGGTGAATCTTAGTGCACCAAATGATATATGGATATGGCACCGGACAAAAGGGGGCGACACTCGGTGCGTAGTGCATATCACCATATTATGGCAGGAACTGGTCAGACCTCACAGCAGACGTCGCCTGCCAACCGAGACCCTCTCTGGAAACATATCTGGAAACTCTCCATTCCAGCTCGGGTCCACCACTTCCTTTGGCGGTGCTGCACTGTTACACTTCCAACACAAGAGGCTCTTCGAGCGCGCCTCATAGGCCCGACGTTTTGCCACCTCTGTTATTCCGGTTCAGACTCGCTCTGTCATCTGCTTTTCGAGTGCACGTTTACGAGGGAGGTGTGGCAACTCGCAGGTTGTAGGGAGATTATTGATACCTACCGGCAACCTGTAGGGAACCTGTGTCTGCGAGAGATTATTCTGCGGGTTCCCCCTAGTATCATGGAATATATTACCGTGGCACTTGATCTTAGATGGTTCCAAAGAAACAGGCGCTCTCATGGGGAATGTGGAATGAATCCATTAAGTATCATGCAGGCAGCGGCGGCGGCATTGCGCAACTATCGAGTAGTCAATCAGTGGCCGGAATGTGATAGCAATGCTCTATCCTTCGGGAATCTACTGCAGCAGGGCCCCAGGGTATCTCTGTCTTTTTTGATGCTGCTTTTCACCAGTCCACCCGGCGGGGGGCATTGGAAATCTTTGGACGTGATACGGATGGATCTTGGTTGTTTGATATTGCACGACGCCTAATTGATGTACTCTCAGCGGAGGAGGCTAAGGCTCGAGCAGCACTCGCTGCTCGTCAACTTGCCGCAAACAGGAAGTGGTCGCATGTGTCTTTTATTGGGGACTCAGCAGCAGTGGTCCTGGCCATCCGAGGTGCTGACAAACTGCACTTAGGTTTGCAGCACATTGTGGAGGAGACGGAGGCGGGAATTAGATTGGGAGGTCATCAAGGAATCTTTTGGGTGTCTAGAAATAGTAATGTGGTGGCTCATTCAGTGCCTCAGTATGGGGTTATGATGTCATGTGGGGAACGATAGTGGCCTACGCCCCGTCATTTGTATCTCAATCGTTGTTGGACGATTTTCAGCGCCGTTAAATTTTAATACACGTCCTTTTAATTTCAAGAAAATAAAAATAATAATTAATCAATGCCTATTTCAATAAGTGTCATTTCTTGTAGAGAATATATTCCATACTGGTTTTTTTTTTTTTTTCTAAAACAAAAATCAAAATAGATTCCTTTTTACATAAAATATGTCATTTTTATTAATTTAATTATAACTTTTGTCACATTTAATTACTTAATTCTTTCAATGTGCTATACTAAGAATGAGGGTTAACATATTTTAAAAACAAATTGTAATTTACATTATTCACTGAAGTATTATTAAGAGTGACTATTTTAAGAGTAATGATACACTTCTCAAGTAATTTTCTCAAATTTTCTTAACTCAAGTGTGGTGTCATGCATTCATCGGTCAATAATATAATATTAATAATTATTTTATAAAAGTGTAGCCAATGAATGTATGATACCTCACTTGAGTTAAGGAAGTTGACAGCTCATTACTCCTATTTTAATATTTTCTTAAAGTGTTAGTCGAACAATTTTGATATGTTTTCATTATTTACTATTTTTTGCACAAGGTATAGTTACATGACTAATTTTCTTCAAGATTTAAAAAGAAAAACATTTGATTCGAAGACATGAAATCAATTTTATGCAAAGGAAAAGGAAAATTTTCCTAAAATTTGAAAAAAAAAATTGAGCTACTCCATGATATGCCAATATGAACCTTGTGATATATTGTTGTATTGTCGGGAGACTCACCCCGCATTGTATGAGGCATGTTAATCGTTACTGGACGAATTCCAATATCTTTACTTTAAAAAGTTAAAAAAAAAAAAAAAACCTCGTGATATATTAATTGCAACTTTTCTTCCCATATATTAATTCCTCATTATTATAAATTTATGCGAAAGCAATTCTTTTACCCCAATTACGTACCATTAGAACACCACCAAATATCACAAAATTTATTCCATTTACAAATTATGTACGATCCGATCGATCAACGGTTTACAATCAAAATCATATCATGAATTTTTTTTTTTCATATATGTTGTATTCTAAAGTTTCTATTAGCTTATGCATTTTCAAAAAATAAATTTTTTTTTTTTAAAGACCAAATCTTGTATACAACAGGTCAGACTGTCTGAAAAGTATTGCGTGTCGATTATAAAAACACATGTATTAATTACCCAAATCAGACCAAGAGGCCCTAAGCAAAAATTATCCAAATCGGACCAAGAGGCCCACACCGGAGTTGGCCCATTCACTATTTAGGAGTTTCGATTCAGAAAAAGCCGGATATCGCCAAAACCCTTCACCTGAGGCGGGTGTTTAGCCCTTAAGAATGTTACCCTATGTGGTCGGTCATCAGCATGGTTGCCAATAGGCAATATGTATTAAAGTGAATAAAATTCTCTTCTCGATAAGTGGACACTTTGCGACGATAAAAACGCTTTCGTAATTTGTGTTTATTTCTTGACTAGTCTGGTTCGATTTGTAATCGTGATCAATAACCAAATTGTTTATAATTGAAAAAAAAATTGATACGTTGGATACTACGTAATATTATCTTTAATTGCTAATGATATTATTCACAAATTACCCTATCAAATCACGGATTAAATTGTAATTAAAAAAATAGTAATGGTTCATTTTTTATTTTAGAAAACAAATCTTGTATTAATAAATTAGCTGAAGAAATTGATCTGAATCAAATTTCTAATTTATAAGTTTCACAATCTCTGATTTCAAATTTATACGTTGAAAACAATGATATATTTCTTTTAACCTAAGCATCCCAACCGTTCAATCCCGTGACGTTACAAGATGTACTCTCCCATTAATCACTACTCCAACCCTCTCCTTCGTACTTATAAATAACGCGTACTCGATTCACCTGATTAACAAACTTGAAATTTTGATCTCTAACTCGTTTCTTTTTTCCTCCTAATTATATTTCCTCTCCATTGAAGAAGAGATGATGAGGTCCATTGTTTTGCTCAGCCTTCTGGTTCTTCTCTTCTTCTCAGGTACACTCTCGTCGATGATAACGCCATTATGTATAGTCTTCAAAGCAGTGGCGGAGCCAGGCTCCTGATGTCAGGAGGGGCAAAATAAGCATAAATTTTTTTTTTCTTAAATAGTTACCACTATCTAACACCCCCCTAAAATAAGTGCTACTTTTTGATGATATTAAGAAGTATTATGAATTTAAGCATACAAATTAAAAAGTATTGTATTTTAACTTTGCCCTTAATTATTATAATTTTTGGTGGGGAAATTCCTCAAATATTCCTAAAATTTACACATTTTATACTATATTAAGTGGATTTTAAAATTTGAGGTGGGGCAATCCCCCCCCCCCCCCCCCCCACCATCCATTCATGCATGTGTCTGGTTCAAACGCTAGTTTCAATATTAGAAAAAAGATTCTTTTAATGGAACAAAAATAAATATCGAGTTAATTTCATTAGTTTATATTGCAGCCGAAGGCGTCGAGGATGGTGTGAAAACTTGTACGATTGAGATGCAGGGTGGGTGCCCTAACTTGACGAGTTGTGGGATAAAGTGTGCTGATTGTAGAGGGTATGCTCGGAAAAGTAATGTAACGTTTTTTTGCGAAGGCTCGGAGTGTTATTGTAGGTTCGACCCCCTTTTGGGTGGTTGTAGCCCTCAACCTGGATGCCCATTATTGTAGCCGAAACAATAATTAATCAATTGGTTAAGGCCTATTTCACTTGTTATTTTTTGTGATCTCAATAATGCACCCTTTCTTATAAGGAATGGGGTTTTTATCTCTTTTTTTTTTTTTTAATAAATGTCATCGTTATATTATCTTGTTTATTAGAAATGGATGCGATGAGGTTAGAAAATAAGAAATTAATACTATTCGCCAGCGGAGTCCTGCCAACAAATATGGCCATTCAACTATGTGCTTCATTTTTAAAGTGTGCTATAATCATATTAGTAATCGTATGCAAAGTAAAAATTAGAACCAGAATACTTTCATTTGAATAAAGATAATTTTTAGATTGAAACAGATGAAATATGTATTAACAAATCACGGATTATTTGTCAAAAATAAAATAAAAAAACACATCAAGATCAAGGATTAATTGTAATAAAAAAAAATCCACATTTTGTCTGGAAAATTTTCGAATTAATTGATTAGTTGAGGAACTTAATTATGAGTCAACTTTTAAAATCAACTTTTCAACAAACTTTAATTTATGAATTTTGTTAAAATATTTATTTAAGGATAATGAATGCAGTTAATGCTATTAATTTGGACTTTCACCAAACAATTTGACGAAGAATAGTTTTCCCGTAATACGCGGGATCGAATCCCATCAAGAGAGGAAAAAAATTTGTTAAAGAGCCCACGTCACCAAATCAAAATAGATGTCTTTTTACATAAAATGACATTTTTATTTATTTAATCATAAATTTTGTCGCATTTAATTTACATACGTAATTTATTATCTAATATTCTATAACATAATTACTTAATTCTTTCAATGTGCTATACTAAGAATGATGGTTAACATATTTTAAAAAAAAATGTAATTTACATTATTTTTTTTGATAATAAATGTCATATTTCATTACTCAAGAGGGAATCGGTGATACAACTTGATCTGATAATAATCAGATACAAACAGTTGAAAATAAACTAAATTAAACATATACAGATCTAAACAAGTAGTAATCCGTACAGATTTAACTATTAGAACAAAAAATTGCCATCGCACTGGACAAATCATGTACCGAAGTATGAATTCGATCTCGAATTTGCCACTAATCTTCTGATGAAAGCCCCTAACCGACTGAATCTTCACTTGATAATAATAAAATACCCATTTATTTATGGGGAAAAAAATCGCGTTTATTCGGGAAGACGAGATCTCTACTATGAGAGAACAAAAAACTCCCATCATGGAAGAATACAAAAATAAACTAAATAGAAAATAATAGAAAAGAAATCTATTTCCCCCCATCTCTCATAGGAGAGAGATCTCACATAGGAGGGAGATGGGGGAAGGAGATTAGAGAAGATAGAGGCTAGGGTTTAAGAGGAGGAGAGAATGTAATTTACATTATTCACTAAAAGTATTAATTAAGAGTTCAAGCGTGACTATTTTAATATTTTAATGGCCCCGTGAAAGTATTATAGTCTTACCATGTATATAGAACAATTTTGATATTTTTTTCATTATTTACTATTTTTCGCACAAGGTATTTTTTTCATTATTTACTATTTCTCTTCAAGATTTAAAAAGAAAAATATTTAATGGGAAGACATGAAATCAGTTTTATGCAAAGGAAAAGGAAACTTTTCCTAAAAGTAATTGCAATTTTCTTCCTATATATTAATTATCCCAATTACGTACCGTTCGAACACCACCAAATATCACATAATTGATTCCATTTACAAATTATGCACGATCCGATCAACGGTTTACAATCAAAATCTAAATGTATAAGTGGAAATAAAATATAATGATTTTTTTTTTTTGGTATGTATGTTGTATTCTAAAGTTTCTATTAGCTTATGCACTTTCAAAAAATAAATTTTTTAAAGACAAAATCTTGTATTCAACGGGTCAGACTGTCTGAAAAGTATTGCATGTCTGTTATAAAACATACGTATTAATTTTAGTCGGTGATGTATTGCGTAATGAGTTTAACTTTTGATGTATTTAGTTGATAATGTATCACGAGTATGAGGTTAGCCTATGATGTATCATATATTGAGTTCAGCCTATGATGTATAGCTTTTAACTCTTGATGTTTTGCAATTATGTTGAAACAACAAGTATATATCGCATGTGGTGCGTATCGCACCTGTACGTGAATAAAATACATGCATCAATTTTATTCTCTAATGTATTGTTTATTAATAAAAACACGCGTATCGATTTTAAGGACAAAAGTATCATTGTAAGACCATATGTCTGATAGCATGAGACTCCTTTCTTTCTTTTATTTTTTAAATAAAATTTGTTACCGAACATACAAAGCTCTTCCACATAATTAACATTAATTAATCAAATCTTTATTGAGAGTAGAGCATTTGGTACGATATTCACGATATCGATAAAATTGATATTCAAATATTTCTTCTTAGAAAGGGTGTCCCAAAGTTCCTCCACCGAACTGTAATACCAAATCATCTCCAAAAATCTCCGTCAAAACAGACATATGCCAAACCTGAATACCTCCTTTCTTTTTCTTTTTTTCTTTTTTTTTTTCTCTTGAGCGGGAGAGGGAGAGAGATAGAGGTATAAAAGGATCAATAAGCCCACAAATTAAATAAACACTTTTCTTTTCAGTCATCTGAAATGGCTAGATGCTCAATTTCCTTCCTTCTCTTTTTCCTTGCTGTAATTATAGGTATGTGTGAATTTCTATGGTTCTTTGGTATCTTTTCAAGCATTTTCTCTTGCGATCTTTAAATCCCATGAAGTTTCAATTAATAAATATATATGTCACATGTTTGAATGATTATCGTAATATCTTTTCGTTAAATATTTTAATATTGATGGTGAGTAATTTATGAATTTGTTTTGAATATTAATTAACTAATATCCGTTATTTAAACGGATTCTTTAAATCATTAATTCTTGTAAATGAAACAATCGATTGAGGTATTGTGAAACGATAATTGTTAAATGACGAATTATTATTATTATTTTTTCAATAAAAAATGCAGGAAAATTCATGGAAACAAAAGCAGCAGGGTGCGACTACTTGGATAGCATAGGAGGAGGATGCCCTGATTTGAAAGCCTGTGGCGACACTTGCAAGCCGTGCTACCGCGGCGTCGGGGTTGTTCGGTTTCACTGTGTAGCTCCCGGCGGAGGAATACTCTGGTGGATATGCCGCTGTGAATTTAGTAACGGAGCACCGTGCCCACCTCCCGGACCGCCAACTTGCCCCGCCCCAGGCGGTGGTCATCAGCTGCCAAATGTCAAGAATGTTAACTCATCATCACCTATTATGCAATTTCCATAAAATAAATAGTACTCATATACTAATGAATTAAATGCTCGGCCATTTTCTCATTTCCTTTTTCTTTTTCTTTTTTTTTTTTATAAATATATCATTTTGGGTAAATTATTGGAAGGAAAAAAATTATACTTTTGATCCTTTATCTTTAGCGTTGAAATAGTTTTGGTCCTTTTTATTTAGAGTTTTGGCACTAAAGATATTGGAAAATTTGGTCTATTTTACTAGTTATATGAGGTTTTTAGCCACTTTAAACACTTTAGGCAAAATAAGAAAAGTGTTGGGATCAAAATTTAATAGTCAAAACTTGTAGCAATCATAAATTTTAAAATTGATTTGAATAAGCAACCATTGTGACACATTTTGTTGTGAATTTACGACCTAGAAGTTTTATTTTAAAATCTTCTATTGGATTTGAAGTTTCGATAATTATATTTGGATCTAAATATTTTTAAATGTTTTCATATAGGGACCTAAAAACTTCCTTTTTTAAATTTTATTTCTTTTCCCAAAAATATGTTTTAAAAAACATTCCTTCAACTGAGTTAATATATTGACTTAATTTCCCAAGGAAATAATACGTACACACCCATTGAATACCAAACTTCCACTCAATAAATATTATATTGGGAGGAATTGAGTAGCGGCTTAGTGGTCTAATTACAAACGAACACATTGCAAAGGTCACGAGTTCGCACTCTATCCAAAGTATAAAGAGAAAGAATTTAGAGGTGGAACTCAATAGGAGTCCCATAATGAAAAACAAAAATCCTATTGACCACATGAGCTGACTTTTATTAATTGTAAACCTTTTGAGCCAAAATTTAAAATTCAACTGATGAAAAACGATTTTTCTAAGGAAAGTTACCTCGGCGCTACTTGAATTCTATGACCCGGAATTGAGCTTATTTTACCCGGCGAACTTTACATATTGAACATGGAAACAGAAACAAGAGTAAAGCGGGGCTATCCTCTTGTTCCACTCCGACGCCCAAGTCAGTAAGAGATAAGAGATAAATATGTTTGATCAAGTGTTAAAGCTGTAAGAAAAATGCGTGTCTCAATCGGATGTGATTGATGCGTTTATATAGATTGTCTTTGAAATCTGTACGTTGGACTGCCTCATTATGATCGGTTATGGTCATTAAGGGATTCCATGATTCCAGCTCCATTAATAGGATTTAATACATGTGTAACAGACACTGGCTTAAATGCTTTTGTAATGGACACCGGCTTAAATGCTCTTGTAACGGACGTTTGAACCTTTATTCCATTATTATTGTCTTACCTCCTCCTCATGACCGGCACAGTATTTAAGACCATTTATGTCCCATTTGGGCCAGTGACCGGACCTGGTAACTAATTTGGGTGCCCACCAAGACCGGCTAACGAGTGATCTGGGTCTCACGTTAGGACCCGGCTAACGAGTGATTTGGATCTCTCGTTGGGACCCGGCTAACGAGGGATCTGGGTCTCCCCATGGGACCCGGCTAATGAGTGATCCAGGTCTCCCCTTTTAATGCCACTTCTAACATGGTTACCGAACTCTATCAGCTAAACTTTTCTCTCTTACCCCGGTTACTGTTTTACCGATCTATCCTCGAACCCTGTTTTATGCGTTTTACCTTTCTATCTCATCCATTTGGGCCTATTCTTTGCCTATTGGGCCAAGTCCAATATCCCACTCACTTTTAGACACATCATCAAAATTCAAGAAACTTTTTTATTTATCAATAATCTGAGTATTTAATTGTTCTAACCAAACTTTGAAAATAATGGGAAAATGACAATAAATGTAATAAATACTACATGTAACCGAGAAACTTGCTATTTTGACTTATATATCCCTCCTAATTAATTTTAATTTGTAGTCATTTTGTTTTTTTACTTTTTATTTCTCTCCAGATCCATTTGAAGAGATGAATCTCTGTCTTCTTCATCCTCCTACATTTGCTCCTCTCTTCAGGTACGTCACAAATTAAATTGTTGATCGAAATTCGAAAATTGACAATTCGATAAATTAATCGTATGTTATATATATATATATATATCCTAATTTCGATGTTAGACAATTTCTAACGCTACTAATAGAGTTTCTACTTTCAAATTAAGTTACATATATAAAAAATTGAGTGTTTTATAAGTTGTGTATTTTTTGGTTTAATCGCAGCCCAAGCCGGAGACAACAAAACGATATGCTTGGTCGGGGTTCCGACAGGCAAGGGTGGTTGCCCGAATGAGAAGTCGTGTGGCAGTAAGTGTGCCGACGGTTGTGAAAAATACGCTAAAGGCAACGTGAGTGGTTTTTGCCAAGGATATGGTAACTTGGATTGTTTTTGCCAATACCAATATGAAACCCTCAATGGTATCTGCACTCCTCAACCTGGCTGCCCGATCCAATGAGTAGGGGACAAATATATTAAACATGACGTGTATTAACTAGTATTATTGGACCGTTTATAGCAATTGTATCCATTTTACTAAGCTAGTTAGTCATTTCGGCTAACTATTACTTTATTCTATCCGATCTTACAAATTGCTCCTTTTTTATTTTTATAGATCGTCATTTCAAGCGTTGCTGTCGGTGGATTTTTTTAAAATTTTTTTTTGGTTTCAGCAAGCTTATAAATGTTATTGTAAAACATTTGAATTTTGAAAATATAAAATTTTTTTAATAGAATAATGAAAACAATTGTTAAATTAATTTCTTGCACTATATGATTATATCTTTTGATTTGTATACAAACATCATATTTGCAAAAGTAGGCAGGAGCATCAAAGTTCAACTAATATTCTACTCATATATAACTTATAAGAGTATTACTCCACTTTTTTACATATAAAGAATTGTATTTGAAATTATACATTTCGACTCTGAAACAGTTATACCGTAAAAATCTTTTAATGTTCGTGACAGGTGTAATACATACATTTTATCGGGATTATATCAATACATCAGATATTCAAATCTATTCCAAATCATATCATTAATTAATATTCATTAAGGAGCGTTTTTTTTTTTCCCCAAATTTTACCCATTCGATCTTGAGAGGTATAAGAAGGTGAATAACAAGAAACTCTGATGATCACTTTCGTTTGAAATGGCTAGAAGATGCTCAACTTCCTTCGTTCTCCTTTTACTTGCTTTAATCGCAGGTGCGTACGCCATAGTTTTTGAAATCGCAAGCTTCAAATTCTGGGAAAACTTTTATAATTTAATTATTCCATTGCAGGGAAATTGATGGAAGCAAAAACAGATTGCTTTTACTTGGATAGAATCCATGGGGGGTGCCCTGATCCGGGGGCCTGCGCCAAGACTTGCGAGCCGTGCTATCGCGGCATAGGCACCATCAGGTCTTATTGTATGCCACCTGACGGAGCCCTGATCCTTTATTGGACATGCCGTTGTGTGTTTGAGGATGGCGCGCCTTGTGCGCCTCCCGGGCCGCCGCTTTGTCCGGCGCTCTCTGAAATCCCGCTGCCGGAATTGGCCTAATTATCTCGTATTATTGACATGAATGAATAACAATAATAGAATGAATACATGTTATGTGACTTGTATTAATGTAATGTAGCGTTTCAGTGAAACATTTCTCATCTATCAAGCTAGCCGGCCACCACCTCTTTTCAATGTTTGTTTCTTCGTTCTTTTACTAATTGTGTATACCCTAATTTTAGCACATATAACAGTTTAAGGCACAAATCCAAATATTATGTACCTAAAAAACATTGAAAAGTAAATTACGAAATGCGTTTTGTTAAATTATAATACATATATATATGTATTTTCAGTCCGGTTTTTGGTTTTATTTTTCAAATTTGACTCCAATTCACAAGCCAAAATTCATATTCAAATTTAGAATTCGAATTCGGTTTGACCCAAACACTGTCCGTCCCTATGTAATAAGGGATAAAATCACATGTCGCGAGCACAACATATGATCTGAAGCCATGTAATAATGTAAGATGTTAAACAAGCAAGCTCACACAATTCCTTTGTACTCCCTTCATTTTATTAGAATAGTCGATTTTTAAATTTTTTTTTTATTATAATAGATAGTAGTCAGCCTTAAAAGAAAATTGCTTTTATTACTTTTACTAATATAATTTACAATTAATTAACACTTCTAGTTATAAAGACTAATGCTGGTCATAGAGTTTAGGAGTTATACACGATAAAATAGTTGAGAGGCTCTAAAGATAAATATAATGTTAAAAAAGGAAAAAGAAAAAATTCACTAATTAAATGATAAGGGTCGGATCGGGCCGGGCCGGGCGGGTTCAGTCAATTGGGGACCCGAGCCTTACCATGGGCATAGTCGCAAGAACTTGTTCCCCAAGACGCCTCCTTTGTAACATTTCAAAATATATTCACAAATTGAAACAAAAATCTGAGAGAGAGAGAGAGAAGAGATTAGCGACAGAGAAGAAAGATGGAGTGTGTTTTCGGGTTCGTAGGAAAAGGGTTTGCTCTGGTGGTGGCGGACACATCGGCGGTTCACAGTATTCTTGTTCACAAATCCAACGAAGACAAAGTCATGATCCTTGATTCGCATAAGCTTATGGGAGCTAGCGGCGAAGCCGGTGATAGGTATAGCTTTTATGCTGGGATTGATGTTTTAATTGGGTTAAGATTGCTGATTCGCTTTAGTGTAAAGTTGGGAATTTTTCTAGATGTTTTAGGTTGCTGAATAGGGTTTTAATTTTTCCCCCTTTCTTGTTGATGTTCTGATGTGGGTTTTGGATCTTATGACTTCTCCGTAGCTGATAATTTCTTATCATTCATGTCTGTGCAATTACAGTTGATTAATCCTTTGGCCTTTCCTGAAATTGAACCTTAAAAGTAAAAAATAAAAATTTAGTATTGGTTTGTGGATTTTTCCCAGTTCTGATTTTTCCCCCTTTTACAGGGACGTTTCACTACGTCCTCTGTGTGTGCTGTTATGTTCCATTGTAATTTTCCTTGGGAAGTTCCTAATTGTTTACACATATTGCATTGCTAGTTAGACATGCTTAAGGATTAGATTCAGTCAAACTGAAGGATGCTGCTTTGTTTGGGATTCTACATCTGTCTACAGTATCTTTTTTTTTGGGTTCATTTGGCTATGTTGTGTGATTTTTGTTTTTCTTTTCTGTTTTGTGATTTATAGGGTTCAATTTACAGAGTATATTCAGAAAAATGTGTCCTTGTACCAGTTCCGTAATGGCATTCCATTAACTACGGCAGCTACTGCAAATTTCACTAGAGGAGAGCTTGCAACGGCCTTGCGCAAGGTGAGAACTTTGAAATCATTTGCTGTACTAAAGCTTTTCTTTTTAAAGGTGATGTTAGGTTCAGTATTGTATATGACTCAAGTTGTTTAAGTTTTGTGGTTTGTGATATTTAGTTCACTTCAGAACCACAAAGTGTGTTGTTGGCTAGGCTAATAGTATTGATTTGTATGGTCTTACTGCATGTGAAGCCTGGAATATTTTGGTAATGTTCATCGATGATAACCTTAAGCTATTTGTGATTGACTCTGGATATGGTCTTAATTTAGCACTTTTTTGAATTTCTTGTTGATTAAAGTCAAATACGGGTCCTAATCAATAGCTTGATTACCTGCTTGCAGAAGACTTCATCTACATTCTTTTTGCCAATGATTTTTTTTTCCTTCGGTTATGTGAAAAATGTGTTGAATGCTTTTTCTGCGTGCAGAATTACGGTCTCGCTATTTATCCAGTTGAAGCTTTCTAGCTTTGTTAGCTTTTTGTGAGTGGGTTCATTGGACTGGAGCTCTTGCTTGAGTTTTTGCTTTGTTGCTATCTAACAGATCGCATTAAACCTTTTCCAAACTATAACCTTCTCCTCCCTTTTCCCCATTTGATGTCTAAGTGTTAAGACTAGTGCCATGAAGATCAGTGCATAATTGATCCCTGAGAGACTAGATCAAATTGAGCTATGCATAGGCCACCGAATCCTATGACAATTGTTTAGATATGATCCAGTTTTCTTGAATTTGCTTTATTACCGTTTAAGTGACTGAGCACGGAATGAAGTTGTGCTCATTTGTTTCAATAGCTGAAATCTTTTAGTTATCCCTATACTGTTGACACTTCACATTGCAAGGCAGATTATAATCTTTGCTCTGTGAAAACTATAGGGAAGATATAATGATCTTGAGCTTGGTGAATCCGTGTGCAGAAGTACTAAGTACTCTTTATCAGCTGCGGAAATTATGATTTGGCACAAAAATTTGTTGGCAGATGCAGCCTATGCAGATGTGCTTTCACTATGTTTCTCTTTCATTCTTACCTTGCACACAAAATGCATTTAGCTATTGTATAGTATCATTTTCATATGAAGAGTAAATCACTGTGGTTTTGCTTTATTATATGAAAGACTGAAGCTGAAACATGCCAAGTTTCTTAAACCCCTGTTAGTTGTTAAAATGTTACCCCCTTGCGGAACTGAAAGGAAGCAAGGACTTTTTTCATGTTGTCCCGAAGATTTAGTTTTCAACGTGTATAAACTTGGCTAATAAATGTTACTGTTTTTTTTTTTTCAGAACCCATATTCTGTGAATATCGTTCTGGCTGGCTATGACAAGGAGACTGGTCCCTCAATGTTCTACATTGATTACATTGCTAGTCTTCACAAGGTTGATAAGGTAGCATTTGGTTACGGATCCTACTTTTCACTGGCTATGATGGACCGGCACTATCACAAGGATATGACACTAGAAGAAGCTGTTGATTTAGCCGACAAGTGCATACTGGAGATACGGTCTAGACTGGTTATTGCACCTCCGAACTTTGTAATCAAGATAGTCGATGAGAATGGAGCAAGGGAGTATGCTTGGCGTGAAACCGTTAAGGAAGTCCCTCTTTCTTGAATTTGAGCTTTTCTTTGGGGACGTTTACTCTATAAGACTTTTTTAAGATTCTGAAATGAATGTACCATGAAATTCTGAAGTTGCTGCTGCATCTTATTTAGTGATCTCTTTTTTTTGAATGTGTTCTCTTCTGTCTTCTGCTTGAAAGTTGCGTTTCTTTGTAAGAAGGTTTCAATGAATGTTTCTTGGCCCTAAATCTGATGGATCGAAATCTTCACTCGTCTCTTTCTTTTGAAAAGCATAATTGCATTTAACAAAATTGATACTTGTTGCATTTAATGTAGTTTAAGATTGTCTTTTCATTTTCAAGACTTAGATAACTAGTGTTTTCACCTGAAAAAATATAATAAATTGCTAGTCCCTCCGTCTCAACTCTTATTTTATCGGATGTCCCCTAAGGGATGTCTCAACTCGTATTTTAAGTTGTGCCATGTAACTCAAACAGTTATATCATTGGATTTTTTTTTATGGTATTGAGAAAGTATCCGGTCACTATGAAATGGTATTCTACTCTCTCTGTCCCACTGGGGGATTTGGCAGTGTCTAGCCGAGTGCGGGTGGCGGGAAGGGGCAGCCACCCACACCTTACCAGCATGAAGCCATTGATAAAAATAAAATAAAATATTTACCTCAGTCCGACAATGGGTTCCAGCATGGGGTGGTCCGACTAGAAGAGTAAATGGGTAAAAAGATGATGGGTGAGAGAATTTATATGAGTGGTAATTTTGAAAGAAATGCAAAATACTATCTTGCGTTTAACATCACCATATTTTTATCATAGATAGAAATTTAAACTTCTTTTTTTTTTTAAAAGCAAATGTAAACAATTTTAAAAAGGTTGATGAGTACTAAGTAATAACTAACCTATGTAACACAAAGTGGACTCTTGAATGCTACGTAGAGAGTATTATTTAGTGCCACATGGCAATACCAGGACAATTCTATTAAACCCACTCCTCCCCTCCTAGTTACAAACCCAACTTCTAATTTCAGGAGCTGGGTTTGTGGAAAGTGGGGGCCCCACTGTTGTGGAGATGCTAGCCCACGCGGCTTATTTTGTTTTTATGGAACCAAGCTCTTCCCCCCCCCCCCCCCCCCCCCCCCCCCCCCCCCCCCCCCCCACCTTTTTTTTTTTCGTTAGACATTTTTTTTAAAATTTCTGGAATGAGCCATGCAACAGTTTTTTTTTTTTTTTTCCCTATATCCGTGGTGTGTTTACTTGATAATCTTTTTTTTTAAATTTTTATTGTAACTTATTTTATATAATATTTTACTAATTATTTAATTTTTTGCATGTAATTTATTAAATTATATAATTTTACGTAATTAAATATTTTAATAAATTATAATACATTTATAATTGAATATAGTTAATAAATTAGAATTAAAAAAAACATAAATAAATGTGTATAAATATGTTTATTGTTGGGACTCGTGTTGAAGTTACTTTTCTAAATTTATTATTATTGGAATTTATAAAAGTTTGTGAGTTTTTCCTTTTCATGAAACGCTGATGTCCCACCACCCTAAGACTATTAGTAAAGTTTAGGGAAAAAAAAACTAGTGGAAAGGTGGAATTACATTAGGATGCGGTTGCGCTGATGAAATTTGGATTCATCGGTTGAAACGAAATGCATATCCCCCGTGCCATCGAGCTTGATTCTTGTCATAAAATGGCGACTCCTTTTTTTTCGGTTTTGCTCTGCAGATTTTTGTCAAATGTTGAAGGTTTAACGGAACAGAACCGAGTAGCGGTGGAGTGAACCGATAAAGCAGCTTTTCTTCTCGGTTTTGCATTCCTTGTTAAACCCGGAACCTCGCGAAGCATTTCATTTACGCGAGTGAGAATTTGGGAATCCGAAGGAGTGGTGCTGTAGTGGTTAGTCTTGAGCGTGTCCCTTTTGGTTTTGCTGCAGAAATTTGTGGGTTTTCATGTCAGATTAGCCGATCCCTTTAATCGTTTCCCGGCATTGGTTCTTCTGAGCCCTGTGCTTTTGTAGTCCATCATCACGCACAGGTAATTTTCAATTTTCATCGAACATTTTTCGTTTCGTACGATGGGGTTGTGCCTTTTTTTTGTTTATTATTTTGATGAACGTTTACGTTTTCAGTGTGTTGCTTTTGGAATGTTTAATTTGTTGATCAGTGTGGTGGTATGGGCTCAGGGTGATTGAGTCTTGGAACCTTGAAACCATGGAACCCTTGACTGTTTTCTGGGGTTTCTTATGTGGGTTTGTGCTTTTTATGTGGACATTTGTGAATCGGTTGTTTTGTTGGGATTAGATGAGTGAGGCTTTACTGAATTGCATTTTGCTTGATTAGCGATTGCATGGGACTGATCAGACTCTTCTGTTGTGGATTCTAGTATCTGGTCTGCCAATTCGTACTATTAATTTAGGCCAGGTTTCAAACTGCCCCTTTTTAACACTTGTTTAGAATCTATGTTTGTTATTATCAAGTATAGGGCTGGAGTGTTCTTAGCTATTGTGCATCACCTGCACAGGTTTAACACTAATTATGCATTCTTACAGAATTCTTCCTTAGATATTTAGTATCAATCAACTGGTATAAAAGGCATCTCCTTGAGATGCAATAGGTTGTAAATAACTCTTAAGCACCAAATATAGGCTTAGCAGTGCGGGATTTTCAGGTCATGATCATCTTGACTTGGTGGAACCAACCATGTCTAAAGAAATGCCATAGTGCCTCTAAATACATGTGATATTAAGTATGCTTAATCATATTTTAATTGAATTCCTGTGTTGGCATCTGAATGGGAACCCTTGGTGCTGCATAAAAGCTGTTTCCATCATGCCATGTCATTTGTGGTCATAGGTTTGAGTTAAAGCTTCTTACATTTGGTCTTATGGGCTTGACTGGGGACTATTTTTATAGCACCATCACTTTTAATGTATGCATGATGCAATGTCTCTGTGTTATTAACATATTAATTCAACTTTTCCTTTTTAAACTGTAGATTTCCTTGGGATACCCTTCAAGAATGGGTAGTGTTGATAATAGATCAGATGATGAATACTCTGTGATTGGAGAGAAAGGCGACATTGGCTTCATTGACTTTGCGAACTGTAAAAGTATTTGTGACTACAATCCGGCTGGGGAAAGTGACATTGTCACAGTATCTGTTCCATTCCCTTTGCATGGAGGAAAGCCTCAATCAGGGCTGCTTGGAGACACTATTTTTGATTCTATCACTATTCAAAACAAAACTAATGTGCCTGTAGATCTTTGGTCAGTGCGCATTTATGATTCAAAACCTGTGGGCTCATTCACTCTTTCTTTAATGGAACCTCCAAATGCAACATCAGATGTGGAATATGTCCAACAATTCCTGGAGTCATTTTCTGTGGAAGATAGAGTATTACTGCCAGATCGGACTCTAACAATTTGGCTGTCCTGCAAGCCTAAAGGTATTGGCTTGCACAATTCAGCCATACATTTTAGTGTTGGAGATGAGATAATCGAGCGTATTGTTTTTATCATGGCTGAAGATAAGGTCTCCCAGTCCTTGGTTTCTTCCAAACCCTTCAACCGCATCAGAAAGAAAAAGCAAGCAATTGTGGATGTATACTCTGATCAGACATTTGTGGCGGGTTCACGTCCTATTAGGACTCCAAATCGTACGGCTAGGCATAGACTTCCTGAGTATCCAATCCCGAGGGATATAAAATACTTGATAGAGCAGCAGGAAGTCCCTGATGCTATTAACCATGGTTTGACGAATCAGAACTATGTTTCCTACTTCCATACATTGCTAGCCCTGGAAGAGATTAAAATGGAGGTTCAGTCTGCATTTCTTGTACTATGAAATATAACCTTTTATGTTTTGTTTATAATTTATAAGTCTATATGTTATTTACTTTAGGAGGACATGAGAGAGTATGACATGGAACATGTTACCTTGAAGAAAAAGGGATTCCAGTTTTTGTCACTTGAGGTTCCTGGGCTTGCGGAGAAGAGGCCTTCACTTGTTCAGGGAGATTGTGTATTTGCTAGACTTTCATCAGAGCGTGCAACTAAGAAGGACCCTTATCAGGTTATTTCAATGTTGCAGTAATTCTTTACCCACCAGTGAAGTTCTTTTATATATTTAGAGTGTATCACATGGTGAATTCAAGTTAGGTGATTGATCTCTGAATGTTCTTTTATAGCTTAGACATCACACATAGTATAGAGTAATCGTCTTGCGATATAGGAAGACAAACATAGTATAGCACTTTATTAATTTGGTTTCATAATCCTTTGCTTTATTTTGAGAAAGCTGAACCTTTGAATGATTATTTTCCCAGGGCTTTATCCACCATGTTGAAGCTGAAGAAGTGTCTCTGAATTTTCCGAACGAATTTCACTTGAATCATCGTCCTGGAAATCTTTATGATATACAGTTTACCTATAACCGTGTTGGTATTCGAAGGTTATATAATGCCATTGAAGCTGCAAAAAGTTTACAGATTGAACTTCTTTTCCCTTCTGAGTCTGGTAGAAAGAGAACAATACATCCTACTCCCCTGGTTCCTATATCTCGCATGCTTAACAAGGAGCAGATTGGCGCAATAGAGATGATCCTTGGGTGCAGAGGTGGGTCTCCATATGTTATTCATGGTCCTCCAGGTACTGGTAAAACTATGACTCTAGTGGAAGCTATCCTTCAGGTTTACACTAGGCAAAAAAATTCTCGAATTCTAGTCTGTGCACCTTCCAACAGTGCTGGGGACCACATACTTGAGAAGATTCTAAGTGAGGAGGCAGTCATAGTTCAGCATAATGACATCCTTAGGTTGAATGCAGTGACACGTTCTCGTGAGGATGTCAATCCAAAGTTGATTGAGTTTTGCTGTCTCAATGATTCTTTCTTCAGTTGCCCCCCATTGAAGAACCTCATGCAATATAGAATTGTGATATCAACATATACAAGTGCCTGCCTTCTTCATGTTGAAGGCATCAGACGAGGTCACTTTTCTCACATTTTCTTAGATGAAGCAGGCCAGGCTTCAGAGCCTGAGACAATGATTCCTCTATCTCACCTTTGTCAGAAGAATACTGTTGTCACACTTGCTGGAGACCCACAGCAGCTTGGTCCTTTAATCTTCTCCAAGATGAGTGAAGATTATGGACTGGCAAAGTCATACATGGAAAGAATGTTCGAAAGTCAGTTTTACTCTGATGGCAACAAAAGCTATATGACCAAACTGGTTAGAAACTATCGATCCCATCACAAAATTCTCGACCTTCCTTCAAAGTTATTCTATGGGGGGGAGCTGATCCCATCCAAGGAAAATGATGAAAAATATTCTGCACTTTTTTTGGACCTTTTACCAAACAAAGGTTTTCCTCTGCTTTTCATAGGCATCCAGGGTTGTGATGAGAGGGAAGGGAATAATCCATCATGGTTTAATAGAGTCGAAGCCAGCAAGGTTGTTGACCTCATCATTGGTTTGATTGATGATAAGGGGATCTGTGAGGAAGAAATCGGTGTCATAACCCCTTACCGGCAGCAAGTTCTCAAAATAAGGACAGCACTTGAAATGTTCAACAAGTTCAATGTCAAGGTTGGTAGCGTTGAGCAATTCCAGGGGCAGGAGCGAGAAGTTATCATTGTATCTACTGTCCGATCCACAATAAAACACAACGAGTTTGACAAGATCCACTATCTTGGGTTTTTAAGCAATCCTAGAAGGTTTAATGTTGCTATTACCCGAGCAAAGTCCTTACTTATTTTGGTTGGGAATCCACACATCATCTCCAAGGTAATTCTGAAGCATATTTATTTCATAAATAAATAATTGTGACATCAGATATTCGTACAAGTTGGGCATTGGCGTTGTGGAAAAAAGCTGCTGTGATGTGACCTTAGGTCATGGGGTTCAAGGTTGCAGAAACAACCTCTTATAGAAATATTAGAACAACCTCTTATAGAAATATTAGATAAGGGTGTGTACATCAGGCCTTAATGGCCTGGTCTTTCCCTGGACCCCGTTCGTGCATCTGTTTGCATCTGTTGCTCTACTCTGCAAATGGGGAGCCAATTTGTTCTTAGATTAACAACATGAAAGCTATGGAGATATATACCAAAACGTGAATGATTCATTGTGTTGTGTTTTTGCAGGATGAATATTGGAACGAGCTTTTATGGTATTGTTCAGACAATGAATCTTATGAAGGTTGCTTCCTCCCTACCAGGGAGGAGGCTGTATGGGAGGAGATGGTAGAGGAGGATGTTGTAGAAGAGCGCATTGCCCCAGCAGTAGACTACAAGGGAGAAAACGCGGAACAGGGTGATAACTCCTTTAACTCAGGGATCCCAGAGCCTGTTTACGATGAAGCTGAATGGTCCGATGGCTGGAAATGATCCGTTACAATGGCAATCGCGGTTGTTCTGGTGTGAAGTTCATGATTTGCTATTTTCTTATTTAAAGTTTGTAGCCGGAAAATTCTTCAAACAATTTAGATATCTTCTGAGTTGCTCCATAGATACTTTATAGGTTTGAATTTGGAGATGCTTTTTTTATCCTTATCCTGTAGAATCTACTCGCTGAGAGTTTTGGATTGCTTTAGACATCAATGTGATGAAGATTTGGCATTTTCTCATTTTGATTTCAGACTTTCTAGCAGGACAACACAACAGCAAATGCAATAGCATCTTTGAATATCTGTTGATGACCATTTCTCCATGGAAAATTGGAAAGATGGTCGCGGTAATAAGAAACAAGTAAGACTACAGTTCCGTTAAGAAATTATTGTGTCATTGGATCTGATGACTGAATAATCCTTCAACGAAACTGTATTCATTTCCACAAGAAACATTCATGCAAAACAACAACAATATTTTTCCTGCTCCTTTAGTGCTCGCTACATTTTCCAGATTCAGAGTTTCTTCTTATTTAACACTGTTCAATCATGTCAGTTAGGCCACGAATGTCTAACTTCACCTACCAAGGACAAAAGGATGCTGAAAACAAGCTAGTTCCAGCAAGAGTTTTATAGGATTGCTGTACAATGGTCATTTCCCTACATGTACAGAGCCGCCACTCTTAAACGTCCGATTCTTGCTTAGCTGGGCTCAAGAAACCATTGGCAACAGCATAAGAAAGAGCCACCATGAAAGGGGAAACCCAGCTGGAATAACTGCTGATTTGTTAATGCTAAATGTTCTCCACTCAGGGAAGACTTCGATGGTTGGTGCTGGATGCGAATGGTTATCAGCTTGTCCTGGAGTGCCTGAATCGGCAGTTGAATCTTGACTTAAGTTCGCCCTAGAAGGTGGAGAAGGATTACCAGGGCCTGCAAAACGAGATGACAAATCAACCTCCTTCATGTTCTTCTGTTAACACTCTAGAACTGTTACCAAAACCTGTTTGAAAACTATAGATTGTAGCGTCTCTGTCACTCCCAATGATGCCAAAAGCATAATTTAACAATGAAACACAAGGGCATGTAACACTTGATTTTTCCATAATAACAGTTCCTATGCTTGCTATTAAAGAACATCTAATACACAATCTATACAAACGCAAAAGTGAACGGCATATGCAAGAAAAAGTAAGCAACAGAGAAAATGATTCATTCTAATGAAGTCATAGTTCATAGTTTACCAGAGATTTGCTGGACTGGAGGTGGAGGGCCTGTTGCAAATGATGAAATTGGGGTTCAGTTAGTCAATGATTAGGGCATAAAGAGCAGAGCGAAATGTGAAAATAATCAATGGAAGAGAAAGCTCACCAGAAATGTGTGGTTTTGGGCGTTCGGGAACTGTTATGCTTGTTAAAGGAGGCAGAGTACCTACGCCTGAGTAAATTAGTTCAAAGGGAAAACATCAATAATAGCCTTAGAGGGAAGAGGCAACAAAATTTACAGAGTTGGAGGTGAGAATTTCAACAGCTCAAATTGTATAGCAAATCAAAACTTAACAAAAAATCCACCACCATGAACATTCATATATCATTAGGTTCTTTAGATCTTCATAACCTGGATAAAATTCATATCATAGTCGGCGAATACACAAGCACAGTACCCTCAGAAGAATTGATTCTAATTTAGAAAAAACTCAACGAAAAAATACCACAAACATGAACTCAATTTGACTACACAATCTACAGATACGGTCAATTCGCGATTTGCGACTGTGCGTGTAAAAACGTAATGAGTGAAGAAATCTCCTTACCGGAACAGATAGACGTGAGCGAGAAGTTAGACTTGGTTCCGTGGTCTCTGATTGGACAGAGAGAGGAAAGAGAGAGGATTCTGGTGGAATTGAGCGGGAATCCAAGGAGGCCGGGCTTCTGAACTAGGTAGCAGTAGCAGACGGCGCTGCCGGAGCGAAACGCGGAATCGACGTCGTTGCAGCACTTGCGCGAGGGTGAAGCAGTCGCGTTGTTCGGAGAAGAGGAAATGTACGGCAGGCACTTTGAGAACTCCACCAAGTCATCCAAACAGTTGGTCGGACCTCTAATTGCTGCCGCCGGAGGAGGTGAAACGGTTCCATTCCTTGGGGGTGAGGGCGTCGTTTTAGCTCCCGCAGCGATTGGAGGAGGCGAAGCAGTTTCGTTCCGGTGTGGCGCGGACGTCGATTGTGCTCCCACAGCTGTCGTCAGAAGTGAAGCGGTTTCGTTCCGGCGGGGCGCCGATTTCGCTCCCGCAGCTGTCTTCGGATGTGAAGCGGTTTCATTCCTTGGAGATGAGGTCGTCGTCATCGCTCCGGCAAAGTTCACGGCGAGCAGCAGGACGGCGAGGATGAGGAGTTTGGCCGTCATCTCCGCACCAGGAGGAGTCTTTCGTTTCCCCTGATCAGCTTTACTGTGTGAGTGCGTGAGAGAGAGAGTGAGGAGAGAAGAGGCGGTTATCGAGGCGGTTCGTCCTTCTTCGAATATATAGGTTTGTTGGCGGGAAATGGAGAGTTTATTGATTTCCCAAAATACCCTCGTCTTAACTAAATATTAAAATTTGTTCTAATTTTTGTCTTTTATTCCAGAATTTTTGTGAGTCTTGTATGACATTAGCTAAATAGATGGAAAATCTAATTTTCTTTTATGGAAAATTTGTTCTTTGACCATGGGCGATAATCAACGAAGGGACCATGTTTATTTTGTGAATATAGGGTTCAAAATGTAGACGAGTTAAAAAATAGTCGATTTTAAAGTTATTAAAATCTGACATAAATATATAATTTTTACAAATTGTGAAAGAAAGGCCGTCACTACTAGTACAACTTCTTCTGCAAATGTTCTTATTGTTAGCATATTTTATGATCTACAAACTCATTACATTACATTATAGCACATAGTGCAACAGATAGAAAAAGTCTTGGATGGAAGTAAATTTTAAATTTGTCTCTAGTTCCACCGGAAGATTTCATGTTTCCGAGCCTAGAATTGTCGAACTTGGGATGAAACTCGGTATCTATGACAGGTCGCCCAGAAGCTAGCGATGCCTCGTTTGTAGGTGTTGAATTCGGAGTAATTTCATTCCTTTTTGGAGGCAGTGACACCATGAAATCGTCTGGTGTGGTGGAATTAAGTTGATTAACATGAGGTTGCTTTGGCACCTGTTTTGGCATTTCCATTGGCAATGGCTTGGCTCTGGCTGGTGGAATGAAGAAGGAAGGATCAGGCGGATGAAATACCGGCAATACCCCTACATAAGAAGAAGAAAATAAAAAAGCGCTTGTAGTCAGGGACGGAATCAGAAATTTTGTATTTTTCTTTTTTATTGAAAACCAAAGTAATATTCTTTTTCCGCGCAATTAAATAAATACATTTACAAACTAAAAGAGAAAAAAAAAAAAAATAGTAAAAGGCCCTCGTCGAAGAATTCGAAGAAAAATTAAGAAGAGGAAAATAAAGAAACGTTACTTTGGCATTGAGTCAACGGAGGCACAGAAACGTCACAGCTTGATAATTGAAAAGACAAAGCGATGCCTAGAAGAGGAGTGGAAGATCTAAGCAACAAACACAGGCAAAAATATCCAGCTTGAGCTGCGTGGTTCAACGCCCGGCAGCAAGACTCCAGCGACGCCGAATTCGCCGCTTGTTCCACGCATTCTCGAAGCTCTATCCCCTGAAGAGAGCACCCCTGAATCTGGGCATTCGCAGCTCGGAAGGAGATGCATAGAAGAATGGCTAAAGCCCTGGAAAATCTGAACTTCTCCATTAATAATACCTTAAACGTTTGAATGTGCATTTTTTATGGTCGATCTCTTGCAGAGTTCTTATAAGTGTAACTTGAGCAAGATGTGAGTTTGATGCTTCTGACCTACTCAGTTCATGAAGTTCGTGTGTTTAGTGATTAATGCAGTTGTGTTTAGTCAAATCACACTTATTTTGACAGTTTTAGAAAGAGTGAAGATACGCCTGAGCACTGGAAAATTACAGTGAATTCTCGTATTGCCTAATGTACAACTGCTTGAAAGAGTATTGTTGGATATTTGGATTTGACATGTAAATGTTGCGTATTGATTGATGTGTGTAATCCTGATAGAAGATTATTGGATACATTTAGAATTGAAATTGCGCTCTGAATTAACTACGGAAATGTAGATGTCACGTCAGTCATTATGGCAATTTGATCACTATGATTCTGAATGAGCGGTTGAATTGTTTATGCAACAACCTCTTGGCCTTAAAAGAAACTATACAATAAAGAGAATAGATCCAGGTGAGAAATCGAGCAGTGGTTCATTGATTAGTCATAAACGAAACAATAGTAGAGGTCGTGAGCTCGAAAAACCAACCCAGGGCAAAGGGAGGAGAATTTAGGGGTGAGGGACCCACTAGAGGCGTTTCCATAAAAAAGAATAAAATAAAAATAAAAATCCACTATTGAGTTCCAAAATTTAACTTGCAAAAACAAGCATACAACGTACGAGGAAAGAATATATGAACTATCATGAATTCAAACAGAAGAATATTACAGTGAAAAGAAATGAAATGGACACGAAAACCACTTCCAAAATGCTTATTTCTTCTACCTCAAGAATCTGAAAAAATAATGAAATTATCATTCATACTGCATTCAATCAAATGGGGTACGTGTAGATTTATGGCTAATGAAATGAGCTCCAAACAGGAAAAACCCTATTAAAATATCAACATATCTATAATCCACTCGAGGAGAAGCTCATCAAAGGTATTTGAAAGCAACAGCTCCAAACATTGCTATCAAACTCAGGAGTGAAAATCTTGGAGAAGGCTCAGCAGCCGATAAATCGGGCCGGATTCCGGGGGGTGTCATAGGCAGAAACCCGTCGGTTTCTGGTGTCGATCCGGGAGGTGTCAGCGTTCCACCACCGGCCCCTGCCCCTGGTGTTTGCAATCCAGGAGGTGTTAGTGTTCCATCATTCCCTGGTGGTGGATTAGGGTCTGGCAGCCAGGAAGGAGGAGATGGATTTAAAATAGCTGGACCTGCAATAAATAAGCTGAGAATGGTCAGCCACCTTTTATCCTAACTGTTTCCAGCAAACACGTGAACTGTTTCAAGCTAAATTACGAGGCGAACAAAGTGATTTTACTTTCCTTTTTTTTATTTTATTTTTTATATATATTAGCAAGAAATAGATAAGATGCTGTAGGAATTTTAGTTTAGGACCATTTAAAAACTATTTTAAAGCAAACTTAATAAAGGAAAATGCAATTTTTTTTTATGCTTAAGGATCGAAACGAGACAACAGTTCAAATTAACAAACGAACCTGGAGCAGGAATAGGGGAAGCAGGGAGAGCTGCAAATTGAACATCATAGAGACAAACATTAGAGTTAGTGAAGAAAAACCACAGAAATAGCACACATACAGAGAATTGAACATAATTTTCCTCTGCTGTAGAAATAAGTATAACATAATAACAGATTATACATATCGTAACACTTTGCATCTTTAAGTTGCATATTTACCTTTGCATTCAATGGGAACACCAGATGTTTTACAAGCGCGCGGAAGGGAAGCGGCAAGAGTTCGATTTAGGGGGATTTGAAAGGCAACCCCCCCAGTGAGAATGAGGCACAAACAATCTCTTCCACTGCTCATGAAGGACTTGAGTGAATCACAGCACTCTGCAGTTGGTGAACTTCCTGATCCATTTGAAAGGTAACTAATACAAGGGGTGAAGCTTTGAAGCATTGAAGAAGAGCAGAATGAACTGGTTTGGCTTTGGATTTGGACTGGCCTAAACATGAGTAAAAAAGCTACAAAAATGGCTGAAAAACCCTTGAATCCTTCCATTGTTGGTGAATCTTTTTGGTGGAATTTGCTTGATTGATTAATTTGATGGTGATTTGGAGGGAAGAATGAAGTTTGTAATGATTTATAGATGGAGAGTTTGACTGGAAAAGACACATAGACAAAAGAGGAGGGTTGAAGGCTCAACTACCGTAACTACTTGGTAAAAAAGAAGGGATTTAGGTAACTAGTTTTGGCCAATAGTGTGATCATATGTTCAAGAAATTTCAACACATAAGACTTGTTTTAAAAGAGTTTTGGATAAGCTGGCAACAAAATTATTTAGGGCATGTTTGGTCAAATTACGAATAAGTCCCCCTATGATTCTGAAAATTACAAATACTTAATTAAACTGCTCAAAAAATTACGAGTAAGGATGATATCGAGCAAAGCTTTAGAGTGTTCAAACTCTGTTCATTTACTAATCGAGTCTAAAATTATATTCGTATTCATTTATTTATTACATAAACGAGATTGACTCTAAAATTGTTAATTTATGAATTGAATCTAAACTTTCATTCTTGTTCATGTTCATTTATTTATTAAATGAATGTGTTTAAGTCAAACTTTTACCAAATCAATCCTGGGACTTGTTTGTAATATGACTAGACCTTGATGAGTTGAATGTAATTTGCCCAATTCTTTATAGTACAAGGGTTGGTAATTGCCTTGCTTCACAAGTTCATAGATTGACTTATTTGTTTTAATCAAATAATTAAAGTTGACCATTTGAGTAAAATTGGGACATGGATAAAGAGCCAAATGTTTGGCTGTGGTTTCCTTTCTTAGTTCAACTAAATTTTTGGTAGCCAAGGAATTTAAAATTATATATTATGTGTATTTGGTAGCCAAGGAAGGTCCCACTGCAATAGTTTGATTACACAAGTATGAATCAGTTCTTAATTCATATTATGAGAATCTGTTTATTTATTTATTTATTTTTTCACATTCTACATTTTTATTACTCCCTCCGTCCTACTCAAAGAGTCCACTTTTAAGAAAAAATCTTGTCCCATTTAAAGAGTCCACTTTGAATTTATTTACATTACATACCTTTACTAATAGAACAATGTGTGGTTCACAATTAACCCTTACTTTTAAAGTAAGGATATAAGTGGAAAATATGGTGACAAATTAATTATTTTAGGTGTTGTACCTCACAACCCATAATAAGTTGTACAAATTTCGAAGTGGACTCTTTGAGTGGGACGGACAGAGTAATTAATATGATTAGACGTGATCCATGTACAACTAATTCATATTTTAAAAAATACAGTATTAAATTATTTATTTAAAAAATTAATTGTATGTTAAAACTCATAGTTTTTTTCTTCCTTAAAATAATTAATCATAGTGAACCAAATAATGATAATAAATTCAGTCCACAAATTATAATTTTGTGTCTCTCCTATATTATTAAAATATATATGTACACAAATTTACATGGGCCCCTAAAGTTATTGGGCCCTTGACAGTTGGGCCATTGGCCACGCCTTGGGCCGGTCCTGGTTGTGAGGCTGCATCTTGTCGCTTTGTTTTTGGCGTCCTTGATTGAAACGAAGAATTTTTTGACTTCTTCAGTGATGGCTTCAAAAGCCAGAGATAGAACTGAAGATTTCAAGGATGGAGTCCACAGATCAGCGGTATGGTTGGGTCTCAGTGAGGTTCATCAATCTTTCAATTATTTTTGCTTCAACTCTGATGTTTCTGGGTTTTGCTTCTTTTTCATCTGAGGTTGGAAATTTTTTTCCCCGCCTTTTTTCCACAGGCCAAAACAGCAGCTATTTTGGCGTCATTTATTATGCAGAAACCCCGAGAAAGAACATCTTTCATGAAAACTGCATTGAAAACGGTAAGATTTCTTGTGTTATTTGAACTTAGTTTGCTTATGATGATCTCCTCAAGAGAAAATGTGTTTGGGATGGATGAGTTAATGGACAAATTTGGTAATTCTGTGACAAAATCCTTTTGAATTTCTAGCTGGCCGGAAAGCATTGAAGCACTGGAACAGTTCTTAATGAAGCATAGGAAGGACTATGTAGATTTGCATCGCACCACTGAACAGGAAAGAGATGGCATTGAACACGAAGTAAGCTTCTAAAATGGTAGAAAGGATTATATTGCTGTTGGTTGTTTCATATGGAATCAATATATGGCATTGTGTTGTACCATTGAATATGTGATATAGAATAAGTTTCCTTTTGACAGGTATCAATTTTTATTAAAACATGCAAAGAGCAAATTGATGTCCTGAATAACAGTACAACTGATGAAGAAGCAAATTCAAGGCGCTGGTTGGGTGATAGTTTGTGTTGGGATTAACGTCTCCAATCCCGCTATTCGTCAGTGGTAAAATTCCAGAAATTACCACGGTAAATAAATAAATAAATACCGTAAAGACGGAAAAATAAATGCACCGAGATTTTACGTGGAAAACCCCTAAATAATTAGGAGTAAAAAACCACGGACCCAGAGGGTAAAATTTCACTATAGTGTATGGAGAAATTACAATCGCTCAAATTTCACACTCCTTAGAATATAACTCAATTCTAAGACACTCAAATTTTACCGCTCTATGTTTACCTCACACAGTGGGTGTGATCCAGAGCACCGAAAAAAAACCTCACAGAAAGAATACTACTCTCTGATTTTTTTTCTCTCTACAAGCTTACAAAAATAATATTTTGTAAGCTTTGCTCACTGCTCTTCGTTGATGAGATGATCCTAAAATCCTTCTGCCTTCTTCTCCATTTATAGGCAAAGCCTTATGCTGAAAACTGCATAAAAAATTTCACAAAAGAAAGAATTGGTCAACAAAGGTAGCCCATTCCTTTTTCCTTTTGCCAAAAAGATACAGCAGCCGATGGTTTTGTTTGGTCAAAAATGAAGGCTTCTAGAAAAGTTTGGCTGGACTCCATCAATTCTCCCCCTCCAGCCACAACCGTCACAACCTGGAGGAGATCTTCAATCGGCTCTCAACAGGAGCCCATCCCGGCAAGTCCGACACACAGCTCGAACTTCTCTTTAGGAACAACCTTTGTCAACATATCGGCAGCATTATCATCTGTGTGAATCTTCTGCAATTTGAATGCTTTCTCTTCAACAACAAGTCTGAGCCAATGATATCTCACGTCGATGTGTTTCGTCCGTGCATGATACATAGTATTTTTGCTCAAGTCTATAGCACTTTGGCTATCACAATATACTATGTAATCTTCCTGTTGCACACCCAATTCCTGAAAGAATCGTTTTAACCAAAGCATTTCCTTACCTGCTTCCGCTGCTGCAACGTACTCTGCTTCAGTAGTCGATAATGAAACACACTTCTGTAATCTCGACTGCCATGAGATTGCTCCCCCTGAGAATGTGAACAAATATCCTGATGTAGACTTCCGTTCATCAAGATCACCTGCCATATCTGCATCAGTGTAGCCGACGAGTGCAGGTATGTCACCTCCAAAAATCAAGCACCGTTTGGAGGTTCCTCTCAGGTATCGTAAGATCCACTTCACTGCTTCCCAATGTGATTTCCTGGGTTTTGATAGAAATCGGCTCACAACGCCAACTGCATGAGCGATATCTGGTCTTGTATACACCATAGCATACATCAAACTTCCGACCGCCGAAGAATATGGAACATCTGATAACTCTTCTCTTTCTTTCTCTGTTGATTGGTGGGATTTCAACTTGAAGTGAGCGGCAAGCGGCGTGCTAACTGGTTTAGCATTCTTCATATTGAACCTCTCCAGGACTCGTTCAATATACTTCTCCTGTGATAACCATAACAGGCTAGATTTTCGATCTCGGGTGATTTCCATTCCGAGAATTCGTCTTGCCGATCCCAAATCCTTCATGTCAAACGTCTTTGACAATTCTCCCTTTAACCTGCTAATCATTTCTGCATTTGGACCAACGATTAACATATCATCAACGTACAAGAGAAGAATGATAAATTTACCGTCGGGGTACATCCGAACATATACACAAGGATCTGCCTCCGTCCTTTTGTAGCCTTGATTCACCATGAAAGAATCAAACTTCTTGTACCATTGCCGCGGTGCTTGTTTCAACCCATACAAGCTCTTCTTCAAGCGACAAACCATGTCCTCTTTTCCCTTGACTTTAAAACCTTCTGGCTGTTCCATATAAATTACTTCTTCTAGATCTCCATGCAAGAATGCGGTCTTGACATCTAGCTGCTCCAACTCCAGGTTCAAGCTGGCTACCAAACCTAGCACCACTCGAATAGAACTCATTTTTACAACCGGTGAAAAAATCTCATCAAAATCAATACCTTTCTTTTGAGTGAAACCTTTTACGACCAATCGAGCTTTGTATCTGACTAGGTTGCCATCATCTTTCTTCAGCTTGTACACCCATTTATTCTTGAGTGTTCTCTTTCCCTTTGGAAGCTTCACTAGCTCGTATGTGTCATTATTCTTCAGTGAATTCATCTCCTCTTGCATGGCCTTTCTCCAGCAATCTTTATCTCTGAAAAATTGCACATCTTGGAAGCTCTCCGGCTCCCTCTCATCAGTAATCAAAATATAATCAGAACTAGGGTACCTCGTAGATGGTTGGCGTTCTCTGGTTGACCTTCTCAGCTGAGATTCAACAGTCTCTGGTGTAATGGGATTCTCTGGCTCCCCCTGCTCAACACCTCCTTCATCATCTACGGTTGACCCATGATCCCCAATGACTGGCTCTTCTTCTTCCCGTTCTGATTCTGGCATTCCTCCTCCTGTGGCATCATCTGTTGGAATGCTTAATGGTGTAATATCAACAACACTATTTCTTGTGGAACTTTCACTATCCACAATTGTATCTCCCACGATCTCATTCTCTTGGAAGACAACATCTCGACTCCGGACAACCTTTTTCTTCACTGGATCCCATAACCTGTAGCCGAACTCTTCGTTTCCATAACCAACAAATGTGCAAGGAAGGGACTTGTCATCAAGCTTTAACCGCTGCTCCTTCGGAACATGCATAAATGCCTTGCAACCAAATACCCTCAGGTGAGAGTATGAGATATCTCTACCAGTCCAAACCTTCTCAGGAACATCAAAGTCCAATGGTGCTGATGGTAGACGGTTGATTAGATAAACAGCAGTGTTAACAGCTTCTCCCCAAAATGACTTAGGTTGTTTAGCCATTTTGAGCATGGATCTGACTCTCTCTACAATGGTGCGATTCATCCTCTCAGCAACACCGTTGTGCTGAGGTGTACCAGGAACAGTCTTCTCATGTCTGATACCGTGCTTACTGCAATAGTCTCTAAACTCTCTAGAGATATATTCGCCACCATTATCAGTGCGCAAACACTTCAGCGGCATTCCGGTATCCCTTTCTACCATTGCATGAAACTGCTGAAAGTACTGGAATACCTGGTCCTTCGTGCGCAACAAATAAATCCATGTTTTCCGTGAGAAATCATCAATAAAGGTAAGAAAATATTTGTTACCTCCTAGAGATTCCACCTCCATGGGACCACACACATCAGAGTATACTAACTCCAACTTGTTGTCTCTCCTCTTCGAGATTTTCTGAAATGAAACACGATGTTGCTTCCCAAATATACAATAATCACAAGGGTTGATTTTACCTTTGGCTATTGGTATGAGGGACTTCTTAGCCAATATGTTTAACCCCTTTTCACTCACATGCGCCAGCCGTTTGTGCCACAAATTTGGTGAAGCATCATCCTCAATAGAATTTAGTTGATCTGCACAGATCACCCCGTGCATCTTATACAGCGAGCAGCATAAACTTCCTCTCGCTATCACCAATGATCCTTTGGTGAGTTTCCAGTTTCCTCCACCCATATGGTGGTGATATCCTTCTTTGTCCAGTGCACTGCTAGAAATCAGGTTTAACCGCAGGTCGGGAACATGCCGCACATCTTTGAGTGTTAATGTGCATCCCACACTGGTCTTCACACAGATGTCACCTATTCCCACTATCTGAGAGACACTATGATTCCCCATTCGGATAGTGCCATAATTTCCGGCTTTATAAGTGGAAAAATATTCCAACTTTGGAACACAATGATATGATGCTCCAGAGTCTACTATCCACTCGATACCTGCATCAGTAATATGACAACAATCTGAATCGTGCGAAACAAAGGTTACCTCATTATCTGAAGAGGCTGTTGCAGATGTATTTTTGTCATCCTCCTGAATATGCTTCCCTTTCTCCTGCTTGAGAAGATAACAGTTCTTTTTGAGATGGCCTTCTTTACCGCAATGGTAGCACCGTCTCTTTTCCCTGGACTTGGATCTATCCTTGAACTTTCCATGTCCTCGACCTCTACTCTTGCTCCGGCCCCTATTCTCTGTAACAAGGGCTTGTGTACTGGAACTGGTACTGGCAACGTCTTTCCTCCGGAGTTCCTCCTTGAGTAGTCTATTCTTCACCATAGACATCGTCACCACACCATCTGAAGCTGAGTTGCTTAGTGACACCACTAGAGTATCCCAACTGTCCGGTAGAGATCCCAACAATAGACATGCTTGTACTTCGTCATCCAATGACATACCCGTGACTGCCAACTCGGTCACGAGTCCTTCAAAATCGTTCAAGTGTTGATTAACTGAACGTCCCTCTGTCAGCTTCAAGTTCATGAGTTTACGAATCATGAATACCTTTCCTTGAGCGTTAGTAGCCTCGTACATGTCTTCTAATTTCCTCCAGAGTTGTAGGGGATCTTTTTCATTTTTGACATGATTGTACAGGCTACTATCTATCCACTGGCGTATCGTACCCAGTGTCCGCTTCTTCATATTTTCCCACTGCTTCTCGGTCAATTCCTCCGGCTTGACACCTTCCCCGTCAATTGGATCAAAGAGATCTTTGCAATTGAGGTAGTCCTCCATTCTGGATTTCCACATCGAATAATTTGAGTCGGTCAATTTTATCATTGCACCGTCGTCAGCCATGCCGAGCTCCTGGATCTACTAACCAAAGGCTCTGATACCACTTGTTGGGATTAACGTCTCCAATCCCGCTATTCGTCAATGGTAAAATTCCAGAAATTACCACGGTAAATAAATAAATAAATACCGTAAAGACGGAAAAATAAATGCACCGAGATTTTACGTGGAAAACCCCTAAATAATTAGGAGTAAAAAACCACGGACCCAGAGGGTAAAATTTCACTATAGTGTATGGAGAAATTACAATCGCTCAAATTTCACACTCCTTAGAATATAACTCAATTCTAAGACACTCAAATTTTACCGCTCTATGTTTACCTCACACAGTGGGTGTGATCCAGAGCACCGAAAAAAAACCTCACAGAAAGAATACTACTCTCTGATTTTTTTTCTCTCTACAAGCTTACAAAAATAATATTTTGTAAGCTTTGCTCACTGCTCTTCGTTGATGAGATGATCCTAAAATCCTTCTGCCTTCTTCTCCATTTATAGGCAAAGCCTTATGCTGAAAACTGCATAAAAAATTTCACAAAAGAAAGAATTGGTCAACAAAGGTAGCCCATTCCTTTTTCCTTTTGCCAAAAAGATACAGCAGCCGATGGTTTTGTTTGGTCAAAAATGAAGGCTTCTAGAAAAGTTTGGCTGGACTCCGTCAGTTTGAATGCTGACACTATAGCACACAAACAGGGAGTGGAATGCATAAAATCATTTACTATTTCGATTATGTGTTCCGTTAATGAGTTAAATCATTTCCTCTCTCAATAATGCGTTTGGTTCATTGCTTATTAATAGTTTTTAATGACATATTCAACATGGGTGATTCTGGTGTCAAAGAGCCCCTGCATCATTATTAGAAACTTTTAGGATCATTCACCCAATTTTTTCTGAATATGGATGCTGTCCTGTTGAGAGCAATTTGTATAGGGTGGATTACGCATATGGTATCACATCTTGTAAACATGTGTTTTGGAATATATTTTTAATAAGTGTATTGTTAGATGTAAAGGGTGCATTGGGACTATGAAGAGACGAGCTGGAAATGATGAAAAATTAATATGAATTCAAAATGTGTTTTGAGAGGCAAGACCATACTGGTGCGAAAGGAAGGAATGGCGTCTTTTATCTAAAAGCATAAAATATACTCTAGGTGTTATAAACAGATTGCTATTTTTTAATCATATTGTCCACTTTGTGCTTCTTATTATTGTCATATTGCCTGAGTGAATTCTGCTACCCAGGTTTTGATTCTGAGTGAAAAGCTTCATTCAGTTGCATCACATTTTGACAAGCTAAGAGCTGTATGCTTCCAAGATGCCATTAACCGAGTGACACCAAGAAGAAAGCCAAGGCAGACTGGCAAGCGGGATGAAGAAGAGGTGCCTAAAACAAGTCCTATTGGGCCGAGAGAGACATATGATGCACAGGTCAGGGAATCTGAGGAAGCTCACCCAGGCCCTGTAAAGGTCCAGGACCAACTTTTGGATGATGATATGCGCGCACTCCAGGTAATAGCCAATTGAGTGGCGACGTAAAATTTTGAGTTTCTTTATATATTTGGCTCAAAAGCATTGTTGATGCTTGAAAACTTCTTTTTCTGCTACTGTTGGTCATATTGGAGCAGGCGGAGTTATCTGGCCTTCTAGATGCTGTTCAAGGAACTCAGAAAAAAATGGTGGAAATGTTTGCTTTGAATCATCTCATGTCTACTCATGTTTTACAAGAGGCTCAACAAATTGAGCTTTTGGTTAGTATATCCAGCTTCCAGAATTTACTATCGAGTGTTTAACTTCTCATTTTTTCTGATTGAATCATCAAACAGCACTGTTATTTTATAGTAATATATCCTGCCTCATCCTCTATTAATGTTAATTTGCGATTCATCAGACAATCACCTCTGAGTGCTGTATTATTTGGGAATATTATAAGTAATGAGAAACTCTGTTACATCTGGTGATTTATGGTGATGATGTGCACAAAGCACTCTTGGTCTAATATACTCTTGTAGGGAATTGAATCTTATATAATAACCTTTTTCTTGTTGACCAAAATTGGAAGAAAGGGAAAACTTTACTTTGGTCAGTTAGAAATTACCGGGGGTGGCACTTAGGCTTGAGCAAAATGGACATCATTCTCTGAGTAATGTGCATTACCAAAATAAGTAAAATAAAGAGAAGACTCTGCTAGGTCAAAATATTTTCTAGCTTTTCAATTCTTTTCAGTTAGTCAACCATTACTATTGCACCTTAGTACGTATGATGTTTTCCTGCAGACAATTTGTGATTACCTTGATCTTTCAAACTGCTGATTCCTGGACATTCTTGTATTAGTAGATTTGTCGAATTTTGCTTCCTCGATAGATTTGCTTATTTATTAACATGGTAGACTTGCAAGCCTTCTGCTATGGCAATTTTAATCAAGTAATGGCCGTCTCCCTTTCCTAGAAAATACTGACTTTTAAATTTTTTAATTTATGCCCTGCTTCTTGTCTACTTTTATTTAATTTATAGGCTGTAGAAGCTACAAAAAATGTTGAGATGGGTAACAAGGAGTTGTCTCAAGCCATTCAACGGAATAGCAGTAGCACAACTTTCCTGTTGCTTTTTCTATTTGTACTCACATTTTCTGTACTTTTCCTGGATTCGTATAGTTAATTGCTGGCTTCTTATTGTTTTGTCTGATCTACTATTATATTATTCAGATTTTGCATTGCCGTCTATTCTTTGTTCCCCAAGTAGTTTGATTTCCCATCTCTCTGAACTGATTTGATTGATCTGAAAAAGATCTCATGGTGGAACTTCTCGGTAGAACGATTCTCCGATCCTTTGCTTGTGTATTTTCCTAACTTGGGATGAGAATTCCTCCCAAGACATTGATCCTTTGTCAAAAGCATCAATTAGCCTGACAAATCGCTGCCTGAAAAAAACTCAAAACCTGCATAAGCCAGTACTAAGGGACTTGTCTGCAGTATATTGACAGTGTAAAGTTAGCTAACTGCCTTACTTGTCAGGGCTAATGGTTTTCCGGTAGCCTTCATACGTCCGATGACCACGCACGGCTTTAGTGATGTTCCCATCATTAAGTGTAAACAAAAACATCACTCTCTAGGGCAAGAGTGTAGTCTACAGCTGCAAGTTTATTAAGCCTCTGGTGGAATGGTTCCAGCTCTTTTTCTGTAGCCTGGGTAGAATGAGAGAATGTATTTGGATACTTCTTCTGAAACACACCGAGTCTTTGGCCAAAAATTTCTCCGGCGACAATATAGATTTTGGTGGTGTAGGGGTATCCCAGAGCCTCAGGAAACACGGCTGCTTCCCTTGGTGTTATAGGACAGCCTCCTTCAAGTCTTCTTGCTTAGCCATTGTATCTGTAAATATACACATTTTCTTTGAGTCAGAAATGCAACTTATACATACTTTTTCCGTCTCATCCTGTTTCGAATTGTACTTTTTTCTATTGAAAAACAGTTGTATCACTCTACTCGAGGTTGAATACAAAACTTCCCAAATTTGTGGATACTTACGCCAGTTTTCATTTTGATTTAGTCCCCCGTTTGCACGATCTAGAACCTAGCCAAGCCATTTGTTGCCGTTTCGTTACATTCGACCTTAATAGTTCGGCCTCTACTCGAACCCCTATACATGCATGAGTTTTTGTGTACCGAGCTACATTCTTTAGTTATTTTCCTCGACAAAGTAACAAAGTATTAGTCAGGAGTTCGAATTTCATCGCGTCATCATGTCTTTCTTTCTCTTATTCCCTCTTTCACGGTTTGGTTGGATATTACGGGAATTTAACTGAAAGTAATAATATTATTTTGGGCATAATCAATTAGGAAACCATACAAAATTAAGTTGAAAGAGAGATTAATTTTTCACAACAAATAATAATATTTTTATTCCACAACCAGAAATATTGCTACAAATGTATAATAATATCTATGTTACAGAAAAAAATCATGGGCTGAATAAATGATGAAAAGACTCAATGAAAAACCTCACTAAACAAAACCACTGAAAATATATTATAAATCAATTATGACAACAATGACACATCTAATGATCAATAGTTCTTCAAAGCTACAGCTCCAATCAAAGTGACCACAAGCAATGGAGAAAAACTCTTGGTGGAAGCAGCTGATGGAGGAGGAGTCAAAGATTGTCGGTTCCCGGCGTTTGTCGCCCCCGGAGTTCCTGAAGGGGTGGTTGTACCCGGCGGAGAATCAGCCGGAGTTTCAGGAGCCTCACGTGCCAAACTCGGTGAGTCACCACCAACGGGAACATTAGAAGCTGCAGAAAATATAGTAATATTTTTAATATTAAAAATAATATTAGAAATACGATTTTTATTTTTATTTTTATGGTACAGGCGAAATATCTAAGTACCTGAAGGGGAAGGTGAAGCTGCAGGTGAAAGTGCAGGGGAACTAGCTTCAGGACCTGGAAATAGAAAAACTCGTCAGCAACCATTAAAAAAATTATTTCATACATCCGTTGCATTTATGTTTTTAGTACACCTGACAAATAAGTATACTATAGCCATTAATTTGTACAGGTGTAGCGGAAGCACTCAATAATTTCTTAAACAAACGTAGAAGATTTATACCTGGAGCAGGGGCAGATGCACCAGAGGCTGCAATGAATAGCAAAACAACAACAAAATGCAAATTAGAAAACAAACTTTGCCAATCAAAACAGAAAATGGATTCACACATAAACTGCAACTTATTCTTGTCTTTCCTTCCTGTCCACCTTGTGGGTCCCATGATATGATGTGAGACCCACTTCTCCTTGTGAGAGGATAATCGGGAAGACATAAATAAGTTAGACATAATATATGATCTTGTGAAACATACCCTTGCATTGAAGGGGCACACCAGGCATGTTACAAGCCCGGGGGAGCGAAAGCACCAGCGACCGGTTCACCGGGATGTTGAAGGGCATTCCGGTGGCGATCTGGCACAGACATCCAGTGCCATTGCTCGTCACAGTCTTGAGCACATTGCAGCAATCGGAGGTCGGCGACGTCGCGTTGAGGCTGCTGTTGGTGATGAAGTTCATGCAGGGGGTGAAGCTCGTGAGCATTGAAGTCGTGCACGGAGACATCACGATTTGTGCATCATAAACAGCAGGGAATCCCAGAAACACTAAGGCAATGCACAAAGCAGGAATCATGGTGGGAGATTGAAACGCCATGGGATATGATTTAGAATAACTCAGAAGGGTTTTTGATTCTGACAATTGTTGTTGTTGTTTTTGTTTCTTGAAGAAGTTGTTGATGGTGGGAATGGAGGGAAGATTGAACTGGAGATTTATAGAGGTGGAAATGTGGAATAATATTGGAGGATTTGTGTAGGTTTGAGTGGTTCTGGGAAGTTCAACTACCATAACAAATTCAGAATAATTTAGGTTGGGTTTGGTTGTTAATGTTATGGCTTTACGACGTTTGACATTATTTTTATGTAATTGGTGAATATTTGGCAACGGGGAGGTCCAAGTGTCGATGTTGAGAATCATAGTCAAGAATTTTTGCGGGACACACAATGAAATAGCTACTACACGTAATGTGGTCTTCAAAGGATTTAAGGTTGTTTAATAACCAATTGTTATGTTCTTTTCCTCGGGGTGGTAACGAGTCGAGTTTTGACGCGTTTATTTATTTATCGAACCTAAAATCTTGTTCGTGTTCGCTTATTTATTAATCGATCCAAGCCGAGTTTGTTCATGAACATTCGTATGTGTTCTATCTCGCATTAAATAACAAAAACTTGTAATGTTTAGTTAATTTAATATACTACATCAACTTAAATAACAAAATCAGAATTCAATTTAAACTCATATATTGATATTTATGTACATATAAATATATATAAAGATTTAATTATTTGTATTATTTAAAATTTTAATGCTGTATATAATTATTTTATTTATATTATACAGTTAATATTTTAATCGAGCCTGTTCATGAACGTTAATGAACTTTCAACACATTGTTTGTGTTCGTTTATTATCGAGTCTAAAAATCATGTTCGTGATCATTTTTATCGAGCCGAGCTCGATCTTGTTCGTGAATGTTTGTGTTCGTTCTCAGCCCTATCCGTTCCATTAGGAGAGTAAACTTTCAACAAATATTTTTTGTTTCAATAAAATAGTCAACTTTCATTTTTATTCTTCTTATCCTTACTAATAACATTTGTCAAAATTGACTCTTCTAATAGAACAGAGGAAGTATTGCGTTTTGGAACTCTTTTTTTCTTACTTTAAATTCTTTTTTAAAAGCAAGATTAGTTGAGGCAGAACAATGTTTTAGCCACAAACATTCTCATAAACTTGTTTTGTAATAGTATAGTACGTATAGAGATGAATGTCATTACGTTTAATAAGACAAACAGTTTTGTCTTTTTTAATGTTATGGTTACTTTTGCAATTTGTTCGTTATTACTTTTCCCCATCTTTTGAATACTTTAAACCTCATACAATTTTGTTGACAACAACAAAACAGAAGATAAAATTCTCCTAAAATGTATCTAATAAAAAAAATGATAGGGAGAGTAAAAGGTCTCAACCAAAAAACACAACGACGAATGTGGCACTATATGACAACAGTCACTTGATAATTTTAATTCCAAGTATTCTGTTTTTTTTCCTCACGTGATTGTCACACAAGATATCGTGATAATTGACTATAAATTTTTACAAGCTCTGTCCCCTCTTTTATTTTACTAAAATAAATTAGCAAAAACATAATTGGCATAATTTGGGCCCCTATGTAACTATGTGACACTATAAGTGAATTATACATTTACCTAATTGTTTAGAAGGAAAAAAGAATTGACTAGCCTATCCTTATCTTTTTTGTCTATTCTCTCACAACGAAAAATCAGACTCCATGATGTGATACGTAAATCTCACTTTTTATTGTAAGCGGGTAAACAATAAATACAATAGTACAGTAAACATAAAGATTTGATCTCGATAATCCCCGTATGGCAATCAAAATTTCTATATCATTTCACTCACACTTTCATTTTATAATAATTTATCATCAATCCCAATACACCTTTTTACATTTTCAAAATACCTTTTTATATTTTTAATATAATTTTAATAATTTTAAAATGCAAAACACCTTTCAAAAGGCATATTAGTATACGGGGCCTTGCATGTTGCATCTATCTTTTTCTCCTTTAGAAAGGCCTTAAAGTGCTTCCCAGGCCCAAACCCAATCCGTCCATAAATTTTTTTTTTTGGGCAAGTTAAAAAGTATATATGGGCGGCCCATGGGCTGCTGTTTGCATGATTTGTTAGCTCAAATGGGCTTTTAATTGAGGCTAATTTCGTTTGGTTCGGTTAAATTCCACGAAGTAGTTTTTGGAGTTGTGTTTCTTATGTTTTGGCACATGAAATGAAAATCCAATCCAACTTTACTCTCTGATTGAATTTAGATTAAATTAACGGTTTTTCAAAACCAAGTTTCAAACAATGTTTGAAACCCAACATAAAGAACATGCCATTTTGATACCTAATGTTTTCCTAACACTTCTACAGAAACTGGATTCTATGCCGGTCATCCTAAAACAAATAACAAAAAACCACTATTATTAAATTTTGGGAATGCGAATTATGTAGGCGGGATCTTGTAAAAATGTCTTAGAAAGTTTCGAAGGCAGTTGATGAAAAACCACCTTAGAAAGCCAACCTTTTAAGATGGTTTCTGTAAAATTCAAAATTGTCCCGAGAAGACCACTTTCTGAGCCAATTTTTAGGCAAACCGTTTAGAATATCCGCATTTTCTTTTAAGTCGATTTTTGAAAGGAAAAAAAAAAAAAAACCCTTTTAGACTGTACGTTTTCTAACGCATAAAATTTTAGAACCGGCTTAGATCATTTGCATTTTTTCTTTCTTTCTTTCTTTCTATAAGGCTCTTTTACATACTTAGGTATAGAACCGACTTAAAAGTCCTCTAGGTATCGAATTGTTATCTTTAAACTTACATTTCAGACCCTAAACTTTACATGAAAGTAGCATCTCAACCCGTACAATTTACCAGCCTCAAAAGTAACGTAGAGACGACGAATTTGATGAACCAGAATGTTACTTAATTTTCTGAATTCTCATGGATCGTGATGTAATTTTTCCACTACTTGAAAACCTGAATCTAGATCGTTTTGAAAGCTTTATCGAACTAGAAAGGACATGCTAGTTAGAATGATCATCAAGTTGCATAATCATATGCTTTAATTTTGACCTGATCAACTGTTCAAGTGGATGGATTGATTATTTCAAAGAACAATCATGCATGATGAGTCAATTTTGCCGGTTTTTTAAACGATATATATTCACGCTGAATTTTGATATATATATATATATATATATTCACTTTTGGGCACTATACACATTAGCGAACGTCTCATAATATATTTCGCCATCACATTAGAGGTATAGTTATTGCGGGTATGACATTGGAGGCGCACTTTTCTACACCACGTCGAGGATGGGGACCAAACACCACTACCAGGTACTCAGTGGCAGAACTTGAACACAATTATTGAAGGGGTCAATTCTTTGTTTTATTTTGTAGGGGCCAATTAATAAGTATACATACAATTTTTTAATACTAAAATATGCCTATCTAATACCCATTTTTTTTGGGTGTTGTGGGGGGTCATGCACACTTCAAATAACATGAAGTTCTGCCATTGCTAGTACTTATACATCACGTTGAGAATCACGTCACGGAACCTGACACAACTCTATACATTAATTTAACATCTCTCATAAAGAAAATGATACTAATAATATCTCTTGTAATAACATTTCTTCGTAAGGATGGTGGAAATTTCGGCTTGTTCCTTTCCATCTTCTTTAAATATGAATTCTTGCTTGACTTTGTGTAATATTGTATAATATCTTAGGCATGCAAGTGCAAGCCCATTGACCACACAACTTGTCCACCTTTTCAACCATCCCTGCATGCACCTATATTACTTGCACACCCAACAACGTCATTAAGCACCCTTATTAGTTTACCTAAATCCTTCGAGTCACCGCCGTTAATATTATTGACATTTGAAATGTAACCCCCAAAAAAACCCATAATTAATAATCAACCCTCCAAATCTAGCCTATATAAACCCCCCATCTTCTCCCTCAAAACCCTACACCACCAAAACACATTCATTTTATTCTTCTTCTTCAATAATAATAATTCAATCTTTGCTCAAACTTTTTGTAATTCTCAAATGGCACCAAAAGTTTCCCCTAATGCCAACTACGCCACGAGCTTAATAGCGGCCGTGATATTATTTTCATCAACAGGAGGAATGTCGCAATCGGACTGCACAAGCACGATTATCACCATGGCTTCTTGCCTGAACTACATCCAAGGCTCGTCCCCGTCGCCGCCGAGCTCGTGCTGCACCGCTCTCGGCAACGTTGTCCAGACAAATCCGAGGTGCCTTTGCCAAGTTCTGGACGGCGGTTCGCAGTTCGGGATTACTATTAACGTGACCCGGGCGCTTTCGCTTCCGGCTACATGCAACGTCCAAACACCCCCCGTTAGCAGATGCAAAGGTAATTTTTTTTTTCTTAAATAATATTTAAGGAACAACCAATGACGTGACAGGTTTGATTATCCTCTTATTAATAGTAAAATAGAAAAAATTACACATAGATTACGGAACGTAATGAGGCTTACCCTCATGAAATAGCTCTCGTTGTGTGACGTGAATGCATGAATGATGAATACCAGAGAATGAAATCCTACCGAACATCACCAAGCCCATACTTCTACCAAATTCACTAACCCTTACGAGAGATATTAATTTGTAATTTAACAACTCCTAATTAATGTAAAATTTACTAATTGTAATCATGAGATTATTGTTCTTGAGAAATTATGAATTTTTTATTTATTTATTTTTTCGTTTGGTTTACGTTAATTTGTAAATATGGGATTCTGTAGAGGGTGTTGCACCAGCGCCAGGACCGGATGGATTCTCCTCAGCAGGGAAAGGTATGAGAACATATAGTGCAACGAGCCAATAATAAAATGATAATTAAAATTTAATTTTTTACTTTTGCACTCCCCTGCGTTCACCACTCTTCTAAGAAAATAACGTGATTTACCTACTTAATCAATAATAATGAAAAGTACCATTAATGACTCTTGTGTTGTGGATGCAGGGTCAAAATTAAGTCCAGGGAGTGATACATCTTCCGCAAGTGTTACTAAGATGCATCTTCAAGTTGTGGGCTTCTTCGTGCTCTTCGTTTCCTCGTGCATCTCCAAATTTTGCTTCGTTTGAGTCATTTTTAGAGTGATTTATGTCTATTTGGCACCCAAAATAAAATCTTGTTTTTTGTTCTTAATCAATTAAGGTTTGCTGAGTATGTTTGTTAAGGATATTTGTACTATTTATATGTAATACCAGCCAAACCAGTGTTTGTTCCATTTTCGATTAATTTGCAGTGTATTTGTTGTCGTACTTGTGGTGAAATTTATTATATATGTTTGATTATCACGTGTCTTTACATTTTGCGACAGTACTCTTTCTCTCTTTAATGGTCGTTTCGCTCCAGTTATGTTAGAATGAGTAATGATATTCATAACGATAAAGTCATATAAATTTGCTAATTTCCATAGCGAGTGATAATATTGTGATATTAACTCAATTAGCTGATTATAAACTAAATATTTTAGCTAATAATATAAACTAAATGGACCTGTAATTATCTTCTCACTCTCTCTTATTAAACCCTAAAACTCTCTCACTTATTCTCTTCTTTGTTCCTCACCTTCTCGCAATGAGAGGATGGGAAAGAAACTTTTCAATGCCTCTTATTCGTTTTTTCTATTTAACTTTTAATTTCTAGTCTCATATATATATATATATATATATATCACTACTTAATTTCTTAATAATAGTGAATCGTGGACCATATATTATTACGGTACGTAGTGTTATTATCAAAAGTAATAATTTGTCAAATAAATTTGCTTGTGTTTACATACAATTTGCTTTTGATGGTGAATCATTGTTTGGGCAATAACATCACCCATTTACTCCCAACGTTCCGTATATGAAGACTCTAGTTTTCAGGAAAAAAAAAAAAAAAACCCACTAAAAGAATCCAATTCAAATTTGTTTATATAACTTATCATTATTAATTGCCGGACCTCATCATGATAACGAGCCTTTCCTTGTCAATTTAATTTGCACTTAATATTGATTAAAGCTCAGTATTAATTAAGTTCCGGAGACAAACATTACACTAAATAATAATTAACGCTACGAATGAAAGCAAGCTATATTTGGCTAATTCCTGTCTTTTCTGCGAGGAGAGCAGAATCTTGTGTAGAAAATTAATTTTCGAGTACATTATTGGAGGCAGGTGCCGGAAAAACCCACCTCCAATTATCCCATAGCGTATTGGAGGCGGGTTTCGCTGGAACCCCCTCCAATATTGTACTTTATTGGAGACGGGTGATGGAAAAACCCGCCTCTATTCCTCCAGCCCAACTTTTTCATCGCCTTTGGAGGCGGGTGTTTGGGAACCTGCCTCGGATATTCCTATTGGAGGTGGGTTTTTGAAAACCCGCCTCCAATGACACTTTCTATAGTAGTGATTCTGTCTAAATTCTTCCCTTGAATTATCACTATTTTATAAAATCAACATTATTGCTCCTACTTTTGCTGATGTCAGTAGCACATTTTAAGAATAACTATGACAATTAGGGCAGGGGACAAAGTATATAATTTAATAATAATAGATAAGAAAAAAAAATAAATTATCTTTTAATATAGGAGGGGTAGAAAAGTAATTAAATCTTTATTTTGTTTTATCGGAACCCTTACCGTACATATTCCACGTATGGAATGGGACTATGTTATTTTTATTCTATTTTTCTTATATAAAATAAACATACACTTCTACATTAGATCCATTCAACTTTTTCAAGTATATGATTATACTCTACCTGATTTTTTTTTTTTTTTCATTTTTATCTGTCTTGTCCTGTTCGCGGAAGGTAAAGTAACTCTATTTTACCACTCATTCATATCTGAACCACAAGTGAGTATGAATGAAAAGAAAAATGTCATTACTTTGCCCTCAATGGATAGGACAAGACAAAGAAAAATAGACAAAGGATTCAAACTCCGATTATACCTAATTAACAGACACACTACGTAGAATCAGTGTCTCAACAGTGATGCCCGGCCCGAATCCGAAGAGCACACCCCATTCTAGGCCTTCCTATGTGGTGTTGAATCCATCCTTCCATGAAACATTTCTCATCTCATCCAGAACAAACAACACAGAACAACCGAACATATTTCCATACTCACTCAACACGTGCCTTGAGGCTCGAAGCTTTTCGGGTTTTAGACCCAAATTTCGCTCCACCTGGTCCAAATCGCCCGGCCACCCGGATGTGCAACCCAGAAAAGTGAGTTCCAATCAGAAATGTCAAGAACCTCAAATGTTTCTTCCATAATTTTTCCAATGTTCGTGGAGATTAGTTTGGGAATATCCCTGTGGATCTTGACTAGCAGCCCAGCTTCACGGAGGTGTCCTTCAAGTGTCCCGTGACTACCCGGTACGATTGTTTGGCTAGCCGAGACAAGCTCAAACAAGGTCTTCTCAAGGCCTGAAACAGGATCCGAATCGACAATCAGCGCGGCTGCCCCATCCCCGAATATAGCTCGCCCTATGAGGTCATCCAAATCGGATTCACTCGGACCATGGAAAGCGATCGCTGTGATCTCTGAGCACACGACCAGGACACGAGCTCCTTTGTTATTCTCAGCTAAGTCCTTGGCCAGCCGGAGAACCATGCCGCCCCCGAAGCAACCCTGTTGGTTAATCATAAGTCGCTTGGTTGACAGGTGAAGGCCCAATAGTCGGGTGAGCTGATAGTCAGCCGGGCATATCCACAGCGATTGATGTACGAAAGACTAGGTGTGTTATCTTCGATTTAGGTTGACCCCATTCTTTCATTGCCTTGAGGGCTGCTTCTTTACCTAGTTTTGGCACCTCAACAATCAACATTTCTTGCCTTGCATCCAATGAGGGTGCCCTGTTAGCACACAAATTAGGATGTTCCTTCAAGGTTTCCTCGGTCAAGTATGCGTAACGTTTCCTGATCATTGACTTTTCACCTGAAAATAATATTTTATGAAGAAGGCGTAAAATAAGAAAGGGAGAAGACTTAATTCCAATAATGTGGATTATGAAAAGACTGATGAAGAGGAGTTCGGATCCTCTGCCTATTTTTTTTTCTGTCTTGTCTTACCCACCGAGGACAAAATAATGTTACTTAGCCATTCATTCATACTCACTTATTGTTCAAATATGAATGAGTTACAAACTAACAGTACTTTTCTTTTGATGAGCATCACAAGACAGAAAGGAAAAAAAAAAAAAAGGACAATGGATCTGGTTTCGATGAAGAGATTATGAGATTTCACTTCCATTATTGGATAAGTAGACATGCATGCATGCATGCTAACAAAGTCAAATTTAATAGCACATGTATTTTTTTACACACACATATATATATATATATAGGAAAATCACATTTCAATTAAGAAATTATTCAGTCATTAGATTTGACTTGGAATGCATTACTAATGTAATTGCATATGCCAAATTTAATGACTGAATAATTTTTCTAACGAAGGTGTAGTCTCACATATACGTTCGCGTCAAAATCGTAACAATTAGGGTTGGTTACGCATGCGCTGAAACTTGTTTTTGAGATGAGTCATATGCTCACTGTTAGTGATGCGAAAATAGTGATCCGGGTAAGTACTTTGCTCCACACAGTAGGGTTGTGTTGCCGTCGCAATTGCCATGATCGTGGCCGGCCCTTCCGCCCTCTGAGCTCTCCAAATCTCCTCCACCGTCGCCATATTCACCGGAAAAAGTTTTTCTCTTCAGCCTATAAGTTTGATAGGAACTCGCACAGTACGAATGTGCTTCTTAATTACTAATGGGGATTATGCAAGCCTAGGAAAATGCTAAGGCATACATATAGGAAAATGGAATGTGATATTTGGCTTTAATAATTAGTTAGAATGGTTTTTTTTTTTTTTTTAAATTTTTTTTTTTTAGTTTAAATGTTTACAATACTTCATTTTGTTAGTTAACAGTATATGAAAAGAAAGAGAGACAGCAAAACAATAAATAAATAAAAAAAGAAAATTAAAAATTATATATTAAAAGTATAGAAGCATGTACTAGAAATATAAAAATGTAAACTGAAATGATGAAAATTTAGTATTTATTTATCAGATTTAATTGGTTCTTTAATTAAATGAATAAATATCAGCGTTTTTTTTTTCTGACAGAAAAAAGGTCTTTTTATTGAGATGAAAGAATATCTTTTTAATATTTCTCCGACGTCTTTATAACTATAGAGCAAGAATTATGTTTTGCATTCTAATTTTAGAATTAGAAACAAAATTAATTCAGATGAGCAATCAAGATGTAAGGTTTAATGACCTGAAGTTTGTTAATTTAACAACCTACATGATTCGTAATATTGCGTTCACCGTGGGGATGGAATCAATCATCGGAATCTGATTTTGTTTTGTTCGGATTCCTTAAACCTAAGGGTGCGCTTAGCGCGCGAGAATGAGATTGGAGGGAATGAACATCTGATTCTTAGAATTGAAATTCCTATGCTTGGTAAGTATATGAATCTAATAATTTCAACTATTATATCATCTAAAAGACAATTTAAGATTCTTTTTAATAAGGAATTTATCGATTTCCGAATATGAAATGCCCCTCATTCCCATTTCCTTTCTCGCGCGTCAAGCGCACCCTAAGTATGAACTAAAGTAGAGAAGATGAGGAACACTTTTTTGTGTGTGTGTGTGTGTGTTTTTCTTTTTTTGGTTTTGTTTGTGGTTCTACGAGAAGATTTTCTTTTTTTAAATTTAATTATTAGCATTTTGTACTCGATCGTAACTTAAAATTAAGATGTTATATATTTTTTTATCATTGAGTTAAGTCACATGTAAAACAGGGGTATATATACATGATACCAATGTTCACGTAAATAGTGATGTACCGAAATCAAACTGATAATTGAAAATAGTACAATCTCTTCAAGAATCACATTGTTAAAAATGAAAAAAATTGATACTTGTGTACAGTACAAGTATCGGTAGTAGTGTTCATGAGTATCTATATTCTCTTCAAGTATCATTTTGTAAAAATAAAAATGAAAACAAACCAAAAAAATACTTTAATAAAAAAATGGTTACTTACGAAGAGTAACAGCTAAACTGATAAAGAGTACAAATGCTACCTTTGAAGAGTAGGACTTGTATTTATAAGAAGTACGCTAAAAAATTTAATAAGTTTAAAAAATAAAATTTGAAAGTGCTACACTTGAAAAGTACAAGTTTAAGAGCAGCATTTCTAATATTCAGGCGTAGCAATAAGAGAGGGGGGAAAAAAATCTATTGCTACTTTTGAAGGAATAACATACTCCTCTTCAAAGACTTAACTTACACTTGAAATTTCCTTGAAGGAGTACGAGTTAGCTTTATAAGAGTTAATTGATACTCTTCCAAGATCTAACTGATACCCGAAATTCTCTTAAAAGAGTATGATTGAGTTGTTTTTCAAAAGCTAAGTACTCGTACTTTTCCAACATCAAACTGATGCCCGATAAATTAAAATAAAAAACAAATTTATTGCATTGAAGCGTATGTGCACCCCTACAATTTCCTACATTAAAAGAAAAAAATTATTTTATTTATTTTAGAAACAGCCAACTAATCTATTGTGGGCATGATGACTCTTTATATAAAATGAAAATTGTAAAAACTGTCTGAGAGGGACATGATGAGTCTTACTTGGGTGTAAGTATACAGAATGCAAATGATGCAATTTGAACGAGAAAGACAATTTGTAAACTTAGCCGTTTGCATTCCTATAGTCCCAGTAGAAATGTTTGGCTCTCTGCCTTAAAATTTGTGTCGACGTATTCTAAGAAAACAGATCCAGCCGCTACCACACTATTCCCAACTTTTTTCAAATAACAAACCCAACTCCAATATATTTCGGATTCCCCAATTATTTTCAAAAATTAAAAATTTTATACGTCAAATTTGGGATGGTCACGGTTTCGACTTGAACCGGACCGACCCGGCCGGAGGTTTCAGACCCAGAAACGTAGTCCACGGCTTTAGAGTGGTTCCAGAACCGTAGTTATGGCTAAGTCAAACCAATAATTTGTCACTTCTATATTTTCATATGCAACAAGTTATTTTATACTGTCATTAGCATTGAGTAATCTTTTCTTTTGATGAGTTTCGAAAACATATGGTTTTGGAAATGATTTTTAAATGTGAAAAGAACATAAAAAATATAAAAAGGCGTAATTAAAAGGTACAAAAATATATTGAGAATGATAAGAAATTAGTATAACATTCAAAACTACAAAAATATATTTTTAAAAATATGGTAAAGAACGTGTCCTAAAATTGTAAATTTTAATTGTCAAAACCCTCACCTCGCCCCACCCCACCCTACCCTACCCTATCCACCCACTAAAATCGATCTACCACCGGCCCCAATCGTCCAATCTGCATTTGAAATTTGTCCGTTACATCGATCTTAGCCATGAGATGGGAACATCAAATTGTGACCATACATACGGACAAAGCTTGCACGCCTCACCTCATCGTCGTGTTGGGATCGTCTAGTCCTAAAAATTTTCAAATTAGGGTATTCCAACTGCTTTTTATTACAAATTCAAGGGCAGTGATAGAATGGGTAAAAATGGAATTTCCCATCACCACGCCTCTCCTAAATTTGTACTGAAAATTATTGGGACTAGAGAATTCCAACCCATGCGACGACGAGCCTTTCCTCTTTTTGCTTGGTTGTTGGAAGAAATGACCACCTCCCTTGTCAATTTAGTTTGCACTTAGTAATGAAAGCTCAGCATTAATTAACAAACAATATTACACGAAATATAATTAGCAAGACTTAATTCGCTACGAATGAAGCAAAGCTATATTTAGCCTAATTCCTATCTTTTCTGCGGGTGGGGATTATGTTTGGCCAAGTATCTCTCTTTCTACTTTTTTTTTCCCCTCTTTTTTAAGGCTTAATTACCTTTTGTCTGGTGTATTTTGAAGATAATTTAACTTTTATCTCTTATATTTTAAAAATATAGTTTTTTTTCCCATTAAATTGTCACTATTTTACAAAATTGACGGTATTTTTTTGGACTTTTCTTAATGTCAATAGCAGGGCCGGGGACAAAGTATATATAAATAAATAAATAAATAAATATTTATTTATTTATTTAATAATAAAGGAGAAAAAAAATCAAATTTCATAAACTCGTCTGAATTTATTATGAATCGGGGGGACAAAATCGATCCCAACTCGGTTGGGATTGTCTTCCAAATTGGACTCGGCCGAGACTCGTTAGAATCGGCAAGAATCGCTAGACTTGTGCGAGTCTACGAGTCGAAACCGAGTCCCAAAGATTATTTAGATTGTATTTTGGAGAGACTGAGCCAAAAAATTATTAGCCCGATTTACGTCCTTTGGCCTCAATAATTATTTATGGGGGATGGGCCGGGGTGGAGAGGCTTTACCTAGTGAGTCTCACTCTATACTGTACATATTAATTCCACGTATGAGAATCAGTGTGTCACTACAATATCCTTAATTCAAATTCTCTGTCTATTCCCCCCCCTCCCCCCCAATCCCCCTCTTTTGTTGATATTATTCTATTCAATTACATCAAAATAAATCAATTAGGGTGCGCTTGGTTCGTAGAAGGGAATGGGAATGGGAATGAGATTGATAGTAGTGGGGAATGATAGTAGAGGTAATTATTGTATTTGTGTTGTTTGGTTTGTGATAGGGAATGACTATGATTACCATTGATGTTATTTGGTTCAAAAATAAAATTTTTAAGAATAAAATTTATTTATTTATTTTTTTACACTTGAATATTTAATATATTATAAACTATCTATATTTATATGTATTACAATGATAATTTTTACTAATTAAATTTTTTTTAAATAAAAAATAACACAAAAAATAGTTATACAAGGGAATCATTTCCATTCCTCTCAAAATGGAGGGGAATGGATGATTGAAAGAAAATGGGATATAGGGGTGGGGTCTAGGAAATGAAACCCCCCAACCAAACACCCACATTTCATTCCCATTCCCATTCCACACCCCAAAAACCTCTAAACAAGCACTCCCTTACTTTGTTATTCACTTACTACCGGAATACGAGTGAAAAAAATCATTTTATTTTGAAATTGTTAGATTAAAATAAGAAAAAAATGGAATGTAATTAAAATGGTTCATTCCCATGTTTGGCTAATTGAATCTAACAATAGAGAAGTAACCATCCATCTCTCCTCAAATAGACAACTAGAAAAGGGATTGCCACAAAATTATAACAAAAAAAAAAAAAGGTTGAGGGCTTACCAGTAGTACTCCCTCTGTTCCATTAGAAGAGTCTACTTTGTAATACTGTTTTTATAATACAAAGTGGACTCTTCTAATGGAACGGATGCCGTAATATTCATTGCAATGGATGAACATTGGAGTGACCTTATCATATCCTATGCAATGCTTAGTACTAGGTAAAGTTTAACACAAGGTTTTAGTTACTTTCATTAATTAGCCTTTAATTTGAGTCATTATCTCTCTTTGATTTTTCAATTTGAAAAATGTTTATTTTCGCCCATAATTTCAAAATAGTTTCAAAACGATTATAAATTCAAATTTTGACAACATTTGAGTTGGTCTCAACTATCACATGATATTTACACTCAATAGTAAGAACAATAAATAGAAGATAGAAAGGTCAAACCCCATAACTTAACATAAAACAACTCACGTGCTAATTTTGGAATACACAAATTTCGTCAAAAATCGAGTTTTAAACAATTTTTTAAGTAAAAGATTAAAACGTAACTTGAAAGTTAAGCGATTGAACAAAGACATAATTATCGGATTACTCAACTATTAAATCCTATTTATAAAAAAAAGTCCTCCTTCTACCTCAAACCCTACAACACCAAAAACCCTCAATTAAGTGGGTGAGAGGCATGAGGACTCTTTATTAAAAATCAGAGCTGCCAAAAAGTCATAAAAAGGTTCCAAGGGGGACGCAATGAGTCTTACCTCGGAAATACAAAAATGCAAAAATGCAGATGCAGATGCAAAAAATGAGGGTGTTAACCCAGCATATTGGGAAACTCCCTGGCATCTAAAATAACCAATCCCATGACTCTCGTAAGGAACGTGGAATGGAAAAAGAAATTTGTGTGACATGTGAGACTAGCAGATTAGGCCAAAACATCTGCAATCGTATTGCCTTCTCGATAGACAATGACAGAGCCAGAAATTTATTTTAGTGGGGGTATAATATACATTGTATGCCCAAAAAATTATATTTTAAAATAAGGTTAAACTATAAAAATTTACGAAAATAATAATAGAGAAAGAAAACGAAATTTATTTAGTAATTCTTTATGTTTTTCGCTTTGAATGCAATTTTAGTTCTAATCAATTTAAATCTTACTAATCCTCAAGAAAAAATAATCACAACATTAATACAATTTATCTATATGTTGTGAATCTTACTAATACTCTAAAAAATAATTATAACCTTAATACAATTTAGCTATGTATTGTATATTATTTATGTTTAATTTATAATTAAAAATGGTAAGGCACATTATATTAATTTAACAATTTTCTTAAAAAATTTGACCAAATATATAAAGGGCGGTGGGGGCCACTTGGGGCACATGCCCCCAGTGCCCCATTGTAAATCCGCTAGTGTCGATAGAGATGTGAAATAGAGACATAACTGTGCCGCAGATCTACTAACTTCAATTTCATCACCTAATCCTACTAGATTTGCAAGTTTCCGTCGGTATGAAATTTGTCCCGCATAATAGTAATGTTCATACTTCTAGTAAATTTATATAAACTTACCTATATACATATATATATATATATATATATATATAAAAGTAGGATCTAAGGTACATTTTTTCTGTTTCAGATCCGCCTAAATGTCAAATTGAATCTTGTATTTTCAGTTGCATGTACGGATATTCAACTGCTTCTTCCCATAACGATGAACATTCGTAATACACGAATGTTTCTTAAGAAAGAAAAAAAGAAATTCTACCTGATCGAACTATTTGTCCAATCTGTACGAGGGAATTAATGTAGTCAAGAACTGGGCTAAGCAGCTTAGTTAGTTGGTTTGCTTTTTTATTTTTGTTTACATCTTTATTCATGAGGTTAGAACATCAAATTTCGACAATACATACGTACAAAATGCACGCCTTATCATGATTTGCAGGCTTATTATCTTTTTGTCCAATGTACGTGTTCATGGGAAAATTCTCACTTTTGGTCACTTTTGTTTCGGATCATTACACCAAATCATTGCAAAAAAAAAAAAAAAAATTATTTTTATATGTTAGGTGTTCCACTTTGGTCATTTTAACCTATTATTTTCTGTTCCCAATGTTATTTTCTGTTCCCAATGGTCAACGTGCAGTCAATAGTAATATAGGTTCGTTTTACAAAATAATTTTTTTTAGGGGCTAATTTTGTGGCGTTTGTTTTTGGGGAGGAGATTTTGAAATTCGTATTTAGCCCCTAAAATTTTTTTATTTTGTGAAATGGACATATACTACCGTTGACGGTTGAGAACCTATAATAATATGTTCAAATTAATGGCCAAAAATGTAACACCATACATACAAAAATAGTTCTTTTGCAACGGCTTAAATAAAAGTGGCCTTATATATTTGTGTAATTTTTCTTAAGATATAATTTGTCTTTCGCCTCATATATGTTTAAAACACATATTTCGCCTCTTGAATTGTCACACTTTATAAAATTGACATTACTTCTCCCACTTTTGTAGTACCTTTTAAGCGTCATTATGACAACTAATTAAGAGGCAAAGTATATATTTGAAAAATAAATGGGTAAAAGGTCAAATTATTATCTTGATCATATAAACACATAGGGGGAAAAAAAGTAAATCAAAATTGTGTAGCGTATGCATGAAATGATTCCTCTACTCCCTATTTCAGATTTTTGATCTTTTTTTTTTTGGGGTATTATTCTATTCAATTACACAAAAATAATTAATTACTTTGTTGATACTAGCAAAATACGATTTTATTTTTGTAATTGTTAGACTGAATAAGGAAAAATTTTTTTGGAAGAGAAAGCGAAATAAAGAATATCTTCAGTGTCCAGAAATTAATTGAATATAACAATGGGAAATTAATTGAGCACCCATCTCTTGTTTAAATAGACAATCATGAGAGGGATTGGCACAAAAATTAAAAATAAATTAAAAATAAATAAATATTACCTCTACTCAAATTGTACTTGATCCTCATTGTTTTCTTGCTGTTAAAAGTTGTTCCGGAAGAGTATGTAAATTGAGAGAGAGAAATGATGTCTCTTGCCGAGGGCGGCCCCGGTTCTGTACCCTTATTACTAGTCAATATTTTTTTAAAATTTATTTTTACAATGTATTGAATTGTCAAAAAAGAGTTATATATATATATATATATATATATTGGACCCTTCCAAAAATTTTAAAACGTAGTTTATGAATTCCCCACTGCTCTTGACTCTTGGCTACTAGCTAGTTCCTTTATCATGATCAGATGGTAATTTGTCATTTGAAATCCCTCATAGCATACGTTGTCCTCTAACACAAAGTAATAGATGCATGGTGACTTTTTATCGTCAAAAGTTGAGTTTCAAATCATTCCGAAACTAATTTTAAAGTTGAAAGATGAAAATGAAACTTTTTTAAATTGATGAAGTCAGAAATAAAATTATAATTTCTTGCTAAGGAGGCAATTTATATATAATTTTTTCACTGTTAATCTATCATATTTTACGCTAAAAAAAAAAAAAAAAAGACACTATATAATAATATTTCAAAATAAAAATTACTATACAATATAAGAGAGACAGGTTTGATCCATCCCACACCTATAGACAGATTTACAATGAGGACACTGGAAGCACGTGCCTCTATATTCCTTTTTATATGTAATAAGAAAATTATAAATTTCCTAAAAATGTATCCCCGTTCTCTCTTTTAAATATATATAAAGAACATTTAAATTCATTGAAATAGTATTTTTTCTATATATTAATATATATATTTCTTATTCCAAAATAAAATAATATGCATGTAAAACTAAAAGGTTTTTTCCATTACATCTTTCAAACTTCATGATTCTTAAAGAAGCTGGAGTACAGTTATAACTTTAATCACAACTCATATTCATAGAGAAAGTTGTTCACAGATAATTAACAAAATCTATTGCAAATAATTGTGATTCTCTGTGTTATAATATTGTGTCCCGCTAAATAAAATTTCTAGCTCCGCTAGTTGCCCCACAACCTACCCCCCCTCCCTCCCTCCCCCCATGATAGTGAGATTACTAAACCTTGAAGCCTATAAAACCCCCTCCATTCTAACTCAAACCCTACCACTCAAAAACATATTCCTACATTTGCTAGCTTTGATTTCCTCTATCAGTCATGTTCGCAATGGCGTCGAAAGTTGTTGGCATAAGCGCGGCGTTGGTGTTTGTGCTTATGTGCATACTGTCAACAGGAGCTATGTCTGAAGCTCCTAAGCTCAGGGAGGACTCTATGGTCACCGGAACTAAGTGTCCCGGAACCAGTGCCGCAAGCTGCAACTCCCTGCAGGGCAGACTCTTAGGCTCCAAGAAGGATGATAAGGATGATGATGATGGTGGTGGAGGCGGCGGCGGCGGTGGAGGCGGTGATGATGGTGGTGGAGGAGGCGGCGGTGGTGGTGGGGGTGGAGGAGGCGGCGGCGGCGGTGATGATGGGGGTGGAGGAGGCGGCGGTGGTGGTGATGATGGGGGTGGTGGAGGAGGAGGAGGCGGCGGAGGTGGTGGAGGAGGAGGCGGTGGTGGTGGAGGAGGCGGCGGCGCCGATGATGATGATGATGATGATAAGAAGGAGTATACTTCAAAAGCGGTTAAAGGCGCTGCATCCCTTGTTCAAACAAACCCTAATGGCAAATCCATGAATGGTAAGTCCTAATTAATTAATTGTGTTTTCAAATATTTGTAATTAAGTTATATTTATTTACTTACACACAGAAATTTAGTTCATAAATTAGCTTATCAAGAAATAATTTCTGATTTAGTCTCTGATGAGATTATTCAGAGAGTATTTATGAGAATTTTAGACAAGGAAAAACAACACTAATTAATGCGAAATTTTTTTAATACGAAGGTATAACAATATGGGTTAGTTTGCTACAAATATTAATATGGGTTTAATTTTCAGCTAATGTTGCAGCTGCACAGCCAGGAACACTTGGATCGTCCCCATCAAGGAAAGGTACAAAGCCTTCAATGGCAGAAATTTAGAGAATTTTGAACATTTTTTTTTTCGGAATAAAATTATTATTTGTTAATAATTAATAAATCAATCCATTGTGCTTACTTACATTAATTATATTATTGGCTGAAATACTTATAATACGATCTCTAGTTATACCGCCACGAAACTACTCTTTTATTGAAACGGAAAGAGTACTTATTACGATCTACGTGAAATCTTATATCGGTTCGTTTTTCTTTTGTTTGGATGCAGTGCTGCAGCCAGCAACTCCGAAGAATGATTAGGGTTTCCATGGATGGATGGATCTTGAGAGTACTTCTACTCAAATAAAGCTTTATGGCTACGACTATAAGAATAAAAATTCCAGCTTAATTTTTGGTTCAGATTTGCTGGAATTAATGGCTAGCTTGTTGAATGTTCTGTGTACGACTTGATATAACTATAAAATCAATCATGTTATTTTTAATAATTATATAAAATACTGTTTTAAAAATTATGTATATAAAAACTTTGGAATATAATTAATATAAGTTATTTGTGGTTGTTGCGCCAAATTTGTTCTGTAATTTTTATGCCTTGTGACGATGAAAAAACTTGCATGCAAACTAAGAGGAAGCTATACAAATTTTAACACTTACGTACCATCAACAATGGCGCAAGTATACCATGTGAAATACTATTAAGATAACGAACATTGTACAAGGATTCGTAACAGAGTTAAGCGTTTACTATGCTTATTTGAATCACACTTTTTTTTAGGAAAGCGTGACACTTTTTTTAGACTAGTGCGCTGTTTTTCTAAGGCTAGTGTTGTACTTAACTTAAAAAAGAGTCGAGTGCACTCACTTTAAGACAAAAAACATTTTTTCGGGAACATCCAATAAATTTGAATGATACAAATAAAAAGAAACATTTTTTTTATTGCACTATCCTAAAGAAATGACGCCTTAACTATCTGACAAAAACAACATTTCGTTAAGATGTAACATATTGTAAACAAAAGTGTTGCAGTAACCTCCCACATTTTAAAGTGATGCATTTTCCTTTTAAGATTTTATTTTATCGTAACATTTTTAAAAGTGTAACTTACAAATTAATTGATGCGATGGGCTCAATTTGTAGTAGTGACTTCTTAGTCCATACATTCTACATTCCTTGGCTCATGTGTACAGTGGCGGACCTTAATGGAAACTAACAGGGGTCAGGTCGTTGCAAGAAAAAAGAAAATATTATTAAAAAAATTATATTAGTATTTGACCAATATAAAAGAAATTTATTATTATTGACCCCTCCAATTTATTAACTCAAGTTACACCGCAGTGTATATATCTACATTAAAGAGAGCAATGGGAGTAGTAACAAAACTGATTCTTGAATTACCAAATTAAAGGAAATTTGAATAATGATTTACCCATACAAGAAGAATCATAAGTACAGATCGGGCCTTAATTTACTTAGAGCATTTTAACGTTAGGCATATTCGTTAGTATATTTTTAAACACATATTTTTAAAATTTTACGTTTATATTACTATCTCATCATTTTTTATACATATTTTTACTTCTTCGATATTCTAACCATTAGAGCACTGACTGATTTCCATGTTTGGAAAATGATTATATATAACAACGGAGAAGTGAGCATCCATCTCTAGCTCCTCAAATAGACAACCCAAAAAGAATTGCCCAAAAAATAAAATAAAAAAATGAGGTTCAAAGTGTAAAGTAAAAACGAATTTGAGGATAAATAAAATTTAAATATGCTTTTTTTTTTTCCATTTGTAATATATGTTTAATATTAAAAAAGCAAGCTAAAATTATTTGTGATGTATGAATATTGGAGTGCCCTTATCATATCCTATACAACGCTTATGGTGTTAGCACTCATAAGGTTTAATTAATTATTTCATTAGTCTTTAATTTGGGTTATTGTCTATCTTTAGTTTTCCAACTTAACTAAAAATGTTTACTTTTCGTTTCTCAGTTTAATAAATAGTTTCAAAACAATCTAAATTTAAAAGTCCACAACTCATGAGTTCTTTTCGACTATCACGTTATATTCACACTCATTAGTAGGAACAATAAATAGAAAATGGGAAAGTCTAATTAGTTTGTTCACCCCATAACTAACTTAGCCTAAAACAGCTCACACATTGTAATTCCGAAATAGCTCAATTTTGGTCAAAAATCGAGTTTTGAATCATATTGAAACTACTTTTTTTAAAAAAATAGAAAGACAAAAATATAACATTTTGAAGTTAAAAAACCAAGACATAATTATTAGATTAGTGAACCCTTAAAAGCCTATAAAGGCCCCCACTCTACCTCAAACCCCACAACACCAAAACATATTACTCAATTTGCTAGTTTTAATTTCATCACTCGTTCTTACTAGATTTGCTACCTTCCGTCGATATGAGATTTGTCCAGTGTAATAGCAATTTTATAATTTAACAAAAACTTATATTTGTACAAACTGATTAAATAGATACAGATTTAGGATTTCGTAAATTAGTTACTGTTGGAAAATTAAATAAAGTTTAATTAGAAAATTTTATTTGTAGGATTTAATAATTACTTATTTAGTTTGTTTTCAATTTGAATTTGGTTGGTTTTAGAAAACTAGTTTTGAGAATGATTTGGATAACTATGGGTCTATATAAAGAACCATGGGTATTGTTTTCTCAGTTGAGCCGAGAGTTTGAAAAGTTAGAGCATTTCAGTTATCTGTCTTCGAGTATTTTGAGAGAGCCTTTTGGATATTGTGATGTGTTGCCATAGGGGCCAAGGTCATAAGAAATGTGTGTTCCTACTTATGTCTCGTTGTTTATGTGTTCCTACTTATGCCTATATCTATAGGATTTATGAATGTAGATCTGTTGAAATCAAACTACGTTAAAATTGTGTGTTTGTTTTGTTTATTCCGGTGCGCGCTAATCTCTTCCAATAATGAACGAAATTCATAATATGCGAATGTTGGCTCAAAGAAAAAAGAAAGAAAAAGAAGAAGAAGAAGAAGAAATTATACCAGATCCATTGTCCAATCTTGTACGAGGAAATTGACAATAATAAGGCTAAGCAGCCTCTTCGATTATGAAGAATGAATTCTTCCGTTACTTCCTTTAGCAATTAGATGAGAACATCAAAATTTGACAAGACCTACGTACCACATGCACACCTTATCATAATAACAACCCTTTAATTCCTTTTTCGTAAACAAATGACCACCTCCCTTGTCAATTTAATTTGCTCGATTTTAGAAGGCGTTTGTTTGGTGAGTTTGGCAATGAAGTAATATTGGAATTATAGAAAATGTGGGTGTTCGGTTGGTGAGTTTAGGAATGAATTTTTGGGAATCATACCAAATTAATTAGATTTGAGTGAAATCAACTAGGGGGTCGGGTGGGTTTCAATTTGATTCTCATTTTCATTCCATCTTACTATCAAACTCATTCCTGTTCCCAGCTACTAACCAAACGCGAATCTCGGCACTAATTAAGTTCTGAAGAGACAAATATTACGCCAAATATAATTAACAGGATTTAATTTACTCCCAATCATAAGCAATCTATATTGATGTAATTCCTGTATTTTCTGGGATGTCCCGTAGGGGACGAATTTGGTATAGTTCTCTTACAAAATGAAATAGGAAACATTTTTTTTTCCTTCTCTTTTTACTCACTTCTTTCCATTAGAATAGTTCATTTTGAAAAATATTTTTTTGTTCCAATAAAATAGTCTACTTTTAAATTTTTTACTCCTCCTAGCGATACTAATATATAGAATCATGTGTGGTCCACAATTAACACTTACTTAATAAGTAAGGATATAAGTGAAATAAAGAGTGTCAAATGAGATATTTTATGTGTTGTATATTAATATTTATAATAATTTGTACATTAATCAAATTAGACTTTTCTAATGGGACGGAAGAAGTGTTTAGAGACTGGTATGATTCAATTCAACATTTTTCCGGTTCGGGTTTGAGTTGTTTCGATAGGTAACTCTTCTATAAAATTCAAATATATTTACATTTACAGCGAATATTCTTGGTATTATTTGAGATTCAAACGAATTTAGTAGTAATTTGTGCAACTCCAGCTTCGTATCAAGGTCACGATCGATATTGTCACTTTTCTCTATTTTTAAAAAAATATTGTTTAATTATGATTTTCAGGCTTAATTAGTACTTTTAAACTTGCTTTTGAAAGTTTACAAAGTGGACGTGCCCCCAGATTCCTTTTTATGTTTAATGGAAAATATTATAAATTATTAAAAATGTCCCCTCATTATCAATTATATATAAAGAAATATTTAATTCATTAAAATAGCGCTATTTCAATGTATATATTAGTTATTTTCATAATAGAAAATGATATGCATGTAAAACTAAAAGTTTTCCATTAATTATTAGTTCTTTCTAAAGATAATGCTTATTAAAGAAGGTGGAGTCTTATAACTTTCATAAGAACTCATATTCAAAGAAAGAGTTGTTCCCACGCGAGGACTCCTTTTGTCCTCTAAAAAATGTCATTCAGGAAAAAATTACACAGATTAAGCAAACTGTAAACTTATCATTTTCACCTTTAATTATAATTAATGTTGTATTTTTTCTTAACTAATTGCTACGCCAATTTATGTCTTTGATTAATGAAAATGTTATCTTTCTTAATTTGTTATTACAGGAATAAAATTGTAATTTCTTTATTTTTACATTGAAAGTTGTAAGGTAATACCTTTTAAAGAACAAAATTTTGGAACTACAAATACACTATTTAAAGAACATAGAGAGTAATTAGCAGTAAATCAATTTGATTGTTTAAATAAAACAACATAGTAAATCGTAAGGAGCTAATTGTTTAAATCTATTGCATAATCATTTTAGGAAAAAAAATATTATTGGAAAATGAGATTACTCAACCCTTGAAGCCTATAAAACCCCCCTCCGTTCTACCTCAAACCCTACAACTACGAAACATATTCCTACATTTGCTAGCTTTAATTTCCTCGTCAGTCATGTTCGCAATGGCGTCGAAAGTTGTTGGCATAAGCATGGTGTTGGTGTTGGTGTTAATGTGCATATTGTCCACAGGAGCCATGTCTGAAGCTCCTAAGCACAGGGAGGACTCTATGGTCACCGGAACTAAGTGTCTGGGAACCAGTGCCGCAAGCTGCAACTCCCTGCAGGGCAGACTCTTAGGCTCCAAGAAGGATGATGATGATGGTGGTGGAGGCGGCGGTGGTGGTGGAGGCGGTGATGATGGTGGTGGAGGAGGCGGCGGTGGTGATGATGGTGGTGGAGGTGGCGGCGGTGGTGGTGGTGATGATGGGGGTGGAGGAGGAGGCGGTGGTGGTGATGATGGGGGTGGAGGTGGAGGAGGCGGCGGTGGAAGTGGTGGAGGCGGTGGAGGTGGTGGAGGAGGTGATTAGGGTTTCCATGGATGGATGGATCTCGAGAGCACTTCTACTCAAATAAAGCTTTATGGCTACGACTAAGAATAAAAATTTCAGCTTAATTTCTGGTTCAGATTTGCTGGAATTAATTAATGTCTTGTTGAATGTTGCTTATTAGTTATGTATGCGATGTACAACACACCATAGCGGTGACGTTCTTTGTACGATCGACTTGATTATATATATCAATGTTTAATTGCTACTTTCAATTTATAAATTTTACTATTTTTAAGTTAACAAGCAAGAGCTATAATTAATGATCACCAAAGAAGTTCGGGTACAATTAAAATTTTTATGCCATGAAAAAACTTGCATGCAAAATAAGAGCAAAAATTACAAGTTTTTTACTCTTACTATCAACAACGCTACAAGTATACATATACACCCTATGAAATACTAGGGAACGAATATTGTACAAATATTTATAACAGTGGCGGAGCTAAAAATTTATTTCAGTGGGGGTACAATATATATTGTATGACTAAAAAAATTATATTTTATAATATGATTAAACTAGAAAAAAAATCACAGAAAATAATAAAAGAAAAATAAAAAGAAATTTATTTAGTAATTTTTTTATATTTTTGCTTTCAATGTAATTTTTGTTTTAATAATGAATGTGAATCTTACTAATACTCTAGAAAAAGATAATCATAACTTTAATACAGTTTGGTTCTGTGTTGTGAATCTATTAACACTCTAGAAAAGAAAAATCACGACCTTAATACAATTTAGCTATGTGTTGTGTATTATTTATGTTTAATTTATAATTCAAAAAATAACGGAACACATTATATTAGTTTAACAAATTTTTTTTAAAAAAATCTACTAAATATACAAGGGGCGGTGGTGCCCCCATTGTAAATCTGCCCCTAATTTGTAATAGAGTTAAGCGTTTACTATGCTTATTAGGATCACGATGACCGTTTCTTACTGAAAAAAAAGCCATGTTCGGTAATATAAATTGTGGCCATTTTATATAATCTTAAAAGTAAAACACACACACATATATATAATATTTATTAATAATGCTTTTAAAATACAAATCTATTAACCAAAAAGAAAATGCAAATATAAAAATTCACTAAAAAGGTTGTTAAAAAAAATTGAATCAAGCTTAATTAGAAAATTCTATTTGTAGTAGGATTTAATAATTACTTGTTTAGTTTTTTCTGAAACGAAAATAAGGTACTATGTTAATGTGCTGGAAACGACCAAACTTTCGAGATACAAAACTTCGGGGCCATACCACACCGATACTCATGACTCATACTTAGATCTAATGCTCCCCTAAACGGGCCCTCCATCACCACCTTAGCCTTTATCTCAGGCTCTACATCACTATACCAATGACATACAAGGTTCCTAGCACTCCTGCACAGAGAGGCCAGCAAACCAAATGAAATAGACTGCAATCTTGGTACCCCAATAATTACTTGTTTAGTTTGTTTTCAATTTAGATTTGGTTTGTTTTGAGAAACTAGTTTTGAGAATAATTTGGATAACTATGGGTTTATATAAAGAACCTATGGAGCATTGTTTTAGTTGAGCTGAGAGTTTAAAAGATCAGAAATGCTGTCTTTGAGTTTTTGAGGGAGCATTTTTAGGCTATTGTGATGTGTTGTTATGGGGACCAAGGTCATAAGAGATGTGTGTTCCTGTTTATGTCGCGTTGTTTGGGTTGTTGAAGTCTAGGTCATAAGAGATGAAGTATTCCTATTTATGTTTATGATATAGTGAATTTCTGGATGTAGGTCTTTTGAGATTGAACCATGGTATCCAACGGATACTTCTGTGTTCACGAGTATTCGTAATATACTTTGTTCATGTATCAGTTTACTGATGAACAGAACAAAAAACAATTTGAATTTAAAGAGAAATGGAGGTGTGTGGATTGAAAATTCTTTTAGGAAAGAAAAAAAATGATATTTTAACATTACTACCTTTTTAAGAGTGTATTTCAGAATAATATAAGTTCTACCCTTCACTCTTTTCAAATATCAAAAATAAAAAACAAACTAAAGATTTAGAGGGACAAGCGGCTAAATGCGCGTCCGAATTGTGTCGGATCTATGAGTTGCATAGAAGTTTTTGCGTTGGTAGAATATTGTATACATTGCGTGTACTCCAAATCTGAGAATCGTCATATTGAATCATGTAATCTGAATTATACTCAACTGTTTATTTCCAGTAATAAAATCCGTATAAGATGCTAATGATGCTTGAAAACAAATTTCTGCCTCATCTATGGTCCAATCTGTGCGGGAAAGTAACAATAAATAGGCAAAGCAGCTAAGTGACTTAATTCTTTTTTAAAGCTTTCCAGCTTCTTTGATTATGAATCCAAGAACATGTGAACATGAAATTTCTTCAATATATACGTACAACACGTACACCTGATCACTTTGGTTTTTACCTCTTATATATATTTTCAAAACACATTTTTTCGAAATAAAAAAGTTTAGTTATTTTAGCAACAGCCTGAAAAGTAAGGCGACACTTTGAGCAATTCACTCTTACAAAAATGTGTCACTGAAATACGTCATTAAACTAGGGGTGATCAAATAAGAAATCTGCTTCGATACCGATCCCACCCGATCTGAAACCGCCAAAATTGCGGATTTTAATCTGAAATTCAAGGTTTCGGATTGGACTGGCTCAGATCTGAGCTTTTTTCTTGAATGTTTTGGTGGCTTGTGTTCCACTTCTTGGTTTTGCAGCAGAGAATAGTGGTTTGGGCTAACCTACGGAAGATTCCGATCAAGTAATTAATCTGAGTTTTGATGGCATAACAAAGCTCAGAAAAGCAATGGTCTGCTAATGGTATCCAACGGAACCGAAGAAAATAGTGAAGCTTTTATGAAGATAACGCAAAAACAGAGGACGCGATCCGTTTACTTTGAAAACTGGTCAAATGGACCGGTGAAGCTTTCTCTTTTCAGATGGGGACTCTTGGCCTTTATTATTTTTAAAAAGTCAGATCCGATCGGATTTTTTTGGAAAAAAAAATCCAAAACCGATCTGAATCCATGGATTAGTTATCCGATCCAAAGCGATCCGGATTTTTGGATCGGATCAACGGTTCGTGGTGGATTCTGGAGTATTTTGTTCTGCCCTAGGTACCGCTGTGGAACGAAGGAGAATCAAAATTCAAAATAGTGTTAGGGTAAATAATCAGATCGGTTTCGGATCCGAAACCGTACATTATTCGAAATAAATTCGATCATATATTTCAGATCAGATTCGGATCGGATCGGATTGGATCAACAATTCGGTCGGATTGTGAATTATTTTGTGCGGCGCTACATTAAACACACAATGATCGAGTTGATCATCTCAATGATAAATGAATTCATGGGCAAACGATGAATATTGGAGTGCCCTTTTCATATCCTATGTACTCATTTCATTCCATTAAAATAATCCACTTTAATAAATACTTTTTGTTTTAACGAAATAGTACACTTTCAATTTTTTTACTTCTCCTATTCTTACTAATATAATTATATGCATGTAGTCTACAATTAACTCACACCTAAAAATAAGGATATAAATGGAACAAACGTTGTCAAATTAAGCATTTTAGGCGTTCCATGTTTACATCCGTAAAAGTTGTACATTTGTGAAGGTGCGCTTTTCTTATGGAACAGAAGGAGTAATATTTTTTGTGTTAGCCATGGGTAAAAATTTACACAAGACTTAATCACTCCATTTATCTCTTAACTTCGGTACGTTATTGTCTCTCTTTACTTCTCCAACTAAAAAATAGTTTTAAAATGGCCTTAAACTCAAATTTCTACCATATCTGAACCATTTTAGCCAAACACATGAAATTCACACTCATTACTAGAAAGATCAAAGAACAAAGGGAAGGTTAAATCAATTTGACGTTCGGACATCCTTTTTAATTGGTTGGTACTATATATTTCTTATATTGAGGGACAAAAATGTAATATTTTCAAGTTGAGGGACGAAACAGAAAAACAATTATGAGATACTCAACCCTCGAAGTCTATAAAACCCCCCCTCCTTCTACCTCAAATCCTACAACACAAAAACGCATTGCTTAATCTTCTAGCTTTAATTTTCCCATCATTAGTGTACTTGATCCACATTCGATCAAATGGCTTCGAAAGTTCTTGTCATGAGCACGGTGTTGGTGCTTATGTGCATATTGTCAACAGAAGCAATGTCTCAAGGTAACTGTGGCTGTAGCCGAAGCAGTGGTGGAGGTGGAGGTGGCGGGGGCGGTGGTGGGGGAGGTGGAGGTGGCGGATCCAGTGGTTGTAATGGAGGATGTGGATGGGTTGGTTGTAGTGGAGGATGCGGATGCGGTGGTTGTTGTGGAGGATGCGGATGCAGTGGTGCAGGTGGTGGTGGTGGTGGTGGTGGTGGTGGAGGAGGCGGTGGCGGTGCCGGCGGTGGTAATTAATTAGGCGGTGGAGGAGGCAGAAGCAACTCGGAGGAGTGGTTAGGGCTCCATGTGCTCTTGCTTTCTTAGACATGGATGGATCTGAGAGTACTTCTACTCTCAATTATAATTAAAGCTTTTAATATATATGTATGGCTTTGAATAAAATCCAGCTTTCTGGTTCAGATTTGCTGGAATTAATGTTGCTTAACACCATAGCGGTGTAAGTTGTTCTATGATTAATCTATGTCCCGTTTGGTTATATATATGTTTGCTACTTTTATTAGGTTAACCTATATGGTCTTTACTTTTATAACTTTTACTATTTTTAAGATAACAAGTAAGAGCTATAACTAATGATCCACACAAAACCAGTCATGTTATTTTTAATAACAATAAATATTGTCTTAAACTTAAATTACATATATATATATATATATATATACTTAAAATATAAATACAACTTATATGCCCCTTAAGTTTGTCTTATAATTGTTACAAGTTACAAGATTCATTTTGTAGTTTTTATGCCTTGTGATGATGAAAAAACTTGCATGTAAAATAAGATCAAAATTTATGAGACTTAACTCTTATTATCAACAACGCTACAAGTATACACCCCAAATATATTAAGGGAACAAATATTGTACAAGGATATGTAATAGAGTTAAGCGTTTATGCTAAACTTATTAGGCTCACACAAATGAAGGTAATTAGCGTGGTGAAATCACATTCGGATTGTGTATCAAATTTCACTTAACGACTTGTAACATCAATTTGCCCCCAGAATTAATTAAATTAGGCAAATTGATAAACACAAAAGTTGTAGCCACACCAATGAGATTTTCAATACACCAAGAATCTTCCAAGTTGAAGATTTGTAGATTGAGCTATGGCTTCAAAAAGACGAAGCATCAACGTTCCCATTTTAGCTTCTTTGTTTGTTTTTTTTGGTTTCCCCCCTCTTTTTACTAATTTGACTTCGTTTCTGCATTAATTAGTGTAATATCAATTCAAATTTATCATGTACAAAGATCTAGAATGCAGTCAATAAAGGGGTGTAAAATGCTCACAATTAAGGTTAACTTCATTTAATTTTGTATAAATGATGATGTCCAAATTTCTAGAGAGGCCCCGCTCCGTGAAGAATCGAAGGGGGTTCATGGGCCATTGAAGGGAGTTGTGCGGACGTCAAACCTGTCAAAAGAGAGTTGTGAGAGCGTTCCAAGATCGTTGTTCGGAAAAGAGTTCTGACGATCAAGTGAGTGAGTACGATGTTTAAAAAATGAAGTGCAATACTTTGGTAATTGATTGACAGAGGGAGTCTCCCATGACTATTTATGGGCATGTTCTTCTCCATGTTTTGAAAATTAAGTTTTGATAATTTTGAATATTATACTAATTTCTCATCATTTTTTAAAACACTTTTTTACTTTTCAATTATTCCCAATACCATTTATATTTAAAAATTATTTCTAAAACTAACTTTTCAAAATATGTTTTCAAAACTCAGCCAAAAGAACATGCTTAGTTGGTGTGCCTTGGAAACAAAGAAGGGTATATCCGCATAGGAGACATGGCCCTCTCACATATGTGAGGGGGGACATGTCTCCTATCCGATATAGGATCTCATGCCGATCTTTGGGACAAGTGGCAAGTCTGGGCGGGCCAGCGAGTGACACACTATAAATTAATAATATTGTTAGTTTTATAATATACCCATATTTTATAGAAAAAAAAAAAAAAGTCATTCTCCCAAGAAATATTATTCATTATTTTTAGCTTGGATTCATTCGAATACTCCTCTCCCAACACCCCCCCCCCCCCCCCCCCCCCCAACATACCCACCCTCTTTCTTAACCATATACTATATAATTATAACAGCTATGGAATAACATACACGTTACGTGCATGTATACCGTTTAAAAGGAAAGAAGTACAGATCAATTATACATGTGTACCGAACGAGTAGTATTTTCTCCCTCAATTTCATTTAAAAATAAAATATTTCTTGTTTCGGTAACATAGTTTGTTTTCAAAAAATATATTTTTCTTACCATTACTAATATAATTATGTACGATTTACAATTAACTAACAATTAAAAAGTAAGGGGCGTGAATGGAACAAGCAGTGTCAAATTAGTTATTTTAGATGTGGTACCTCGACATCTATAAAAAAAATTGTACATTTGTCAAATTTGACTTTTCTAATTTCTATACCGAGTGATGCGAGAGAAACTCATTAATGTGTTGATAACATAATGATAATAATAAATACTACCATCGTCTCAAGAGTTTTTCTCTTTTTTTGATATATATTTATATATTTATATATATATATATATACTAGATGGGAACACCGTGCCATTGCACGGTGAATGCCCGATAATATTATTGTGTGACAACATAAGATTTATAAAAAAAACTATAATTATAATAGTAATCAATTTAAAGATTATAAATACAGAGTTAAAAAGAAGAAATATATGTCAAATTAATACAAATAATCAAAATCTTTTCTCAATATATAGAATTGGCGTGCCTACTCTATTTGCTTCCTTTTTTCTCGCCTCTTGTCAATTTCTTCTTCTTCTTCTTCTTCTTCTTCTGAAAATTAATAAAGCTGTTGAATGATTTTGATATGCGTTATAAGTAGATGCCAACTGCATGAGAAACTCTGTTGTCAGATGAGGTGAATTTGGAGACATATTTCGTAGATTTGGATAGGGAAACATTGTTTTTCATTGGAGTAGAACATGTACAAACCTGCGAATTCGAAAAAGAGATTGAGAAAAATATATTCTAAATGGATGTACATGTATTACGAAAAGTTGCCCGATAACATGAATTGGACATGTACATAAAGATTCTGAACAAGAAGAAAGTTGTTTTTTTATCTTAATGGATTGAAGATATTTATAGATTGTAAAGTGTCTATTCATTCTCTTGTGTGGATTATCAAAAGTCTTCCAATAATTAATTATTTACTAATTGTATATTAAATAAAGGAAGTTGATATGAACAAAGTAAATAATCATCATATAATCAAGAGTCTTTTTGAAACTTATAATACATGAAAAGTCACCAAATTAAAAAGAGATTAGTGAATGACAATAATAAAGAGTACCGAAAATAAAAATGAATTTAAATTAACTAATATTATATTTCACTCACCCTTACATAAACACAAACATGCATCACATAAAAAATCATTTATTTATAATAATGTATTTATTGGTAATAAAATAAACTTATGTATCAATATAGACGTTTGATATTTTACATACATTTCTAATCCAAAATTTATATTAAGTTATATACATATTAATGGAAAATATATATATATTTACGATTATTATATTTTTTTGACGAACATGATTATTTATACATATAGATGGATCTTATATAATATGAAGCTAATCTAATGTAGAAATTGAAAAAATAACTTAAGAAGTTAATAAAGACAAAGAAAAATATTATTTAATTAAAAAAGAGAGAATAAAATGTATGCATTCAATATATTTATATATTAATTTTATGTGGCTTTCATATGAATGGTTAAATTAAAAGTTTAATACAGACATAAAAAAGCAAAAATATTTATTAAATTACCTGTCAGTGTGGCAGTGTCAGCTTTAACATAATTAAATATAGGCTAGATATTGGAAATGAAGAATATTTTAATTGTGAATGCAATTGTAAATTGACTGCAGTTGAAAGGGATTATTATCATGAGATACAGCAGGTAGCAGCAATAAAGGAGAAGAAGAAAACCCAAAAAAAAAAAAAAAAAAGATGAATAGTGAGTGGATAAAAATGCCCTTTAAAAAAGTATGTGAGAGACACATGAAGGCGATTCCATTAGTGTTAACGGATATAGATATCGAAGCGAACACAATCGAAAAGTGTAATTATATTTTTTGCAATTCACTCATATAAAAAAGGAAAGAAGAATACCCCATACCAAAAACTATTTAACATGTAAGATTGATATTGTTCCTAATGGTAGAGTTTTTATCATCCATACAACAACAGTAGGCGGCCAAATTTTCTATTAGATGGTAACAACCAATTCAACCCTTGCAAGTAAACAAAGCATTCTTCTCAAACAAATGAAAGGCACAAGTTTACCTGGTTGTATTGATGTAAAATCTGGTGAGAATTTAATTGAAGTTTCGACCTTAGGTTTCCTTCGTACTTGCTGCCAAATGCCTGTTCAATTAAGAAAGATGAACAAAAAAGTAATAAATACACAATATTCTGTAACAGGGGAATGAAATCTTACCCTCTTTCAAAAACCTTGCATGTGGTTGCAAATGCCAGACCTTACCCCTACATAAATAGGAATTCAAAGATGCCTTTTCATTTTTTCAGTAAATAAATGATTTTAATATTTACTCGAGGTCGTATCTGATTAAACATGTGCTCACACTGCGACCGATTTCATGAAAAGAACTTCCATAAATCCAATTGAAGGATGGCCATACACAATACAAGGCTTACTCAAAAATTCAGAATTCAAGATTCGAAAGGGTCAAACAATTTGCAATATTTGTAGGATCATCGTACACAAAGAACCATAAAGCATAAGACATAACGTCAGGCAATTCTCCAGCCGTTTCTTAAGTACTTATGTCATGGTCAACTTGTCACAGCAGATAAACAAGTTGGCGTTGCAGAGAATTTGCTGGCATACACACTCAATATGCTCAAGTATAGCTATTAATTTCATGGCTGGGGATGAAGAAAAATAGTTAAGAATACTCTACAGTCCACAGAAATTAAGAAAATCAAGCCACCTTATAGCTTCAAAATTTCTAAAATACTGATATAGGATAGAGATTAACAAGAAACAAGAAACAAGAAACAAGCAATCAAGCCAACTGTTACGCAACACAAACATGTATATTCAGATTAAGAATCAAGATTGACAAAAAAACAAAATACTGATCAGTGATCTCTAACTAAGAACTGGCAAAAATACTAAGTGCAATATATCTAACTGCTCACCCTTTCAAAAGATTCATCCAAGATAATGGCCCCAGTTACAGGAACTCGAACCTTGTATGAGGTGAAGTCCTTGAATATGTCATCGATATGTGCAACATAAGGCTTCAAGACAACTTATAATAATTTATAATTATTCTTCTACATTTAAGAATATGAAGGGATTGAGAAGGACGCGAAGGTTGTCCAAGAAAAAGTAAATAAATAGGGAGGAAAAGAAAGGATGCATAGGTGGTCCAAGAAGAAGTGAATAAATGGGGGAAAGGAAAAGAAAACAAACGTAAGAAAACCAAGGAAGAAGCTGTCGAAATTAATATCAATGGATTCACAAAGTCGTTGTTGAAGTTAATAAATTGGGGTGAGGTAAATTAAATAAAGGTAAGAAGGTGGAAAACCAGAAAGTTGCCAACATGGAATAAACTTGCATACATACGTGTACATTTTATGATTATTAGGCAACCTAGTCAGCATTGACATAAATATAAGGTATATGTGGCAGCCATGTGGAAAGCTCACAACAACTCTATATTACATTATATAATATAGGGTAGATATGTCTCAATAAAAAAATATTAATTTTATTATCAGTGAAAAATGACTGAATATTTGGGGTACTTTTCTTGCAATGGCTAGGCGGTACTTTTTTCTGTGACGGGCGAAGCTTCCATGGGTATATTTGGGGCAGATTAAAAATCAGATCCGTCGGTACGAGATTTATCAAGCGCAATAACAACTATCGGAGTTTTACTAGATTTATATATATATATATATATACAAGCTTGAATAAGTATACATATAGATTAATTATTTGGTAGAATATTATATACATTGCGTGTATTCTCAATTATACTCAACTGTTTTATTTTTCCAGTAATAAAATCCGTACAATATATGAATGATGCTTTTTTTTTTTTTTCTTGAATAAAAATGTTGCTTGAAAACAAATTATACCTCATCTATTGTCCAATCTGTGCGGGGAAATAACAATAATTAGGCAAATCAGCCTCGTGACTTAATTTTTTTAAAGCTTTCCAGCTTCTTCGATTATTTTTTTGTCAATCCTCTCACAATAAAAAATACATTCATAATGGTCTTTAATTAAACAAGTGCAAACTCAACGTCATCAGGCAGCTTTAGGAGTATGTTTCATGGTGATCACTTCCTTTTGCCTTCTCAAAACATTTAATAATAACTTAGTGTATTTTCCACACATTCTGTTTCAACTTCTATCAGAAAAGTTCACTTTGTAATCTCAAAAACAATATTAGTGAATTCTCCTATTGGAACGAAGGTCACCTCAATGAGACATTAATTGATCGTAAACAATGAATATTGAAGCGCCCTTATCATATCCTATCTAATATATTTGGTGTACGTTAGCACTAGGTAAAATTTTAATTAAGAGTTAATCATTCTATTTTATTCATCTCTTTAGTTTCCCAACTTGAATAAGTTTAACTTTTGCCTCTTAACTAAAAATATAGTCACGAAATAGCCTTAAACTCAAATTTGGACAATGTCTTAATTATTTTATATTGGCACGTGAGATTCTCACTTCACTAATAGAGAGAATAAAATGGACAAAGGAAAGGTCAAATCAATTTGTTTGACTCATAACTTAGCCTAAAACAGTTCTCACGTGCTAATTGAAAAGAGCTCAAATTTTATCATAAATTGAGGTTTGGACCATTTTAATTGGGTTTATATTTTTCTTAAATTGAGGGACAAAAGTATAATATTTTCAAGTTGAAGGACGAAACAGAAAATATAATTCTGAGATGACTCAACCCTCGAAGCCTATAAAACGCCCCTCCTTCTACCTCAAATCCTACAACAACAAAACGTATTGCTTTATTCTGCTATCCATAGTCGATCAAATGGCATCGAAAGTTCTGGTGATAAGCACGGTGTTGGTGCTAATGTGCATATTGACAACTAGAGCCATGTCTCAAGGTGGTGGCGGTGGCGGTGGCGGTGGTGGTGGTGGTGGAGGCGGCGGAGGCAGTGGTGGTGGTGGAGGTGGCGGAGGCAGTGGTGGTGGTGGAGGCGGCGGAGGCAGTGGTGGTGGTAGTGGTGACTCTCCTTCCTCTTCATCACCTGTGGATATGACTAGCTTGAGTAGACGGGGGCTATATGAAGCACTCCCTGCCGGCCGCATATCCTATTAATGGTAAGTCCTATTTAATTAATTATATTTTCAAATGTACATATTATTTAAAATGATTTGTTTCTAATATACTGAAAATAGTATTAAAAATCAATCTTGTATGTCTCATATTAAGAGTTTAGTTTCTAATAAATATTGAAAAAATAACATTAAAGGACGAAAGATCAATTTATATATAACAATAGTAAGCTAGATATATCTGGTAATCGTGTTTCTAATACTATTTTTATTAAAATGCAGTGAAGGCAAGCAACTCCGAAGAGTGATTAGGGTTGTCACGGGTTCTTGGTTTCTTGGATATGGATGGATCTTGAGAGTACTTCTACTCTCAATATAATTAAAGCTATTAATATATATGTATTCGAATAAAATCCATCTTTTCTAGTTCAGATTTGCTGGAATTAATGTTTCTTATGAATTATGTATGGGATGTAAACACCATAGCGGTGTTGTTATAAATGTGTACCATTTAATGATATATCTATGTTAATTTGGTACTATATATTATTAAGTTAACCAAGCCTTTACATTTATCACTTTTACTATCTTAAAGATAAGAACTAAGAGCTATAATGAACCAAACTTTAAATATATATATATATATATAAATATATATATGGAAAATCGCAATTTTAATCTCTTTTATATACTCTCCCTCGATCGTTACCATTTTGGTCTCTCTTCTATACTTCATTGCACTTGTGGTTCATGTTTTTTCATATGTTGGTAATTTTAGTCTCTATGATGTGCAATAGCTGATTTTGTAATTAATTTTGGGTGAAAATACATTTTAAAATTTACACAACCACTTCCAAAATGTCCAACAAAATCAGCTACTGCCAATCATAGGGACTTAAATTACCAACACATGAAAAAATATATATCCCACAAGTGCAACGAGACTAATTGAATAACCAAAAGTGTAACCAGAGTAAGAGGACCAAATGTCCAATTTATATATATATATATATATATATATATATATATAATACAAATTATAAGTCCCATTACGTTCTACAAAATTTGTTTTAACGTTTTTGGGCTCCATGATGATAGAAGAGCTATCTTGCAAAATAAGAACAAACAGCATGTTTTTTAACCCATACAATCAATAATTGTACGAGTATACACCCACCAAAATAATATATATCATTGTTTGCTACTTTTATTGATTTAACCGATCGAGTCTTTACATTTATAACTTTTACTATCTTTAAGATAATAAGTATTCCCTCTGTTTCATTATAATAGTCTATTTTGTTGTACTATTTTAATAAAATGGAGGGAATAAGAGCTACAATTAATGCTCACCAACGAAAGTTTGGGTATAGTTACAAAACCAATCATGTTATATATTTTTAATAATCATAAATATTAATTATCTTCTTTTAAGGCATCATAAATATTGCCTTGAACTTTTTTAAAGATGAAATTCAATGGTTGAATGATTACTTGAAGAAAAGAAAGAAAAAAAAACTATAATTGTTTCCTGTATATAAATACTTAAATATAATTCAACTTATATCCCCCTATAAGTTTGTCTTATAGTTGTTACAAATTACAAGATTCATTTTATAGTTTTCACAAGATTTACTTAACGATTCAATTTGAACCCCCCAATTGATTAAATCAGGCAAAGTGGTAAACATAACTCTTGTAGCCAGCCAATGGGATTTTCAATACACCAAGAATCATCCAAATTGAAGATTAGTTTGTAGATTGAGCTATGGCTTCGAAAAGACGCACCAACTTTACCATTTTAGCTTCTTTGTTTTCCTTTTTTTCAGCCCTCTTTTTACTACTTTGACAAAATTAAACAACCATGAATTAGTGCAATATCAATTCAAATTAATCATCTACAAAGATCAAGAATGCATGCAAGGATTTGTAAAAGGCTCACAACTAAGTTTCATCTCATGATCAACTAAGTTGAGAGACTGCTCTAGGATCGTGTCCTGACAAGGAGTTTCGACGATCAAATTAATTAGTGAGTAATCTTTAAAGAGTGAAGTATTAATTATATACTCTCTCTGTTCCATTAGAAGAGTCTATTTTGTTGTACTGTTTTGTACAACAAAATAGACTTTTCTAAAATACCCAGATTTTATAGGAAAAATGTTATTCTCCCAAGAAATTTTCTTTTCGTTATAGATTTTATTTATTTATTTATTGTATAGGTTCTTTCGAATACTCCCCCCTTCCCCTCTTTCTTATCTCCATACACAAAATAATTATAACAATACTATTGAATAATCTACACGTTAGATGCATGTATAACGTTTAAAAGGAAAGATGTACGTATCAATTATAATGTGTACAGAATGAGTAATATTCTTTATGTTTTGAACATTTCTTGTTTCAGTGTAAACGTTTATTTTCAAAATTTTTATTCCTCCTATTCTTACAAATATAATAATGTGTAATTTGCAATTAATAATTGAAAAGTAAGAACATGAATAGAGCGTATAGTGCCAAACTAGCCAATTTAAGTATTTTACTTTGATATCTATTAAAAATTACATATTTATCAAATTTTACAGTTCTAGTAGAATGGAGAGAGTAATATTCAGTTACTAATTTCTACTCGAGTGATGCGATAGAAACTCATTAATGTGTTGATAATAATAAATAGGCTTAATCACTATTTATCCCATGTATTATTGGCTTTTTGACTATTTTCTCCCTTTGTATTTTTAAAACTAATTGTTTGTCCCCTTTTTCGGTATTTCTAAAACTAACTGTTCCCCCCCCCCCCCCCCCCCCTCCTGCACTTTTCCCTCTCCAAATTGCTGCCGCTGCTGTTTCTCTAGAGTCGAACCGCGAACTCTATAATCACCAACGCTGCACTTTTCCAGCTCCAATCACAGTTCTCACAAAGAACTCGTTTTGTTCATGGTATGACTGAATTGATAGCCATGTACATCTCGTGTGCGTCTTAAGCCCCATAGCCATACCAATTGAAAAGAGCCATACCTCAATTATATGGGGTAATGGGGGGATTTAAAATAGAAGCGTTTGGGGGCACGTGCCCCATCTATCTTTAAAATTTAGGCTTTTAACTTTTTTGAAAGAAAAAAAATTAATTATTTTGGTAATTTTTCATTTCTATGATTTGTTGTTGAGTCTATTATTACCCTTAAAAAAATTAGTTCATATATTATTATTATGAGTAATAATACACTCCTCAAATAATCTTCTCAAATTTCTTTAACTCAAGTGATATATCATGCATTCATTGGCTGCACTTTATAAAATAATTATTAATACAACATTATTGACCAATGAATACACGACACATCACTATATTATTATATGCATAGACTAATACTTGTTGAAAAAAAAATCAAATAATGAAATTTCAATTTTAATTGTCCCCCAACTTAAATTGAATTTTCTTTTCACTCTTTCTTTCACGTATCCTCTTCTTCTTCCCTCATCTTTCTACCATGAGAGAAGGAAAGATCCTCTACCATGAAATTTCATTTTTTGAACAGAATCTTTTGCCCCATAAGAGAATGGAAGAGACAACTTTACATTAATATTAATGTTTCTTTCTTCGTTTTATATTTAATATTTAGTTTCAAACTGGAGCTAGATTTCATCTTTCTGCGTCGGTGGGTATGAGATTTGTCAAGCGCAACAGCAATTCTCATATTTTTACTAAATGTATATCTATATAAACTTGAATATGTACATAGATCAAGCATCACGTAGCAATAACAGTTATATACATTGCGTGTACTTCAAATCTGAGTAAGCGTCAGATTGAATATTCTTCTATTTTCAATTATACTCAACTTTTTTTTTGGTTTTTTTTTTCATTAATAAAATCCGTATAAATATGCTTGAAAACAAATTATACCTGATCTATTGTCCAATCTCTGCGGGAAAATAACAATAAATAGGCAAAACAGCTTAGTGACTGCATTTTTTTAAAAGCTTTCCAGCTTAGCCATGACATGAGAACTTGAAATTTCAACAATACATACGTACAAATGTACACCAGATCATAGCGAACTTTTTTCTTTTATTTTTGGAAATTGTTAAATGCAGTTACCATGCATTTTACTATTTGAAATAACCATTTTAAAATTTTAGTGTGTGAAAATATATAAACAACCTTTAAAAGTTTAAACTTCACTTGTCTTATGTATAATATTTGTTTATAATTAAAATAACGGATTGGCAGAGATTCAGCCCCTGTCCGAGGTTGAAAAAAACTTCCGCCAAAGCCAGGTGGAGGTGGCTTCAACCTTCGCCATAGCTAGGCGGAGGTGGAACATCAGCCCTTTTAAATAAAAAATATATATAGTCAAAAGTTATAAACTCTTTCGTGAGTGCGGTGACATTCTTTTTTTTTTTTGGTTCTTAAAATTTTTAAGTGGTTAATTCATTTAGTAAAATGATTACCGCAAATAATATGAAGATGTTGTTTTTTAAAGCTTAAGTACTTTTTGTGCACTGTATAATACAGTTTCATTTTTATTATTATATATTCAAAACGTAATTTTTGGCGCTAAATTTGTCGCTATTTTATCAAAAATCATATTATTGTCCATTGTGCATGAAAATTAGGGGGACAAAATTAGTTTGCTGCAATATAACACATAAAGTTTAAATTATATATTATAACCATTTATTTTTTTGATTGTTAATTATAAATCAAAGGTGAATTTATCTATAATATTCATCCAAATCTACTAAGGCTATTTTTCTTTTCTTTTTTCACTACTAAAATATTACGTAGTGAACTCGTCTAATAAAACAGAACGGAGAGAGTATTTTTTTTTTTTTAAAGTAATAAAATTAAAATACATCATTAAACACCCCATGATCGAGCTGATCATCTCAATGATACATTAATTCATCGCAAAAGATGAATATTGGAGTGCCCTTATTTTTGGTGTTAGCACTAGGTAAAATATTACCACTCTATTAATCTTTTAATTTAGGTTATTTTTTCTCTTTAGTTCTCAAACTTGAATAAGTTTAATATTTGCCTCTCAACTGAAAATATAGCTTTTAAATGGCTCTAAATTTAAATTTCGACAACATCTAAATTATTTTTGACTGGGACGTACGTGAGATTCACATTCATTAATAAAAAAATCAAATGGACATAGAAAAGGTTAAATCAATTTGTTCAATTTGCCTCATAATTTAACCTAAAATAGCTCATGAGCTAGTTAAAAATAGCTCAAATTTTGTCAAAATTTGAGGTTCGGACTTCTATTTTAATAGGAACTATATATTTCTTAAATTAGGAGACAAAAATATAATATTTTCAAGTTGTGTGACGGAACAAGAAAATAATTATGGGATTACTCAACCCTCGAAGCCTATAAAACCCCCTCTCCTTCTGCCTCAAATCCTACAACACCAAAACGTATTGCTTTAATCTGCTATACATAGTCGATCATATGGCATCAAAAGTTGTTGTGATAAGCACAGTGTTGGTGCTAATGTGCATACTGTCAACAGGAGCCATGTCTCAAGGCGGTGGGGGCGGTGGCGGTGGCAATGGTGGGGGTGGAGGTGGCGGCGGTGGGGGTGGTGGTGGTGGCGGTGGCGATGGTGGTGGTGGTGGTGGCGGTGGCGATGGTGGTGGCGGAGGTACTGGTGACTCTACTCCCCCTCCTCCCGGCGGCGACTCTCCTCCCCCTCCTCCCGGCGGCGACTCTCCTACCCATCCATCCGGCAGTGATCACTCTCTTCCCTCTCCATCAGCTGCGATTATTATGAATAGGCGAGGGCTTTCAGTCGTTCTCCACGCTGCAAATGCATAAATGGTACGTAACTCCTATTTAATTAATCATATTTTCAAATGCAACTGCATTTTTGTATTATATAAAAAGTTTCGTTTCTAATATACTGAAAACCATATTAGAAATCTGTTTCTAATATATACTTTTTAACAGAACGAATCTATACGTATATATATATATATATAACATTAGTACTAGTCGTAGTCGTGTTTCTAATATTATTTTATTTGGATGCAGCTGCCGGCATCGATCAGAAGCAACTCCGAGGAGTGATTAGGGTTTCCACGGGTTCTTGGTTTCTTCGACATGGATGGATCTTGAGAGTGCTCCTACTCTCAGTATAATTAAAGCTATCAATATATATGTATTCGAATAAAATCCAGCTTTCTAGTTCAGATTTGCTGGAATTAATGTTTCTTATGAATTATGTATGCGATGTAAACACCATAGCGGTGTACGTTGTTCTATAGTTAATCTATGTACCGTTTGGTTAAATATATGTTTGCCACTTTTATTAAGTTAAATATGCTTTAATTTACATTTATCACTCATTTTACTATATTAAGATAATGAAGAACTAAGAGCTATAATGAATGAATTAATGATCACCAAACTTATATATATATATATATATATTGGAAATATAATACATTAATTTATATGTTCCATAGGTCTGTTTTGTAGTTTTTGCGTTTTACAATATTTGTTTCGTAATTTTCATGCCCGTGGCAATGACGATGAAAGAGCTCGCATGCGAAAGTAATAAAGAACCAACAACACGTGTTTTAACCGTTACGAGCAAAAATTGTAATTGCAAATATACACCCATCAAAATAGTATTAAAATGCCAAATTCAAAGAAATTTATGACGGAATCAAGGGTTTACTATGCTTATTAGGAAGGTAAGAATGACTTGCAATCCCCACTTTGACTCCCCAATTTGATTTAATTTGGCAACGTGGCGGTAAACACAAAAACTCTAGCCCCAAATCAACCTTCTTTTTTTTTTTCTAAAATTAAAAAATGGGATTGATTACCCTTCCATTAAAATGTGTATGTGAAAAACATTAGCCGTTGAGATTTACCTCTCATTTATAATTTGAATAATCCACTTTTAGTTGTGGTCAAAGCAATGTTCATACATAATAGGTGCGTCCCGACTCATAATTTTTCGGGCCCAGTATATCGCCACTGCTCAGATTGCTCCGGATGCGGTTCCGTGTTTGGTACCTTAGATGCCGTTATTTGCATTCTCAAAATTTTCAGTGGGGCTGGTCTGGTCCGTCTCCGCCACAAGCTCCTCCGGCAGCTCCGAAGACGGCTACGATATCAGCTGGGAAAATTATCACTAGCTTGAAAAGGGCATGTTTCATCGAAAAGATTTGAGGTTCCCGTTTTTAATGTTCCTAAGTTCCTTTCTTTTCTGTCTAAAGTTTAAAGCAAGAACACTGAATAATTAACTAACTAATATTAATGGATTGAAAGTCTTAAAGTCACAACTATTGTCCAAATGGTCGACCTCGTACAGATCGATCACACTACATAATTAAATTATGAATTATAATGTATGAAAAAAAAGATAAATTAAATTTCATATATTATAATTTATAATGGACTATCCGTGAATTTATTAATAAGTGTATTAGAAAAGGGAAAAAAAAACCTTTAAGGAGAAAAAAAAAGATTGAAATTAACTTTGTTCAACGTTGCGGAAAAGTAGGTTAATTTTAAGGACTATCCGTGAATTCCCTCGTGAGCTAGCTTTTAAAGTAGGTTAATTTTCAAATTCTTCAAATGGTATCAAAGATAATCTCATACTTTGTCTACGTTGCAAAAGGGGTGACCTGACAAGGGACGACCTAGGAGGCTAGAGTGGGTCGCTCATAGTAAACTGCCAGTGGACGAAAGGAATGACCTGAGAAAGGACAAGTTAATTAGGAGGTTAGAGTGGTTCATTCAGAGTAAACAGCCGTGGACGTCGGAACGGAAGCGTGGTGATTTTTCGTGAATCATGTATCTCAAATGGAAGGTATGTGACTTTAAGAATTTGGATCTCTTCTCCTCATGAGCAAACTTTTGAAGCGGGTTAATTTCCAAGTTCTTAACACAAATCAGCATACCCGAACTGTCCAGACCCGAACAGTTCAGGGCGCACCCCGAAAAGAACAACTGAGGGCGGGCCGATTTCTGGTCGGTCCGTAGCGCAACCCAAATCGACCAGTTTTGGTTATGTTTTTTCTGTAGTTAAAAAAAAAAATTTCAAAGCTAGCCCCTTTTTCATAATTCACTGCAAAACCACCTCTGATAGTTTTTTTTTTCTTCTTCATTTTTATGCAATTCACGGCAAAATCTAGGCGTGAGCAGAATAATTCAAATGCTGTTTTGATTCGATCCCAAATTTCAAATCGGATTCGGATCAGTTTTTTTTTGTTTTGGATAACATTCGGATTTTTTTTTCGGAGAATCTGAAATAATCCAAAACTGATCCGAAACAGAAATTCACAAAAAAAATAAATAAATAAAATAAATAATAAAATTTAAAATAAAATATAAAAAAGAGAACCACGCATTTCGGATCGAAATCCGCAGTTTCGGATCGAAACACGATTTCGGAAAAAAACCCGATCCGAAAACGCGCCCTTGGATTAAAATCTGAAACCGATCCGAAGCTTCGGATTCGGATCGGTTTTTTACTTTTGCTCACCCCTAGCAAAACCTAATCTGTCTGCCCCCCTGCCACCCCAGAGAAGGCGGTCGCCCGACAACAACGCCTCGTCGGCTTCTCCCCGTGGCGGTCCTTCTCTTTATCCGATCTGCAAGGTGCAAATGCAAGTCCAAGCATCTCTAGCATAATGGTGAATAACAGGCATACATAGTTTATGATCTTAGCCGTGTTTTTTGTTTGTCGATCGCCCTATGAATATTAGATTTGGATAGTTGTTCACGGAGGTGGAAGGAAGGAAAGCCTTTGTTGTAAGCCCATTGTACTCTTTGAAGAATGTACTAATTCTGGGTAGCTCAACCGTGTAATCTCAGGTTGTTATCTTAGCCATTGTCAATCTTATTAGCAGTTTCATTGAAAAAAAATAAATTAAAAAAATTATAAAGCTTGCAGCTTTAACGCCAAAAGCTCCTGTAAAAGTGACGTCATCGTGGTCGCATCCAAGCTAGGCCTAAAGGAAAAAGCTTCGGATGATCGTGTAAGCCACCGCCAGCGTCGGAGCTCAGCTGAGGTGAGTGAGGCCATGTTCGATGAGCTTCAAGTACCAATTCTTGAGGAACTAAATGAATCTCTACTCGTCCCAGATAAAAGGACACGCACTTGAATCTAGGTTTTGGTTCCATCTTTACAATTTTCTAGCAGTCCGAGAATAAACTGTGAATCATTCCGCCATTGAATAATGATTCGTACAATTTTGTATGCAATGTCACTAGTAATGCATGTATTAAATAATAACTAATTAATGAAACTGAAGTAGTTTTTATAATTTTGTACAAATAGGCAACAGGAATAGGCATGACACTTGTGGAAGAATAAGACATGGGGAATTGGATAAAGGGGATGGGGTAAATGATATGAAGTCAGAGATTACCAGGTTTTCCGATAAAAAAAATATATTTCATATATATATATATATATATTAATTATTACGTGCCCTATAATTTTCAACATTAAAAAAGAAAACTAAAACTTTTATAAGTCAAAGTGCTGAGTATACGATTTGTCATTTCTATATCTCCAATAATCTCTTATTAGACGGTCTGATAATTTCATGGACAATGTTTCAACCCCTAAGCTCGGTACGAGTGTTTTGTTCACTACAGACGAGCTTCTCTTTTTCATTTCCAGGCCGTGATACTTCTGCTTCTTCCTTAAACATGCGACACTTTTTTTAAAATTCTTTTCTACTAGTGATACATCATAAACTATATTTTATACTTCAACCCATTTTCATTACAAGCGATTTTTTTTTTTTTTTCAATATAGTCGATACTTTAACAGCTAAACTTGATACCTTGAGGCTATAAGTGATAGTGTGATACACGAGAAGTAAACGCAATACAAAATACTTCAGCTGCTACACTCATAAGTCGGAACTCATGATACATCAGCAGTTACACGCAATACATTAAAGTCTAAACGCGATGAGAAATAATTGGGAGTGAAAATGTAGACTGAAAAGAATTCAGTAACTCATGTGGCATCATATGATTAATTGAACTATTTGGCTGTTATAATTTGAAATATCCAATCATATTCTTCCATGTGATTATCACGTTAATCACGATGAGAATCATTCTGATTAATATTTACTACGTGTATCATCACTCATAAACGATACGAGAACATAACCCCTTATCATAACGAGCCTTGTGTACGTGATGGATGATGTTGATGGTTCTTGCAGCCTTTCTGGCCTTTTTTGTTTCCTCGCCCTAAACAAAGGACTACTGGCCTCCCCTGTTACTGAAGACAAATATTACACAAAATATACTTAAACAATATTTTATTCACAATTAGTGAAGCAATCTATATTAAGGTAATTCCAGTCTTTCATGGGATGTCCTGTAAGAGACTATGTTTGGCTAATTCTCTCGTTTTATTTTTCTTTTTTGGGTTTTTTTTTTTTTTCTTTCAGGCTGAATTATTTTTTGTTCATTGTGCTTATAAGATAATTTGTCTTTCGCCTCCTACATTTTGAAAACACATTTTTTGCTCGTTGAATACTCACTATTTTATAAAAGTGACATTATTTCTTCCACTCTTGTTGATGTCGATCAACAGGAATGGCAGTTATGATAATTAGGGGTAAAGATAAGGATATATCTAGAAAATAAGATGGAAAAAGATCAAATTATATAATAAATACAAGAGGGGGAAATAGTGATTTTTTTAATTTAAAATCTCTAGTGGGTCCCACCCCCTACTGTACATATTCAGCATATGGAATTCGAGTGTGTCACCACAAAGTAAAATTATTCTATACAATGGTTACATCGGTTTTTAAGTCGATTTTTAAGTGTAGCACGTTAATCCGGATAAAATAACTAATATTTAAGCCAAACTTTTACAGTAAATTTACACTTAATTAGAGTTATAATTAAGTGTAAATTATAAAATTTGTGCAGCGGATGAATGATATAATTCCTCCACCACACCAAAAAAAAATGTTAAAACTTTGTAGATGACAAGTGCGAAGTTAGATTTATTGTAAAGTGAAAATTAATTAGATGAAATAGTTGTGCAATGATACTCTCTCTCACCCATGGAAAAAAAAATTAAAATTATATTTGACAAGGTATAATTTAATTGTAGGGAAAATTCGTATTAAAGGGAGCAACAGGATTTGAAATATTAAGAAAATACATTATTTCATTAATTTAAAGGGCAAATGACACCAGTGGCCACCCAACTATTCGCAATGTTCAGTTTTGGTCACTCATCTTTCAAATGTGCGCATTTGGCCACTCATCTTTCTAAAACGTGCCTGTGAAGCCATTCCGTCAAAAATGCTGTCAAATTTGACGGAATCCATCAGCAAACGTACAGTACTCCTTTTCTTCCTTAACTCCCCCAACAACATTCAACCTACATCCCTTTTTCCTTGATCAATCTAGCTGTAACCTGGATCCTTTACAACTTCCTTTTCGATCATCATACTCCTGACATCGTTCGCCTCATCCCACCTTCCTAAAGATGAATACATATTGGCTAAAAGTACGAAAGGGGAGGAGCTTTTTGGGTCCAGGCGGAAAAGTTCCTCTGCTGCTCTTCTTGCTAGGCTCACATTGCCATGAACCCTGCAGGAACTAAGCAGAACTTCCCAAACAATCCGGTCATCTTTGTATGACATCTTCTCGATTAGCAATTCTAGTTCAGAAAATCGCCCGGCACGCCCCAACAAATCAATGATGCAAGTGTAATGATCTGGAAGTGGTTCCACTCCATGCTCATCCTTCATTGAATTGAATATGCTAAACCCTTGATCAACCAATCCGGCGTGGCTGCACGCGGTCAAGACAGAAACAAATGTTATGTCATCTGGTTTGGAACCCGATTGAATCATCTGTTCGTATAAGCAAACAGATTCATCTCCATAGCCATTCTGTGCATACCCATGTAGCATTTCATTCCAAGTCACAGTGTTTTTATTAGGCATCAGATCGAAAAACTGCCTAGCATCATCTACATTGCCACACTTGGAATACATATCAAGAAGGGCGCTGCCAACCACGACATCATTTGCATATCCATCCTTCAGTATCAGACAATGAACTTGCCTCCCCTGGGATAGCGAAGATAGTTTCGCGCAACAACTCAATATAGTGGCATAAGAGAATTCAGTAGGTAATATCCCCTCTCTAAGCATTTGGACTAAGAAAGAAAAAGCTTCACCATCCATTGCATTAAAGGATAGACCAGCTATCATAGCATTCCAACAGAAAAGGAGTACTATACGTTTGCTGATGTTGTTGGGGGAGTTAAGGAAGAAAAGGAGTACTGTACGTTTGCTGATGGATTCCGTCAAATTTGACAGCATTTTTGACGGAATGGCTTCACAGGCACGTTTTAGAAAGATGAGTGGCCAAATGCGCACATTTGAAAGATTAGTGACCAAAACTGAACATTGCGAATAGTTGGGTGGCCACTGGTGTCATTTGCCCATATTTAAATAATATATTAGTGACTACTTTACTCTTTGAAAAATAAAAGGTCATATTTTGTAAGTTTACGTTTTCGTAATTAAAATTTATTTATTTATTTATTTGAATTCGACAATTTATTACATTGAAGGTAAAGATTGCGGGGAGGAGAAGAATAAAGTTGGGAAGGTGCCTGCATTACAATCGTTGCGACACTAACCTATTCCTAATTGAAATTTTATTGAGATAGAGAAAAATGAAATGGTAAACTAATTTTCATTTGAAATCCTTGATAGCATCCGTTGTCCTCTGCCAGGAAGCAATAGACTCAACATTTATTTTTGGACCATTTTATAACTATTTTAGAACCTGTATGCACGGTGATTTTTTGGTCAAAAAAATTTATTTTTGAAATTGAGAGATGAAAATGAAACATTTTTAGGTTAAAAAACCAAACAAATACGTAACTATGAGTTAATTATGTGGTTAATTACTCAACCCTTGAAGCCTATAAAAACCCCCCATCCCTTCTACCTCAAACCCTACAACTCAAAAACATATTTGCTACATTTGCTAGCTTTAATTTCCTCATCAGTTATGTTCGGAATGGCATCAAAAGTTGTTGGCATAAGCACGGTGTTGGTGCTTATGTGCATATTGTCAACTGGAGCCACGTCTGAAGCTCGTAAGCACAGTGTGGGCTCTGCCATCGGAACTAAGTGTCCGGAATCAGGAGCCACAAGCTGCAACTCCCTGCTGGGTACTGCCGTAAAGACACTCTTAAGCTCCGATTGTGGTGATGATAAAAGTGATAGTGGTGGGGGTGGTGGTGGAGGTGACGGCTGCGGCGGTGATGGTGGAGGAGGAGGCGGTGGAGTAGGCAGTGGTCGTGGTGATGATGATAGTGATAGTGGTGGTGGTGGTGGTGGTGGTGGCGGTGGAGGTGGCGGCGGTGGTGGTGGTGGAGGAGGAGGTGGTGGAGTAGGTAGTGGTCGTGGTGATGATGATAGTGATAGTGGTGGTGGTGGTGGTGGTGGTGGTGGAGGTGGTGGTGGTGGTGGGGTGTGGTGGTGGAGGAGGCGGCAGTGGTGGAGGAGGTGGTGGCGGTGGTGATAATGATGATGATGATAGTGATAGTGGTGGTGGTGGCGGAGGTGGTGGTGATGACGACGACGATGACAGTGATAGTGGTGGCGGAGGAGGTGGGGGAGGTGGTGGGGGAGGCGGAGGCGATAATAGTGGTAGTCAGTCTACTTCACAAGTTGTTCAAGACGCAGCATCTCAGATACAAATAAACCCTATTGGCGTATTCATGAATGGTAAGTCTTAATTAGTTAATTATTTATATTTCTCGAATGTAGCCACATAATGTTCCTTAATTAATTACGTATGTGACTACTGTTAATTATACACATTCGTGATCTCCTAGAAATCAAGGAAATAAGAGAAAAAAAATATAGAACGTCACAAAACTCTTCAACTGAAACGGATGGAGTAATTATTATGAATTAAAACATATATAACATAAAAATAAATAAATTATAACGGACTACACGTGACCTTAAAAAAAAAAGTTGAAATTAACTATAATTTATGTTCGTTTTTATTGTATTTGGATGCAGCTGCCAGCCTCAAATGCCACTCCGACGAGTGATTATGCTCTTGGTTTCGCCATGGATGGATCTTGAGAGTACTTCTACTCTCAATTAAAAGCTTTTAATATGTATGGCTAAGACTTGAATAAAATCTAGCTTTCTGGTAGTCCAGATTTGCTGGAATTAATGGCTTGTTGAATGTTCTGTGTACGACTTTGATTATATAAATCAATGTTAGTTTCCTACTTTTATTAAGTTAATTAACAGAGTCTTCCTATGTATAACGTTTACTAGTTTTAAGATAACAAGTAATTAAGAGCTGTAATGATCACCAAAGAAGTTTGGGTGAATTACATTTATATTTATGGAATTCTGATATAATTATAAAATCGACCAAGCTGTTTTTAATAATTATTTAATATTCCGTGTTACCTAAAGAGTCTATTTTGAAAATTGTATAATGTATTATTAGTTATTAGGCCAAAGATTCAAATAAACCACTAATGTTACTTTTGGATAAATAAATAAAAAAAGCCCCTGATGTTATAAAAAAAATAGTCAAATTAGCCCCATCTCTATTAACCCTCCGCCACATCAGTTATTTTTATTGACTTGGCTCCGCCACTTTTTTTTTTTTTTTTCTGTTGACTTTGCTCCTCTATCCAACCCTACCGTCCGGTATGTCATCGGGGCAACTTGTCCGGCCAATTCTTAAGGCCCTTTTCCTTCTCTTATTTCTCGTCTCATTAGCTTAACAATTTAGAAGAAATTGCAAGGAAAGAACGTACCAACTTGTTCCCACAGCACCGAATGCTACATCTAGTTTGTTCAAACATCACGGAACATGACAGAACCATATGCATAATTTTCAACTACTTAGATATACTCAAAATGGGCCTCTTTAATAGCTGATTGCAAATCCATGTGTAACAAAGCACATAAGTTTGCCAAGTTAATATCCATCTCCAATTCATTAACCCGTACATACAATTCAATGCATGTTTGTATACATCAGTTGGATCGAGACTAGCTGGATAATACATATGCAAGGGATGAGGAGCAGGCCCGGCCCAAACAGAGGGCAAAGTTGGGCAACAGCCCTGGGCCTCATGATTTTTGGGGCCCAAAATTTATAAAAACCCTTCTGTATATATATATATATATATGTTGTATTTCTGATTTTAAGTTTTTAACTATTAAAGAGGCCCATTTTGAGGCCTCTTTACTGAACATCTTATAAAAGAAAAAATAAAAAATAAAAAAATTCCACTCTCCCCACTTTCGTGAGGGACGGAAAGCAGAAAGCTATTAGCTATGCTTGCTTTCTTCCTTTCTTTTTTTATTATTCAAACGAATAAAAGCAGAAAGCAGAATGCTAGTTGCTGATTGCTATGATAGCAGAGGTGGAGCGGAGTCGTCAATGGTCGGAGACGGAGAGATAGCACTAAATTTTTCTTTTTTCCTCCTTCCCAAAATTATTTTGTTTTCCTACCGTTAGAATACTGATTCATGAACACTACAAACTCTTTAAAACTCTGTGTCAATCTCTTTCTCTTATCTGTGAATTTTTTTCAATTTTTGGTGGTCATTCAAAATTCATTATCGATTAAGAAAGAATAGAAACAAGTTAGGAGGGGATTGTCAGATTTGAAATCTCAATCTGGGATTTCATTTGGTTTTGGCTCTGCTGCTCTCTGCTCCTATCTTGCAGCACAAATCCAGAATCTATTCCATCTCAAAGTCAAAGGTATGTTTGATTTTAATTTTTTTTTTTTTTTTAAATGAAGATTATTATTGCAACATTCCACTACTGCAAGTCTGCACTACATCCTAATATTAGATTTTGCCTTTTGTTAGGGCATGATTTTGGATCACAGCCTCATCGTCTTCAATAATATTGAGAATTATCATCACATCCAGGTGCTATTGTTTTAGGGCAAATTATATGAATGACCACTAAGCTATTGTTCATATTCACTTTTGGCCACTAAACTATTTTTTGTTGGTCACTAAACTATTGCATCTAACCATACTTGGCCACTAAACTATTGCTTCTGTCCACTTTTGGCCACTAAATAATTTTTCGCTCACTTATGGTCATTAAACTATTAGAAGTTGTCATTAATGACCACTCCGTTAGAAGTTACCATCAAATCTTTATTTACTCCTTAATCTTTAATGTTCCCAAAATCCTAATAATCTTTAAACTGCCTATATATATGCATCAATGTTTTTTAACATCAATCACTCACAAACAATAATTATGTGTATTTTTTTTGTTTTCTCGATATCTTTATTTGTATTTATAAACATATGATAAATTATTCTTTGACTCATCGAACGTTACTGTCTTTAACTTTAATTTTTAGTATTCGTTTTCTAACATAGGATATAGACATCGATCTCATTTATTATTTATTTATTAATTATTTTTGAAATTATGTTAGATCTTGAAAATTTGTAAAATGATATGAGAATTCTAAATGTCACTACAAAATGATATAATATTAATGAATAAAGTTGGCCGTCGAAATTAAAATAAAGATGTACATGTGAATAAAAAAAATGCAATTTTTAAATATCAAATTTAAAAAATGAAAGTAAATAAAGATTTGATGAAAATTCTTAACGGAGTGGCCATAGTGACAACTTCTAATAGTTTAGTGGCCAAAAGTGGGCACAGGCCATAGTTTAGTGGTTAAAAGTAGGCAAAAAATAGTTTAGTGGCCAAAAGTTGACACATGCAATTGTTTAGTGGCCAAAAGTATGCAAAAAATAGTTTAATGGCCAAAAGTGGGCACGGACAATAGTTTAGTGGCCATTCATATAATTTGCCCTTACTTTTATAGTAAATTGATTATGTTGTTTTGAATAATGTCATTCTTTTTTTTAATTGTTTTGGTTTTATGCTTCTGTGCATGATTCTGGATTACAGCCTCATCGTCTTCAATAATTGATTTAGGGCCTCTTTTTTCTATTTTGCGCAAAGGCCTCGTATGGGTAAGGAATGGCGCTGATGAGGAGAGACAGCTTTGATCAGAATAGGCCGGAGAATGAATGAGAGGGAAAATAAGAGAAGGAAAAGGGCCTTAAGAATTGGCAGGAGAAGTTGCCCAGACAACATACCAGACAATTGGGTTGGGTGGAGGAGCCAAGTCACCAAAAATAACTAATGTAGCAGAAGTTTAACGGAAATGGGGCTAATTTGGCCATTTTTTGTAACGTTAGGGGTTTTTTGAACAAAGGTAACGTTAGTGTCTCATTTGGACCTTTGGTGAAACATTAGGGGGTTATTTGGATATTCTCCCTGGGTTATTAAGTATGATACATAAAATAAGTAATTTAACATTATATTTTCCACTGGTATGCTTACTAATTTATATGTAATGGTTAATTGTTTTAGGATATAAAAATGTTCTCTATTGCAAAAAGATTAACGCGTAGTGGAATAAACAAAATAAACAATCAAACAAACACACAATTTTAACGTGATTCGATCTCAACACATCTACATTCACTCAAATCCACTAATATTAAATATATGGAGGCATAAATAGGAACATACATCTCCTATGACCTCACGTCAACCCATAAACCATCACGAGACATAAGCAAAAACAATCATCTCTTATGACCTCAAACTATATAACAACCCATCACACAGTTTCCCTCAAACAACCTAAAAAAACTTGGAGACAGAGAACCAAAAGGTTTTACATCTCTGACATTTCAAACTTTCAATTCAACTGAAAACGATACCCCATAGGTTCTTTATATAGACCCATATATAATTACCATATTCTTCCCCAAAATTATTTTTCTAAAACCAACCAAAACCTAATTGGAAACATACTAAACAACTAATTATTAAAGCCTAACACAATCAGAATTTCTTAATTAATTTAAATTTAATATTTTTCAACAATTGTGAATCACATATTCTTATATTAGGAAGGGTAATATATAATACATAAACAAATTCAAAGTCGACTCTTTTAATGGGAAAATAAATTTTTTTGAAAGTAGACTTTTTAATATGTACTATTTGACACAATATATATATATATATATATATATATATGCTACTTTTATAGTTACATTTATTCTTTGTCTCAACAAAAACTTGTGATCAACTTTTGCTAAATCGTTTGACGCGCATTTTTTATTAAAAAAGAAAAAAGAAACAAAGACGCAAGTATCGAGTTTTCAAAAGTATCACATATATATTATAAAATATGCATATCACATCGCGTACCGCCTGAAACCAAAAAATTTGTGAGTTTAATTATTTATATACTTTTATTTATTTTTCCTTCTTATGAGTATGTATTTGTTTCAAATTTTATTATTAAGGATTTTCTATTTTTAGATCGATATCATTATAGTTATTTTGATACTTTAGTAGTACGTACGTATCTTATTTTGTGGTTTAATTATCGTCACAGCAAACCAAAAATACATATTTATAAAGGCCAAATGTCACAAACCCTTATTAATACAAAGAGAGTACACCAGATAGTTGCAACTAATTTGTTGAAATTTTGCGTATGTTAATCTGGATTTTGAATTATTACTTACAACCGTTGCATACCACTTCCGACACCGGATAGATGTCTTCCGGCGTCGGTAGTCATCGAATAAGGTTCCAGTTTTATCTCTTGGAATAAATTTCGATATACACCGGACGTCTATCTGAAGTTGGAGGTCCGATCCAACAACCTATATTCACAAAATAATTTTTATATCACTATCGTTGACTAATATCATGACAAACTTTTGAAGAAAAAAAAAAAAAATTTTAAATTTTTAATAATTGTGCCCACTAAAATCAGATTCTTCCTCGGCTATTGTCTAATCTGTACGGGAATATACAATAATTAGGCTAAGCAGCTTAGTGCGACTTCTTTTGCTTTCATTTTCAGCCTCTTCGATTATGCATTCTTCCTTCTTCTTTCTTTACAAGTTAAAACATCAAATTTTGACCACATCTGTGTGAGTCAGGGACTTTCATGGATATCGATGTTGCTGGTTTTTGAGTGTTAAGGTACTCTCTCTGTTCATTAGAAGAGTCCATATCGATCAATGTACAACTTATTATGAGGATACAATACCTAAAATAACTAATTTAACACAATTTATTGCATTTTTATCTTTACTTGTTAAGTACCGTATGATCAGTTAATTATGGACCACGCATTATTACATTAATAAAGTAGGAAGAGTAACAAATATGAATGTAGACTCTTCTATTAAGACAAAAATGTTTTTCAAAATAGACTTTTCTAATTAAACGGATGGAGTAATTAAACTTTTTTTTTGGATCCCACCCATTATTGTACATATTCAGCACATGGGATTCGAGCTTGTCACCACAACTTTTGTACTCCTTTCGTCCTCACTCAAAGAGCCCATTTTCAAGAAAAATTATTATCCCATTAAAATAGTCTATTTTGAATTGTTACCGTACGTACTCTTACTAATATAATAACGTGTGATATATCCACAATTTACCCTTACTTATAAAGTAATTATATAAGTGAAAAATATAGTGAAAATTTCTTTATCTTAAGTGGTCTACCTTACAACCCATAATAGGTTGTAAATTTTTCAAAGTGGAGTACTTATAAGTTTGAATGTTGTATCTATTTGGTCCCTTAACTTGAAATTTTGTTTGAAAATTGTCCCCAAATCTTAATTTTGACTATATTTGAACTATATATTTACAACTAACTTGTAAGATTCACACACATTAATACGGACAAAAAAAAAATTTTAAAGTAAATGTTAAAACATTTTGTGCACTCTTAATTTACCTTGAAACAACTCATGTGTTAGTCGAAAATAGCTCAAATCGAACACCCTTTTTTAGATTTTCAAATTTTATGGAGTCCAAAATATAATACCATGCGCCATCTCTAACCCTGATTTAAATCATATCTATAAAACACGTCCAAAAATTCATGTCGAATACGATATATATACTCTTGATGATCAGTCTAGATCACTCAACCCCTTGAAGCCTATAAAAAACCCCCCGATCTCCTCCTACCTCAAACCCTACAACACCAAAACATAATTCTACATTTGCATTAATTTCCTCATCATCAATATCATGGCATCAAAAAAAGTTGTTGGCACAAGCCCAGTGTTGGTGGTAATGATCATCATGTGCCTATTGTCAACGGGAGCCATGTCTCAAAGTACTCCACCTACTCCGCCACTTCCGCCGGCTTGCGCGCAGGCGGCGGCACGTTTTCTCCAACTCTTCACCGCGCTCACCGCATTCTGTAGCGGTACCTTAAATCCCGTTAACTGCTTCACCACGTTTTCTAATGTACAAATGGCTCTCCTGGCACTCCTTGAGTGCTCTCAAACATCCGGCGGTAGTCCTCAATCAGCTGGGATTATTGATAGCTTAATCCAATCCATTCAGGTAATTAAGTCCTAGTTGATTAATTAATTAATTTGTATCCCCACCTCCACCTTAAAGCCACTTTCGTTTAAGTCGTGTTTTTTAGAAATAATTTTTTGTTGAATAATAAAAAATTGTATTATAAATTATGAAAAAATAATTATAATATTATTAAATTTAGTGTACAAACCAAAACACAGACAAAGACAATGGAAACGAATAGGTAGGTAGACACCATACAGGAAAGTTCTAAAATGGTCTATTGCTAATTACTCTATCTGTTTTACAATAAGCGTCTATTTGAAGAGTTTGATTTGTTTTAAAATAAGTGTCTATTTAAAAAAAATTAGAACTCATTCTCAATTTCACCCTCCCTTTTCAATCACTTTATTGAACCACATGAGTAATTATATTGTTTTCCACACTCATAACTCCTTATGCAAAAGTAGAGGATATGTATAAGCTAGAATTTATGAAGGGTTAAATCGTCATTTGTTACTATTAATTAGATTTAATTGTAAATACTGTTAATTTGCTGCAATATTAAAATGGGTTTAATTTGTTGGTGATGTTGCAGCTGCAGGGCCAGGACCAATTGGATTCTCCCCATCAGTACTGAAAGGTACAAGCCCTGCAAGGGCAGAAATTTTGGCATTTTAATTTGAACTATTTTTCTGAATAAATTGGTTTATTAAATGTAAAACTTATTTTTAATAACCGTTAATTTTGTTGCTAAATAAATCCATTAATCCATCAAGCTTGCTTACATTCATTGGATAGCTAAAATTCAAACTGCTTAATTAATGATTATTGTTACGTAGATGTCAATTATGATAATTTCTTGAGTGTTTTTATTGTTCCAATCATTTTCCTTATTTTTACTATACATTTCAATTCATAAAAATTATTCATTTCGTCCCAATGGAAGTTGAAACTGTAACTAATGAGTTGCATCTCGTGACTGTTTCACATGAAAAATAGAGATAATTAACAATGAATTTAAAAAATGCATAACATGTATATGAAAAATAAGCGGGAGAATGAAAAGATTTAGTGAAAAAACTCAGTGACTCATGTGATAGTTGCCCCTTATCATTTTTAATTTGAAATATCCAATTATGTTTCTCCATACAGTTATCTCATCCGCCCACGTGATAATTCACTATAAATTTTCATAGTACATCATCACTCAAGAAAATAAATTACATACCATTGTAATAGATTACTCGTGACCTAATTAATAAGTGTATTGGAAAAACAAATAAATTAAACTTAATTGACTATTACTTGTTTGACACCCTTAAAAAAAGGTGGGGCAAAAAGTTGAAACTGACTTTAATTTATGTTCGTTTTTTCTTATATTTGGATGCAGCTGCGGACCTCGGATGCGACTCCGACGAGTGATTGTGGTTTTCCGACATGGATGGATCTTGAGAGTACTTCTACTCCTTAAATAAAGCCTATGGCTACGACTTGAATAAAATCCAGCTTTTGCTGGAAGTAATGCCTTGTTGAATCTTATTAATAAAATACGTGATGTATACACCATAGCGGTGTTGTTCTATCATAGATCTATGTACCATTTGATAATAAATATATGTTTGGTACTTTTATAATTACATTTATTCTCTGTCTCCACAAAAATTTGTGTCCAATCGGTCAGAACATGTTTTTTAATAAAAAAGAAAAAATAAAGACCCGAGTATCGAGTTTGATTTCAAAAGTATCAAGTGCATGTTATAAAACATGTATATTAGCGTAACGCATACCGCCTATAGTCTGTGATATGTTGTGTGTAATCATTTATATCGTGATTATGAGTGCAGTTGTTGAGTACAAACATGATACATCACATATTGGGTGTAATTTTTGATATATATCACTCAATTTCGATCGCTGAGAAAATCTCAGCCAAGACAAATAGTGGAGTAACTTGTTGTACTGGAAAGATATATAACTTCTTTAGGCGTTGATGGAATAAAGAGGAATGGATTGGAATCTTGATAATCATTTACTCCTGTTTCATTTAGAAAAGTTTACTTTCACACATGTATAACTTTGTATGAATATCAAGGAATACAACATCTAAAGTAGTTAATTGCGGACCACACAAAAATTATATTAGTAAGAGTAGAAGAAGTAAAAAATATATATATTAAAATGGACTCTTCTATTAGAACTAAAAAAATATTTTTTAAAGTGGACTCTTTTATAGAATGAACGGATTGAATATTTATTTATTTTTGGAAAAACTATGATCAGTTGCACATTTGCTGAGGTGTTAATTTCCATGTTTTTAACGATATATATTTATGTTAGCAAAAGAATGTTTAAATAGAGAAAAATATATTGAAAACGTCAAAATTGAAATTAAATATTCCATCCGTTTCATTAGAAGAGTCAACTTTATTGTACTAGAACAGTATACTAAAGTGGACTCTTCTAATGAAATAGATGGAATAGTAAAAATCTGTTCAAATTGCTGAAAAATACTTAGAAATACAAAACTTTCTAAACACATTTTAAAAGTATGGTAAGTGAACATGCATTTTTTTTTTTTTTTTTTTTTTTGTTTTTTGGATACGTAGTCTAGGACCTCTAGGTTACGGCACCACCGTGAGACTACAGTTGAAGAATTTTGGGATTGGAGACGTAAGGCCTGTACTTTTGCAAGGTTTGAGACCAAGGTTTTGTTTTGTTTTGGGTTTAAAACCCAAAACAAAACCAAACATTTGTTCTCAAACCTAGTTTTGAAACCCATTTCTAAAACCCAAATCTCAAACCCAGAAAAAATTTCTCCCCTAACCCAAATCGAACTCACTGCCGAGTTTACATCAGTAATCGAGATTTCTCAATTGATCTTCTCCCCAACGACCGACAAACTGAACCAAAAAGACTCCCCAATTCCTCCCCTCGATCTGGCAATTTTTTCATGCAAAATGTTTTTGCGGATGTCAAGCTCTTGTTCTTCTCTTCCGGTCTAAAGTCATCTGAGGAAAACCAGTGAATCTTCAGTCCAACGAAGTGAAGAGCTCAACATTTCTTGCCCTAATTTTTGCCCTCTTTCAAACAATATTTCACCGTCCTCATCCTCTGCCATTTGGGGTTTATCAATCGCTCGAAAAAAGGGGAATTTTTATTTCCAGTATTTCATCAATTCATACCACCCTAACCGCCACTACTACAAAATGGACTTTCTACGGCGGTGCTTTAACGGCGGAAAGACCAAAACCGCAATTAAAAAGAAAGTACGGACTTTCTACGGCGGTTCTATATAAAACCGCCGTAGAAAGTCACCTTTTTACGGCGGTTTTTTAAACCCGCCGTTAAAAGGGTACTTTTTACGGCGGTTTTTAAAACCCGCCGTAAAAAGGGTACCTTTAACGGCGGTTTTTCAAAACCCGCCGTAAAAAGGGGTACCTTTAACGGCGGTTTTCAAAAACCGCCGTAAAAAGGGGTACTTTTTACGGCGGTTTTTGAAACCCGCCGTAAAAAGGGGTACCTTTAACGGCGGTTTTTCGAAACCCGCCGTTAAAAGGGGTACCTTTAACGGCGGTTTTTCAAAACCCGCCGTAAAAAGGGGTACCTTTAACGGCGGTTTTCAAAAACCGCCGTAAAAAGGGGTACTTTCTACGGCGGTTTTATTTTTAACCGCCGTAGAAAGTTCCTTTTTAGACGGTTGTATTTCTAACCGCCATATAATTAATAAATATGATGAATTTTTTTATAAAATTGATAATTAGTAAAATACATATTTATTATTAAATTTTAAAAAATTTGGGGGAATTCACAATTACGGGCTTTCTACGGCGGATTTATTAAAACCGCAGTAGAAATGGACTTTCTACGGCGGTTGTAATTGAAACCGCCATTGAAAGTACTTTCAATGGCGGTTTCAATTACAACCGCCATAGAAACTTGATTTTTTTTGAATTTTAAGGGTTTCCCTTTGTTTCCATCTCCAACCGGCCGCAGCTAGCTTCCCCTGTTTCCATCTCCAGCAAACCGAAGCATTCTCTCGTTGCCGACGCCCATCCTCTTTCCGTTGGTTTTTTCTCTTGTCTTCCCCCGAAGTCGTTCTTCCGGTAGCGTTGATAACAAGATCCGCCATCACCCAACTCCGGATATGGTTTCTTAATCGGCCATCATCCACCACTTGGAGTTAATCCCCCATCATAATTTCACCGCAATCGGTCCTTGTTGTGGGCTTCAAATCATAAAAAAGGTAATATATAATAGTTTCAACTTTATTTAAGCTTTACAAATTTTATTGTTACTTGATTATTGTGATTGGCCTAGGGTTTATTATTATTGTTAAATTCGGGTTTGGTGAGATGATGAATGATTAAATTCGGGTTAGTGTTCTATCGGTGATTATTATATTGTTCTTATTGTTAATGATTAAATTAATTAGAATTTGATGGATGCAAGCAAAAATTTTTGAAGTTTGGTGGTTGTTCGGTATATTAGCATGGAAGTTTTGATATATATATTTTGAATAAAGTTGAAATATATATATATATATATATATCAAAACCTTTCTAAGGCTGTTCCTACTAATTTTGATATATATTTTTTGAATGTAGAGAAAAAAATAAAATATTAAATTTTTTTTTTACAAATTTTTTAACTTTCAACGGCGGTTATCTTCAAAACCGCCGTTGAAAGTTAACTTTCAATGGCGGTTCGCTTAGGAACCGCCGTTGAAAGTTAACTTTCAACGGCGGTTTTGAAGATAACCGCCGTTGAAAGTAGACTTTCAACGGCGGTTCGCTTAGGAACCGCCGTTGAAAGTTAACTTTCAACGGCGGTTCCTAAGCGAACCGCCGTTGAAAGTTCGGACTTTTTACGGCGGTTTTGAAAAAAACCGCCGTTGAAAGTTCGGACTTTTTACGGCGGTTTTGAAAAAAACCGCCGTAGAAAGTCCGAACTTTCTATGGCGGTTCACAACCGCCGTAGAAAGTCCGTAAACTTTCTACGGCTGCCAGATAGATGGCGGTTCAAAAATGCCAAAAACCGCCATTAAAAGCCCTAAAAAACCGCCGTAGAAAGTCCTTTTTGTAGTAGTGCGCGGTCATCCTCTCTTTATCGCCATTGTAGGCAACTTGCGGATGTCGTGTGAGGCCTCATGCTCCTCGCAAAGGCTCTCGCATGCCTCAAGCCTCACATCAAGCTTGCTAGGTTGTGCACTTGGTTTTGCGACTGGCCGTGAAGAGCTCAACATTTCCGCCCATCTTCTTATTTTTCCTTAACAAATTATTGGAATATCTCCAACATTTGCCAGGCATTTTGTAAACTTGTTTTGAAAAAATCTAAAAAATATTGGTAAAGAAAATTAGTTTGAAAACATTGTTTTTTTTTTTAAATCGGTCTGAAAGCTGTTTTGAAAATTGTTTTAAAAACATTATTTTTTTTTTAATCGGTCTGAAAACAACTTGTTTCGAAACCTGTTTTCAAAATAAGTTTCAAAACTTGCAAAAGAACAGGCCCTTAATATATAAAACTAAGCACACCAATATGATGGCTTAAAAACACTTGGTTTGTAAATGTAAGAACAAGAATGTGAAATGTTTCACCAAGATTTTGAGTTTAAGGCATGTAATTATTGTCGTTAAAGAATTAATTTATTATCTGGCCCTGCATTTATACTTGTTAACATTGTTGAAATAGCAATACTCATCTAGTATATAAAAGACTCTCCTAATTAACCAACGAATTAAGTAACAAACTTTTCAATTAATCGGACAACAATTAGAGTGCATATATAGTTGTTTCTCATTATCAATATAACTGACCAAAAACACATACTAGTACTCCATCGATCTGTTTCATCAGAAAAGTTTACTTTATAATGTTATTTTCAATATTACAAAATCAACCTTTTTAATAAAACAGATGAAATATTGATAAAGTTTAAATGTCCCAGACCTTATTAGTACAAAGAGACACCAAATAAGTACGTTGCAACCAATAATTAAATTTTAAATTTTATTAATTGTGCACGCTAAAATCGAATTCGTCCTCGGCTATTGTCCAATCTGTACAGGGAAATGACAGTAATTAGGCTAAGCAGCTTTGTGACTTCTTTTGCTTTAATTTTCCTGCCTCTTCGATTATGTATTATTCTTTCTTCACATCTTAGAACATCCAATTTTGACCATATCTGCGTGAGTGAGGGACTTTCATGGATATCGATGCTGCATGTTTTTGGCACCTACTGTACGTACATATAAACATTTTTATTTTTGTTTTTGTCCCACCCCTACTGTATATATTCGGCATATGGGATTTGAGCGTGTCTATCCTCGATTTTATTAGAAGATATCACTTTGTATTACTAAAAGAACAGTATTAAAATTTACAAGGTGAATTATTGTAATGAAACATAAAAAGTAATGTTATCAAAGTAAATTACTTTGTTACTCACTCAGTAGCAACCTGTTAATTATAACGGTTTTGGGATCAGTGGAGACGGCGGTGGCAGCCTGTGTTTTGACGCAGCAAAATTTAGTGTAGTTGATTGATATTTAAGCCAAAAAAAAAAAAAAAAAAAAAAACCTTAGGATGCCTACTACAAAATAGGCTATTGACCACGGGGTTTTTAGCCTACTGGAGGAGGGTTTTGCGAACACACAACACCCCCCGGCCCGCCTCCAATACGGTTGCTGCCATTGGCCGCTGAAACAAAGGAGGCGGGTTTATAGCCCCTCCAATACTAGGAGAAAAGGAGAACCTGCCTCCTTTTCTCCGAGTTTTGGAGGCGAGTTCTCTTTTTCTCGAGTATTGGAGGTGCGTTCTTAAAAACTGGTTTACATATGATTGATATTAAGTTTTAAAAAAGAAAAGAAAGAACTTGTTTGTTTCAGGAACACCATAACCTCATAATAAAATATGAATTTCTAATTTTAAAAGGTTAAAGTGATCATTAACAATTTATTTCTATCTTTTTTTAAGATGAATTTCATAAATTTAACACCACATTTTAAATGTTTAAATTTTATTGCACCTCTAACTTAATCCAAAATGGAATAATACCATACGCTATCTCAAATTTTTGATTTAAATCATATCTTTACATGCATCCAAAAATGCATCTCAATATGTGATATATACGTACATACTCTATAGTCTAGATTACTCAACCCTTAAAGCCTATAAACACCCCCCCCCCCCCCCCCCCCCCACCTCCTACCTCAAACCCTACACCACCGAAACATAATTCTACATTTGCTAGCTATAGCTTTCCATTTCCTCATCATCATAAGTTAGATCAAATGGCATCAAAAAAGGTTGTTGGCAATCTAAGCACAGTGTTGGTGCTAATGATCATCGGGTGCCTATTGTCAACGGGAGCCATGTCTCAAAGTACTCCTCCCCCTCCGCCTCCACCTGCTTCGCCACTTCCGCCCGATTGCCAACGTGCGGGTGTCTTATTTCTCCAAATCCTCAACACTTTCACCTCAATCTGTCAGACTTCCCTAAATCCTCTGAGCTGCCTCACCTCCGTTGAAGATGCACTACGGTTTCTCTTAAATCTCATTCAGTGCGCTGAAGAAGCCGGCGGTGGTGGAGCTCCTCCTCCATCAGCTCGGATTATTAATAGCCTAATCCAATCCATTCATGGTAATTAAGTGTCCTAGTTCATTAATTAATTAATTAATTTGTATCCCCACCTCCACCTTAAATCCATGTTGGTTTAAGTCGTGTTTTTTAAAAATAAATTTTTAATGTAAAAATGTATAGTTGAATAGTAAAAAATTGTATCGTAAATAATAAAAAATGATTATAATATCACTAAATTTACTACAGAAATCAAAACACAAACAAACAAAAAAATGAAAGCGAACAGGCAAGCAAAGTACCGGAAAGTTTACTAATATGTTTTGCTTAAATTGTGTAAAGTGATTTATTAAATGTGTAAATTATTTGTTAATAACCAATTAACTTTGTTGCTAATTAAAGAAATCCACGTGCTTTACTTACATTCATTGGATAACTGAAATGAAATCCAACTTGCTTAATTAATGGTTATTGTCACGTAATATCATATCTGTAATTATAATAATTTTTTGAGTGTTTTTATCGTTTCAACCATTTTTCTTACTTTTTGTTATACATTTCAAATCATAGTAATTACTCATTTCATTCCAATGGAAGTTGAAATTGTAATATGTTACTCATAAATAGTTGCATCTCGTAACTCTTTCACATAAAAAATTTTAAAAAAGGTAATTAACAATGAATTTTTTTTTAAAAAAGTGCATTATATGTATATGAAAAATGATTGAGAGAGAGAAAATATTTAGTGAAAAAACTTAGTGACTTGATGTGATATCAAATCATTTTTGGTCATATGGTTATCACTTTCGTCACTATAAGAATTTACTATGAATTTTCATAGTATATTATCACTCAAAAAATAAATTACATACCATTATAATATATTATTGGTGACCTTATTAATAAGTTTAATGGAAAATTAAATAAATTAAACTTGACACCCTTTAAAAAAAAAATGTGGGCAAAAAGATGAAAATAACCTTGATTTCTTTTGGTTTTTATTTTATTTGGATGCAGCGGCCAACCACAGCAGCAACTCCAAGGAGTGATTAGGGTTCCTCCTGTGCTCTTGGTTTCCACATGGATCGATCTGGATTAGGGAGAGTACTTCTACTCAATTAAAGCTTTTAATATATATGTACGCCTACAACTTGAATAAAATCCAACTTTTGCTGGAATTAGTGGCTTCTTAAATGTTCCTTATTAACTATATATATATATATATATATCATCTATGTACCATTTGATTTTATATATATATATATATTTGCTACTTTTATAGTTATATCTATTCTTTGTTCCAACAAAACCTTGTTTTCAACTTATCATACCGTTCGTCGAAGATTTTTTTATTGAAAAAGAAAATACAAAGAGGCGAGTGTCGATCAGTTTAATTTTAAAAGTATTACGTGTGTGTTATAAAAACACGCGTATTATGTACTGTCTATAATCTGTGATATAGAATGTGTAATCATTTATGTATCATGATTATGAGTGCAATTATTGTGTACAAACGTGATACATCGCGTATGGTGTGTAACTTTTGACATATGACTCAGTTTTGATCGTTGAGAAAATCTCAGCCCCGACAAACAATGGAGTAATTGGTTGTACAACCTTGATAATCATAAGTATTTATTTTTGAAAAAAGTATGTTTTAGCAAATGAATGTTTAAATGAGAATATTGTATTGACGACGTCTAAAAATGACACTAAATATTCCTTCCTTCTCACTTAAAGAATTCACTTTGGAAAATATATATATAACTTATTATAAGTTGTGAGATACAATACCAAAATAAGTAATTTCACATCATATTTTTCACTTATACCCTTATTTTATAAGTAAAAGTTGCATACCATGCATTTTTATATTAGTAAGGGTATGTAATATAAACAAATTTAAATTGGACTCATTTAATGGGACAATAATTTTTTTTTTGAAAATGAACTCTTTAAGTGGGATGAAGGAAATAGTAAAAAAATTGTTCAAATTGCTGAAAATAACTAGAAATATAAAACTTCTAAACACGTTTTTAAAAATGGCGAAATACAAAAACAACCTTGAGGTTTGTTGAAAGAACATAGTAGACCTCAATTTTTAAAAAGAACAAAATAGATCATTGACTGAAAGAAAAAAAAATCTTAAAAACTTGTAATATTTAAGCCATAAATAACATTCAAAGCTGCAAGAAAACAAAAGTTTGTGCAGAACACCATTAAACCGGGAAACAAGGGCATCCATTGCCCTTTGAGCTGCCCATGGGATCACAGGCCCCTGCAGTTTCCCCTCACCACACTCTTCATGTCAAGATATTTTCCAAGAATCATTTTAATTTATCTCATTTCTTGCTTGTGGCAGAGACATTTCTCAAATTTACACCTTCTGCAATAATTACAAGTGAACCCCAGTTTTTGGACATTTCTTCTCTGGAGATGAATGCTTGGAGCACATCAAAGTAAGCAAATGTGAGCTCTTTACCAACTTTGACATATATGGAAGCATGAATTGCAACATATGTGCAAATGCCTCACATTAGGCTCATAAGGCTCTGTTCTCTTGTGGCTTTGGTAGAGAATCATCACTTTTTTTTTTCCAAAACTTTACACAAAGAAACAACTTCACTTTTTCAACAATTTAAAATTAAAATTTTAAAATTCCCTCTAAATATCTACTCACATAAATTCAAAAAATAACACAATCATTACACTTTTTTATCTCTCACCTACACAATTTCCTAAAAAAAACTTCCCTCCAAAAAATTTCTAACAAAAAACTTCCCTCTAATAAAATTTTCTCTACCAAAGCCACAAGAGAACAGAGCATTAACTCAAACCATGGTTTGAGTCTCATTTTGATTTTATAATAGTTTTTCATCATTCTTAATAAATCTTTTTAAATTTTCAACACTCTTTTTTTACATTTTCAACACACCTTTTTAAATCTCAATATAATTTTAATATTATAAAATCAAACTCAAACCTTGTGATACCAAACAGGGCCTATACTATCCACATCAAGATCCATTTGTGGAGAAAATCTCTGTTCTTCCTCTACTTCAGGCCTAAATGAATCCATCTCTGGAACATCAATGTTGTTTTCGCCTTCACCGTTTGATAACATGCGAATCGAATGATGGGTTATGCAGCATTAATTTTTTTGCCGATGCAACAACTTTGTCCACGAAATTCTTCCACGTTATCAATTGGGCATTTTCATCCAGGTCTTCTTGAGGTAAAATGCCTCTCTCGGTGGCAATCGCTTTAGTCACCAACAACAAAGTGCCGCTTTCAATATTCTTCGTTGCGGCGTCGGCGAGTTCCGGTATTTTTCCGCGAAACCCACCAAGAATCGGAGAGATCGAAAGCTCCAATATTGGAAAGAAACTCCATTTCAACTCAGAAGCTCCAATCTTGCACAATGTAAATGCAATGCAGGGCTTGAATTAGTCTAGGTGCAAGGAAATAATTATGTTTTATTAAGGGTATTTATATCTTAAAAATTGTAATTATTTCGGTCAAAATTTATTTTTTTAGTGAAGGTCTATTTTATTCTTTTCACAAGCTAATGGTCTATTTTGTTCTTTCAAAAAATTTCGAGATTATTTTTGTATTTCGCCTTTTAAAAAAATAGGGTAATTGAACATGCAATTTTTATTTTTTTCTTTGGATACCGTAGTCTAAGTTACGGTACCGTGAGACTACAGTTGAAGAATTTTGGGATTTTTATATAAAACTAAACACACCAATATGACCACTTAAAAACACCTGGTCTGTATTCTGTAAATGTAAGAATAAGAATGTGAAATGTTTTATCAAGGTTTTGAGTTTAAGGCATGTAATTATTGTCGTCAAAAAATTAATTTATTGCCCCGGCCGGCCTGCATTTATACTTGTTAACAGGATTGAAACAACAATACTCATCTAATATATACAAGACTCCCCTAACCGAGAAGAGATCATCTATCGCACACATGGGGGCCCACCTCCATTGTGAGGGGATCACTTGTCGCACGCTGACAGATGATCAAAACCCTTCCCCCCCTCCCCCAAAAACCAATGAACCAACAAATTTTTCACTTGATCGGTCAATTAGAGTATTGCAGAGTTGTTTCTCGTTATCGATATAAGTGACCAAAACACACATTGGCATTTATTAGAAGTCTCCACTTTGTAATATTGTTTTCAGTATTACAAAGTGGACTTTTCTAATAAAACAGATGAAGATAAAGTATTTGTAAAGTTCAAATGCCAAATATACAAAGAGATCACCAAATAAGTACGTTGCAATTAATTGTGTTAAATTTTGCAGATGTTAATCTGAATTTTGAATTATAACTGTTGCAGACGACTTTGGGGGTTTGATTCCAACATTTGCCAATTCTACTTATTTAGATGGCAGACTGGCAGGATTTTGCAGGAGACTTCTAAACTTTGTTCTTCCCCTCTCCACCGCCCCTAACTACCTCCTATGTACTCCCTCCGTTCTATTAGAAAAGTCCATTTTGAAAATATTTTTTGTTTTAATATGTAAGTTCACTTTTAATTTTTTTACTCCTCATATCCTTACTAATATAATTATGTGTGGTTTATAATTAGCCTCATACTTAATAAGTAAGTATATAAATGGAATAAAAGGCGTCAAATTAGCTATTTTATGTGTTATACATTGACATTCATAATAAATTATACATTAGTCAAAATATACTCTTTTAATATAATGGATAAAATAATGGGTACTTGTATCGAGTTCTAAAAAAAAAAGTATATACCCCCGACATCTATCTGATGACGTTGGAAGTCCGAAACAACAACGTATTCACAAAATAATTTTTATATCATTATCATTGATTAATATTATAATAAATTTTTCAAAAAAGAACAATAATAATTAAATTTTAAATTTTTATTCTTTATGCACACTATTAAAATTGAATTCTTCCTGGGTAGTATCAGCATGAGATCATATGTCTTCATTGTTGTGTTCCTTGCTATGTCTCCCCTCACTCCGGTGTTGTCCAATCTGTACCCGGAAATGACAAAAATTAGGCAAAGCAGCTTAGTGACTTGTTTTGCTTTAATTTTGCATCCTCTTCGATTATGAATTATTCTTTCTTCGCATCGTAAAACATCTTTAGCCATGAGATGAGAACATCAAAATTTCGACCATATCTGAGGGACTTTCATGTATATCTATGTTGCCGGTTTTTTGGCACTTACAGTACATTTCTATATATGTTATCCAGAAAATAGGGCGAAAAAGTAACCATTTTTTTTTTTTGGGGCCTACCCCTAGTGTATATACTCGGCATACGGGACCAAGTGCAGTAGCGAAATCAGAACAAATTCTTTGAGGCATCCGACATATGTGAAATTTTTTTCTAACAATTAAAACTATACTATTAATACGGGTGGAGGAGGGAGTTGGAGAGATACTGGGACCACCTCATACCTCCCTTGGATCAACCCCTGCTCAAGTGTGTAGCACAACCTTCTTAGTTTATACAGTATAGTTTCATAAGAATAATTCGCTTTAAAATAGTATATTGTGACTTATTAACAATTGTATCACTAGCCTTCTAGTAAAACAGAGGGAGTAATATTCTCGATTTATTTTTTGTATTATTCTACTAAGCTGCATCAGAATAAATTAATGTGCTACTCAGCAAGGAAATTATTTTGCTATTGTTAGACCAAATAAGAGAGATCGATTGAACAAGTTACATTCTCGTGATTGGCTAGTTAAAATATGTTTTCCATTTAATAATAAAATTTATTATCATTTACATTCAGCACTTAATCTCTTACACTTTGAAATTTAAACATATATTTTTGCATTTTTAATACACATCTAATATTAAAATAATAAATTATAATACATCATTTATAAAAAAACCCAACGATCGAGTGATCATCTCAATGATACATTAATCCATCGCAATCAATAAGTATTGGAGTGCAATTTTGATGTTAGCATATATTCTCTTCGTCCTATTATAAAAGTCCACTTTATCACACACAAAAATAATATTATAAAGTGAACTTTTCTAATGAAAATCGATTGAGTGGTCAATTTTTACTTAAGGTTTAATCATTTCATTAATCCCTTGTTGTCTCTTTGGTTTTCCATTTTCAAAATTTTTCATTTACATCCCTTAGCTTGAAATTAATTTTGAAACCGTTCCAATTAATCCCAAATTTTGACGACACCTAAACTAGATATTTTCGACTAACACGTGAGATTCACACGCATTAGTATGAGCATAAAATGAAAAATAGAAAGGATAATTAAATCGCACCCTATAACTTAATATAAAATGTATAGCTCACATATTGGTCAAAAATTAATAACTCAAAATTTGACGACGATTAAGTTTGAGATGATTTTGGATTTATTTATTGAAATTGAGTATTGGAAATGAAAATTTTCAAATTAAATTACCAAAATTGGATATGGTTGCTCTGCTCAAACTGCATTTTTCAGGATCTATAGTAAAAGTTTGTTTAGCATCTTATTTCTAAATTATATCAGCACTCAAAATGAGTCTTGAACCACCTATATATATATATATATATATATTAATATATATATATATATCACAACATCTCAAACCTTGGTTTAATTTATATCACGACAAAAAATACATCTCAAAATGCGGCACCATTACTCGATCTGGAGTCTAGATTACTCAACCCTTGAAGCCTATAAATGAAACCCCTCCTCCCTCAAACCCTACACCACCAAAACACATTCCTCATCACTTTCCCACATTCAATCAAATGGTATCAAAAGTTGCTGGCACAACAGCCACAGTATTGGTGCTATTGTGCCTATTGTCAACAGGAGCCGCGTCTCAAATTCCTCAGAGTTGCCTGAATATGGCTATGGACTTGACCAGAACGGTCCAATCTGTCATCGGAATGTGTCCGGTTACCTCAAATCCCGTGATGTGCGTCGGCCTGATTAATAACGCACCACGGATGGTCACAGACCTCCTTAGCTGCATTGGAAGTTCCATGGGCGGTGGCGGTGATCAGTTCCCCCAGAAGCTTATTCTCCTCCTCCTCCTCCAGAAGCTGAGTGTCCTCCTTCTCCAGAAGCTGAGTCTCCTCCTTATTCAGCTGAAAGGTGGGGACCTTCTGAATCCCTAGTCCAAACAACTCCTTCTCCCATACCCATTAGTGGTAAGTTTACTTGATTAATTGTATCCCCATCTCCACCTTAAGCGTATTTATTTAATTGCACTAAAAAAAATTAGTTTTGAAAATATGTTTTCGGGCAAAACTTGTTTATCAAAATGCTGCATGCATAGTAAGGAAAAGTTTACTGATACATTTTACTTAAAAATTGTGTATGTTTACTCATTAAATCTTCTGTCCGTCCAAACTATGTCTTTCCTATCTGCTTTTTAATAAATGTATTTGAAAAAACAGAAATTAAACTTAATTGACTATTGTTTGACACCTTAAAAAAAGAGGGGGGAAGTTGAAAATATATAACTTTAACTTGTGTTGGTTTTCTCTTCTTTTATTTGGATGCAGCTACCAACCTCAGAAGCAACTCCAACAATGAGTGATTAGGGTTCCTCTTGGTTTGCACATGGATCGATCTGGAGACTTTTTACTCAGTTAAAGCTTTTAATATATATATATATATATATATATCGAATAAAATCCAGCTTTCTGGTTCAGAATTTGCTCCTTTCTAATTATGTATACACCATAGAGGTGTTGTTCTAAGAAAAATTATATATTAGACAAATATTAATTTTATAAATCTCAAGGATTTGTTGGTTTGTGAACGATCTAACACTAACTTTTAAAATAACGTATAGTGATAGAGGTCGTCCACTCAAACATCGAGCCTATAAATTTTTATTTACAAAAATTGCATAATGATAAAATCACTTACCTTAACCCTTAATGAAATGACAAGGTCTGCAATTCTAACTACGACCAAAGTACACTATTGAAGTCGAAATATCACGACCTAAGTTGACCAATAGCATAGTTAATTTGATACCACACTTGTGTTTTGGGCAAGAAAGAATGAGAAGTTTTAAGGAGAATAGTTTAAGAGGAAGAAAAATGAAAGAAAAGGGTAATTCTTATTCATAAAATGCCGTATGCACTTGCACGAAGGCCTATTTATAACAAGCAACCTGAACTAAAACAGCAACTAAAAGAAATAATAAGTAGCTCAAAATTCCCAATTGGCGCGTGGGAATGGGAATAGAGAGAATGAGGACATCGGATTCCTAAAATTAAAATTCTTATGTTTGATGCATACGGTAATCTAATAATTTAAATTATTATATATTCTAAAAGACAATACAAGATTCATTTAATGAAAGATCTATCCATTCCGTGATATGAGATGCCCCCTATTCGCATTCTCATTCCCGCAATCCAAACGCATCCTTAGTATTAGTTTTGTGGGCGCAATCAAGAAACCTTATGGGTATATTATTTTTATCCTTATTATTAACAATAATTAGTTGGCTTTTTTTAAATATTACACCACTAAATAAGAATAATAGAAAAATAAATAAATATTACTTTACATTATAAATTTAGTTATTAGTAGTCCTCCTTTGATAATTTGATTCAAATTCCCCGACTGCTTTCGACGTGATCTCTCCTCCTATTCTTCAAGGAATTTTCGAGATTGGTATTAAAGCTTTGTTCTCTTTTATTTCTTTTCAGGAAAATCACCACTTTTTCCTTTAAAAATTTTACATAAAGAAACACCTCATTTTTTACAAAATTCAAATTTTAAAATTTAAATTTTCTCTTATTCTTTATCATTACACTTTTTTCCTCTCTCTTACACAATTTTTAATAAAATAATTTCTTTCAAAATTTTTTTTTTCCCAAACCAAATAGTTTTCAATTTGATCACTAAAAGAACAAATCCTAAATCACATAGCTGTACTGTATCGATTGAAAATGGCCATCCATTCTTCAATTCATAGGCGGATTTATAATGGATAGTCGTCGACTGCCTTCAAAAATTACATAATTATTCCTCATTATTTAAAAATTCTATTACATGCCCCTAAAATTTTCAATATTTTAATAGAAGAAACTAATAATTTTACATGTCAAAGTACTATATAATATGTCATTCTATAAATATTTTTATGTTGAGAAAATAATCGTTTAATATGTCACGCTTGGTATCGCGGCTCGGGGCTTCATGGAGATTTGTTGGGTTAGTAGAGCAAAGAGCACTATTGGGCATATGCTAGCTAGCCACCTACGGCTCGACGTGTGTAATGGATATATGTAACTGAGACATTGCTCCGACATTTATTTCTCAATCGCTATTGGACGTAATGGGTATATGGAACTGAGACATTGCTCCGACATTTATTTCTCAATCGCTATTGAACGATTTTCAACACTTTTAACATATTCTACTCTTTTTGAACCAAAAAATTAAAAATAAATTTCTAATAATTCTTTGAGAAATCAATAGTTTATTATTTTTAATTGTCCCCCGCTATAGTCCAATCTATACGGGGAATTAAATGACATTGACAACAATTCGGGTAAGCAGCTTGGTGACTTATTTTGCTTTCCAGCCTCTTCATGAAGAAATATTTAATTCTTCCGTTACATCTTCAAACATCTTAGCCATGAGATTATTACATCAAATTTTGACCATACATACAACTCATTAGTAGAGCATTAAATGAAACCCCAAAAAAAAAAAAAATTAAAAAATTACATCGCTCTGTTCACATTTTAACTAAACCTAAAACATCTCCCGTGCTAGTTTAAAATAACTCAAATTTTATTAAAAATTATATTTTGAACCATTTTAGAGGTGAGGAACAAAAATATAACATTTTCAATTTGAGCGACTAGACAGACACATAATGATCAGATCACTCACCTTGAAGCTTATTAAATAGTTGAGGGTTCTCTGGTCCGGACCACTGTGTTCCACTGGATTGTGCAGCACAATCCAGTGGTGGGGCCATTGTTCTAGATAGTACAGTGAGACACCCTGGTTCTAGACCAAAGGATCGGTGCCCCCTATAAAACACCTACGCAACCACCACAACCACCCCCAACCTCAAACCCTACAACACCAAAACATATAATTCTACATTTGCCAGCTCTTTAATTTCCTCATCATCATTTCCTACATAGAGAGATTCGATCAAATGGCATCAAAAGTTGTTGGCATTATAAGCACAGTGTTGGTGCTAATGTGCCTATTGTCAAGAGGAGCCATGTCTAAATGTAGTGATTGCAGCGAAAGCCTTAGTCTCTTGAACGGATGTATAATCTCCCTCCTTGGAGGTAATTGTAAAAATATCACAGCCTGCACCGCCCTGGGTACCACCCCATACCCCATCGCACAGGCCTTTACTTGCGTTCTCGGAGGCATCAATGCTTGTGAGGGTGATCAACCTCCTCCACCACCACCTCTTCCTCCGCCTCAGTTAGTGAAAGGTACAAATTAAAGTCGGATTATTTTGAACTTTTTTTCTTTAATGTGAAAATATAACTCATCGTGCTTACTAACATCAAGGGCAGAACCACCTTAAGAACTGCTGGGGTAATTTTCCCACCATCACTCTTAAAAAAATTGTATTTTATAGACCGAAAATTAAAAATTATAGGGAAAAATATTTATAACAAATAATTATGTTCCTCAAGATCTTCGGGATCTGGCTCTGTAATTACTTACATTAATTGTATGTTAGCTTATAAATTCTACGATTTGGAAAATGTTCTGGAGAGTGAAAAAACACTCAGTGACTGATGTGGTATCATATGATTAGACTTATTTGATAGTTACAATTTTCAGTACCAATAACATTTTTCCAAGTGATTGCCCTGACATTGAGATTTCACTATGAATTTTCACTATATGTATCCCTACTCGTACAATTTCTAGTTAACCACACTTGTGATCACCAATAAATCAAAGGGAAGAAAAAAAAAATTGAAATGTATAATTCAAAAAATAACCGACTACATGTAATCCAATACTAGTGTTTAATTGAGATCTCAAAAAAAAAAAGAAAAAAGGAAATTAATTAACTTTAATTTATGTTCGTTTTCTCTTATATATATTTGGATGCAGCTGCCAGCCCGGATGCCACTCCGACGAGTGATTATGCCTTTTTCGACATGGATGGATCTTGAGAGTACTTCTACTCTTATTATAATTAAAGCTTTTGATATGTATGGATATACGACTTGAATAAAATCCAGTTTTTGCTGGAATTCATGGACTTATTAATTATGTATGCGATATATACACCATATACATGTATAATTTGATTATAAATATATGTTTGCTACTTTTATTGTTACATATCTCGATAAAGACTTGTGTTCGATCTATTGAACCGTTCGATGTACACGTGTTTTTTTATTAAAAATGGAGGGAGAAAAGACGTGAGTATCGAGTTTAATTTTAAGAGTATTACGTGTGTGTTATGAAAACATGCGTATCGCGTATAACCTATGTTATATTACGTGTAATTATTTATGTATCGCAATTATATGTGCAAGTGTTAAGTATCACATGTAACTTCTAATATATCGCTTATCACCTCTCATATTTCGAATTTAGCTTTCTATCAACTTTATAATCTCATGTGAATGCAATTTGCTCAAAGTTGATTGAAAGGTTTAGTGGGCTTCACCAATTGGACCTTGATTGTTTGGGCTACAGTCTATTAATTAATTTTGAACTTTTATTATGGGCTCCTCTCAAAATTGATTCACAAATTTTGAAGAAGAATCCCCTTTTGTCTCTTAGGGCATGTATTGTGTTTGGGCTTTGATGGTTTATAGTCCAATAGTTTTTCTCCTCCTTTTTTTTTTTTTTTTAATTTTACCAGAAGTTGACTTTGTTAAATAGACAATTCACCATTTTAGGCAACTAATTGATTTTGGATTTTTTTCATCAAATAACCTCTCAACCAATAAAGTAGCTGGTAACATCCAGTTATTCAACGATAATATAAAAAGAACTTATGCAGGAGGTTGTAAGATCAAACTCATTTCTCGACTTTAGTCAATTATTATAATAGTGTAGGTATTTTTAGCTAATTACGACCGGTGAAGAACACATATTTGTAGAGTTTAGATGTCACAAACCTTTCTTAATACAAAGTAACCCCATTTTGATTGCAAAGATTTGCATAAAGTTTGAATAACAGTTGAAATTGAAAACCACTTTCCACATTTAAACTTTTTTACATTTTTAATAAAATGCAATATGTAAAATGTCATTTCTATATTATCATATTCAAAGAGTTATTTCTTTTATGTATTATTATATTTGTCTAAAATATTTTGAGAAATCAAATATCGGAATTAAATTTTAGTTTTAATTGCTCCCCGCTATTGTCCAATGCATACGGGGAATGAAATGGCATTGACAATAATTAGGGTAAGCAGCTTAATGACTTGTTTTGCTTTCCAGCCTCTCCGATTAGAACCCATCAAATTTTGACCATACATACAACTCAGTAATTGGACCATCAAATGGAAAAGGGCAAAAAAAAAAAAAAAAAATCACACGTATTAGTTGAAAATAACTCAAATTTTGTCAAAAAATGTGTTTTGAATAATATCTAGAATTATTTTTAAGGTGGGAAAAAAGATACACCCCATTTGTCTCACTAAAAAAAGTTCAGTTTGAAAATTGTAAAACTTATGAAAGGTAAAGTACAACAACTAAAATAAGTAAGTTGACACCATATTTTCTACTTTCTAAATAATTGTTGATTGTGAACTACACGTTAATTATTATAGTAGTAAGTGTATACAATGTAAACAAATACTCTCTTCGTTCCACAAGAATCATCTTTAATGAATGTACAACTTATTATGAATGGCAAGGTACAACGCTAAAAATAACTAATTTGACAGCATTTGTTCCATTCATATCCTTAATTTTTAAAAAAATGAGCTAATTGTGTATCATACATGATTATATTAGTAACGGTATAGAAGTAACAATTTTAAAAGTGACGCTTCTATTGAAACAAAAAAAATATTTTTCAAACTGAAGTCTTTTACTGGGACAGAGAGTGAGAGAGTGAGTATCAGGTAAACCCTTTTAACGGGACAATTTTTTTTCAAACACGACTCTTTATATGGGTGGATCGATGGAGTAACATTTCAAAGTCGAGCGAGACATAATTACCATATTACTCAACCCACAAACCCTATAAAACCCATCAAAATTTGCAGCCCAGCAATGATTTTTTGAACTCGGCCTAGACTCGTAGACTCGTCCGAGTCTAGGCCGAGTCTACAGAGTCCAGGCCGAGTCTACGGAGTCTAGGCGAAGTTCAACCTAACTACCGATCATATGCGAGTTTGACTCGATTCCAGGTGGTCGTCTCGTAGACTCGGCCGAGTCTACGAGTCCAGGACCGAGTTAACAACTATGGACCCCCCCCCCCCCCCCCCCCCCCCCCCCCCCCTCTCTCTCTGATCTCCTCCTACGTCAAACCTTACAACACCAAACCATATTTTCTCCATTTACTAGCTTTGCTTTTCCTCATCATCATAACTTCTTACACACATATATTCGATCAAATGCATCAAACGTCGTTGGCATTAACACAAGCACATTGTTGGTCCTAATCTGCCTTCTGTCAACAAAAGCCATGTCTCAAACTACTCACTGCAACCCAAGCCTTAACCTCGTGAACCAGTGTATAAGCGCGTTTCTCGGAGGTAATTGTAATGAAAACACAGGCTGCACCACCCCATTGGCCACCGCAGATGCCGTTGCTTAATTGCGTTGCCAGAACCATCGCCGGTTGTGGGAGTAGTGAAACTTCTCCGCCTCCGGCAGCTCCTCAGCCTCAAACTGCACCACTGGGATCATCCTCCTCCCCATCAGTGAAAGGTACAAATTTAAGCCTAATTTTTAGGCCAATTACATTTACCTCTCTAAACTACGAATTCATCCTTGATGTTTTTAAAAATACAAATAACTCCCTGAACTCACAAAACGGCAAAGATAAGACAAGAAAAGCTGTAATAGACCAAAAAGTTAAAAAAAAAAATTTACGGAAGGTATTTAAGAACAGAATTCAGAACAATAGGAATTATTTGTATTTTTGCCTGTTTTGACTTTGCCATATGGCGAGTACTTCAAGTTATTTTTATACTCCCTCCGTTCCATTAAAAGAGTCCACATTGACCAATGTACAATTTATTATGAATATCAAGGTACAAAACCTAAAAGAGCTAATTTAACACCATTAATTCAATTTATATTCTTAATTATTAAGTATGACCTAATTATGGATTATACATGAGAAGTAAAAAAAATTAAAAGTGGACTCTTATATTGGACAAAAAAATATATTTTAAAGTAGACTCTTCTAATAGAAATGAGGAAGTAGTTTTCAAAACGTTAAAAATTATTTCGTAGTAATACCCAAAGTTCAGGAAGGTAAATGTATTTCGCCCTTAATTGTATATTGACTAATACTTATGATACGCTTTCTAGTTACACACTTGTGATCGTACCTTATTATAACGAACTACAAGTAACCTTATTATAAATAAGTGTATTGGCAAATTAAACATATTAATTAAAAATGACTATTGTTTGAGACCTTAAAAAAAATAAAAATAAAAAAAGGAAATTAATTAAATTTAATTTATGTTCGTTTTTCTTATATTTGGATGCAGCTGCCAGCCTGAGATGCCACTCCGACGAGTAATTAACTTTAAATACATAAGTATATGTAGCCTAGTGGTAAATTTAATGTGCAAGAGTCAAGTGATTCTGCAGGCGCGAGTTCGATTCCTACCGAAGCCATAAATTGAAGCAAAAGAAATTAAATTTTATATTGGGGGAGTTACCCACCGGAAAAAAAAAAGAAAAAAATGGTAAAATTGCACCCGCCTCCATTTACATAGTTATTTGCACCCGCCTCCAATAACTATGTAAATGGAGGCGGGTGCGGGCTCCTCCAAAGGGAGGCGCCCGCACTGGAGGCGGGTGCTGCCTCCAATGTCCCTTAGGACCCGCCTCCTAAGGGAGGTTTTGGTGTAGTGGATGGATCTTGAGACTACTTCTACTCTCAATTTATATATATATATATATATATATATATATATAAAGCTTTTAATATAAATAAAGCTAGGACTTGAATAAAATCCAGCTTTCTCGTTCAGATTTGCTGGAACTAATGGCTTGTTGAATGTTCCTTATTAATGAAGTATGCGATGTATACACCGTACCGGTGTTGTTCTATAATCTATGTACCATTTGACAATAAATATATGATACTTTTATATTTACATTTATTCACTGTGTCGATAAAAATTGGTGTATGACCTATTGAACCGTTTGGCGAGCGTTTTTTATTTTTAAACAAAATACGAGTATCGGGTTTAGTTTCAAAAGTATCACTTGCGTGTTAGGAAAATATGTATACTGAGTATAAATTCTAATGTTTTATGTACAATATGTGAATTACACATAATTGTTAATATATCACGGTTATAAGTGCATCTGTTAAATATCTTATGTAACTTTCGATCTTATAATCTCTCGTGTTTCGAGTCTAACTGCTTTATACATAGGTGGAGACAAGATTTCAAACATGATTTAAAGTATATACACATCTCATTATCAAACTTTAAAAAAACAACACCAAAACGTATTGCTTTAATCTGCTATCCATAGTCGATCAAATGGCATCGAAAGTTCTTGTGATAAGCACGGTGTTGGTGCTAATGTGCATATTGACAACTAGAGCCATGTCTCAAGGTGGTGGCGGCGGCGGTGGCGGAGGTGGTGGAGGCGGCGGAGGCAGTGGTGGTGGTGGAGGTGGCGGAGGCAGTGGTGGTGGTGGAGGCGGCGGAGGCAGTGGTGGTGGTGGTGGAGGTGGCGGCGGCAGCAGTGGTAGTAGTAGTGGTGACTCTCCTTCCTCTTCATCACCTGTGGTTATGACTAGCTTGAGTAGACGGGGGCTATATGAAGCACTCCCTGCCGGCCGCATATCCTATTAATGGTAAGTCCTATTTAATTAATTATATTTTCAAATGTATATATTATTTAAATGGATTTGTTTCTAATATACTGAAAATAGTATTAAAAATCAATCATGTATGTTTTATATTAAGAGTTCAGTTTCTAATAAATATTGAAAAAATAACATTAAACGACGAAAGATCAATTTAGATATAACAATAGTAAGCTAGATATATCTCGTAGTCGTGTTTCTAATACTATTTTTCTTAAAATGCAGTGCAGGCAAGCAACTCCGAAGAGTGATTAGGGTTGTCACGGGTTCTTGGTTTCTTGGATATGGATGGATCTTGAGAGTACTTCTACTCTCAATATAATCAAAGCTATTAATATATATGTATTCGAATAAAATCCAGCTTTTCTAGTTCAGATTTGCTGGAATTAATGTTTCTTCTGAATTATGTATGGGATGTAAACACCATAGCGGTGTTGTTATGTGTACCATTTAATGATATATCTATGTTAATTTGGTACTATATATTATTACGTTAACCAAGCCTTTACATTTATCACTTTTACTATCTTAAAGATAAGAACTAAGAGCTATAATGAACCAAACTTTAAATATATATATATATATATATATATATCTATATATATGGAAAATCGCAATTTTGATCTCTTTTATATACTCTCCCTCGATCGTTACCATTTTGGACGTCTCTCTTCTATACTTCATTGCACTTGTGGTTCATGTTTTTTCATATGTTGGTAATTTTAGTCTCTATGATGTGCAATAGCTGATTTTGTAATTAATTTTGGGTGAAAATACATTTTAAAATTTACACAACCACTTTCAAAATGTCCAACAAAATCAGCTACTGCCAATCATAGGGACTTAAATTACCAACATATGAAAAAATATATATCCCACAAGTGCAACGAGACTAATTGAATAACCAAAAGTGTAACCAGAGTAAGAGGACCAAATGTCCAATTTTTCATATATATATATATATAATACAAATTATAAGTCCCATTACGTTCTACAAGATTTGTTTTAACGTTTTTGGGCTCCATGATGATAGAAGAGCTATCATGCAAAATAAGAGCAAACAGCATGTTTTTTAACCCTTACAATCAATAATTGTACGAGTATACACCCACAAAAATAATATATATCAATGTTTGCTACTTTTATTGATTTAACCGATCGAGTCTTTACATTTATAACTTTTACTATCTTTAAGATAATAAGTATTCCCTCTGTTCTATTATAATAGTCTATTTTGTTGTACTATTTTAATAAAATGGAGGGAATAAGAGCTATAATTAATGCTCACCAACGAAAGTTTGGGTATAGTTACAAAACCAATCATGTTATATATTTTTAATAATCATAAATATTAATTATCTTCTTTTAAGGCATCCTAAATATTGTCTTGAACTTTTTTAAAGATGAAATTCAATAGTTGAATGATTACTTGAAGAAAAGAAAGAAAAAAAACTATAATTGTTTAATTCCTGTATATAAATACTTAAATATAATTCAACTTATATCCCCCTATAAGTTTGTCTTATAGTTGTTACAAATTACAAGATTCATTTTATAGTTTTCACAAGATTTACTTAACGATTCAATTTGAACCCCCCAATTGATTAAATCAGGCAAAGTGGTAAACACAACTCTTGTAGCCAGCCAAAGGGATTTTCAATACACCAAGAATCATCCAAATTGAAGATTAGTTTGTAGATTGAGCTATGGCTTCGAAAAGACGCACCAACTTTACCATTTTAGCTTCTTTGTTTTTCTTTTTTTCAGCCCTCTTTTTACTACTTTGACATAATTTATCCATTCATTTTCCCCTTCAAATGCGCATGCTTCAGACAAAATTAAACAACCATGAATTAGTGCAATATCAATTCAAATGAATCATCTACAAAGATCAAGAATGCATACAAGGATTTGTAAAAGGCTCACAACTAAGTTTCATCTCATGATCAACTAAGTTCAGAGACTGCTCTAGGATCGTGTCCTGACAAAGAGTTTCGACGATCAAATTAATTAGTGAGTAATCCTAAAGATTGAAGTATTAATTATATACTCTTTCTGTTTCATTAGAAGAGTCTACTTTGTTGTACTATTTTTGTACAACAAAATAAACTTTTCTAATAGAACGCAGAGAGTAGTTAGTTTTATAATACTATACCCAGATTTTATAGGAAAAATGTTATTCTCCCAAGAAATTTTCTTTTCGTTATAGATTTTATTTATTTATTTTTTGTGTATAGGTTCTTTCGAATACTCCCCCCTTCCCCTCTTTCTTATCTCCATACACAAAATAATTATAACAATACTATTGAATAATCTACACGTTAGATGCATGTATAACGTTTAAAAGGAAAGATGTACGTATCAATTATAATGTGTACAGAATGAGTAATATTCTTTATGTTTTGAACATTTCTTGTTTCAGTGTAAACGTTTATTTTCAAATTTTTTATTCTTCCTATTCTTACAAATATAATAATGTATAATTTGCAATTAATAATTGAAAAGTAAGAACATGAATAGAGCGTATAGTGCCAAACTAGCCAATTTAAGTATTTTACTTTGATATCTATTCAAAATTACATATTTATCAAATTTTACAGTTCTAGTAGAATGGAGAGAGTAATATTCAGTCACTAATTTCTATCTCGAGTGATGCGATAGAAACTCATTAATGTGTTGATAATAATAAATAAGCTTAATCACTATTTATCCCATGTATTATTGGTTTTTTGACTATTTTCCCCCTTTGTATTTTTAAAACTAATTGTTTGCCCCCTTTTTCGGTATTTCTAAAATTAACTGTTCCCCCCCTGCACTTTTCCCTCTCCAAATTGCTGCCGCTGCTGTTTCTCTAGAGTCGAACCTCGAACTCTATAATCACCAACGCTGCACTTTTCCCGCTCCAATCACAGTTCTCACAAAGAACTCATTTTGTTCATGGTATGACTGAATTGATAGCCATGTACATCTCGTGTGCCATACCAATTGAAAAGAGCCATACCTCAATTATGTGGGGTAATGGAGGGATTTACAATAGAAGCGTTTGGGGGCACGTGCCCCATCTGTCTTTAAAATTTAGGCTTTTAACTTTTTTGAAAGAAAAAAAATTAATTATTTTGGTAATTTTTCATTTCTATGATTTGTTGTTGAGTCTATTATTACTCTTAAAAAAATTAGTTCATATATTATTATTATTATGAGTAATAATACACTCCTCAAATAATCTTCTCAAATTTCTTTAACTCAAGTGATATGTCATGCATTCATTGGCTGCACTTTATAAAATAATTATTAATACAACATTATTGACCAATGAATACACAACACGTCACTATATTATTATATGCATAGACTAATACTTGTTGAAAAAAAAAATTAAATAATGAAATTTCAATTTTAATTGTCCCCCAACTTAAATTCAATTTTCTTTTCACGCTTTCTTTCACGTATCCTCTTCTTCTTCCCTCATCTTTCTACCATGAGAGAAGGAAAGATCCTCTACCATGAAATTTCATTTTTTGAACAGACAATCTTTTGCCCCATAAGAGAATGGAAGAGACAACTTTACATTAATTTTAATGTTTCTTTCTTCGTTTTATATTTAATATTTAGTTTCAAACTGGAGCTAGATTTCATCTTTCTTCGTCGGTCGGTATGAGATTTGTCAAGCGCAACAGCAATTCTCATATTTTTACTAAATGTATATCTATATAAACTTGAATATGTACATAGATCAAGCATCACGTAGCAATAACAGTTATATACATTGCGTGTACTTCAAATCTGAGTAAGCGTCAGATTGAATATTCTTGTATTTTCAATTATACTCAACTTTTTTTTTGGTTTTTTTTTTCATTAATAAAATCCGTATAAATATGCTTGAAAACAAATTATACCTGATCTATTGTCCAATCTCTGCGGGAAAATAACAATAAATAGGCAAAACAGCTTAGTGACTGCATTTTTTTTAAAAGCTTTCCAGCTTAGCCATGACATGAGAACTTGAAATTTCAACAATACATACGTACAAATGTACACCAGATCATAGCGAACTTTTTTCTTTTATTTTTGGAAATTGTTAAATGCAGTTACCATGCATTTTACTATTTGAAATAACCATTTTAAATTTTTAGTGTGTGAAAATATATAATCAACCTTTAAAGTTTAAACTTCACTTGTCTTATGTATAATATTTGTTTATAATTAAAATAACGGATTGGCAGAGATTCAGCCCCTGTCCGAGGTTGAAAAAAACTTCCGCCAAAGCCAGGTGGAGGTGGCTTCAACCTTCGCCATAGCTAGGCGGAGGTGGAACATCAGCCCTTTTAAATAAAAAAAATATATAGTCAAAAGTTATAAACTCTTTCGTGAGTGCGGTGACATTCTTATTTTTTTTGGTTCTTAAAATTTTTAAGTGGTTAATTCATTTAGTAAAATGATTACCGCAAATAATATGACCATGTTTTTTTTTTAAAGCTTAAAAGTACTTTTTGTGCACTGTATAAGACAGTCTCATTTTTATTATTTATATATTCAAAACGTAATTTTTGGCTCTAAATTTGTCGCTATTTTATCAAAAATCATATTATTGTCCATTGTGCATGAATTAGGGGGACAAAATTAGTTTGCTGCAATATAACACATAAAGTTTAAATTATATATTATAACCATTTATTTTTTTGATTGTTAATTATAAATCAAAGATGAATTTATCTATAATATTCACCCAAATCTACTAAGGCTATTTTTCTTTTCTTTTTCACTACTAAAATATTACGTAGTGAACTCGTCTAATAAAACAGAACGGAGAGAGTATTTTTTTTTTTAATTTTTAAAAAGTAATAAAATTAAAATACATCATTAAACACCCCATGATCGATCTGATCATCTCAACGATACATTAATTCATCGCAAAAGATGAATATTGGAGTGCCCTTATAGTAGCCTATGTAATATTTTTGGTGTTAGCACTAGGTAAAATATTACCACTCTATTAATCTCTTAACTTAGGTTATTTTTTCTCTTTAGTTCTCAAACTTGAATAAGTTTAATATTTCCCTCTCAACTGAAAATATAGCTTTTAAATGGCTCTAAATTTAAATTTCGACAACATCTAAATTATTTTTTACTGGGACGTACGTGAGATTCACATTCAGTAATAGAAAATTCAAATGGACAAAGAAAAGGTTAAATCAATTTGTTCAATTCGCCTCAAAATTTAACCTAAAATAGCTCATAAGCTAGTTAAAAATAGCTCAAATTTTATCAAAATTTGAGGTTATGACTTCTATTTTAATAGGAACTATATATTTCTTAAATTAGGAGACAAAAATATAATATTTTCAAGTTGTGTGACGGAACAAGAAAATAATTATGGGATTACTCAACCCTCGAAGCCTATAAAAGCCCCTCTCCTTCTGCCTCAAATCCTACAACACCAAAACGTATTGCTTTAATCTGCTATACATAGTCGATCAAATGGCATCAAAAGTTGTTGTGATAAGCACAGTGTTGGTGCTAATGTGCATATTGTCAACAGGAGCCATGTCTCAAGGCGGTGGCGGCGGTGGCGGTGGCAATGGTGGGGGTGGAGGTGGCGGTGGAGGGGGCGATGGTGGTGGTGGTGGCGGTGGCGGGGGCGGTGGTGGTGGTGGAGGTGGCGGAGGCGATGGTGGTGGTGGTGGAGGTGGCGGGGGCGGTACTGGCGACTCTCCTCCCCCTCCTCCCGGCGGCGACTCTCCTCCCCCTCCTCCCGGCGGCGACTCTCCTACCCATCCATCCGGCAGTGATCACTCTCCTCCCTCTCCATCAGCTGCGATTATTATGAATAGGCGAGGGCTTTCAGTCGTTCTCCACGCTGCAAATGCATAAATGGTACGTAACTCCTATTTAATTAATCATATTTTCAAATGCAACTGCATTTTTGTATTATATAAAAAGTTTCGTTTCTAATATACTGAAAACCATATTAGAAATCTGTTTCTAATATATACTTTTTAACGGAACGAATCTATACGTGTGTGTATATATATATATATATAACATTAGTACTAGTCGTAATCGTGTTTCTAATATTATTTTATTTGGATGCAGCTGCCGGCATCGATCAGAAGCAACTCCGAGGAGTGATTAGGGTTTCCACGGGTTCTTGGTTTCTTCGACATGGATGGATCTTGAGAGTGCTCCTACTCTCAGTATAATTAAAGCTATCAATATATATATGTATTCGAATAAAATCCAGCTTTCTAGTTCAGATTTGCTGGAATTAATGTTCCTTATTAATTATGTATGCGATGTAAACACCATAGCGGTGTACGTTGTTCTATAGTTAATCTATGTACCGTTTGGTTAAATATATGTTTGCCACTTTTATTAAGTTAAATATGCTTTAATTTACATTTATCACTCATTTTACTATATTAAGATAATTAAGAACTAAGAGCTATAATGACTGAATTAATGATCACCAAACTTATATATATATATATATATATATATATATTGGAAATGTAATACATTAATTTATATGTCCCATAGGTCTGTTTTGTAGTTTTTGCGTTTTACAATATTTGTTTCGTAATTTTCATGCCCCTGGCAATGACGATGAAAGAGCTCGCATGCGAAAGTAATAAAGAACCAACACGTGTTTTAACCGTTACGAGCAAAAATTGTAATTGCAAATATACACCCATCAAAATAGTATTAAAATGCCAAATTCAAAGAAATTTATAACGGAATCAAGGGTTTACTATGCTTATTTAGGAAGGTAAGAAGGACTTGCAATCCCCACTTTGACTCCCCAATTTGATTAAATTTGGCAACGTGGCGGTAAACACAAAAACTCTAGCCCCAAATCAACCTTTTTTTTTTTTTTCTAAAATTAAAAAATGGGATTGATTACCCTTCCATTAAAATGTATATGCGAAAAACATTAGCCGTTGAGATTTACCTCTCATTTAGAATTTGAATAATCTACTTTTAGTTGTGGTCAAAGCAATTCATACATAATAGGTGCGTCCCGACTCATAATTTTTCGGGCCCAGTATATCGCCACTGCTCAGATTGCTCCGGATGCGGTTCCGTGTTTGGTACCTTAGATGCCGTTATCTGCATTCTCAAAATTTTCAGTGGGGCTGGTCTGGTCCGTCTCCGCCACAAGCTCCTCCGGCAGCTCCGAAGACGGCTACGATATCAGCTGGGAAAATTATCACTAGCTTGAAAAGGGCATGTTTCATCGAAAAGATTTGAGGTTCCCGTTTTTAATGTTCCTAAGTTCCTTTCTTTTCTGTCTAAAGTTTATAGCAAGAACACTGAATAATTAACTAACTAATATTAATGGATTGAAAGTCTTAAAGTCACAACTATTGTCCAAATGGTCGACCTCGTACAGATCGATCACACTACATAATTAAATTATGAATTATAATGTATGAAAAAAAAAGATAAATTAAATTTCATATATTATAATTTATAATGGACTATCCGTGAATTTATTAATAAGTGTATTAGAAAAGGAAAAAAAAAAAACTTTAAGGAGAAAAAAAGGTTGAAATTAACTTTGTTCAACGTTGCGGAAAAGTAGGTTAATTTTAAGGACTATCCGTGAATTCCCTCGTGAACTAGCTTTTAAAGTAGGTTAATTTTCAAATTCTTCAAATGGTATCAGAGATAATCTCATACTTTGTCTACGTTGCGAAAGGGGTGACCTGACAATGGACGACCTAGGAGGCTAGAGTGGGTCGCTCATAGTAAACTGCCAGTGGACGAAAGGAGTGACCTGAGAAAGGACAAGTTAATTAGGAGGTTAGAGTGGGTCATTCAGAGTAAACGCCGTGGACGTCGGAAAGGAAGCGTGGTGTCGTGAATCATGTATCTCAAATGGAAGGTATGTGACTTTTAAGAATTTGGATCTCTTCTCCTCATGAGCAAACTTTTGAAGCGGGTTAATTTCCAAGTTCTTAACACAAATCAGCATACCCGAACTGTCCCGACCCGAACAGTTCAGGGCGCACCCCGAAAAGAACAACTGAGGGCGGGCCGATTTTTGTTCAGTCCGAAGCGCGACCCAAATCGACCAGTTTTGGTTATGTTTTTTCTGTAGTTAAAAAAAAAATTTTCAAAGCTAGCCCCTTTTTCATAATTCACTGCAAAACCACCTGTGATAGTTTTTTTTTTCTTCTTCATTTTTATGCAATTTACGGCAAAATCTAGGCGTGAGCAGAATAATTCAAATGCTGTTTTGATTCGATCCCAAATTTCAAATCCGATTCGGATCAGTTTTTTTTGTTTTGGATAACATTCGGATTTTTTTTTTTCAGAGAATCTGAAATAATCCAAAACTGATCCGAAACAGAAATTCACAAAAGAAAAAACTAAAATTTAAAATAAAATATAAAAAAGAGAACCACGCGTTTCGGATCGAAATCCGCAGTTTCGGATCGAAACACGATTTCGGATAAAAACCCGATCCGAAAACGCGCCCTTGGATTAAAATCTGAAACCGATCCGAAGCTTCGGATTGGGATCGGTTTTTACTTTTGCTCACCCCTAGCAAAACCTAATCTGTCTGCCCCCCCTGCCACCCCAGAGAAGGCGGTCGCCCGACAACAACGCCTCGTCGGCTTCTCCCCGTGGCGGTCCTTCTCTTTATCCGATCTGCAAGGTGCAAATGCAAGTCCAAGCATCTCTAGCATAATGGTGAATAACAGGCATACATAGTTTATGATCTTAGCCGTGTTTTTTGTTTGTCGATCGCCCTATGAATATTAGATTTGGATAGTTGTTCACGGAGGTGGAATGAAGGAAAGCCTTTGTTGTAAGCCCATTGTACTCTTTGAAGAATGTACTAATTCTGGGTAGCTCAACCGTGTAATCTCAGGTTGTTATCTTAGCCATTGTCAACCTTATTAGCAGTAAAATGTCATATGTATCATTGAAAAAAAATAAATAAAAAAAATTATAAAGCTTGCAGCTTTAACGCCAAAAGCTCCTGTAAAAGTGACGTCATCGTGGTCGCATCCAAGCTAGCCCTAAAGGAAAAAGCTTCGGATGATCGTGTAAGCCACCGCCAGCGACGGAGCTCAGCTGAGGTGAGTGAGGCCATGTTCGATGAGCTTCAAGTACCAATTCATGAGGAACTAAATGAATCTCTACTCGTCCCAGATAAAAGGACACGCACTTGAATCTAGGTTTTGGTTCCATCTTTACAATTTTCTAGCAGCCCGAGAATAAACTGTAAATCATTCCGGCATTGAATAATGATTCGTACAATTTTGTATGCAATGTCACTAGTAATGCGTGTATTAAATAATAACTAATTAATGAAACTGAAGTAGTTTTTATAATTTTGTACAAATAGGCAAGAGGAATAGGCAGGTACTATGAAATTTACGGGTGGCATGACACTTGTGGAACAATAAGACATGGGGAATTGGATAAAGGGGATGGGGTAAATGATATGAAGTCAGAGATTAGCAGGTTTTCCGATAAAAAAAATATATATTTCATATATATATATATATTAATTATTACGTGCCCTATAATTTTCAACATTAAAAAAGAAAACTAAAAATTTTTTAAGTCAAAGTGCTGAGTATACGATTTGTCATTTCTATATATATCTCCAATAATCTCTTATTAGACCGTCTGATAATTTTATGGACAATGTTTCAACCCCTAAGCTCGGTACGAGTGTTTTGTTCACTACAGACGAGCTTCTCTTTTTTATTTCCAGCCGTGATACTTCTGCTTCTTCCTTAAACATGCGACACTTTTTTTAAAATTCTTTTCTACTAGTGATACATGATAAACTATATTTTATACTTCAACCCATTTTCATTACAAGCAATTTTTTTTTTCTTTCAACATAGTCGATACTTTAACAGCTCAACTTGATACCTTGAAGCTATAAGTGATAGTGTGATACGCGAGAAGTAAACGCAATACAAAATACTTCAGCTGCTACACTCATAAGTCGGAACTCATGATACATCAGCAGTTACACGCAATACATTAGAGTCTAAACGCGGTGAGAAATAATTGGGAGAGTGAAAATGTAGACTGAAAAGAATTCAGTAACTCATGTGGCATCATATGATTAATTGAACTATTTGGCTGTTATAATTTGAAATATCCAATCATATTCTTTCATGTGATTATCACGTTAATCACGATGAGAATCATTCTGATTAATATTTACTACGTGTATCATCACTCATAAACGATACGAGAACATAACACCTTATCATAATGAGTACGTGATGGATGATGTTGATGGTTCTTGCAGCCTTTCTGGCCTTTTTTGTTTCCTCGCCCTAAACAAAGGACTACTGGCCTCCCCTGTTACTGAAGACAAATATTACACAAAATATACTTAAACAATATTTTATTCACAATTAGTGAAGCAATCTATATTAAGGTAATTCCAGTCTTTCATGGGATGTCCTGTAAGAGACTATGTTTGGCTAATTCTCTCGTTTTATTTTTCTTTTTTGGGTTTTTTTTTTTTTTTTCTTTCAGGCTGAATTATTTTTTGTTCATTGTGCTTATAAGATAATTTGTCTTTCGCCTCCTACATTTTGAAAACACATTTTTTGCTCGTTGAATACTCACTATTTTATAAAACTGACATTATTTCTTCCACTCTTGTTGATGTCGATCAACAGGAATGGCAATTATGATAATTAGGGGTAAAGATAAAGGATATATCTGGAAAATAAGATGGGAAAAGATCAAATTATATAATAAATACAAGAGGGGGAAATAGTGATATTTTTTAATTTAAAATCTCTAGTGGGCCCTACCCCCTACTGTACATATTCAGCATATGGAATTCGAATGTGTCACCACAAAGTAAAATTATTCTATACAATGGTTACATCGGTTTTTAAGTCATTTTTAAGTGCAGCACGTTAATCCGGATAAAATAACTAATATTTAAGCCAAACTTTTACAGTAAATTTACACTTAATTAGAGTTATAATTAAGTGTAAATTATAAAATTTGTGCAGCGGATGAATGATATAATTCCTCCACCACACCAAAAAAAAATGTTAAAACTTTGTAGATGTCAAGTGCGAAGTTAGATTTATTGTAAAGTGAAAATTAATTAGATGAAATAGTTGTGCAATGATACTCTCTCTCACCCATAGAAAAAAAAATTAAAATTATATTTTTGACAAGGTATAATTTAATTGTAGGGAAAATTCATATTAAAGGGAGCAACAGGATTTGAAATATTAAGAAAATACATTATTTCATTAATTTAAATAATATATTAATGACTACTTTACTCTTTGAAAAATAAAAGGTCATATTTTGTAAGTTTATGTTTTCGTAATTAAAATTTATTTATTTGAATTCGACACTTTATTACATTGAAGGTAAAGATTGCGGGGAGGAGAAGAATAAAGTTGGGAAGGTGCCTGCATTACAATCGTTGCAACACTAACCTATTCCTAATTGTCCTCTGCCAGGAAGCAATAGACTCAACATTTATTTTTGGACCATTTTATAACTATTTTAGAACCTGTATGCACGGTGATTTTTTGGTCAAAAAAAATTATTTTTGAAATTGAGAGATGAAAATGAAACATTTTTAGGTTAAAAAACCAAACAAATACGTAACTATGAGTTAATTATGTGGTTAATTACTCAACCCTTGAAGCCTATAAAAACCCCCATCCCTTCTACCTCAAACCCTACAACTCAAAAACATATTTGCTACATTTGCTAGCTTTAATTTCCTCATCAGTTATGTTCGGAATGGCATCAAAAGTTGTTGGCATAAGCACGGTGTTGGTGCTTATGTGCATATTGTCAACTGAAGCCACGTCTGAAGCTCGTAAGCACAGTGTGGGCTCTGCCATCGGAACTAAGTGTCCGGAATCAGGAGCCACAAGCTGCAACTCCCTGCTGGGTACTGCCGTAAAGACACTCTTAAGCTCCGATTGTGGTGATGATAAAAGTGATAGTGGTGGGGGTGGTGGTGGAGCCGGTGGAGGTGACGGCTGCGGCGGTGATGGTGGAGGGGGAGGCGGTAGAGTAGGCAGTGGTCGTGGTGATGATGATAGTGATAGTGGTGGTGGTGGTGGTGGTGGTGGAGGCCGTGGAGGTGGCGGCGGTGGCGGCGGTGGTGGTGGTGGTGATGATGATAGTGATAGTGGTGGTGGTGGTGGTGGAGGCGGTGGTGGTGATGGTGGTGGAGGAGGCGATAGTGTTGGAGGAGGTGGTGGCGGTGGTGATAATGATGATGATGATAGTGATAGTGGTGGCGGTGGAGGCGGAGGTGGTGGTGATGACGACGACGATGATAGTGATAGTGGTGGCGGAGGAGGTGGGGGAGGTGGAGGGGGAGGCGGAGGCGATAATAGCGGTAGTCAGTCTACTTCACAAGTTGTTCAAGACGCAGCATCTCATATACAAATAAACCCTATTGGCGTATTCATGAATGGTAAGTCTTAATTAGTTAATTATTTATATTTCTCGAATGAGCCACATAATGTTACTTAATTAATTACGTATGTGACTACTGTTAATTATACACATTCGTGATCTCCAAGAAATCAAGGAAAATAAGAGAAAAAAAATATAGAACGTCACAAAACTCTTCAACTGAAACGGATGGAGTAATTATTATGAATTAAAACATATATAATATAAAAATAAATAAATTATAACGGACTACACGTGACCTTTAAAAAAAAAAAGTTGAAATTAACTATAATTTATGTTCGTTTTTATTGTATTTGGATGCAGCTGCCAGCCTCAAATGCCACTCCGACGAGTGATTATGCTCTTGGTTTCGCCATGGATGGATCGTGAGAGTACTTCTACTCTCAATTAAAAGCTTTTAATATGTATGGCTAAGACTTGAATAAAATCTAGCTTTCTGGTAGTCCAGATTTGCTGGAATTAATGGCTTGTTGAATGTTCTGTGTACGACTTTGATTATATAAATCAATGTTAGTTTCCTACTTTTATAAAGTTAATTAACAGAGTCTTCCTATGTATAACGTTTACTAGTTTTAAGATAACAAGTAATTAAGAGCTGTAATGATCATCAAAGAAGTTTGGGTGAATTACATTTATGTTTATGGAATTCTGATATAATTATAAAATCGACCAAGCTGTTTTTAATAATTATTTAATATTCCGTGTTACCCAAAGAGTCTATTTTGAAAAATGTATAATGTATTATTAGTTATTAGGCCAAAGATTCAAATAAACCACTAACGTTACTTTTGGATTAAAAAAAAGCCCCTGATGTTATAAAAAAATAGCCAAATTAGCCCATCTCTATTAACCCTCTGCCACATCAGTTATTTTTACTGACTTGGCTCCGCCACATTTTTTTTTTTTTCTGTTGACTTTGCTCCTCTATCCAACCCTACCGTCCGGTATGTCATCGGGGCAACTTGTCCGGCCAATTCTTAAGGCCCTTTTCCTTCTCTTATTTCTCGTCTCATTAGCTTAACAATTTAGAAGAAATTGCAAGGAAAGAACGTACCAACTTGTTCCCACAGCACCGAATGCTACATCTAGTTTGTTCAAACAACACGGAACATGACAGAACCATATCATAATTTTCATCTATTTAGATATACTTAATTTTGATGAAGGGCATAATCAGCTGATTGCAAATCCATGTGTAACAAAGCACATAAGTTTGCCAAGTTAATATCCATCTCCAATTCATTAACCCGTACATACAAAACAATGCATGTTTGTATACATCAGTTGGATCGAGACTAGCTGGATAATACATATGCAAGGGATGAGGAGCAGGCCCGGCCCAAACAGAGGGCAAAGTTGGGCAACAGCCCTGGGCCTCATGATTTTAGGGGCCCAAAATTTATAAAAACCCTCCCTTCTGTATATATATATATATATGTTGTATTTCTGATTTTAAGTTTTTAACTATTAAAGAGGCCCATTTTGAGGCCTCTTTACTGAACATCTTATAAAAAGAAAAAATAAAAAATAAAAAAATTCCACTCTCCCCACTTTCGTGAGAAAGCAGAAAGCTATTAGCTATGCTTGCTTTCTTCCTTTCTTTTTTTATTATTCAAACGAATAAAAGCAGAAAGCAGAATGCTAGTTGCTGATTGCTATGATAGCAGAGGTGGAGCGGAGTCGTCAATGGTCGGAGACGAAGAGATAGCACTAAATTTTTCTTTTTTCCTCCTTCCCAAAATTATTTTTTTTTCCTACCGTTAGAATACTGATTCATGAACACAACTCTTTAAAACTCTCTGTCAATCTCTTTCTCTTATCTGTGAATTTTTTTCAATTTTTGGTGGTCATTCAAAATTCATTATCGATTAAGAAAGAATAGAAACAAGTTAGGGGATTGTCAGATTTCAATCTGGGATTTCATTTGGTTTTGGCTCTGCTGCCCTCTGCTCCTATCTTGCAGCACAAATCCAGAATCTATTCCATCTCAAAGTCAAAGGTATGTTTGATTTTAATTTTTTTTTTTTTAAATGAAGATTATTATTGCAACATTCCACTACTGCAAGTCTGCACTACATCCTAATATTAGATTTTGCCTTTTGTTAGGGCATGATTTTGGATCACAGCCTCATCGTCTTCAATAATATTGAGAATTATCATCACATCCAGGTGCTATTGTTTTAGGGCAAATTATATGAATGACCACTAAGCTATTGGTCATGTTCACTTTTGGCCACTAAACTATTTTTTGTTGGCCACTAAACTATTGCATCTGACCATACTTGGCCACTAAATTATTGCTTCTGTCCACTTTTGGCCACTAAATAATTTTTCGCTCACTTATGGTCATTAAACTATTAGAAGTTGCCATTAATGACCACTCCGTTAGAAGTTACCATCAAATCTTTATTTACTCCTTAATCTTTAATGTTCCCAAAATCCTAATAATCTTTAAACTGCCTATATATATGCATCAATGTTTTTTAACATCAATCACTCACAAACAATAATTATTTGTATTATTTTTGTTTTCTCGATATCTTTATTTGTATTTATAAACATATGATAAATTATTCTTTGACTCATCGAACGTTATTGTCTTTAACTTTAATTTTTAGTATTCGTTTTCTAACGTAGGATATAGACATCGATCTCATTTATTATTTATTTATTATTTTATTTTTGGAATTATGTTAGATCTTGAAAATTTATAAAATGATATGAGAATTCTAAATGTCACTACAAAATGATATAATATTAATGAATAAAGTTGGCCGTCGAAATTAAAATAAAGATGTGAATAAAAAAAATGCAATTTTTAAATAACAAATTTAGAAAATGAAAGTAAATAAAGATTTGATGAAAACTCTTAACGGAGTGGCCATAGTGACAACTTCTAATAGTTTAGTGGCCAAAAGTGGGCACAGGCCATAGTTTAGTGGTTAAAAGTAGGCAAAAAAATAGTTTAGTGGCCAAAAGTAGACACATGCAATTGTTTAGTGGCCAAAAGTATGCAAAAAATAGTTTAATGGCCAAAAGTGGGCACGGAGGCAATAGTTTAGTGGCCATTCATATAATTTGCCCTTACTTTTATAGTAAATTGATTATATTGTTTTGAATAATATCATTATTTTTTTTAATTGTTGTGGTTTTATGCTTCTGTGCATGATTCTGGATTACAGCCTCATCGTCTTCAATAATTGATGTAGGGCCTCTTTTTTCTATTTTGCGCAAGGGCCTCGTATGGGTAAGGAACGGTGCTGATGAGGAGAGACAGCTTTGATCAGAATAGGCCGGAGAATGAATGAGAGGGAAAATAAGAGAAGGAAAAGGGCCTTAAGAATTGGCCGGAGAAGTTGCCCTGACAACATACCAGACAATTGGGTTGGGTGGAGGAGCCAAGTCAGCAAAAATAACTGATGTAGCGGAAGTTTAACGGAAATGGGGCTAATTTGGCCATTTTTTGTAACATTAGGGGTTTTTTGAACAAAGGTAACGTTAGTGTCTCATTTGGACCTTGGGTGAAACATTAGGGGGTTATTTGGATATTCTCCCTGGGTTATTAAGTATGATACATAAAATAAGTAATTTGACATTATATTTTCCACTGGTATGCTTACTAATTTATATGTAATGGTTAATTGTTTTAGGATATAAAAATATTCTCTATCGCAAAAAGATTAACGCGTAGTGGAATAAACAAAATAAACAATCAAACAAATACACAATTTTAACGTGATTCGATCTCAACACATCTACATTCACTCAAATCCACTAATATTAAACATATGGATGCATAAATAGGAACATACATCTCTTATGACCTCAGACTATATAACAACCCATCACACAGTTTCCCTCAAACAACCTAAAAAAACCTGGAGACAGAGAACCAAAAGGTTTTACATCTCTGACATTTCAAACTTTCAGTTCAACTGAAAACGATACCCCATAAGTTCTTTATATAGACCCATATATAATTACCATATTCTTCCCCAAAATTATTTTTCTAAAACCAACCAAAACCTAATTGGAAACATACTAAACAACTAATTATTAAAGCCTAACACAATCAGAATTTCTTAATTAGTTTAAATTTAATATTTTTCAACAATTGTGAATCACATATTCTTATATTAGGAAGGGTAATATAATACGTAAACAAATTCAAAGCCGACTCTTTTAATGGGAAAATAAATTTTTTTGAAAGTGGACTTTTTAATATGTACTATTAATATATATATATATATATATTAATATATATATATATATATATGCTACTTTTATAGTTACATTTGTTCTTTGTCTCAACAAAAACTTGTGATCAACTTTTGCTAAATCGTTTGATGCGCATTTTTTATTAAAAAAAGAAAAAAGAAACAAAGACACAAGCATCGAGTTTTCAAAAGTATCACATATATATTATAAAATATGCATATCACATAGCGTACTGCCTGAAACCGAAAAATTTGTGAGTTTAATTATTTATATACTTTTATTTATTTTTCCTTCTTATGAGTATGTATTTGTTTCAAATTTTATTATTAAGGATTTTCTATTTTTAGACAGATATCATTATAGTTATTTTGATACTTTAGTAGTACGTACGTATCTTATTTTGTGGTTTAATTATCGTCACAGCAAACCAAAAATACATATTTATAAAGGCCAAATGTCACAAACCCTTATTAATACAAAGAGAGTACACCAGATAGTTGCAACTAATTTGTTGAAATTTTGCGTATGTTAATCTGGATTTTGAATTATTACTTACAACCGTTGCATACCACTTTCAACACCGGATAGATGTCTTCCGGCGTCGGTATTCATCGAATAAGGTTCCAGTTTTATCTCTTGGAATAAATTTCGACATACACCGGACGTCTATCTGAAGTTGGAGGTCCGATCCAACAACCTATATTCACAAAATAATTTTTATATCACTATCGTTGACTAATATCATAACAAACTTTTGAAGAAAAAAACAATAATTAAATTTTAAATTTTTATTAATTGTGCCCACTAAAATCAGATTCTTCCTCGGCTATTGTCTAATCTGTACTGGGAATATACAATAATTAGGCTAAGCAGCTTAGTGCGACTTCTTTTGCTTTCATTTTCAGCCTCTTCGATTATGTATTCTTCCTTCTTCTTTCTTTACATGTTAAAACATCAAATTTTGACCACATCTGTGTGAGTGAGGGACTTTCATGGATATCGATGTTGCTGGTTTTTGAGTGTTAAGGTGCTCTCTCCGTTTCATTAGAAGAGTCCATATCGATCAATGTACAACTTATTATGAGTGTACAATACCTAAAACAGCTAATTTAACACAATTTATTGCATTTTTATCTTTACTTGTTAAGTACCGTATCAGTTAATTGTGGACCACGCATTATTACATTAATAAAGTAGGAAGAGTAACAAATATGAATGTAGACTCTCTATTAAGACAAAACTGTTTTTCAAAATAGACTTTTCTAATTAAACGAATGGAGTAATTAAACTTTTTTTTTGGATCCCACCCATTATTGTACATATTCAGCACATGGGATTCGAGCTTGTCACCACAACTTTTGTACTCCTTTCGTCCCCACTCAAAGAGCCCATTTTCATGAAAAATTATTATCCCATTAAAATAATCTATTTTGAATTTGTTACCGTACGTATCCTTACTAATATAATAACGTGTGATATATCCACAATTTACCCTTACTTATAAAGTAATGATATAAGTGAAAAATATAGTGAAAATTTCTTCATCTTAAGTGGTCTACCTTACAACCCATAATAGGTTGTAAATTTTTCAAAGTGGAGTACTTATAAGTTTGGATGTTGTATCTATTTGGTCCCTTAACTTGAAATTTTGTTTGAAAATTGTCCCCAAATCTTAATTTTGACTATATTTGAACTATATATTTACGACTAACTTGTAAGATTCACACACATTAATACGGACAAAAAAAAAATTTTAAAGTAAATGTTAAAACATTTTGTGCACTCTTAATTTACCTTGAAACAACTCATGTGTTAGTCGAAAATAGCTCAAATCGAACACCTTTTTTAGATTTTCAAATTTTATGGAGTCCAAAATATAATACCATGCGCCATCTCTAACCCTGATTTAAATCATATCTATAAAACACATCCAAAAATTCATGTCGAATACGATATATATACTCTTGATGATCAGTCTAGATCACTCAACCCCTTGAAGCCTATAAAAACCCCCCCGATCTCCTCCTACCTCAAACCCTACAACACCAAAACATAATTCTACATTTGCATTTCCTCATCATCAATATCATGGCATCAAAAAAAGTTGTTGGCACAAGACCAGTGTTGGTGGTAATGATCATCATGTGCCTATTGTCAACGGGAGCCATGTCTCAAAGTACTCCGCCACTTCCGCCGGCTTGCGCGCAGGCGGCGGCACGTTTTCTCCAACTCTTCACCGCGCTCACCGCATTCTGTAGCGGTACCTTAAATCCCGTTAACTGCTTCAACACGTTTTCTAATGTACAAATGGCTCTCCTGGCACTCCTTGAGTGCTCTCAAACATCCGGCGGTAGTCCTCAATCAGCTGGGATTATTGATAGCTTAATCCAATCCATTCATGGTAATTAAGTCCTAGTTGATTAATTAATTAATTTGTATCCCCACCTCCACCTTAAAGCCACTTTCGTTTAAGTCGTGTTTTTTACAAATAGTTTTTTGTTGAATAATAAAAAGTTGTATTATAAATTATGAAAAAATAATTATGATATTATTAAATTTAGTGTACAAACCAAAACACGGACAAAGACAATGGAAACGAATAGGTAGGTAGACACCATACAGGAAAGTTCTAAAATGGTCTATTGCTAATTACTCTATCTGTTTTACAATAAGCGTCTATTTGAAGAGTTTGATTTATTTTAAAATAAGTGTCTATTTAAAGAAAATTAGAACTCATTCTCAATTTCACCCTGATCCCTTTTCAATCACTTTATTGAACCACATGAGTAATTATATTGTTTTCCACACTCATAACTCCTTATGCAAAAGTAGAGGATATGTATAAGCTAGAATTTATGAAGGGTTAAATCGTCATTTGTTACTATTAATTAGGTTTGTAAATACTGTTAATTTGCTGCAATATTAAAATGGGTTTAATTTGTTGGTGATGTTGCAGCTGCAGGGCCAGGACCAATTGGATTCTCCCCATCAGTACTGAAAGGTACAAGCCCTGAAAGGGCAGAAATTTTGGCATTTTAATTTGAACTATTTTTCTGAATAAATTGGTTTATTAAATGTAAAACTTATTTTTAATAACCGTTAATTTTGTTGCTAAATAAATCCATTAATCCATCAAGCTTGCTTACATTCATTGGATAGCTAAAATTCAAACTGCTTAATTAATGATTATTGTTACGTAGATGTCAATTATGATAATTTCTTGAGTGTTTTTATTGTTCCAATCATTTTCCTTATTTTTACTATACATTTCAATTAATAAAAATTATTCATTTCGTCCCAATGGAAGTTGAAACTGTAACTAATGATTCATAAACAATTGCATCTGTGACTGTTTCACATGAAAAATAGAGATAATTAACAATGAATTTAAAAAATGCATAACATGTATATGAAAAATGAGCGGGAGAATGAAAAGATTTAGTGAAAAAACTCAGCCACTCAAGTGATAGTTGCCCCTTATCATTTTTAATTTGAAATATCCAATTATGTTTCTCCATACAGTTATCTCATTCGCCCACGTGAGAATTCACTATAAATTTTCATAGTACATCATCACTTAAGAAAATAAATTACGTACCATTGTAATAGATTACTCGTGACCTAATTAATAAGTGTATTGGAAAAACAAATAAATTAAACTTAATTGACTATTACTTGTTTGACACCCTTAAAAAAAGGTGGGGCAAAAAGTTGAAACTAACTTTAATTTATGTTCGTTTTTTCTTATATTTGGATGCAGCTGCGAACCTCGGATGCGACTCCGACGAGTGATTGTGGTTTTCCGACATGGATGGATCTTGAGAGTACTTCTACTCCTTAAATAAAGCCTATGGCTACGACTTGAATAAAATCCAGCTTTTGCTGGAAGTAATGCCTTGTTGAATCTTATTAATAAAATATGTGATGTATACACCATAGCGGTGTTGTTCTATCATATATCTATGTACCATTTGATAATAAATATATGTTTGGTACTTTTATAATTACATTTATTCTCTGTCTCCACAAAAATTTGTGTCCAATCGGTCAGAACATGTTTTTTAATAAAAAAGAAAAAATAAAGACCCGAGTATCGAGTTTGATTTCAAAAGTATCAAGTGCATGTTATAAAACATGTATATTAGCGTAACGCATACCGCCTATAGTCTGTGATATGTTGTGTGTAATCATTTATATATCGTGATTATGAGTGCAGTTGTTGAATACAAACATGATACATCACATATCGGGTGTAATTTTTGATATATCACTCAATTTCGATCGCTGAGAAAATCTCAGCCTAGACAAATAGTGGAGTAACGTGTTGTACTGGAAAAATATATAACTTCTTAAGGCGTTGATGGAATAAAGAGGAATGGCTTGGAATCTTGATAATCATTTACTCCTGTTTCATTTAGAAAAGTTTACTTTCACACATGTATAACTTTGTATGAATATCAAGGAATACAACATCTAAAGTAGTTAACTGCGGACCACACAAAAATTATATTAATAAGAGTAGAAGAAGTAAAAAATATATATATTAAAATGGACTCTTCTATTGGAACTAAAAAATATTTTTTAAAGTGGACTCTTTTATAGAATGAACGGATTGAATATTTATTTATTTTTGGAAAAACTATGATCAGTTGCACATTTGCTGAGGTGTTTCCATGTTTTTAACGATATATATATATATATATATATGTTAGCAAAAGAATGTTTAAATAGAGAAAAATATATTGAAAACGTCAAAATTGAAATTAAATACTCCATCCGTTTCATTAGAAGTGTCAACTTTATTGTACTAGAACAGTATACTAAAGTGGACTTTTCTAATGAAACAGATAGAATAGTAAAAATCTGTTCAGATTGCTGAAAATACTTAGAAATACAAAACTTTCTAAACACATTTTAAAAGTATGGTAAGTGAACATGCATTTTTTTTTTTTTTTTTTTTTTTTTTTTTGGATACGTAGTCTAGGACCTCTAGGTTACGGCACCACCGTGAGACTACAGTTGAAGAATTTTGGGATTGGAGACGTAAGGCCTGTACTTTTGCAAGGTTTGAGACCAAGGTTTTGTTTTGTTTTGTTTTGTTTTGGGTTTAAAACCCAAAACAAAACCAAACATTTGTTCTCCAACCTAGTTTTGAAACCCATTTCTAAAACCCAAATCTCAAACCTAGAAAAAATTTCTCCCCTAACCCAAATCGAACTCACTGCCGAGTTTACATCAGTAATCGAGATTTCTCAATTGATCTTCTCCCCAACGGCCGACAAACTGAACCAAAAAAACTCCCCAATTCCTCCCCTAGATCCGGCAATTTTTTCATGCAAAATGGTTTTGCAGATGTCAAGCTCTTGTTCTTCTCTTCCGGTCTAAAGTCGTCTGAGGAAAACCGGTGAATCTTCAGTCCAACGAAGTGAAGAGCTCAACATTTCTTGCCCTAATTTTTGCCCTCTTTCAAACAATATTTCACCGTCTGTCATCCTCTGCCATTTGGGGTTTATCAATCACTCGAAAAAAGGGGAATTTTTATTTCCAGTATTTCATCAATTCATACCACGCTAACCGCGGTCATCCTCTCTTTATCGCCATTGTAGGCAACTTGCGGATGTCGTGTGAGGCCTCATGCTCCTCGCAAAGGCTCTCGCATGCCTCAAGCCTCACATCAAGCTTGCTAGGTTGTGCACTTGGTTTTGCGACTGGCCGTGAAGAGCTCAACATTTCCGCCCAGCTTCTTATTTTTCCTTAACAAATTATTGGAATATCTCCAACATTTGCCAGGCATTTTGTAAACTTGTTTTGAAAAAATCTAAAAAATATTGGTAAAGAAAATTAGTTTGAAAACATTGTTTTTTTTTAATCGGTCTGAAAGCTGTTTTGAAAATTATTTTAAAAACATTATTTTTTTTTTAATCGGTCTGAAAACAACTTGTTTCGAAACCTGTTTTCAAAATAAGTTTCAAAACTTGCAAAAGAACAGGCCCTTAATATATAAAACTAAGCACACCAATATGATGGCTAGGGGTGGGCACGAATTGGTTTCCTCGAATTGTGGTTTCCTCAAATTGGTTTCCTCGAATTTTAAATTTTTTTTGGCCAATTCGAAAACCGAACCTAATCCATTTTAAAACTGAAGAAACCAAATCGAATTCGTAATTCGAATTCAGTTCGAATTCGGTTTGGACCGTGGAAACCAAATTCACAAATTTGTTTCCAGAATTAATAGTTTAACACAGTAAGACTTTGAAGAAAATGAAAGAGAGATGGGAGAAAGAAATAGAAAAAGTAAAGAAAGAAAGATAATAAAGAGAAGAAATAAAATAGATTAAGAGAAGAAGCACCATCGAGTTCCATATCCACCATTGCCGCCCCTTCCCAGATCCACAACCTCCACCATCCAACAACAACAATCAACACCACCATAACCTTCTCCCAAAAACTTGATGGCTAATAAAAAAAAATGAAAGAAAGATGGAAGAAGGAAATAGGAGAAGTAAAATGAGAAGTATAAAATTAAAAAAATATAAATCATATATCCCAATTCGATTTTCGAATCGGTTTTCGAGTTGGATACCAAATTCGAAAACCAATTCTAAAACCGAATTCATAATTTGAATTCGGTTTCAAACCAAACCTAATTCGAATACTGAATTAAAATTGGGTTATTCGAATTTGGTAAATTCAAATTCGATTCGATTTTCGAATTGGATCAAACCATGCCCACTCCTAATGATGGCTTAAAAACACTTGGTTTGTAAATGTAAGAACAAGAATGTGAAATGTTTCACCAAGATTTTGAGTTTAAGGCATGTAATTATTGTCGTTAAAGAATTAATTTATTATCTGGCCCTGCATTTATACTTGTTAACATTGTTGAAATAGCAATACTCATCTAGTATATAAAAGACTCTCCTAATTAACTAACGAATTAAGTAACAAACTTTTCAATTGATCGGACAACAATTAGAGTGCATAGTTGTTTCTCATTATCAATATAACTGACCAAAAACACATACTAGTACTCCATCGATCTATTTCATCAGAAAAGTTTACTTTATAATGTTATTTTCAATATTACAAAATCAACATTTTTAATAGAACAGATGAAATATTGATAAAGTTTAAATGTCCCAGACCTTATTAGTACAAAGAGACACCAAATAAGTACGTTGCAACCAATAATTAAATTTTAAATTTTATTAATTGTGCACGCTAAAATCGAATTCGTCCTCGGCTATTGTCCAATCTGTACAGGGAAATGACAGTAATTAGGCTAAGCAGCTTTGTGACTTCTTTGCTTTAATTTTCCTGCCTCTTCGATTATGTATTATTCTTTCTTCACATCTTAGAACATCCAATTTTGACCATATCTGCGTGAGTGAGGGACTTTCATGGATATCGATGCTGCATGTTTTTGGCACCTACTGTACGTACATATAAACATTTTTATTTTTGTTTTTGTCCCACCCCTACTGTATATATTCGGCATATGGGATTTGAGCGTGTCTATCCTCGATTTTATTAGAAGATATCACTTTGTATTACTAAAAGAACAGTATTAAAATTTACAAGGTGAATTATTGTAATGAAACATAAAAAGTAATGTTATCAAAGTAAATTACTTTGTTACTCACTCAGTAGCAACCTGTTAATTATAACGGTTTTGGGATCAGTGGAGACGGCGGTGGCAGCCTGTGTTTTGACGCAGCAAAATTTAGTGTAGTTGATTGATATTTAAGCCAAAAAAAAAAAAAAAAACCTTAGGATGCCTACTACAAAATAGGCTATTGACCACGGGGTTTTTAGCCTACTGGAGGAGGGTTTTGCGAACACACAACACCCCCCGGCCCCCCCCCCCCCCCGGCCCGCCTCCAATACGGTTGCTGCCATTGGCCGCTGAAACAAAGGAGGCGGGTTTATAGCCCCTCCAATACTAGGAGAAAAGGAGAACCTGCCTCCTTTTCTCCGAGTTTTGGAGGCGAGTTCTCTTTTTCTCGAGTATTGGAGGTGCGTTCTTAAAAACTGGTTTACATATGATTGATATTAAGTTTTAAAAAAGAAAAGAAAGAACTTGTTTGTTTCAGGAACACCATAACCTCATAATAAAATATGAATTTCTAATTTTAAAAGGTTAAAGTGATCATTAACAATTTATTTCTATCTTTTTTTAAGATGAATTTCATAAATTTAACACCACATTTTAAATGTTTAAATTTTATTGCACCTCTAACTTAATCCAAAATGGAATAATACCATACGCTATCTCAAATTTTTGATTTAAATCATATCTTTACATGCATCCAAAAATGCATCTCAATATGTGATATATACGTACATACTCTATAGTCTAGATTACTCAACCCTTAAAGCCTATAAAAACCCCCCCCCCACCTCCTACCTCGAACCCTACACCACCAAAACATAATTCTACATTTGCTAGCTATAGCTTTCCATTTCCTCATCATCATAAGTTAGATCAAATGGCATCAAGAAAGGTTGTTGGCAATCTAAGCACAGTGTTGGTGCTAATTAATGATCATCGTGTGCCTATTGTCAACGGAAGCCATGTCTCAAAGTACTCCTCCCCCTCCGCCTCCACCTGCTTCGCCACTTCCGCCCGATTGCCAACGTGCGGGTGTCTTATTTCTCCAAATCCTCAACACTTTCACCTCAATCTGTCGGACTTCCCTAAATCCTCTGAGCTGCCTCACCTCGGTTGAAGATGCACTACTGTTTCTCTTAAATCTCATTCAGTGCGCTGAAGAAGCCGGCGGTGGTGGAGCTCCTCCTCCATCAGCTCGGATTATTAATAGCCTAATCCAATCCATTCATGGTAATTAAGTGTCCTAGTTCATTAATTAATTAATTAATTTGTATCCCCACCTCCACCTTAAATCCATGTTGGTTTAAGTCGTGTTTTTTAAAAATAAATTTTTAATGTAAAAATGTATAGTTGAATAGTAAAAAATTGTATCGTAAATAATAAAAAATGATTATAATATCACTAAATTTACTACAGAAATCAAAACACAAACAAACAAAAAAATGAAAGCGAACAGGCAAGCAAAGTACCGGAAAGTTTACTAATATGTTTTGCTTAAATTGTGTAAAGTGATTTATTAAATGTGTAAATTATTTGTTAATAACCAATTAACTTTGTTGCTAATTAAAGAAATCCACGTGCTTTACTTACATTCATTGGATAACTGAAATGAAATCCAACTTGCTTAATTAATGGTTATTGTCACGTAAATATCATATCTGTAATTATAATAATTTTTTGAGTGTTTTTATCGTTTCAACCATTTTTCTTACTTTTGTTATACATTTCAAATCATAGTAATTACTCATTTCATTCCAATGGAAGTTGAAATTGTAATATGTTACTCATAAATAGTTGCATCTCGTAACTCTTTCACATAAAAAATTTTAAAAAAGGTAATTAACAATGAATTTTTTTTAAAAAAAGTGCATTATATGTATATGAAAAATGATTGAGAGAGAGAAAATATTTAGTGAAAAAACTTAGTGACTTGATGTGATATCAAATCATTTTTGGTCATATGGTTATCACTTTCGTCACTATAAGAATTTACTATGAATTTTCATAGTATATTATCACTCAAAAAATAAATTACATACCATTATAATATATTATTGGTGACCTTATTAATAAGTTTAATGGAAAATTAAATAAATTAAACTTGACACCCTTTAAAAAAAAAATGTGGGCAAAAAGATGAAAATAACCTTGATTTCTTTTGGTTTTTATTTTATTTGGATGCAGCGGCCAACCACAGCAGCAACTCCAAGGAGTGATTAGGGTTCCTCCTGTGCTCTTGGTTTCCACATGGATCGATCTGGATTAGGGAGAGTACTTCTACTCAATTAAAGCTTTTAATATATATGTACGCCTACAACTTGAATAAAATCCAACTTTTGCTGGAATTAGTGGCTTCTTAAATGTTCCTTATTAACTATATATATATATATATATATATATATCATCTATGTACCATTTGATTTTATATATATATATATATATTTGCTACTTTTATAGTTATATCTATTCTTTGTTCCAACAAAACCTTGTTTTCAACTTATCATACCGTTCGTCGAAGATTTTTTTATTGAAAAAGAAAATACAAAGAGGCGAGTGTCGATCAGTTTAATTTTAAAAGTATTACGTGTGTGTTATAAAAACACGCGTATTATGTACTGTCTATAATCTGTGATATAGAATGTGTAATCATTTATGTATCATGATTATGAGTGCAATTATTGTGTACAAACGTGATACATCGCGTATGGTGTGTAACTTTTGACATATCACTCAGTTTTGATCGTTGAGAAAATCTCAGCCCCGACAAACAATGGAGTAATTGGTTGTACAACCTTGATAATCATAAGTATTTATTTTTGAAAAAAGTATGTTTTAGCAAATGAATGTTTAAATGAGAATATTGTATTGACGACGTCTAAAAATGACACTAAATATTCCTTCCTTCTCACTTAAAGAATTCACTTTGGAAAATATATATATAACTTATTATAAGTTGTGAGATACAATACCAAAAATAAGGGGGCGCTTGGTTCAACGGGAGGAATGGGTATAGGAATGGGAATGATAGTAGTGAGGAATGATAGTAGAAGGAATCATTACCTTGTGTTGTTTGGTTTGTGATGGGGAATGACTATCATTACCATTGATAGTGTTTGATTTTTTTGGGAATGGAAATGGTTTAGACCTTTTGTTTTGCATTAAAATTTAGAATTAATTGTGTTTAAATATGTTATAAAAATAAATACTAATTTATTTTTTGAAACCAATAATTTAATATTAGTTATGCTTTTTTGAAATCTAAAAAAATACAAAAATAAAAGTTATGATCAGTGTGCAAAATCATTGATTTGTATAACAAATTTTTTTTAACATTTTGTATTAAAATTTTAATTGCTAACAATTACGGAGTTTAGTACCTTTGAAAACACACAATCCAATTCATTTAAAGTGATTTAGCACAAACATAAGCGCTATTCGTTTCGTTCGTTTTAATTTTTTGTACAGTAATTTTTATATATTATAAGTTTTTAAATATTATTTCTAATACAAATTTTCACTATTTAATTACATCATTTTATATTTTTAATATAATTTTTATATTAAATTTTATTTTTAAAATTATAGATATTTAAAATCGTTTCTTAATTTAATAACTTATGAGTATTAATTAATGTGAAAAAAAAATAAAAGGAATTATCGTGGCAAGATCCTAATCAGGCAAATTAATATTCTAATGAAGAGGAAAAAATGATAAATGGAAGAAATGAGAGGCAGAGAATGCTGGTTTAATTATCCGTACAGGAATGATAATCATTCCTCAGCTTTTAGTGGGGAATGGATGATATCTAACTAATAATATATGAACAATACTGTAGGGGAATCATTACTTTCAACCAAACATCATTTTTCATTCCATTCCCATTCCCAAACCTCCAAAACCCTCTACCAAGCATGCCCTAAGTAATTTCACATCATATTTTTCACTTATACCCTTATTTTATAAGTAAAAGTTGCATACCATGCATTTTTATATTAGTAAGGGTATGTAATATAAACAAATTTAAATTGGACTCATTTAATGGGACAATAATTTTTTTTTTGAAAATGAACTCTTTAAGTGGGATGAAGGAAATAGTAAAAAAATTGTTCAAATTGCTGAAAATAACTAGAAATATAAAACTTCTAAACACGTTTTTAAAAATGGCGAAATACAAAAACAACCCTGAGGTTTGTTGAAAGAACATAGTAGACCTCAATTTTTAAAAAGAACAAAATAGATCATTGACTGAAAGAAAAAAAAAATCTTAAAAACTTGTAATATTTAAGCCATAAATAACATTCAAAGCTGCAAGAAAACAAAAGTTTGTGCAGAACACCATTAAACCGGGAAACAAGGGCATCCATTGCCCTTTGAGCTGCCCATGGGATCACAGGCCCCTGCAGTTTCCCCTCACCACACTCTTCATGTCAAGATATTTTCCAAGAATCATTTTAATTTATCTCATTTCTTGCTTGTGGCAGAGACATTTCTCAAATTTACACCTTCTGCAATAATTACAAGTGAACCCCAGTTTTTGGACATTTCTTCTCTGGAGATGAATGCTTGGAGCACATCAAAGTAAGCAAATGTGAGCTCTTTACCAACTTTGACATATATGGAAGCATGAATTGCAACATATGTGCAAATGCCTCACATTAGGCTCATAAGGCTCTGTTCTCTTGTGGATTTGGTAGAGAATCATCACTTTTTTTTTTCCAAAACTTTACACAAAGAAACAACTTCACTTTTTCAACAATTTAAAATTAAAATTTTAAAATTCCCTCTAAATATCTACTCACATAAATTCAAAAAATAACACAATCATTACACTTTTTTATCTCTCACCTACACAATTTCCTAAAAAAAACTTCCCTCCAAAAAATTTCTAACAAAAAACTTCCCTCTAATAAAATTTTCTCTACCAAAGCCACAAGAGAACAGAGCATTAACTCAAACCATGGTTTGAGTCTCATTTTGATTTTATAATAGTTTTTCATCATTCTTAATAAATCTTTTAAATTTTCAACACTCTTTTTTTACATTTTCAACACACCTTTTTAAATCTCAATATAATTTTAATATTATAAAATCAAACTCAAACCTTGTGATACCAAACAGGGCCTATACTATCCACATCAAGATCCATTTGTGGAGAAAATCTCTGTTCTTCCTCTACTTCAGGCCTAAATGAATCCATCTCTGGAACATCAATGTTGTTTTCGCCTTCACCGTTTGATAACATGCGAATCGAATGATGGGTTATGCAGCATTAATTTTTTTGCCGATGCAACAACTTTGTCCACGAAATTCTTCCACGTTATCAATTGGGCATTTTCATCCAGGTCTTCTTGAGGTAAAATGCCTCTCTCGGTGGCAATCGCTTTAGTCACCAACAACAAAGTGCCGCTTTCAATATTCTTCGTTGCGGCGTCGGCGAGTTCCGGTATTTTTCCGCGAAACCCACCAAGAATCGGAGAGATCGAAAGCTCCAATATTGGAAAGAAACTCCATTTCAACTCAGAAGCTCCAATCTTGCACAATGTAAATGCAATGCAGGGCTTGAATTAGTCTAGGTGCAAGGAAATAATTATGTTTTATTAAGGGTATTTATATCTTAAAAATTGTAATTATTTCGGTCAAAATTTATTTTTTTAGTGAAGGTCTATTTTATTCTTTTCACAAGCTAATGGTCTATTTTGTTCTTTCAAAAAATTTCGAGATTATTTTTGTATTTCGCCTTTTAAAAAAATAGGGTAATTGAACATGCAATTTTTATTTTTTTCTTTGGATACCGTAGTCTAAGTTACGGTACCGTGAGACTACAGTTGAAGAATTTTGGGATTTTTATATAAAACTAAACACACCAATATGACCACTTAAAAACACCTGGTCTGTATTCTGTAAATGTAAGAATAAGAATGTGAAATGTTTTATCAAGGTTTTGAGTTTAAGGCATGTAATTATTGTCGTCAAAAAATTAATTTATTGCCCCGGCCGGCCTGCATTTATACTTGTTAACAGGATTGAAACAACAATACTCATCTAATATATACAAGACTCCCCTAACCGAGAAGAGATCATCTATCGCACACATGGGGGCCCACCTCCATTGTGAGGAGATCACTTGTCGCACGCTGACAGATGATCAAAACCCTTCCCCCCCTCCCCCAAAAACCAATGAACCAACAAATTTTTCACTTGATCGGTCAATTAGAGTATTGCAGAGTTGTTTCTCGTTATCGATATAAGTGACCAAAACACACATTGGCATTTATTAGAAGTCTCCACTTTGTAATATTGTTTTCAGTATTACAAAGTGGACTTTTCTAATAAAACAGATGAAGATAAAGTATTTGTAAAGTTCAAATGCCAAATATACAAAGAGATCACCAAATAAGTACGTTGCAATTAATTGTGTTAAAATTTTGCAGATGTTAATCTGAATTTTGAATTATAACTGTTGCAGACGACTTTGGGGTTTGATTCCAACATTTGCCAATTCTACTTATTTAGATGGCAGACTGGCAGGATTTTGCAGGAGACTTCTAAACTTTGTTCTTCCCCTCTCCACCGCCCCTAACTACCTCCTATGTACTCCCTCCGTTCTATTAGAAAAGTCCATTTTGAAAATATTTTTTGTTTTAATATGTAAGTTCACTTTTAATTTTTTTACTCCTCATATCCTTACTAATATAATTATGTGTGGTTTATAATTAGCCTCATACTTAATAAGTAAGTATATAAATGGAATAAAAGGCGTCAAATTAGCTATTTTATGTGTTATACATTGACATTCATAATAAATTATACATTAGTCAAAATATACTCTTTTAATAGAATGGATAAAATAATGGGTACTTGTATCGAGTTCTAAAAAAAAAAGTATATACCCCCGACATCTATCTGATGACGTTGGAAGTCCGAAACAACAACGTATTCACAAAATAATTTTTATATCATTATCATTGATTAATATTATAATAAATTTTTCAAAAAAGAACAATAATAATTAAATTTTAAATTTTTATTCTTTATGCACACTATTAAAATTGAATTCTTCCTGGGTAGTATCAGCATGAGATCATATGTCTTCATTGTTGTGTTCCTTGCTATGTCTCCCCTCACTCCGGTGTTGTCCAATCTGTACCCGGAAATGACAAAAATTAGGCAAAGCAGCTTAGTGACTTGTTTTGCTTTAATTTTGCATCCTCTTCGATTATGAATTATTCTTTCTTCGCATCGTAAAACATCTTTAGCCATGAGATGAGAACATCAAAATTTCGACCATATCTGAGGGACTTTCATGTATATCTATGTTGCCGGTTTTTTGGCACTTACAGTACATTTCTATATATGTTATCCAGAAAATAGGGCGAAAAAGTAACCATTTTTTTTTTTTTGGGGCCTACCCCTAGTGTATATACTCGGCATACGGGACCAAGTGCAGTAGCGAAATCAGAACAAATTCTTTGAGGCATCGACATATGTGAAATTTTTTTCTAACAATTAAAACTATACTATTAATACGGGTGGAGGAGGGAGTTGGAGAGATACTGGGACCACCTCATACCTCCCTTGGATCAACCCCTGCTCAAGTGTGTAGCACAACCTTCTTAGTTTATACAGTATAGTTTCATAAGAATAATTCGCTTTAAAATAGTATATTGTGACTTATTAACAATTGTATCACTAGCCTTCTAGTAAAACAGAGGGAGTAATATTCTCGATTTATTTTTTGTATTATTCTACTAAGCTGCATCAGAATAAATTAATGTGCTACTCAGCAAGGAAATTATTTTGCTATTGTTAGACCAAATAAGAGAGATCGATTGAACAAGTTACATTCTCGTGATTGGCTAATTAAAATATGTTTTCCATTTAATAATCAATTTTTTTATCATTTACATTCAGCACTTAATCTCTTACACTTTGAAATTTAAACATATATTTTTGCATTTTTAATACACATCTAATATTAAAATAATAAATTATAATACATCATAAAAAAAAACCCAACGATCGAGTGATCATCTCAATGATACATTAATCCATCGCAATCAATGAGTATTGGAGTGCAATTTTGATGTTAGCATATATTCTGTTCGTCCTATTATAAAAGTCCATTTTATCACACAAAAAAATAATATTATAAAGTGGACTTTTTTAATAGAAAATCGATTAAGTGGTCAATTTTTACTTAAGGTTTAATCATTTCATCAATCCCTTGCTGTCTCTTTGGTTTTCCATTTTCAAAATTTTTCATTTACATCCCTTAAGTTGAAATTAATTTTGAAACCGTTCCAATCCCAAATTTTGATAACACCTAAACTAGATATTTTCGACTAACACGTGAGATTCACACGCATTAGTATGAGCATAAAATAAAAAATAGAAAGGATAATTAAATCGCACCCTATAACTTAATATAAAATGTATAGCTCACATATTGGTCGAAAATTAATAACTCAAAATTTGACGACGATTAAGTTTGAGACGATTTTGGATTTATTTATTGAAATTGAGTATTGGAAATGAAAATTTTCAAATTAAATTACCAAAATTGGATATGGTAGCTCTGCTCAAACTGCATTTTTCAGGATCTATAGTAAAAGTTTGTTTAGCATCTTATTTCTAAATTATATCAGCACTCAAAATGAGTCTTAAACCACCTATATATATATATATATATATATATATATATATATCACAACATCTCAAACCTTGGTTTAATTTATATCACGACAAAAAATACATCTCAAAATGGGGCACCATACGTACTCGATCTGGAGTCTAGATTACTCAACCCTTGAAGCCTATAAATGAAACCCCTCCTCCCTCAAACCCTACACCACCAAAACACATTCCTCATCACTTTCCCACATTCAATCAAATGGTATCAAAAGTTGCTGGCACAACAGCCACAGTGTTGGTGCTATTGTGCCTATTGTCAACAGGAGCCGCGTCTCAAATTCCTCAGAGTTGCCTGAATATGGCTATGGACTTGACCAGAACGGTCCAATCTGTCATCGGAATGTGTCCGGTTACCTCAAATCCCGTGATGTGCGTCGGCCTGATTAATAACGCACCACGGATGGTCACAGACCTCCTTAGCTGCATTGGAAGTTCCATGGGCGGTGGCGGTGATCAGTCTCCACCTCCTCCAGAAGCTTATTCTCCTCCTCCTCCTCCAGAAGCTCAGTGTCCTCCTTCTCCAGAAGCTGAGTCTCCTCCTTATTCAGCTGAAAGGTGGGGACCTTCTGAATCCCTAGTCCAAACAACTCCTTCTCCCATACCCATTAATGGTAAGTTTACTTGATTAATTGTATCCCCATCTCCACTTAAGCGTATTTATTTAATTGCACTAAAAAAAAAATAGTTTTGAAAATATGTTTTCGGGCAAAACTTGTTTATCAAAATGCTGCATGCATAGTAAGGAAAAGTTTACTGATACATTTTACTTAAAAATTGTGTATGTTTACTCATTAAATCTTCTGTCCGTCCAAACTATGTCTTTCCTATCTGCTTTTTAATAAGTGTATTTGAAAAAACAAACAAATTAAACTTAATTGACTATTGTTTGACACCTTAAAAAAAGAGGGGGAAAGTTGAAAATATATAACTTTAACTTGTGTTGGTTTTCTCTTCTTTTATTTGGATGCAGCTACCAACCTCAGAAGCAACTCCAACAATGAGTGATTAGGGTTCCTCTTGGTTTCCACATGGATCGATCTGGAGACTTTTTACTCAGTTAAAGCTTTTAATATATATATATATATATATATATCGAATAAAATCCAGCTTTCTGGTTCAGAATTTGCTCCTTTCTAATTATGTATACACCATAGCGGTGTTGTTCTAAGAAAAATTATATATTAGACAAATATTAATTTTATAAATCTCAAGGATATTGTTGGTTTGTGAACGATCTAACACTAACTTTTAAAATAACGTATAGTGATAGAGGTCGTCCACTCAAACATCGAGCCTATAAATTTTTATTTACAAAAATTGCATAATGATAAAATCACTTACACCCTTAATGAAATGACAAGGTCTGCAATTCTAACTACGAACCAAGAGTACACTATTGAAGTCGAAATATCACGACCTAAGTTGACCAATAGCATAGTTGATACCACACTTCGTGTTTTGGGCAAGAAAGAATGAGAAGTTTTAAGGAGAATAGTTTAAGAGGAAGAAAAATGAAAGAAAAGGGTAATTCTTATCCATAAAATGCCGTATGCACTTGCACGAAGGCCTATTTATAACAAGCAACCTGAACTAAAACAGCAACTAAAAGAAATAATAAGTAGCTCAAAATTCCCAATTGGCGCGTGGGAATGGGAATAGAGAGAATGAGGACATCGGATTCCTAAAATTAAAATTCTTATGTTTGATGCGTACGGTAATCTAATAATTTAAATTATTATATATTCTAAAAGACAATACAAGATTCATTTAATGAAAGATCTATCCATTCCGGTATATGAGAAGCCCCCTATTCGCATTCTCATTCCCGCACGCCAAACGCATCCTTAGTATTAGTTTCGTGGGCGCGATCAAGAAACCTTATGGGTATTTTATTTTTATCCTTATTATTAACAATAATTAGTTGGCTTTTTTTAAATAATACACCACTAAATAAGAATAATAGAAAAAAAAAACTGATAAATATTACTTTACATTATAAATTTAGTTATTAGTAGTCCTCCTTTGATAATTTGATTCAAATTCCCCCACTGCTTTCGACGTGATCTCTCCTCCTATTCTTCAAGGAATTTCCGAGATTGGTATTAAAGCTTTGTTCTCTTTTATTTCTTTTCAGGAAAATCACCACTTTTTCCTTTAAAAATTTTACATAAAGAAACACCTCATTTTTTACAAAATTCAAATTTTAAAATTTAAAATTTTCTCTTATTCTTTATCATTACACTTTTTTCCTCTCTCTTACACAACTTTTAATAAAATAATTTCTTTCAAAATTTTTTTTTTCCCAAACCAAATATTTTTCAATTTGATCACTAAAAGAACAAATCCTAAATCACATAGCTGTACTGTATCGATTGAAAATGGCCATCCATTCTTCAATTCATAGGCGGATTTAGAATGGATAGTCGTCGACTGCCTTCAAAAATTACATAATTATTCCTCATTCTTTAAAATTCTATTACGTGCCCCTAAAACTTTCAATATTTTAATAGAAGAAACTAATAATTTTACATGTCAAAGTACTATATAATATGTCATTCTATAAATATTTTTATGTTGAGAAAATAATCGTTTAATATGTCACGCTTGGTATCGCGGTTCGGGGCTTCATGGAGATTTGTTGGGTTAGTAGAGCAAAGAGCACTATTGGGCATATGCTAGCTAGCCACTAGGGGTGGCAAAAAAACTCACTAACCCAAAAACCGTCCAAATCCATTGGGTATTAACCCAATAAAACTCACTTTAAAAAATAATGGGCTGGGTGGGCTTGGGCTAAATATGTAATGGGCGGATTTAGGGTAGCCCATTGGGTACCCTAAAACCCGCCCATCATGGGTATCAAAAATACCCATCCACAATTACCCTTAAAAGTATAAAAAAAAAAAATAAAAAAAAAAAACCAACAACTCACATACTTTAGTGTGCCCATTTTATTTTTTTCTTCAAACTTATTTTTTCTTTTTCTTTATTTTTCGTGTCCTACAATTACTTTACGTTTTTTTTTCATTTATTTTTTTATAATATTTTTAAATTACCTACTTATAATACTAATTCAAAATTCGTTCGGGTTTGGGTTTGGGCCGGGCCGGGCCAGCCCAGTTCTGGCCCAATTTTTGACCGATTTCGGGGTGGGCCCAGTTTTGGGCCTCGGGATTAGTTTTGGGCCTCGGGCCCAGTTTCGGTGTCGGGGCATGCACGGGTTTATATAAATATAAAAAAATTAAAAATTGTGTTTCGACAAAAAAATTACATACAATTAAATATAAAAGTATATAAATTTAATATTTCAAATTTTAGAATATATTCAAAGAATTAAAATTCACTTTAAAAAAAATTAAAATGAAATTAAAAAAAAATTTAAAATTTTTTTTATTAATAAACTAATAAATAAGCCTTACATTTTTTGTATAATGGGTATTATGGGTACCCATAGCTACCCATTACCCATTTGAGTTAAAACCATTAATTGAGTGGATAATGGGTACCCATTACCCATTAACTTAACACCCATTTAATACCCGCCCAATACCCGCCCAACCCGCCCGTTTGACACCCCTACTAGCCACCTACGGCTCGACGTGTGTAATGGATATATATAACTGAGACATTGCTCCGACATTTATTTCTCAATCGCTATTGGACGTAATGGATATATGGAACTGAGACATTGCTCCGACATTTATTTCTCAATCGCTATTGGACGATTTTCAACACTGTTAATATATTCTGCGCTTTTTGAACCAAAAAATTAAAAATAAATTGTTTCTTTGAGAAATCAATAGTTTATTATTTTTAATTGTCCCCCGCTATAGTCCAATCTATACGGGGAATTAAATGACATTGACAACAATTCGGGTAAGCAGCTTAGTGACTTATTTTGCTTTCCAGCCTCTTCCATTATGAAGAAATATTTAATTCTTCCGTTACATCTTCAAACATCTTAGCCATGAGATTATTACATCAAATTTTGACCATACATACAACTCATTAGTAAGCATTAAATGAAACCCCTCAAAAAAATAAAAAATTTTAAAATATTACATCGCTCTGTTCACATTTTAATTAAACCTAAAACTTCTCCCGTGCTAGTTAAAAATAACTCAAATTTTATTAAAAATTATATTTTGAACCATTTTAGAGGTGAGGAACAAAAATATAACATTTTCAAGTTGAGCAACTAGACAGACACATAATGATCAGATCACTCACCTTGAAACTTATTAAATAGTTGAGGGTTCTCTCGTCCGGACCACGGTGTTCCACTGGATTGTGCAACGCAATCCAGTGGTGGGGCCCACAGCCCCACCACCCATTGTGCTAGATAGTACAGTGAGACACTCTGGTTCTAGACCAAAGGATCCGTGCCCCCTATAAAACATCTACGCAACCACCACAACCACCCCCAACCTCAAACCCTACAACACCAAAACATATAATTCTACATTTGCCAGCTCTTTAATTTCCACGTCATCATCATCATCATTTCCTACATAGAGAGATACGATCAAATGGCATCAAAAGTTGTTGGCATTATAAGCAGAGTGTTGGTGCTAATGTGCCTATTGTCAAGAGGAGCCATGTATAAATGTAGTGATTGCAGCGAAAGCCTTAGTCTCTTGAACGGATGTATAATCTCCCTCCTTGGAGGTAATTGTAAAAATATCACAGCCTGCACCGCCCTGGGTACCACCCCATACCCCATCGCACAGGCCTTTACTTGCGTTCTCGGAGGCATCGATGCTTGTGAGGGTGATCAACCTCCTCCACCACCACCTCTTCCTCCGCCTCAGTTAGTGAAAGGTACAAATTAAAGTCGGATTATTTTGAACTTTTTTTCTTTAATGTGAAAATATAACTCATCGTGCTTACTAACATCAAGGGCAGAACCACCTTAAGAACTGCTGGGGTAATTTTCCCACCAGCACTCTTAAAAAAATTGTATTTTATAGACCGAAAATTAAAAATTATAGGGAAAAATATTTATAACAAATAATTATGTTCCTCAAGATCTTCGGGATCTGGCTCTGTAATTACTTACATTAATTATATGTTAGCTTATAAATTCTACGATTTGGAAAATGTTCTGGAGAGTGAAAAAACACTCAATGACTGATGTGGTATCATATGATTAGACTTATTTGATAGTTACAATTTTCAGTACCAATAACATTTTTCCAAGTGATTGCCCCGGCATTGAGATTTCACTATGAATTTTCACTGTATGTATCCCTACTCGTACAATTTCTAGTTAACCACACTTGTGATCACCAATAAATCAAAGGGAAGAAAAAAAATTTTGAAATGTATAATTCAAAAAATAACCTACTACATGTAATCCAATACTAGTGTTTAATTGAGATCTCAAAAAAAAAAAAAAAAGGAAATTAATTAACTTTAATTTATGTTCGTTTTCTCTTATATATATTTGGATGCAGCTGCCAGCCCGGGATGCCACTCCGACGAGTGATTATGCCTTTTTCGACATGGATGGATCTTGAGAGTACTTCTACTCTTATTATAATTAAAGCTTTTGATATGTATGGATATACGACTTGAATAAAATCCAGTTTTTGCTGAAATTCATGGACTTATTAATTATGTATGCGATGTATACACCATATACATGTATAATTTGATTATAAATATATGTTTGCTACTTTTATTGTTACATATCTTGATAAAGACTTGTGTTCGATCTATTGAACCGTTCGATGTACACGTGTTTTTTTATTAAAAATGGAGGGAGAAAAAACGTGAGTATCGAGTTTAGTTTTAAGAGTATTACGTGTGTGTTATGAAAACATGCGTATCGCGTATAACCTATGTTATATTACGTGTAATTGTTGATGTATCGTAATTATATGTGCAAGTGTTAAGTATCACATGTAATTTCTAATATATCGCTTATCACCTCTCATATTTCGAATTTAGCTTTCTATAAACTTTATAATCTCATGTGAATGCAATTTGCACAAAGTTGATTGAAAGGTTTAGTGGGCTTCATCAATTGGACCTTGATTGTTTGGGCTATGGTCTATTAATTAATTTTGAACTTTGATTATGGGCTCCTCTCAAAATTGATTCACAAATTTTGAAGAAGAATCCCCTTTTGTCTCTTAGGTCATGTATTGTGTTTGGGCTTTGATGGTTTATAGTCCAATAGTTTTTCTCCTCCCTTTTTTTTTTTTTTTTAAATTTTACCAGAAGTTGACTTTGTTAAATAGACAATTCACCATTTTAGGTAGGGTGTTCAACCGGTCGGTTAGCCGGTTAAGCGATTAACCGGTTCCGGTTAGTACCTATTTTGATAATTTTAATCAAAACCGGTTAACTGACTGATAAAATTACCGATTGACCGGTTTCGGTGAACCGGTATAGCGGCCTGTCTACCGGTTTAACCGATAAAAAAATTTCTTTATTTTTACTTTCTTTTTTATTTTTGAAAAAATATTTTTTTTTTTTACGTAAGTATCACAAGTGCATTAGAAAATATAAATGAATGTGAAATAATAAAAAATAATGAATTAAAATATTATTATATCTTTAAGATAGCTATAGTATTTTAATTTTTATAAAAATCTCTAACACAAATTTATTCATGTATTTCTTTTTAACACTTTTATGCATATGAAAAAAATTACCTATCATAATAGAAAAGAATGAAATAAATTTGGAGAATCATAAGTTTATTAGACATGTTAATTATAATTCATAAGTAAATAAACTCTCACATAAAAGTATAAAAAATAAAATAAAAAAGATAATAGTATATATACCAGTTAACCGGTTTAACCGATAAGAAAAAATTCAAAACCAAAACCGAACCGGTTAACCGAAACCGATTAAAACCGATTAACCAGTTAACCGATAATAACCGGTTTAGCGATTTGGTTTTCGGTCCGGTTACGGGTTCGGCGATTTTTGTGAACACCCCTAATTTTAGGCAACTAATTGATTTTGGATTTTTTTCATCAAATAACCTCTCAACCAATAAAGTAGCTAGTAACATCCAGTTATTCAACGATAATGTAAAAAGAACTTATGCAGGAGGTTGTAAGATCAAACTCATTTCTCGACTTTAGTCAATTATTATAATAGTGTAGGTGTTTTTTAAAAAAATAACGAAACAAAAAAAAATATCAAGTTAACTAATTACGACCGGTGAAGAACACATATTTGTAGAGTTTAGATGTCACAAACCTTTCTTAATACAAAGTAACCCCATTTTGATTGCAAAGATTTGCACAAAGTTTGAATAACAGTTGAAATTGAAAACCACTTTCGACATTTAAACTTTTTTACATTTTTAATAAAATGTAATATGTAAAATGTCATTTCTTTATTATCATATTCAAAGAGTTATTTCTTTTATGTATTATTATCTAAAATATTTTGAGAAATCAAATATCGTAATTAAATTTTAGTTTTAATTGCTCCCCGCTATTGTCCAATGCATACGGGGAATGAAATGGCATTCACAATAATTAGGGTAAGCAGCTTAATGACTTGTTTTGCTTTTCAGCCTCTCCGATTAGAACCCATCAAATTTTGACCATACATACAACTCAATAATTGGACCATCAAATGGAAAAGGGGAAAAAAAAAAAAAATCACACGTATTAGTTGAAAATAACTCAAATTTTGTCAAAAAATGTGTTTTGAACAATATCTAGAATTATTTTTAAGGTGGGAAAAAAGATACACCCCATTTGTCTCACTAAAAAAAGTCCAATTTGAAAATTGTAAAACTTATGAAAGGTAAACTACAACAACTAAAATAAGTAAGTTGACGCCATATTTTCTACTTTCTAAATAATTGTTGATTGTGAACTACACGTTAATTATTATAGTAGTAAGTGTATACAATATTGTAAACAAATACTCTCTTCGTTCCACAAGAATCCACTTTGATGAATGTACAACTTATTATGAATGTCAAGGTACAACGCTAAAAATAACTAATTTGACAGCATTTGTTTCATTCATATTCTTAATTTTTAAAAAATGAGCTAATTGTGTATCATACATGATTATATGAGTAACGGTATGAGAAGTAAAAATTTTAAAAGTGACGCTTCTATTGAAACAAAAAAAAAAAAAATTTCAAGCTGAACTCTTTTACTGGGACAGAGAGTGAATATCAGCTAAACCCTTTTAACGGGACAATTTTTTTTTCAGACACGACTCTTCATATGGGTGGATCGAGGGAGTAACATTTCAAAGTCGAGCTAGACATAATTACCATATTACTCAACCCGCAAACCCTATTAAAACCTTACCACCCCCCCCCCCCCCCCCCCCCCCCCCCCCCCACATCTCCTCCTACCTCAAACCCTACAACACCAAACCATATTTTCCATTTACTAGCTTTGCATTTCCTCATCATCATCACTTCTTAAACACATATATTCGATCAAATGGCATCAAACGTCGTTGGCATTAACACAAGCACAGTGTTGGTCCTAATCTGCCTTCTGTCAACAAAAACCATGTCTCAAACTGCTGACTGCAACCCAAGCCTTAACCTCGTGAACCAGTGTATAAGCGCGTTTCTCGGAGGTAATTGTAATGAAAACACAGGCTGCACCACCCCATTGGCCACCGCAGATGCCGTTGCTTGCGTTGCCAGAACCATCACCGGTTGTGGGAATAATCAAACTTCTCTGCCTCCGGCAGCTCCTCCTCAGCCTCAAACTGCACCACTGGGATCATCTTCCTCCCCATCAGTGAAAGGTACAAATTTAAGCCTAATTTTTAGGCCAATTACATTTACCTCTCTAAACTACGAATTCATCCTTGATGTTTTTAAAAATACGAATAACTTCCTGAACTCACGAAACGGCAAAGATAAGACAAGAAAAGCTGTAAAAGACCACAAAGTTTAAAATAAAAAAAAAATTTACGGAAGGTATATAAGAGCAGAAATCAGAACAACAGGAATTATTTGTATTTCGTCTGTTTTGACTTTGCCATATGGCGGGTACTTCGAGTTATTTATATACTCCCTCCGTTCCATTAGAAGAGTCCACATTGACCAATGTACAATTTATTATGAATGTCAAGGTACAAAACCTAAAAAAGCTAATTTAACACCATTAATTCAATTTATATTCTTAATTATTAAGTATGACCTAATTGTGGATTATACATGAGAAGTAAAAAAAATTAAAAGTGGACTCTTATATTAGGCAAAAAATATATTTTAAAGTAGACTTTTCTAATAAAAATGAGGAAGTAGTTTTCAAAACATTAAAAATTATTTCGTAGTTATACCCAAAGTTCAGGAAGGTAAATGTATTTCGCCCTTAATTGTATATTGACTAATACTTATGATACGCTTTCTAGTTACACACTTGTGATCGCACCTTATTATAACGAACTACAAGTAACCTGATTATAAATAAGTGTATTGGCAAATTAAACATATTAATTAAAAATGACTATTGTTTGAGACCTTAAAAAAAATAAAAATAAAAAAAGGAAATTAATTAAATTTAATTTATGTTTGTTTTTCTTATATTTGGATGCAGCTGCCAGCCTGAGATGCCACTCCGACGAGTAATTAACTTTAAATACATTAGTATATGTAGCCTAGTGGTAAATTTAATGTGCAAGAGTCAAGTGATTCTGCAGGCGCGAGTTCGATTCCTACCGAAGCCATAAATTAAAGCAAAAGAAATTAAATTTTATATTGGGGGAGTTACCCGCCGAAAAAAAGAAAAAAGAAAAAAATGGTAAAATTGCACCTGCCTCCAATAAATAGTTGCACCCGCCTCCATTCACATAGTTATTTCCACCCGCCTCCAATAACTATGTAAATGGAGGCGGGTGCGGGCTCCTCCAAAGGGAGGCGCCCGCACTGGAGGCGGGTGCTGCCTCCAATGTCCCTTAGGACGCGCCTCCTAAGGGAGGTTTTGGTGTAGTGGATGGATCTTGAGACTACTTCTACTCTCAATTAATATATATATATATATATATATATATATATAAAAGCTTTTAATATAAATAAAGCTAGGACTTGAATAAAATCCAGCTTTCTCGTTCAGATTTGCTGGAACTAATGGCTTGTTGAATGTTCCTTATTAATGAAGTATGCGATGTATACACCGTACCGGTGTTGTTCTATCATCTATGTACCATTTGACAATAAATATATGATACTTTTATGTTTACATTCATTCACTGTGTCGATAAAAACTGGTGTATGACCTATTGAACCGTTTGGCGTGCGTTTTTTATTTTTAAACAAAATACGAGTATCGGGTTTAGTTTCAAAAGTATCACATGCGTGTTAGGAAAATACGTATACGGAGTATAAATTCTAATGTTTTACGTATAATCTTTGAATAGCACGTAATTGTTAATATATCACGGTTATGAATGCATCTGTTAAATAACTTTCGATATATCGAGTACGTATCACTTATAATCTCTCGTGTTTCGAGTCTAACTGCTTTATACATAGGTGGAGAAAAGATTTCAAACATTATAACTGCTTTTACTCATTGGAATCTTGTGCAGATTTTTATTTTTCTCTTCTTTTCTTATGCTCTATATATAAACACATCATATTTCGAAAGGTTAATCTGATTTTAAAGTATATACACATCTCATTATCAAACTTTTAAAAAAAAAAATTTTATGTAATATACAAATCATAATTTATAAATAAAACTATATAATATTCACTCTATGCAGAACTTGATCTGTACCATGGAAGTATGGATGATTAATTTTTTAGTTATCAAGTTCAAAATCTTGCTTTTAGAAGAAACATACAAGACGCAATCCCCGTGCCACTGCTCAAATTAATCTTTCAACAAACAATTACTCATTCATTTCCATTAGAAGAGTCAACTTTGTAATACCGAAATCATAACGGAGAGAGTAAAACTAAACAAAAAATATTCATGCCGGCTGGAATTGAGACCCGTCAATTGCTCATGGCCTTCTCTTCTACTCTAAATTCCACGACGGATTTTCCGAATAGAACAGATTATGATAGACAAAGAAACAAAAACAAAAAACCCCAAAAAAAAATTTTTTTTTTTTTAAATGCCAGGAAGTTTTCAAAGTTTGAACAGCTTGAGGATTAGTTAGGTTACTAGCTGCTCCTAATAAACCAAACAAAACTAGTATAACTAACCAATTCTTTTAATCTTCAATCTCAAAACAACGTAAGTTTGGAGGTACGTGTCATCTTTTGATGATTGAAGGACTTCATTTTTTTTGATAACAAAGTAGGAAAGGTTGGTTAACTACATACATATTCCATTTCCCTTCATTTGACTATTCTTGTTTATTTTCCTTCTTTAGCTTTATAAAATCCCTTCAAACCATACCATTCTCCATCATCAACAGCTAAAGCAACCAAATTTCTACTGAACTACTAGAGATTCCAGTTTTCTAGCTTCAATAACATCAATGGCGCATCAAAGAATGGAAATCGCGTTGGCCCTTTTCGCGGTTTCGATGATCTGGACGGGAGTTTCTGCGCAGTCCGGCACCGATTGTACTCAGGTGCTGATCAGCATGTCTCCCTGCCTGAACTACATTCAGGGGAACTCCTCTGTCCCGTCTTCCGGTTGCTGCACGCAGCTCGCCTCGGTTGTCCGGTCACAGCCGCAGTGTTTGTGTCAGGTCCTCACCGGTGGATCTTCCCTGGGGATCACCATTAATCAGACTCAAGCCTTGGCTTTACCCAAAGCCTGCAATGTTCAAACTCCAGAAGCCAGCCAGTGCAATGGTAATTAAACTTTCCACCTTAAGTTAAGGATCCTGGTTTAAATCCCAGTGATTAACCTCTGTTTTTCCCATTTCTGCAGCTGGTTCTACTCCTTCATCGGATTCTCCCACAGCTTCTCCCGGTGAGCCGACCGGCTCTCCCGGCACCGGCTCAGGCTCAGTACCTTCAGGCCGCGGTAGCAATACGGTGCCATCTACAGATACCGGGTCTTCCGATGCAGCTTCCATCAAAGTTGCAGCTCCTCTGCTGTTCGTCCTTCTGTTTGCTGCATCATACGCTTCTTCTACTTTCTGAGTTTTCCGGATACATCGATCGAATACAGACTACATCTAGTGTTTATTTCTGCTTCAGGAACCAGTTTGATTGTTTTAGGTTGAAATTATTAAGGTTCCTCCCTGAGTTTATTTTCCATTTATGAGCTATTCTTTACCCGACCAGTTTTTTGGGGTAAATATGGTTTTGTATTCAGATTGTCTTTTCACATTTATGCATAAATAAAAGATATGATTTTTTATATTTTATGATGCTTAAAAATCTGGAATATGTATCTGGGCATCTGGGATCTTACACCTATTGACCAATTCGCTACTTACAGCAACAATGAGCTAAACAAAAATAAACTTGCATACAAAGTACTAAAAAACACAAAAAGAAACAAGGCCCAATTCTCAGTTAGATGCAAAAAGGTCAATCTGCAAATCATCTCGTACAAAATATCGTCGTGTTACAAGCGACTACATCTACAGAGTTCAACTACCAACATCCTCAGGATTTTACAGTGTACACAAAGAAAGCTGAATACTCAGGGTAATTAATAGAGGAGGACAAGAAAAACCTGCTTTAAGTAACACTTCAGACTGATAAACATAGGTTGTTCCTTCTCCAGAAGTCATTTTGTCATGATTTGCTGTTGTATGGCTGGGCAGTCTCTCTGAACGCACAAGAACAATAAAACGGCGGCCTGATTTAAACAGAGGATTTTAAACTGGTGATGAGCAGGAAGGAGACACACGCGTATTGCATAATCCGCGTCATCTTTCTTGCATCCAGTCCCTTGTTGAATAAGAGCATGCATACCAAATACCCCATCCACAGTGTTGACTTGATTCCATCAATAAGTTTCAGATCCAATATCCAAATTGAAAGCCACTTCAAACCGTATCATCAACATTCTGAGCAGTTAAAATGTCCCCAATAACCAAAACTTGTAAGGGCAAAAAGTTATGACCACGAGTTCTATCTAACAGAAACTAGCTCATGCTAAAGAGGGATGAAAGAAAGGAGATAGATCGAACCAAGTCTTCTAAAATGCTTGGCAATTCAAAACTGAGGATTAACATTCAGTCATTCCCCATAGCTTATCAGAGAGCTCATTACTTTCCCAAGAGTAGAACATAGAAAACAAAGGAGTTTTATTATAGCTTAAATGGCACAGTTGCCTCAACGAAATCAACAAAATAGGAGTATGCTGTGAAGCTTCTCTGTTTCACCAAAACAGTGCCATAAACCGATTTAACTGCAAAGACGTCCAGTAGCATATCTATGAAGACAAGGACAAATCACTTAAATTTCCCACACCTCAACGTGATCGAGATCGCATAAACTCTTCTAGTCTGTCCCAAACCTCAAGTGCAGCAGCTCTGTCTTGGTGCCGTTTGTTCTTGCTGATCTGAATGTTGAAATGAATTTAGGATCATAATCAATGGTTTATACATAAATCAAACAGCAACTAAGCAACTAAGCAACTAGAGTACTCACCGAGATAATTTTCACGTTCCACTGCTTCACAACCTTTGCGGACTCCACACTGTCATCCTCAAATCTCAAAAAAAAACCAAGAACTGCAGAAGCCAAAGAAACATCGTTCATAAGTCATAATCCTCACTTAAAACCAGAATCAATGAATTTTAACTTCAAAACCACTGCCAAGATCTAACATCAATCAGATAAAACTGCAATGCACAAATCTATAGCATTCATCCTAACACAGTCCTCACATAATAGCAAAACTATGTAAAGATTCAGTAAGAATTTGATCAGCTGAAATCAACTCCTCAATTGATATAGTAAATGAATCCCAACTTACTTTTATTAAAAATATCCACATGATCCTTAAATGGCCAGTCTTTGAACTGCCAATCCTTCCCCAACACAAAAACCGCAACCACGCGATCCCAATCCTCAGGCTTCAACGCAGATGGCTTATCCCTAACCTCATAAGCAGTCACAACCCTATCCCGGCTAAACTTCTTCTGCACAGTCACACAGTCCGGCTTCGCCGCCTTCACTTGATTCACTTTCACATCGGTCGGAATAAACACCCCATCCTCCAAAAACTCCTTCACGTTGTAAATCGTAATCAAAGTGGAAAACGCACTGGGCACCAAAATAATCGGAACCCCTTCCCCAGTTTTGCTCCCTTTCAGATGCAATTTCGCTTTCTGAGCTCCATCGAAACCTAACCCTAACCCTAAATCCTCCGCACCCCTCTCGATCCTGCTCTTGGCTACTAAATTATCCTTCCTCTGCAAAGCCTCTGCCCTCTGCCGTTCCTCATCCCTCCGCGTCGCGGCGGTCAGAACACTGTAAAAGTCCCGATTTTTACACAACAGAATTTGCTCCCTGTCCTTCAGAGGCCGCTCCATGGACTTTATCCATTTAATAGGGTTTATCGTCGGATCGATGTCGTTTTCATCGTTCAGGTAACTCTGACCTATTCCGTCGGCCTCGCCGGGGGGAGCCGCGTTTAAGTCGCGGAGAGTTGGGAAAACAACCTTCGCGGACAAGTCAATGGAATCGGAGGTGGGTATTTTCCCAGTGAGGTAATCGAGAAGCTCTTTCCGGTCGGGCAAGGTGACCCCGGAGACCCCAAGGGAGCGGGCGTTGGCGAAATACTCTGCGTGTCTAAGGTGCTGATTGGTGACGAAGTGCACGAGGGATTCTAGGGTGTAGAGGTGTCCACTCTTGGAGCGGTAGGCGGTTTCTACCGTCGCCGGAAAGAGGTAATCGTTGCCGAAACGGAACTCGTCGCCGGAGCGAGTAATTTTGTCGAGGTTGTTGTCGATGGCGTATTGCCGGAGGGCAGTGAGTGGGTCCATTGCGGAATGGTCAACAGTGTTCAGCTTCTCTCAGGTTGATGAGTAATTTTTCTAGCTCCCAAGTAAGTGTGTGACTGTGTGTTTTTAAATTTAAGAAATATGCAATAAAAATCACGCCTTTGAGTTCCAATTCCAAAAACTATGTAGGATGTAAATTTGCTTGAGCACAAAGCTACTTTCTATTTTATTTTTTACATGGTTGATAATTTTAAAATTCCATGTTAAATCGGGGGTGACAATTTGTTATTAGATACAAAAATTTAACACGAACTTAAAATGAATTTAGCAGATAAAGTATGACCCAAGAAAATTTCTAGTTACAATCAAGTCGAACACTAATGATAGGCTAGGTCAACCGGCTTTACATGTTTAACTCATTTAGCAAATTTTTTTAAGGAAGGATATTGGAGTTCGTCTAGTCATGAGCCACAAAACAACAATTTGAGGCTACTAGAAAATGGTTGATATGCTCACATAAAATTAGATAAAACTTCCGACAGAACAACAATTGGGGATCATTAGAGAGGGGAAAGACTGAATTGAGTAAGACTACTTGCTTGCAACTCTCGCTTGTGTGTACATAGTGATCACTGCACTTGTAGGCTGGAGTTGTTAGGATTGGAAAAGTTGTTTTATTAGTACAGGTTTTACGAATGAATGACACATGCATTTTTTTTTAAAAAAAAAGTAGGGTTTTTCAGACGATTTGGGTCAATTCAAGTCGTGTATTCACGTTTAATGTATAATTATAAAAAAAATAAATAAATATGTATTTTTTGGGTTTTGTTTGAACTACCCACATCACAATTAAACTATGTTCAAGCTAAGTAGTACGGCAAGAAAATACAATCTGTTTAAATTAATAGTTTTATATTTGTAAACCCAAACCCCACAACACGGAACGAACTCGCGATAATGATTGAATCACAAATGCAATTCACAAACTACAAATGCATGTACGTACATAGAAGACAAACATTACACACAATTTCAATCACAAAATGAAAAAATTCACCGGTGGATCAGTGGATAGAAGACTAAACATAACCACATCTCTTGGTTTTCCCTTAAGAAGACAATACTTCCTAAGAACACCTTCCTTGCTAAAACCCACTTTTTCCAGAACCCTTTGTGACCCAATATTCTCAACATCCACAATCGCTTCAACTCTTTCAAGATGAGGCCACTCCACAAAAACAGAGGAAGCCGCCATTCTCACCGCCTTAGTACCGATCCCTCTTCCCCAGTACTTGGATCCCAGCACATAACCGATCTCCGCCCGGCAGCCGTCGTTGCCGGAAAATGGGGTGACGGAAATTGAACCGACGGGCTTGTCTTTCAGGCATATTGCCTTGTGCCACGGATGAGGGATGCAAACGTTTGCGACATAGTTCATGGCGTCCTCTTTGGAGGCGAAACAGTCCCAAGAACAGAATTTCGCGACTTTTTCGTCGGTGAACCATTCCATGTAGTGGTCGACATCGGACAAATCCAACGGCCGAAGATTAATGTCGGAAAAATCATCTGCAACGTCCAGCTTCTGTTGCTGCTTCTCCATGATTTTTGCTGGAATTTTGCTTCAGTTTTGATGTATCTCAAATGGGCAATTTTTATTTTTATTTTTATTTTTTATTTGTATGAATTGGAGATCTTCGGATTCCACTATTTGTACTGCTATTTGGAGATCTGGGAAGCAACTTAGAAATTGACAAATAAAAAACTTGGTCGTTGATACTATTGGTGACGGGTCAACACGCATAGCAAGACGGTACCAAGCGTGTCTGCCAATAATCTTCGGGGTCGCACTTTCCCGTTGACCGTAGGGATCGTGGTTATAAATTTATAATTAAAAGTATTTAAGAAGACATCACATTGTTTTTTATCTGTTCACTAGAAGTTGTATGCAGTGCAATGCTCGGTATTTTCTCAATAGTATTATTTGGTTATAATTTTTCTTCGACTTAAGTTTTAAGAGAATATGAAATAGTTTAGAATTTAATTGGTTATACTTATGTTATGTATATAACACATGTTATAAATACATGTAATGTACGTGTGTGCATTAGGTTAGATTCAAGAAAAGTATAGGAGTTAGAAATATTGTTCCATCATATAAGCTTATATTTTTTCAACACACACAAGAAGATATATGAGTAAAAATAATTAATTTTAAGAGATAAGATATGTACAGTTGTAAGCTTATCTAATATAAAATCACTCGTTCAATGTATATGGATAGTCGTAGGTTGCCATTTTTTGGGTCAAAATTTAGAACAATTGTGTGATAGAATAATATTAACAAATATTTTCTGGGGTGCGACGAACAATGCAAGAAGAAGGCAAAGAAGTATGAGTATTTGTAGAGCATATAGCAAAGGAACAACAATTGAAATCATGAATGGCATTGGCCAATGGCTACCCCACATTTCCACAATTTCCCATAATTATTAGGTGGCTATTTGGTTTACCTGTTATTTAATTATAAGTTAAATTAGATAATAAATAATAAAGTGAAACAAAAATTGAGAAAGCTATCTAGTGGAGAAGATGATAAGTCATCTTAAATTATGAAGTTATAGGGTAAATAATTATGTTGCCAACGTGGCATCCATGTGCCATATAATATAGGATAGATATTAAATACTAATCTTATGTGGCAGCCATGTGGCACCTTCAAATCAAGCCTATGTTAGTTTCTATTATATAGGTTAGATATATTGCTTATGCTACTTCTTTCAAGTTAGCAGGTTCTTCGATCCAATCCAACTCTGATGACACTACTAATAATTTGTTGGGATTTCATGAAAACTAGTTCTTACAGCATTAAGCACATCTTTAGAGAAACGAACTCAGTGACGGATGTTATGACTAGACAAGCTAGTTCTCAACGTCATGATCAGTTCTTCGATGGTTTGCAGATTCAGGGCTCTCTTCGCGGCCTGGTACACCACAACAGGATGGGGATTCCAATTCAATATTGAAACCAACTCTTTTTCACATAATAACTCTTCGAAATAATCCCTTCAAGAATCTCCCTGAGCTAACATGGAAAAGTCGGGACGAGGAGAAAGAAATCTACTTCTTGCTCAGATTTTTGCATTAAAAAAAAGAGAAAAATAGAATCATGAGGGATTAGAAGTAGTTCAATGAGTTAGTATCTCGTCACACGAATTGCTATGAAAAATTGTGATTAATTAGTTAAGATAACTATCGTTACTTCAAAATGTTCAAAAAATGTATTGACATTGTACCTACAATGCATGATTTCAATCACAAACGAAATTAGTAGTTCACTTCAATGGGGGATCAGTGGAGAGAAGACTAAACACAATCATATCTCTCGATTTTCCCTTGAGAAGCCAGTACTTCCTAAGAACACCTTCCTTGCTAAAACCAACTTTTTCCAGCACCCTTTGTGACCCAATATTCTCAGCATCCACAATTGCTTCAACTCTTTCAAGATGAGGCCACTCTGCGAAAACAGAGGAAGCCGCCATTCTCACCGCCTTAGTAGCGATCCCTCTGCCCCAGTACTTGGATCCCACTGAATAACCGATCTCCGCCCTGCAGCCGTCGTTGCCGGAAAATGGGGTGACGCAAATTGAACCGACGGGCTTTTCTTTGAGGCATATTGCTTTCTGCCATGGATGAGGGAGATAAACATCGGCGATATACTTCGTGAGGTGCTCTTTGGAGGTGAAACAGCTCCACGAACAGAATTTTGCAACTTTTTCGTCGGTGAACCATTCCATGTAATCGTCGACATGGGACAAATCGAACGGTTGAAGATTAATGTCGGAATAATCATGTGCAGCAACGTCTTGTGTGAACTGCTTATCCATGATTTTGCTGGAATTTTGCTTCAGTTTTTGTGTGAATTGGAAATCTTCGGATTGCGCTATTTGTAGTGTTAGTACATTCTGGGAAGCAACTTAGAAATTACGTAAATGACGTCATGAGTCAACAGAAAAAAAACTTGGTTGTCAAGGAATTGATACGATTTGATGACAAGTCAAAGCAGAGCAGACAGCACCAAGCCACCAAGGGTGTCTCCAAGGAACATCCTGGGTGCCGCACTTGCACTTCCCCGTTGACCGCAGTGATGATGGCCAGGATAATGACCAAAAGCCGAAGTATGGCCCCCGAAAAGAAGCTACCGATACAGATAAAAGAACAATATCTGCACGCCGAGAGGAATGACTGAATGAGGGAAAATTTAGTACCTAATTAAACTATGCGCTACAAAAATAAGTAGGAATGGATTATAGATAATTGACTCGTCGATACCCGTGATGTTTAGAGCCGCTTGTTTTCGGCCTACTTCTAGCTTTTTCATTACTTGTTTGTGAGTGCGAATGCAGCGCCTTGAGGATCCGCTTCTCCATGATTTTGGCAGAGTTGAAGAAGCTACACTCAAGATAAGTGGTTTTGGAATGCAAAAACGATGAACATTTAAAGGCTCAAATAGTTCAAAAAAAGGGGCTCAAAAAGTATAGGTTCTATTAGAACTAGTATAATAAAAATTGATTTGATCAAGCTTTGTCAAAATCGACACCCTATAATTTCGACTTATTTTGTTATTTTTTAGTTTGTGCATCTTTTCTTATACTATAAAGGCTGTGTCATCTATGGTAATAAGCAGTTTATAGTTATTGATTGGATGAAATTTCAGTTTTATATTTTACTTAATTTTCAATAATTTTAGTGTAAATTTAGTTAATACTAAATGTGTAATTAATTGACAATTGTGCATCAATTCAACCATCATTCGAAAAGACTATTAATTTTCGTAAAATCTTTTTCGTAGATAGCTTTCTTTAAGTCAATTACATATGTCGAAGTTAATTATGTAAGTGCCTTTTTCTCGGTCAATCCTAGTTTACTATGACCATTTGTTTTTGCTAGTTGGAACAAAGATATCATTCCAACCGCCAAATACCAATAATGAAAAGCAGCAATCGTGCACACTCACCTTGACTTCCGAGCATCACAAAATGTTAAAAAATTTGCCCATAAATGAAACCAATTCTTGAATTTCTTTTTTAAACAATAATTCATCCGGATAGTGTTAGATGCTGAGTTTCTTCTCTGCATAATCCCCAGTCCACAATGGACAAATCAAGAATCTCCCTGAGACCCTTCAAACTTTCTGATGCCGATGACTTCTTAACCTGGGCTGGCGACGAAAAAGTAACCCAATACCTGAGATGGGACGCCATGAAATCAAAGGAAGAAGCTCTGAAGTACATCAAGGAGGTCGCAATTCCTCATCCATGGCGGAGATCTATATGCATCGACGACCGTTCGATTGGGTACATTTCTATTAAGCCAGAGCAAGGTTGTGATAGGCACAGGGCTCATGTGGGCTACGCTATTGGCGCTGACTATTGGGGACAAGGAATTGTGACTTCTGCGCTGAAAATCGCCATTTCTTGTGTGTTCAAAGATTTCCCTTTCTTGCTGAGACTTGAGGCTTTGGTGGAAGAAGAAAACAAAGGGTCACAAAGGGTGCTGGAAAAAGTCGGTTTTGTAAAGGAAGGATTTTTAAGGAAGTATGGGTTCAATAAAGGCAAAGTGAGCGATATGTTGATGTATAGCTTCTTGTCAATGGACAAGGTTGTTGCATGAGAAAATCCGGAACTTCTGTCCATTTTTCTCTATCTTGTTCTGTCCATTAAGGAAAATTTGTCTTTCATTCATAGTAGTTCACTTGTTCACATATGAATGAGTGGCAAAATACGTTTACTTTACTCTCAGTAAACTGTACAGAAAGAGAAAAATGGACAGGGATCCGGTGAGGTATGAGAAGTTGTTTTGCTTAAGAGGGATTCATGAATGACCTTAAAGTTTTGAACTTTAGGGAAAAAGGAAGAGATTTTAGCCCTTAAAAACTAGGGTCAGTTCAATTCATCCCTAAGCTTTGAGGATGCTCTGTTTTTCCTCTAAAGATGTAATCTTTATGTATTCGATATCACATTTTTATATTTTTAATACACGTTTTCATACCACTCTCGTACACATCTACAAACAAGAAGGGAAAAGATACCAATGATTTTTTCACTCAAAATCATTAGATTGGGTGTTACAACATGTTTGTTTTCAAGAATCAAGAAAGAAACATAACTAGCTAATCAGTGGAGAGGAAACTGAACATGACTTCATCTCTGGAATAGCCCTTACGGATACTATATTTCCTGAGGACACCTTCCCTTTTGAACCCAGATTCTCAAGAACCCTTTGTGAACCCTCATTTTCTACATCAACCAAAGCTTCCAATCTTTCCAAAAATGGCCACTCTTCAAATATCATAGCAATCACCATCTTCACCGCTTTTGTCATGATCCCTTTGCCCCAGAAACTATATCCCAGAACATACCCCAGCTCTGCTTTGCACTTATCGTTTCCAGAATTTGGCGTTACAGAGATAGCCCCAATAGCCCTGTTGTTGACGCAAATCACCTTCGACCATGGATGAGGAATCGCCATGTTCTTGATGTAATCTAAGGGCTTGATCCCTCGAAGTGTAAGTTTCCCCACGCAATATTGACTTACTCTGTCATCTGTGAGCCAAACCATCATATCATCGGCGTCGGACAGTTCGACAGGTCGGATCGTGATCATCGCAGATGGTTCTTGATCACCTTGTAGTTCAAATTTGGAGGAATTTTCAGCCATTTTTCTCTTTGCTTCCCAGAAGAAAATGGTGGAAATGATGATTTAATAACTTAACAACAGTGATAGGGATGAAGGTCAATGGCACGAGAGATTTGAACAAAGGAAAGTTCTTGGTGGTGGCTGCTGGGGATTGTGATAATCAAAAAATATCTTATTTTTGTCCTTGATGAGCAAGGAAAATGAACCAATTGCCAATTGGCTGGCAATTGGGTAGTTTCGTGAGATATTTCTTCCAACTCAAAAGAACTTGGGGCGAATTACGAATTACATTTAATTACCCTTGGAGTTTGGGTGTAACTACAAACTAGTTCGTACGGCCAAACAATTCCCGTGGAGATACAAAACGGAGTATGTGAGACGTAAAAACTACAAAATAGACTATGTGAGACGTATCAATTGTACTATATATTTAAGGGAGTTTTAAATCAATGTTAAGCTTAAAATGATATTTTGTAATTTCACGAAACAACAAGGTTAGTTTTGTAATTATACCCAAATATCATGGGTAAATCTAAGTGACAAGCGAATTTAGCATATATGTATCACGGTTATGTCTAAGAATATGTGTATGATGTATAACCTCTGATAGAACACATGTAGCTCTGCCAAATGTACTGTACAGTTATAGTTATCTTTTAATGTATCGCATATAGCATATAATGTATCACATGTAAGTTAAACGTTCGTAAAGAGAAACATGAAATAGAAAATATTGCTGCATTGCTCAACTTAGCCCAAAACAGAGTCCAAAACTATTCTTTGAGAGAATTGCCAGAAGGAATTGAAGCCTTGTATTTTGTGCCAAAATGGATGTTTTTTCAGTGGGCTTATAGTGACACATTTTACTGGATCAATATTGCTGAGTCCAAAAGGACCAAAACCAATGAATTAAAAAGAAAACCCTTTGTCCTTCATTACCTTTTCAAGATGACCCACCCACTCCTCTTGTCAATGTCATTTGCCAAAAATGTAGTGTTATTGGATCTAACCATAATGCCCATGATTCTAAAAGCATCATGATAAGTGTGTTATCAATCCTTCTGTTGCATTTGGTACGCGAAAATATGATAATGAAAATGGAAATTTCATATATAAATGAATTATTCATTAAAAAAGTCTTAGATTGTCAAAATTTTTATTCTTTCATTTCATTAGAAGAGTCCACTTTATTGTATTGTTTTACTTCCAAAATTATTTTTAAATTTATTGCACAGAGGAGAGTATAGTTTAAATTATTTGATTCCTATACAAACAAAAAATAAAAATTTTACTCCCAAAAGTCATATCTATTCTCTCATTCTTATCCTCGAGCATCAAGCACACCTTATGTAATATCTCAAATCTTCGGTTCAATTTGTCTTGTTTCATTCTATACAACGTGATACTTACTTAATAGTTTATCATAATTATTATTGCACAGAGGGAGTAGTAGTTTAAATTATTTGATTCCTATACAAACCAAAAATAAAAATTTTACTCCCAAAAGTCATATCTATTCTCTCATCTTATCCTCGAGCATCAAGCACACCTTATGTATATATCTCAAATCTTCGGTTCAATTTGTCTTGTTTCATTCTATACAACGTGATACTTACTTAATAGTTTATCATAATTAGACAAAATAAGACCGAAAAAATTGACAAATACTTTTAGAACTGAGCACTCATGAAAGTTTTTTTCTTGATTTGGTACTTAATAACCAGTTGGAGATATATATGGTTGTTTCTTGAGTAAATTAATTAAAAAAAGATGTTTAAGTCCATTAATCAAACTCTAGGTCTAGGATGAGATCAAATGCTTTCTCAAAGGGCAAAATCCATTAACTTCACACATCGTTTTCCAAGTTTCCTTCAATATCTGTACTAGCATAAATTATGTCTGCAATAGACAAGTGAAATAGACAAGAAAACATGCATTGGCCAAAGTTTTGGTGCATTTAGGGTCCAAACTACTGTGTAGAGCATGCAATTTTAGCTACCTTGTTCCCTTCCTTTTGGCCCTTTAGTTTTCTTTCCCTGATGATGTGGGGTGGGGATTGCATTATAGTAGTACTGATGAATCGTATCATCATTGGTCTTCTTTATGTAACTTTTGCAGCAGCAATCATATCTAACACCTTATAATGCGCTCCTAAAGCGACGAATCGATCGTCTATAGAGGGCTTTTGAGAGAACTCGTTATTGATGTTGTTTCGAGTTAACGAGTTTTCGTGTTAATACTCTTTTAACTTTAATCTTATTCGTTTAACAATTTAGGTTCTTTGTATCCGTCAATTTTCTAAACTTTAATCTCAATCTATTTATATTGTGTCAAAAGTTATCCTTCCCCATTTAAAATCATATGGAACAAGAGATCAATTTAAAGCTATAGCCCTGTTTTTTGTCTATACTGTTGACCCTATTTTGAGATTTAGTTCTGGTTCCATCACTGGTTACGATAGAAAATTAGTGAAAGGGAAAAATCATTGGTATACATTGTATACCTACAGGAGGTTAACAACGTTTTATAGGTATTGTTAAATCGCTTTCTATGTTGTTTAAACCTGTTGCTAAGTCCATCACGTGAATCATGATCTCCACTCATTGTCACCATGCAATGATCGATATATATATATATATATCCTTTAGCTGCAAACGCTATGATTATGATACGTATGAATGCGCTATACTAAGCATTCTCAAGTAAGTTCAACTAGAATTTATATAATTTTAAAAAAAAGATTATCTATATATCTATATATCAATGTGGTGTAAGCAACAACCTTCTACATAGAAACTCTCGCATGTGTATAATCTGAATACATAGAAACTCTCGCATGTGTATAATCTGAAAAAGACATCAAATCTAATGCATGTTTGTCTTATACTTTTGTAAGAGGTTGTTTTTCATACTTGAAGTCATGAATTTGTAATCTCGATCAATCAATTCACATGATAGTAGTATTTTTTTTATTTTTGGTAGAACGGTCGAAGCTATCGGCCATAGCCTTTTCCTTTAATCCAAAAAAGAAAAGTTACAAACAAGGGATATGCAACCTAACCCTGTCTCTAAGTGTGTCTATACTCGAATATATGGAACGCTCTTAGCGTCTAAAAGCACTACCCCTTCAACTATCGGAGTAGGTTCCCCATTAGATAAAGGTTGTCGATCATGTAGCACTTGCCCCCGTGGCCAATGCATCTGCAAGCGCGTTCCCTTCCATGTAGATGCTATGAGTGTATAAAAAAACTAATTATAGCATCTTGGAATGTATCATTATGTCACAAACATTGTAATATAGATCATCAATTGTACTCAAAGAGGGAGAGTACATGCCTAACTATCCTTCATAATTGACTTTTGTTCTTGGAAAGCTAATCCTACTGTTCCCTTAATGTACTAGTTTTCCAACTCAGTGTTGCATAGCTTTGAATCACTAGAGTGGTCAAGTATCTAACCATAATTAACCTTTTTAACACTGTAAGCTTAACCTAATTATTGTTAAAATCATGATTCTTGTACAACAAAGTAGTAGTTCTTACCCAAAATGATCAAAATATAGCAATAAACTAATGAGTGCATGATCTCATATGTTGTCATCACTCGCATTCATATTTTTAAGGCAGATTAATTACATCTAATTCTCAAAATTTTCAAAAAAAAAAATTACCACACATCTAATTCTCAAAAATTTCCAAAAAAAATTACCACCAATCCTTGAATTTTGTAAAATTACCAAAACATGTCGATCATTAATAATGACCCCGCTTATTTTTTAAAAGATAATATCAAGACTTTCAAAGTGGTCCCTTGTGTTGCTATGCATAAAATAGGTAGAAACTCACAAAAATAAGATCGAATCACTTATTAGTCGGTGGACCTCTATACATCACAACTGCGGTCATTTCTAACCATATATCGTGAAATCTGTAAAAAAAAAAAAAATTTAAAATTACATTTTTAAAACATGACTTTTCTGTCACATATAATTATCATGTGTGAAAATGCACGCCTTGCTATGACTCTCAGTGTATTGATTTTTGTTCTTGGTCCATTTTGGGTGTTAAAAACTATGGAAATGGCAGCATGCATTTGGGCGAGGTCCCATTAATAATAATAATAATAATAATAATATTTGGCCATTTAATTAGCAGTTAAAAGGACAAAAGAAAACCTACGGCGCCCACTGCTTTGTTTTCTTTTGATTAGGTGAAAATTCTATCCTTAATTGAGCACTTCCTTTCTTTTGATTAGGTGAAAATTCTATCCTTAATTGAGCATTTCCGAAGACTAAATCACATGGTTTCTTATTATGGCAACTAAGTGTGATAACGAGCCGAGCCGAGCCCGAACAGAAGTGTGTTCGAGCTCGGGGTGAAAATTCTATCCTTAATTGGGCATTTCCGAAGACTAAATCACATGGTTTCTTATTATGGCAACTAGGGGTGATAACGAGCCGAGCCGAGCCCGAACAGAAGTGTGTTCGAGCTCGGCTCGACTTCTTTTCATTGGGCTCGAGCTCGAGCCTCAAATTCGAGCTCGAGCTCGTATAACATTAAGGCTCCAGCTCGAGCTCAATCCTTATGGAAGCTAAGCTCAAGCTTAATTTGATGTGGCTTCTATGCTTCTGGATCATTTTATACAGAAGATTTCCTTCCAAATCTCTCAAATTTCCGATGCGTGATTGAGTGGATTCAGAAACTTAAAAATGAAGATAAAATTTGTCTTAAGTAGGATTCGAACCTTCATGAGTTAAATTGTAAACCGACTAACTTACCACTACACCAATTATGGTTTGATAATAAATAATACAATTTAGATTTTATATATATATTTTTCGTTTTAAAAATTGTTCTTCCTTATCGAGCTGTTTACAAACGTAATCGAGTCGAGCTCCCTCTTGTTCATTTATTATTCGTTTATTAATCGAGCCTAAAATTTTGTTCATGTTCGTTTATTAATAAATAAACGAACCGAGTTTTTAACGAGTCGATCTCGAGCTTGTTCGTGAACGTGTTCGTTCTCAGCCCTAATGGCAACTACTCCGTTATGTATATATGTATTATTTCCTTGTACACTACGATGGAGGATGATGAGGAAGAAAGAGGTAAAACTCAAATTCTCGACATCTAAAATTGACACGTACGTAAAATAAATTTTACAGTTACTTATTTGATTTCGAATAATTCTTTAATACGACACATAGAGTTGTATTGTATCGTTACGTCACTATTTGATGTATTGATTTTTCTTCCCGTTGTCTATAACTTAAAACATGATGTCAATAGAATCATATAAATGGTGACATGATTTTTGCAATAGCAACAATTAATTCTATTATTGAGAGTGGAAATAATTGTTACTTTATTTTCGAGGTACTTTCTAAAATGTGTTACGTTGATGGCAAAATGTGTTAACGCTGGTTCTTTCTTTTCACTTGATGTTGGATTTTTATAAAACAATTTCGATGTGATTGCATTTTTAAATTATAAAAGTTATTTTATATATTTCAAAATGTAACATTTAAAATAAGTAATTTATTACTTATTTTTTATTTTTAAGCTATGTTCTTAAATGTAAATCAATTTTGAACGATATATAGTTATATTAGTAAGTATTTAAAATAGAGAAATAAATAAAATATTAACTAATAAAAATTGTGGATAAAAGTGAGTAAATGAAAAGTGCTACCTCATATTTTACGCCCCCCACATGTTGCCTGATTGACACGAAACTGAGTGATTTAAATTTAATTAAACTTTATTTGTGGCAAAAATTTCTTTGGTGGTGTCAAGTCCATATCTAATCTTGTTTCCACAATTTTCTTCCAAGACCAAGTTATGCTCGGACGAGTTCAGTGAATAAACGCAAAAAAACTCATAACAAAACTCAAACCCCATCCAGAGTAAAAAAGAAGAAATTTAGGTGTAAGACGCATTCATTGTCACAAGTTAAAACAAAATATGTGGATCCAATTAATCAATTTTAAAATAATATAAACCAATTTTGCTAATAAAAGTTTAATTATTAGTGATTTGATTAGTAGCACTTATTTAGTACTAATAATTCTTACTCTAATTGTAATTGATGAATGAAAAAAAAAAATTTATGATTGGAAGAGAAGAAAAAAAAAATGATCTCAAATGTCAAAGAATTTTTTTTTTTTTTTTTTTTTGAAGCAAACTCACACACACACACACACACAAACCCTGAGTGGAACACCACTGAAGAAACTCGAAAGCCATGGTAACTTTTGAAGCCTTCTTTGTGGGCTCAGGCCCTGTGTGGAATGCATCTCAAAACTATGTTTTGAGATGCATTTTAATTTTATAATATTAAAAAGTTTATTGAGAATGTAAAAAAGTGTGTTAAAAATATAAAAAACTTTTTTGAGAATAACAAAATAATATTATAAAATTAAAAATGCATCTCAAAATATAATTTTGAGATGCATTTCACACAGGCCTAAACCACTCCACAAAAAAACGGGAATGTTGACTTTCTTGTGCGCAATACTATTGTTGATGTTGAAATTATTTATAATTATGACTCAAAAGAAAATGTTGACCGCCGGTCACTAGTGGAATTAACATAAGTTAAAAAAACCTGTGTGCGAAAATGAGAATAGGAAATGAGAATGAGGTTTTGATTTAATTAAGTTTCAAAACACGCTTTAAGATTTAGGAAAACGTCAAATAGATCACATAGTTACGAAAGCATAAAAATAAATTTCCTCCCTTCACTAAGAGATATTTTTATATGGAGATTATGGGAGTATATTAGTCATTTAATTTATTAAGTAAGTCATTATGAATCAATAAATTTTTCATATATTTCAAACCTCAGGGTTTGTTTTGATTTTTTCAAACCATGTGATGTGACGTAAAAAGTCCGGTGTTGGATGCTCCTGTTTGACCCAATGCATATCTTGTATACTCAGGTTCAATCTGCTAATTGACAGCTTGAAGGGATGAAAACGGAGCTGGGATCTGGGCAGCGACAGCTTGGTTCTATAACCTTCTGGAGGAATCCGGTCTGGAAAAATTTCAGTAACGGGAGAAATAAACAAGAAACAAGCGGGGCTATCCCTCCTGTGTAACTCCGACGGTCAAGTTAGCAACATGTAAGCAGAAAATGGTATTGACCAAGAGTTAAGAGAAATTGCATCAAGAATGGCTTACCTAAAATGAGTCTGGTGACTAAGTATTTATAAGCTCACCTTGATATATCCGTTGTGTCATGATGAGCTGTAAGATATGTCCATTGTGCCATGATGAGCTGTATGCTTAAACATTCCCCTTTTTATGTTGACTTGAATGCCCATGTAATAACGGCTCTATTTTGGCCCCTTTGTCATTATTGCTCCTGCATATATTTAAGCTAGATCATGGCCCTACAATGATGCCTAACTATCATGTCAATGTTACCGTTATCCAACCTAAATGTCCCAAGCTCGGTCTTGATGGTTACCTACCTAAGCTATTTTCTTAGCTTGGTTTACTGCTGACCTACGCCATTTCATTACTACTGACCTAAGCTTTCTCGATTTAAGCTTTCATGACCTAACCTTTCATGACCTAACCTTTCCCGACCTAAGCCTTCATAACCCAACATTTCCCAACCTAAGCCTTCATGATCCAAGCTTTCCCGACCTAAGCCTTCAAGACCCAATCTTTCCCGATCTAAGCCTTCATGACCCAAGCTGCTTTCCCGACCTAAGCCTTTATGACCTAAGCTTTCTCAACCTAAGCCTTCATGACCCAAGCTTTCCCGACCTAAGCTTTCATGACCCAAGCGTTCATGACCTAAGCTTTCCTTGTCTTGATTGGGCCAAGCCCAATGACTTTAACTATTTTTATGCACATCACCATGATGGGTGTTTTTAATTTATTTTTCCCTTGTTTAATTGAAGGGGTATTTTGGGTTAATTGCTTTTTATTGCACTTTTTAGTGATAGTTTGAAAATCACAATATAAAGTGAAGAGCGTAAATATTATTTGATATTTTTTCTTTTTACCCCTTTGACCGTGATTAAAATAGATAAAATACTAATTTTGTTAATTCAGAAGGCAAAAGTCAAACTATCCTTATAAAACAATGAGGCAAAATTTGAGTTGTGATACCGAACAGGCCTAAACTTTTATAAATTTACTTTTCAAATCCATCTTTGGAATTTATATTTTTTGAGGAAAAAAATTTTCATCTTTGAATCTAAGAATGACATTTTCACTTTTATTTACAGTGTGGTTAGGAATGGCCATGATTTCAGTTCGAACTGAAACCAGACCGGCAGTTTCGGACCCGGAACCAGACCCGCCTTAGGATGTTTTGGTTCCGATTCCACCTTTGAAAGAATCGGGAACCGGCAATTTCCTACTTTAAGTGCTAAGAATGTATAACACTTAAATGTTGAATGAAGATTTTGAAACTATGTCCTCAATTTTACAATGAAACTTAAGAAAAATTAAATAATCACTCCAGTTACTTTCTCATTTGTTATATTTTTCTTATTATTAATATTATAATATATATTTTTTATAAGATACGTAATTAAATAATATAATTATTTTATAATACATTGTGTGCATAAAAATAGCTAAAAGTCATTGGGTCTGGCCCAATAAAGACAAAATGAATTTAAGCATGCAAAGCCCATAGTCAAGCTTAGGTCAGCTAGTGCTTAGTCCAGCCGAACTAAGGAAATAGTTTAGGTCGGTAACAATCAAGATAGCCGGGCTCAGGAAGCTTAGGTCAGAATAACGGTAACATTAGCATGATAGCTAGGCGTCATTATGAGGCGGGAATCCGAGGCTGATTTCATGCAGGAGTTACTCACGGCAATAATTACAAAGGGCGACCTGGGGAGCTGACCTTGTCTGGGACGACGTCACGCGAGTTCAGCGTTAAGTTGGGATTCAACAGAGCCCTATCCGAGCCATAAATAGCAAAGGAGTTACAAAGGCATTCAAGGCCCGGCCATAATACCAGCAAGAGAAAAGGAAGGTATTCAAGTCACTATGAATGATGAAGCAATTAAGGAGTGCAATAAATGCACCAGCTGCTCATGACACTAACGGACACTTCAGGGTGAGGCTATATATATTCAGTATTCAGACTCATTTCATGTACGCTCTTTCTTATGGACTTAAGCTCTTGGTCAATACAGTTTGCTTCCTATACTCTACTAACTTGAGCGTCGGAGTGGCACATGGGGGATAGCCCCGCTTGTTTCTTGCCTTCGTTACCAGATTCCTCAAGGAAGCTGCTGAGCCAAGCTCCCGCTTCCCAGATCCAAACTCCATCATCACTCATCCGAGCTGCCAATTTGCAGATCTTAGCTATATCTTCAAATCTTCATCCAGCTGACCGAAGCATCCCGATCTAGACATTTTGTATCACATCAACTAGCGTCGTCTATGGGGACGATTTGATCAATCTCTTCATCAAATTTTTTTCACAATCAAAGAAATTTGTTGAAATCATGACTCAAGAACGTTTAGGAATAGATGCTTCTTCTTCCGGAGTAGCGGTTTGCACTAAGGAAATAATTCTCCAATCAGGTACAGTTTTTGGGACGATGGATTTCCTAACCGATGTAAAGAAACATAAACTTGGTTGGCATCAATGAATCGTCATCATACCACGTACATCGGGAAAGGCCCGATATTTGAACCGCTTCCAAACTGCATACCATGTGCATCTATCTGGTTGTTAACATTTTAGAAGGAAAACGTTTTGGAAGGCAGCTCTCGAAATAATTAAAATGTTCAGTGAAATGATGTAAAAATATTCTGAAAATATTTTTAATTTGGTTGTATACTTTAACTCTTGTTGCATTTCTTGTTATTTGTTGTGCATGGATGTCGAGAAACGGAGGAACAACAAATCAGGAAGACGTTCTGGTTACTAATCGGGATTAAGCGAATTAAATGTTGGGTTCCAAAATTTTTAAATGTGGATACAGGTCAAAGATATTAATTTACGGAGCAAGAGATAAGGAGCTATTATTGCAGGGAAGTTATTGCCTGGAGTTACACGTTTAACTTGAAATAAATGGGTCATTTAATGACGGAGGTAAGACAAACATTGGTCTTTTCCATGGTACAGTAATGAAACCGGGTCGAGCATTGTTGGTCGGTCTTGGAGACCATCAGGTACGGTCTATGGGACTATAAAATATCTTAGATGCTTTAGTTATTATTGTCGTTATTCAATATACATTATGAAAGACATGGTTAGGAACCACTTTCAAATTGTTGTGACAATCATGGGCTACCAATGCAAATATTTTTAGATTTAGCAACTACCATATTATACCCACAGGACAGTTAAGCATATCAATCACCTTGATAGCTGACCAGCTACTACGTACAGAGACCATGTGGTCACCTTATCATGTGTACCTTGGAAGGCCGGCTTAAAGTACTTTTAGGCCATAGCTTTAATTATGCATATGCTTTTAAAAATTTTATTTCATGCATGGGGTGGCTTCTCTTCGTTGTAATTTTAAACAGGCAAGGCAGTGTTACATTGGCAGGGCAATACGTTGGTCTGGACAAATCATGGGCGGGACCAATACGTCGACCGAGACAAATCAGGGGCAGGGCTAAGACATTGGCATGGCTAAACAGTTGGGCAGAACAGTCATTAGCATGGCTAAATAGTTGGGCGGAACAAACCATGGACAGGGCTAAGCATTTGGCTGGGACAAACATTGGCAGGGCTAGGCAGTTGGCTGGAACAGAACTTGGTAGAGACAAGAAGTTGGCCGGGACAAGTCATTAGCAGAGTTTCGAAGGATACTGGGTCAAACACTTAAGTCGGGATATACGGGGGGGCTAGAAAGGCCAAGCAGATGAGCCAAATCAGGTACCAAGTTCAGTCGTATAGCTCAAAGAGAGAAAGTTAAGGTTTTTCAAATCACTCATTACAAACATTGTTAGGTCGGTCCAGCTGGCACGACATAATGCTTTACGGTAGTCTTTTATTTCAGATAGCATTAGGTCGGTAAAGTGCATGTTAGGTCATTAGCATGGGTTTTTCGGAACCACGTCACGTATTAGGTTGGACAAGAACTTCATAGGTCGGATACATGTTAAATACCCATCGGTAAGTTTAGATAGAGGCCAAAAAATAGTTAAGTATCATGTTTTAGTTAAGTTCAAGTAAAACACAATACTGAGGGGCTTGTTGGTGTGCATAGAAGTAGCTAAAAGTCATTGGATCTGGCCCAATAAAGACAAAATAAATTTAAGCATGTAAAGCCCATAGTCAAGCTTAGGTCAACCAGTAACTTAGTCCAGCTGAGCTAAGGAAATAGCTTAGGTTGGTAACAATCAAGATAGCCGGACTTGGGAAGCTTAGGTCAGAATAACGATAACATTGGCATGATAGCTAGCCGTCATTATGGGGCTGGAATCCGGGGTTGATTTCATGCAAGAGTTACTCACGGCAATAACTACAAAGGGCGACCTGGGGAGCTGACATAGTCCGGGACGACCTGGGGAGCTGACCTCGTCCAGGACGACCTGGGAAGCTGACCTCGTTTGGGACGACGTCACGCTAGCTCAACGTTAAGTTGGGATTCAACAGAGCCCTATCCGAACCATAAATAGCAAAGGAATTACAAAGACATTTAAGGCCGGGCCATAACACCAGCAAGAGAAAAGGAAGGCATTCAAGTCACCATGAATGATGAGGCAATTAAGGAGTACAATCAATACGCCAGTTCATCATGACACCAACGGACACTTCAAGGTGAGACTATATATATTCAGTATTTAGATTCATTTAAGGTACGCTCTTTCTTACGGACTTAATCTCTTAGTCAATACAGTTTGCTTCCTATACTCTGCTAACTTGAGCGTTGGAGTGGCACAGGGGGGATAGTCCCGCTTGTTTCTTGTTTCTTGCCTTCGTTACCAGATTCCTCAAAGAGGCTGCTGAGCCAAGCTCCCGCTTCCCAAATCCGAGCTCGACCATCACTCATCCGAGCTCCGCTCTCACCCATCCGAGCTACCAATTTGCAGATCTGAGTTATATCTTCAAATAGTCATCCAACCGACTGAAGCATCCCGATTTGGACATTTTGTGTCACATCACTACATATATTATAATAATAATAATATATAAACTCGTGGTATAATTTACATTAAGTATATTATTAATATAAGTAAATATTAAATTAAATTAAAGTATATATAAATACAAACTAATTATTGAATTAAAATTTCGAACAGAATTGGAACTGTGATAGAACTGGAACCAGTGATTCTAGAATCATCTCGAAATTTGAACCGAAATCGGGAGTTTCGGAATAGTCATGGAACCTTACCCCCAAGGTTAAGGTTTCGGTTCCATTTTTCATAGAATTGAAACCGGTGATTTCGAAATCGTAATCATATCTAAATGTGATACGGTAATTTACCAAAAATGCGAATTTCCAAGAATGGAAATTATTCTTTGATGAGAAAGGTGGTGAATGATTGTATCACAGAAACAGTGGCAAAAGGATGGGGTCCACTTAAACTGCAGTTCGAGAGGGGACCCACATTATTAGTACTAGTATTTTCATAGGGTAGGCTTGTAGGCCGAGGCGAGGAGGAGTTGTTTGGGGCTTTAGTATTGAAAATGACGATAGTAATGGTACTACACTAACTCCCCCTTCAACAACCCCAGCCCACCCGCACTACCCTGTCACTGTTTAGTCCGTGACTCTCCCTCTTTCCCCATAGAGCCCGATCTTACGGTTCGACTGTCGATACTTTCATAACTAAATTTGACTAATGGTTCGATTGTTGACAGTAGACTAGGCAGTTCGATAAATTCTATCTCTAAGTGTTTTTTATAATATCTGTTGTTTTAATATAACTAAAGATTTTATTAATTTCAATAGTTGAATAGCTAAACTTAATATTTTATCACTTGAAAAAGATATGTGCCTTTTTCAAGCACTCGATCGATACTTGTTATTTTAACTTATATGCTATACTTTTCAGGGTAAATTCAACTTTTAGCGCCTAAAAAACAGTACACGTGATGAGTTCCGATTTATTGGCCTAGTGGATGGCTGCGGTCTGGCAGTTTTCAGTGCTCAATCTGGTTTCCTACAAGAAAATGTGGGGACTAATTCTTCTAAAATACTCTCATATTTAAATTAGTAAGCAGTACATGGGAGTAATGCAAAAAAAGCTTAAATCCAATTTGTGTATGATAATATTAGCACAAATAAAAATTATTTTGAATTGATGTTGATAATTTTGTAGTGATAAATGGTGGCTATATAAAAATGACAAAATAAACTAGCAAGTCAAACATATCAATTAAGTTAGAATGCGACATAAAAAGAGTATGACATTTTAATGAAATGGAATAAGTAAATAAACGGCTAAAGTAATACTCTCTCTGTCCCACTTAAATAGTTTATTTTTTAAAAAAAAATTATAGTTTAAAGAGTTTATTTTAAATTTATTTATATTATACACTCTACTAATATAATAATATGTAGTTCACAATTAACCTTTACTTTTAAAGTAAGGATATAAGTAGAAAATATGATAGTAAATTACTTATTTTAAGTATTGTACATTACAATCTGTAATAAGTTATACACATTTTAAAGTAAACTTTTTAAGTAGGATAGAGAGAATATATTATTATTGTTTAAATCAATCTAAACAACTCTATATATTTTAATCCCAACTCAAACTGGTGCATTTTATTTTCCAATATATCAGTGTTCAGAAGTTATAATCATTTTCCAATAATTTTGTATGAATTCTATGTTTGGCATGGGAGGAGATTGTTTGTAAGACCATTTGACGGTTCAACGAATTATACATCAGCATATAAACTTATACATTTGATGTACCTATTTTTATAACATACATATCATACTTTTAAAACCATGTTATCTTATCTGCGCGTGTGCCATCTGACTCATGTGCACGTTGTCGACCGATTAAGTTGTATATAAATTTTTGCGTTCGTATGAAATTCACTAGACAAATTATCCAAACTCTATATAGTGAGATTGTTTTCAAATTCGTCCTATAAATCTTTTCCACCTCTCAATCAACATCTAATAAACTCAATATTTTTAAGTATAATTTTCTTAAACTGCGGTCTGGCAGTTTTCAGTGCTCAATCAACACCTCATTTGCAAGTTGCAACCATGAGAAAACAGTGAAACATCATTTTCTCAAGGATTATGAAGAATGGTGATTCATTAGGGCCAAAGAGACTCATACTATGATTTGAGTTTTATTTTAATTTTATAATATTAAAATTATATTAGGAATGTAAAAATATAAAAAGATTTATTAAAAATATAAAAAGACTTATTAAAAATAACAAAAGATTATTATAAAATCAAAATAAGATTCAAACTTCAAACCTCAAACTATGTTTGAGTCTCTTTACCAAACAGGGCCTAGTACTCAAGAAATTTGTCTCTCAATTACAGGTTATCTTTTTCTTAGTTTAAAGAATCCTTATCTATTTATTGCTTCATCTTGTCATTTCAGGGATATTATAAAATTGAAATGACAAGGGGATTGCTTCATCTTCAACAGCTCATTTATAATCGTGATTCATAAAAAACAAAATTCAATACACCATAAGTTAAACTTATTACGTATAATACATCAAAAACTAAATTTTATGCATATGATATTTTAGCAGCAAAACTCCATATTACAACAACATAAGGTAAACTGAATATACGACATATAGATTGAAAACGATATCCGATATTTGATATTTTAATAGCTAAACTCACAACTGCAATACATCATCGGTTAACCTCAATATACCAGAAGTTAAATTCAATAGGTGAAACATCCGAAGTTGAACTCAATATATGATACTTCAATGACTAAACTCATAACTGTGATGCATTTGATACAATATAAGTTAAACTCAATACACGATATATCAAATACCTAACTCAATATGTGATACTTCAACATCTAAAGTCATACTTATACTATAGTAGTCACCAACTCGATACACTAAAGGTTAAAATCACATTAGATTAGATACTAAATTTGACACGTGTGTCATTGCATTACAGCGCGTTACATGATTTTAGTTAGAGGTTAAACTAGATAGGCACAAAGTATTATCCTTAAACGCATTGATTACAAAATTTTGCCAAAAAAGAAAAAAAATCTTGAGAACACGATAACCAATGTAAATCCCCATAATCTTGGCCTCATTGTTCCCTACAATTCTGCAATTAGCAGTAAAATTGTCCGAAGAAAGGAAATGACTAAAATACCACTATCACTCACTAGTACATGGTGACACTAGTCCTAGTACGAAAACAGCCAAAAGCATCACCCCACTATAATGAAATATAACCCCACTATGTCGTCACCCCACGGCTGCGCGTGTATGTTCTTTTATTCCCAATCCGCTGACTGCGAGTGACACACTCACACACCCCCACCAGTATTCCGATCGGATTGGGATCTTCTAGTATCAAAAATATTGAAAACTTATGCCGTTCTAACAAAATTTTAGTATAAATTCCGGAGGAGGGGTGATGATGGGAAATTCTTGTCAGACTGTATGATAATTCGATATGTGATACTGTCATTTTTAAAATATTAAATATCAAATATTTTATAACATATACGCGATATTATATTTGATATCTATGTCTTTTAAAAAAAATATCGTATATTGCTAAATAATAATAATAATAATATCGTACATGAAAAGTTACTTATTAGCAAGCAATTTACACACTCTTGCTCGAATGTAGGCGGAGTTAAAACCACCACGAGAGACAAAGGCAAAAAAAACAAGAAATTGCAAAAAAGAAAGAAATGGAATTGTTATTTGCAGTAACTAATTTACTATTTGTAGTAATATTTTTTGTCAAATGTCTAAAATGACTCTTAGATTTTAAAAAAAATAAAAGAAATCTTTTTTACTCTAATTATGGCCGATAGTTACGAGGACAATCCATATTACACGATAACTAAACAATCTATACATTTTTTTTTAACAAACTTTATGTAAAAAAATATATACATATACGTGCAAGTAAAAAACAAATGAATGTAAATGGATAAAGTGTAAATATATATATATATTTTTTAACTAAAAAGTAAAATAAATTATTCACAAAAAATATTATTTTAAATAATAATTTAATTATTGCAAATAGTATGCTCAAAAGAAGAAAAACTGACTTCCGTATTTAGGAGGAAGAAAAATGAAGAATTGCAGGGAAGGGCGGTTCTGATTTGATCAATCAAACCCACGGATTTTCATGCACAGGTGTCTTTAATATCCCAATTACACACCTAACCTCCACACTGCCCTTCTCAGCTCTCCCACCTCATTCTAACCATTTTCCAAAGCTGTGAAAATCCCAAATAACAGAGGTTCTGATCACCCCATTAAGAAAAAAAAAAGAAACGGTGTAAAAGGATTTGGGAACAGGGTCCCTTTCGTTTCTGGGTTTTTCTTCTTTCAATTAAAGAAGGAAAAGGAAGTTTTTTTATAATGGGGAAGTGGGAGGGGAAGAAGATATAAGACAAAAGTAGTGATAAAAAACAAACAAAAAAGAAAAGGGATGAGAAGGGAGCTTTAAAAGGGGGGTTTGTGTAAATTTTTTTGTTTGCATGTTATCTGTGTCTGTTCTTGATGATGACTATTGAGATTGGCTTTGCATGTCGGTATTTGAGAGATGAGTGATTCTTGCTGGGAGCTTCCTTTTTGCTGAAAGTTTAGTGAGAGATGGAATAGCGTGAAAATCGGGGAAAAAGTTGGAGTCTTTTTTCTTTTTTTTTTCCCTTCACTTTCTTTGCATTATTTTCTGTTTGTGGGGAAAAAAAAGGAAGCTCTGATGATTGCAGAGAGAGATGGATTCTGCCCTCTTTGAATTTTCTTGATTTCTTGGCTAAAATTGCTGAAAGTTTGAATCTTTCTGCAGTTCTTGTGAAGCTCTCTCTAATGGCGGACTATGGCGGTTTATCATCGCCTAGAAGGTCCATCTCTTCTATTTTCAGTTCGCCGAGGCTTTTTACTAGTTTTGCCTCAAAGGGTTTAACTGATTCCGAGTCTTCTTTGATGAGCCCAACTTCTATTCTTGATAGCAAACCGTTTTCTGCATTTAGGGGTCCTTTTTGGTCAGATTCAACCGCTCCCAAAACCCTCAAACCTGAAAATAAGCTTCGTTTGGAGAAATTGGACTCGAGGAGCGTCGGCCTTGGCCTTGTTGATGCTTTAACAGATGAAAATTCCGATTCAAAAGTTGTCAAATCCGAGAGCAGAATGGTTGTTTTTGGTTCACAGTTAAAGATTCAGATTCCCAATTTGCCTTCTTCCTCTGTTATTTCCCCTGTTCGATCCCCAAATTCCCCTACTGATTTTGGCATCAAGACTAGGAATTCCCAGGTGGGGTTGCTGTTGTCACCTGGGCTATCTCCATCTTCTTCCGTGAAGAAATCCCCCTTCGAAAACCCGAATTCTCCACGGATTCTCAGCGGCCTCTCCATCACAGAAATGGAGCTTTCAGAGGATTACACTTGCGTGATTTCTCATGGCCCAAATCCAAGAACTACTCACATATTTGACGATTGCGTTGTTCAAATGCCTCTTCCTTTGGGAAGTCGAAATGGGATTTTCATCGGCCGGTCAATGAGCTATCCATCGGAGAGTTTCCTCAGCTTCTGCTGCAATTGCAGGAAGAATCTTGGCCAAGGGGAAGACATTTACATGTACAGGTTAGTTATAGCCTTAAATTTGCTTTGTTTTTGGGACCTTTTCAATTTTACTCTTTTCAATTTCAAGAATGTTTCTTTATTGAATTTGTGGCAATGTTCTTTGTTTCTTGCAGAGGAGAGAAGGCGTTTTGCAGCAGTGAATGCAGGGAAAAACAAATGATGATGGAGGAAGGAAGGGAAATGGAAATGGAAATGGAAATATCAGAGCGTGATGATATCTTTTGTATATCTTCATCATGACAGATCTTCATGCCTTCATCTTAATCTTCATTAATAAGAAACACAACACACTATATAATATGTGGCTTCCATTAAAGCTTAGCTTTAGAGGAAATGAGTTAATATTTTTTTTCTTTTTTGTTCTTAGATGAAGGCAAGGCAAGGCAACACACAGTGTTCTTCCTGTATTGTATATGTTAGACAACTGAAGAAGTATGATTTTTCGGTGTTTTCTCTTCTGCAATCTAGTCTTGTTTTAGGTGTTTTTTTTTTTTTTTTTCCCTCTTTCTTGATGATCAGAAGCAGAAGCAGTAATTGTAATGGTAGGAGGAGTTGATGTTCTTGGGGAAACAAAGATGATAAGAGCTAAAAGTAGGGGATTGTTATGTCTACAGTTTGTAGCTTTGAATATTGTATGTGAATGATTTTGATGATTAATTATGTTGTCATTACACTATTACTACTGCCATTTATTTTATGGGTAAATGATACTACTTAATTAGTCCTATGATTTCGATTCCCGTGAATTTTGCGTGATTAAAGATGAAGCAAATCAAGCAAGTACTTTCAAAGTAATGGAAAAAAAAAAAAAAAAAAAAAAAGAAGAAGAAGAAGAAGAAGAAGTAATGATTTGGAGTGGAAGAGTCATAAGAGTAGAAAAGATGAATTCTGACTTCTTTCTCTCATTCAAAACGAGACTTTTATGTCACACGACTCCTAAGATATAAAAGAAAGAAGAATTCATCTTCCATCTTTTTTTGATTACCCTTCTCACATTGGAATTATATATTATCGAGCGTTTGATGTCATTTGTTCTTTGTTCTGTTAAAGTAATACTTTAGTCTTAGACTATGTGAAGGTAATATGATTCTTTCTAGAGAACATAGAGAGTAAGAGCGAACTTGAATCCTTACATGGGATTAATTGTCATTTGTCTCTTTATTTATTGTTAATAGTGACTAGTGAGTATAAATTAAGAGTCTCATAATTAATTACACATCATATGGACCAATGACTTGAATTGGGTAGATTCTTTTCCTTTCCTTTGCCATGTCTCTTTCTCTGATGTCATCCCCATTTTCATCTATTTTATCAATAATTGTATGAGTAAAATTTTGAAAGGAGGTGCTTAATTTATGGGACAGTGTGATTAAGACAGTTAAAGAGAAACAATAAATAAATATATATATATATATATTCAATTAATATTAGCTCTAAAACTTTTGGCTTGTGATACTTGAACAAACTATTTTTTTAAGTAATAACAAATCTTTCAGGCAGTTATAGTTGTAAAGCTATACTTCTTTGACATCATGTGCAAGTGCAAGAGGTGCTTCTCAACATCAATTGCAAGTGGCAATTTTAATCTCCCAACTTTTGAAGTGAACACACAAGTTAAAGAAGTAGAGGTAATGTTGTATGTAAGTTTAAGATGTTAACGCAGTTGCTGACGCTTTGGTTAAATTGACGAGTGACTCTCACGATTTCGCCATGTATGGTCATCCCTCTTTGCTTGCACGGCTTGGGAGACTGGTTGGTTTGGATGTCTATAGTTTATGTATCTTAGGATATAGTTTTTTTTTAATAATGTAATTTCAAATTTATTCATCATCTCCATCTGCATCTTTTGTATTATAAGGTAAGGCTTAATACGTCACATTGGCTCTTCTTAGCCGTTTTATTAATAAAGGGTCTCAAAATTTTTCGACTACTTAATTGGCTGTTATATAAAATAAAATAAAAAAAGTACGCATTCTCATATTATTAAAAAATAAATAAAATTAAGTAATATAACTGTTTTTAAATCACAATGTATAATTTAAATAATGAATGTTTATATGTAAGGGAGCAAGAAAATAATATAATTAACTTATTGGCTCTTGAAATGAACAAATAAATTTTTACTAAGCTTGTCACTACTTGTTAATGTCGGAGTGCGTGAGAGTATTAATCACGAAAAGCTCATACTCAAAATTCTTATTGAACCCTAATAAACTCGATAAAACGCGATGTTTAAACTTCTAAATTCGAAACGGAGAAATAAAATATAATAAGACACAACTGTCCCGACACTAATTCGAAACTAAATTATTAGAAAAAAGAATTTCGTTCATGTGGCTCTGGCTCTGGCTCTGGCTTGAGCATGGTTTTCAATGTATTCGTTCCCTTTGGGATTCGAAAGTTATCAGGCTTTAACCTCCACAGTGCCATTCTGGTCCAAAAATGGTTGCCACTTCAGGAGACAAGCATGAATGGGATGGGACTATTGGAGGGCATTAGCTACAGAAGAAGCAGACACCCACCCTCAACCTCAAAGGCTCAAAAACTATTTCTAGAATAGAATTAAACTAGAGGGTTGGGACCATTCTCCCAATGCATTTTACTATTACGGAATTTATATTCGCAATAACCGTTTCGATATTTGCAGTAATATTCCTCTGTAAAAAGACAAAAATATCCCTAGGCAAAAAAAAAATTAAAAACTCACGGGCTGCAAAAAAAAAAAAAAAAAAAAAGAAAAAGTAACTCACGGGCTCTGTTCCGTTTAATAATTCCTGCAAAGCAGAGCCGGGTGGAATCACAAAATCGGATAAAAATTGAGACGACTCGGATCGGAAAAAGGTTAGTGGCTAAAGTTAAAATGTTTTGCGGTATTGTTTTAGATAGTTGGTTTGATTATTTTAGTTGTATTATGTCCGGATTTGTTAGTATTTTTGTCGAAAATGTGAATTTTTTACCGGATTGGCGAAGATCCGCCCGGTGATTACTGCAAATATCAAACTAAAAGGGGGGGGGGGGGGGGGGGGTGAAATACCAACCGGCGCCCGGCGATATTTTGGGCCAAAAATATTGCCGGGCGCCGGCGGGATTTTTTTTTTAAGTGTTAGGAGTATTTTAGATTTTTTACAAAAAAATGTTACTGCAAATATCGAAACGGTTACTGCAAATATCATGCCCCCTACTATTAACACTCGTTTCTTTCAAATTTTTAAAATAATTTTTTATTACTAAAGTTAAATTTTAAACATGTACTAAATTTCAAAGTATAACACATAAAAGTTTCCAATAGAAAATGGCTATTTCGAAGTCAGATATGAGATGTGATTCATCATTATTTAAAATGTTTACAGTTTTCTACTCACAAACCTCTTGCATGCAAGATATAATATACTTTGTAACACAAAATATACACAATAAATAAAACGGGATATCTGTTCCAGTCAAATGTCGGAATTCAATTCTTACCCCTCCGTTTTCTTTTCACATTATTGGAACGACATAACTTCTTCTTGTGATCGAAGTTAGTTCTGCAAATATTTTCATTGGCCTATTATAGAGAAAGGAGATATGCTAAAGAGCAAACAAAAACAGTACTATATAGTGTAAGGGGGAGCATAGTTTATAATATCGTGATACGTATCGGAAGATTGTACGATACTACGATCCCAAAATACCAAATCGATCTTACTTCCGATCCTATAAAAATTTGCTAAAATTACTCAAATAATAATAGTTTTTATAATTTAACAGTAATTTTACACCCGCACATTTTGTGTAGGATCGATCCTACAATCCAATTCTATTGATACAGATCCTGAATCCAAATCGATCTCACGTAGGATAGCAATTTTGAAAACTATGGGTGGGACGTGGGAGTGGGAGGTAATCTAAATGGGGACCCCAATGGGCCCTAGTAAGTCTGGGTTTGGGTAAAGTTTATGGGCTCGTTTAAGATGCTAAGGTCTGTTGGGCTTTATATTAATTAAATATGTGGGCCACTGCTGCAGGCCTTGTCTGGCCCGTTTTCATCTTTCAGTCTCAGTAATTATATTTATACGCTCTGGTCCCACAAGCTTCATTAATAATCTCATTAAATAATTATATAAAATTCAAAATTGAGAAAATAATTTACTTTGTGTGCTAATCTCTCTTTCCTTTTCAAGAAAATAATTTTATTGTAATAAAAAAGGAAAAAGAAAATAATTTTATTATAAAAATAATAATAAAGTTTATATATCTTTTAAAAGGAAAAGTATTGGAATTCGTCCAAACACTATTAACAGGTCTCACACAAAGTGTGATGAAATTTTCGATAATACAGAAATTTGAGAGACCACTAAAGAGATAAAAAACGAAATTAATGAGGACAGCATGAATGTTGTTGCCATTGCACATCGGAATTGCAAAGATTCTCCGTATGTTTTCTTTTTTTTACAATAAAAATGCTAGATGACATGAATCTAAATAGATTCTTTAAAAAAAAAATCCATTATAGATAGTGTAATTAATGAAAAATAAAATTCTATAATTTGCTAAAAAAAAAGTAAATTATTATCCAAATTTTTAGTTCTCATTATCACATTATCCACAAAAGAAGGGGTACATTTGTCATTTCATTGAATAATTTCAGAGTCCCAACGGATCATCACCAATTCATTTCAAGGCGAGTCAGAACCAAACTGTGTAGTATTTGGGCAGCGACTTTCCCACTAATAATGGCAATAATATTACCTCCATTCTCGATCTTACCCTCGCGAATTCCGGTTTTGTCCTTTCTCTCCTTCTCTTACGTCCTACCTCGACCTCTCCTCAGCCGCAAACGGCGGTTCCCCCGCGCCACTGTCCGCCGGAAACCTCATCCAGATTCCGACATGTCCATCTCCATCCCTATACCTCCGGTCTCGTCCTCGGCTTCCCCGCGTGGATCGGATTCCGACCTTCTGCTGACGGATTCGAGAAATCGTATGTGCATACGGAAATTCCCCATTTTTGTTGCAGAATTGTGAATTGTTCTTTAGTATATTACTGGAAAATAGGTTTGTCAAAGTAGGATATTTAAGTCGCGCTTGATTGATTAATATCATTTCTGATGAATCGTTGCTGGCAAAAAACGAAAATTTTAATTGGATTTTCTTTTGCATGTCTTTGATTGTTTTTGCTAATTGAGCTAGGCTTTAATGTACAGTAATTCGTTACATGGATCTAGAGGATGTCAACGTCCGTATGAATTTAGAGTTCATTGTTGTAGATGATTCACTTGGAAGTGACTATTTTTCTTGGTTCATGTTGTGACTGGTGGCACTGAGCTTTTTCTTGATGCGATTTAGTGTTGAGGCTTAAATGACATTCAATGCCAGTGATAGATATTTATTGGTCTAGTCTCGTGTTGAGTTTGCTAATGTAATTGAATCTTTATTATTTCTCGCTATCAGTAGTCTTTAATCTAGATGATATTTTAGTTACATTTTCTAGTATGGTAAGTTATAAATGGCTATCTGTGATTTTCCCTTAACATGATATTGTGCTCTGTTTATTTTCCTAATTTGGACCAGAAATTTCACCACATAAGTTTGTCAATTAATCTCATAACTATTTGATGGGTCACATCATAATTGTGTAAGAAGATAATATAGTTTTGTGATGATTTACCATATGTGGATCTCAAACAAAATTATTAGCAAGCAGAAAATGTAAGAATTGTCTGTCTCATATACTGATAGTTAGTAATGGAAAATGTAGTGAGTGGGCTTGTTGTTATCCAAAGTCTGGGAGCACTGATGAATGCTGAATTAGTCTTGCAACTGCACTCCTGTTTGTCCTTCGATTTAGAAGATTTTCCATGCATGCCATTGTACATGATCTGCTAACAGCTTTGTGCACCTGCGTGTGTGTGTGTTCATCTCTCTCTCTCTCTCTCTCTCTCTCTCTCTCTCTCTCTCTCTCTCTCTCTCTCTCTCATATATTTTCAAATTCCTGGTCAAGGTGTCAGGAAAGGGGACACAATCAGTTCCAATGAAGAAGACATACCCGTCCATCAAGTAAACCAGCCACCCGCAAAAGCAGATATTCCCTTAACTCTATCTCATTTTTTGGAGTTGAGCTTACCCCAGATAATATAGCTGTTGCTATGGTATATTTTGTCCAAGGCGTTTTAGGCATTTCAAGGTTAGCTGTAAGTTTCTACTTAAAAGATGATCTGCATCTAGATCCTGCAGAGGTATGCCACCTTTTCCTTGAGTTTGCAAGAAAATTATGTTTCATATTTGAGACATGTGCTGGTCTTAAATGAGTTATTAATTCTATATTTCTATACTGAAACCTGATTGGAACCTGCGACTGCAATATTTTACTTATTTTTATGAATTTGGTGGAAAAAAGGGAAAGAGACAGAGAGAGAAAGGGAGTAAAGCCATGCTTAATGTCTACAAAATTGAATCTTTGCCAATTTAAAAAGCCATGTAAAGTCGCGTTTATTAAGATCGTCAAGTTATAATTGAAGCATTTGATTCCATTTTTTTCCATTTCTCTTGTGGAATCTTCTTTGTCAGCTAGTTAGTCAGTTAATATTACAGGTTTCTTTCCCTGTCTATGTTTGTATATTTGAGGCACAAAAGTTCTGATATATATGTTTTCTGCACAATCTTGCATTTTTTATTTTGTAAGTACAACTAAAAATTTTATATTTCTTTCCCCCTGGCATATGCCTTCGCGTAATGTATTTCGTAGGTTGTACGGGTCTCAAGGCACCAATGCATTGATGATTATCAAGAGCTATTTCTTTGGCAGAAATATTACTGAATTTCATGTATACTGAGAATTTTCAAGTTTTAAAACTTAACAGCTGTGTAAATAGGTTTTCATGTTGTCCACCTCTGCACTACTGTTCCTTTTTTGATTGATTATACCACGGTAGAACTTGGTAGTGTTAGTTTGCTGCATTGGAGAGTTTTATGTATTGGACTCGAGAATTTAGCAGTTACGCCTGTTTTTGTAGTGATTTTTCGTTTGATTTTTTAATCATGCATTGAAGCGTCCACTTTCACCTTCTTCTTGTTTGTAGAGTTTTCTACATTGGCGACTGATGAGTTAATGTGTTTAACTAGACAGCTGTAATAAGTGGTTTCTCATCATTGCCGTGGCTGATTAAGCCTCTATATGGATTCATCAGGTGAGCTTTGGACTCAAATATGTATTTATCCAAAGTCTCTTTTTTGTTCAGGCTCTCATTTGACAGTCATTAGTTTGCCATTGTAGTGATTCATTACCACTTTTTGGGTACCGGAGAAGATCATACTTGGTGCTCTCCGGACTTCTTGGAGCACTTTCATGGAGTCTTATGGCCAGCTTTGTGAACAGCAAGTATGATGCTGCTTTCTGCATTCTTTTGGGATCGCTCTCTGTTGCCTTCTCGGATGTTGTAAGTAGGTTTGCTTTGCAAGGCAATTTTGGAATATAAATTTTTTTGTTCTTTTCTCCAAACCAAAGATGTACAGTAGAATTTTATTTAGTTATTTGTTTGTTGGTGTACTTCAAAATGGATGAGATAGTTGATTGTTTAACTTAAATTGGTTTTTGTTTGGTTTTTCCTGATTCATTTGATGTATTATATATGTTGTGAGTTCATACTAAACTGAAGTTATTTAGGTAGTAGATTCCATGGTTGTGGAAAGAGCTCGTGGTGAGTCTCAGAGCATGTCAGGATCTCTTCAATCCTTGTGCTGGGGATCTTCAGCCTTTGGGGGGATTGTTAGTGCATACTTTAGTGGCTCCCTGGTTGATGCATATGGTGTAAGGTATACGTGCTTCTCCTTTTGACCATTGCATAATAGTGATTTTAGCCATTAGGATCCATGATTATTTTTTAACCATCCAGGTTTGTTTTTGGGGTGACTGCACTGCTTCCTCTGATAACATCTGCAGTTGCAGTGCTTGTTAAAGAGAAGCCTGTGCCTGGTCCGGGGAGTGGCCAAAACCTTTCAATAGTTGGTCCTGGATTTCTGGAGAGCTCAAAAAATAACATTATTCAATTGTGGTATGCTGTTAAGCAGCCAAATGTACTTCTTTTCCCACGTTATTTATTTTTCTTTGGCAGGCAACGCCACAATCAGATTCTGCCGTGTTTTTCTTTATGTAAGTGATTCCAAGTTTCAAAAGGAATTTGTCTGTTTACTTTCATCTCTCTGAAATCGGTAGCTAAAGATGTTCTTTTCCTTGTTTTAGCACAAATAAACTCGGTTTCACTCCAGAATTCCTTGGACGGGTGAAGCTTGTTACTTCAATTGCCTCTCTTGCTGGTGTTGGTCTCTATAATGGATTTTTAAAAAATGTTCCTCTAAGAAAGATATTTCTTGCAACAACTATCCTCGGTTCTGCTTTAGGAATGACCCAGGTTATCTCTTATGTCTTTTGGGCTTCTGATTATCTAATTTTGCTCCTCTCTCTCTCTCTCTCTCTTTTCTGTTTGGTTGAAGTGCACATTTGGTTTATCTGGATAGGTTTTCCTTGTCACTGGATTGAATAGAACATTTGGAATTAGTGATGAGTGGTTTGCAATGGGGGATTCATTGATTATAACAGTTCTTGGTCAGGTAAGTATTTATACAATAAGTATTGTTGTGCTTCTGATTAGTGTACCGCAATTGCTTAGCTGATCTTTTCCCCGGCAGGCTTCTTTTATGCCTGTTCTTGTATTAGCAGCAAGAATATGTCCAGAAGGCATGGAGGCAACTCTTTTCGCAACCTTGATGTCCATTTCTAACGGGGAGGTGTTCTTGGAAGTTTGATTGGAGCTGGGCTGACCGAGCTCTTTGGCATCACCAAGGATAAGTTCGACAACTTGGCTTACCTGATCGTCCTATGCAATCTCAGCTCATTATTTCCTTTACCACTCTTGGACTTCTCCCTAAAGAAGATCCCGGCGCCATTCGAGAGATGCTATTGATGAGGTGAAGTCTAACTGAATCTTACTTCCACTCACATTATCAATTC